>OX016540.1:56642150-57842150 GCA_943590905.1 Sphaerophoria taeniata
AAGGATAATATTAAGATATAAAGGGCCCTAGACAGGTGCATTCAAGAGGACACAAGCTTCCACAGCAACCTCTGTCTATCAACTCCTACTCTCCACCTCCCCGCGGTGAACATCGGGTGCCCAGTACCTCAACCGAAGATTGGGTTCCAACCCCAGTGGGAAGTTGTTGGCGGCAACAAAGAGAGAGATGGAGGACGTAGGCGTCCACTAAGGCATAACTCCTTTTCAACAGACAGCAGCGAAAGAACTCCCAAGATAGAATCAACGGTGGCGTTTACAGTTCCAGTTAGGCTGAACTACTTAGTGAACACCTTATAGGGCTTCTACGACATATTCGCAGCCCAGGTCTTTAAAGAGCGGTTTGGCCGGCCGATCGTGTTTCCGAAAATCTCCTCAGAAGCCCTTTGTTGCCAGCACAAAATGTAGAAAACCAGTGGCAGCACTGCCAAGCAGCCATCAGAGATGCCGCCTCTGATGTGCTAGGGTATACACGGCCACCACAACGAAACCCCTGGTTTGACGATGAGTGCCGGAGAGCACATGCAGCAAAACAAGAGGCATACAAAGCGGTGCTGGAAAGAAGGACACGAGCAGTTCGTGAGCTCTACGAGCAGAAAAGGAGAGAGGAGCATAAACTTCTCGGAAAGAAAAAAAGGGAGCTCATCAGCAAAATTTGGTCAGAGGAAAGCATGCCCGACGAATGGAACCTCAGCATCGTATGCCCGATCCTCAAGAAAGGAGATCCCATGAACTGCACCAACTACAGAGGTATAAGTCTCCTTAACATTGCCTATAAGATCTTGTCTGCCGTGCTGTGTGAACGTTCGAAGCCCTTCGTCAACAAACTGATAGGTCCTTATCACTGGAGCTTCAGACCCGGAAAGTCCACCATCGATCAAATATTCACCCGATGGGAGATCTTGGAGAAGACTCAGGAACTTCAAATCGATACCTACCACCTTTTCATCGATTTCAAGCCCACGTATGACACCGTCTATAGAGACCAATTATATAGAGCAATGTCTAGTTTTGGCATCCCAGAAAAAATCGTCCGTCTGTGTAAGATGACAATGGAAAACTCACGCTGTTCCTTCATGGTCGGAAAAAACCTAACGGACAATTTTGATGTCAAAAACGGGTTTAGAAAAGGCGATGCGTTGTCATGCGATTTCTTCAACACCATTCTTGAAAGATTGTGCAAAACTCCAACGTCAACACTAGAGGCACCATCTTTCAAAAGTCCGTCCAGCTACTAGGACACGCAGATGACATTGACATAATTGGAAGAACACAGTGTGATGTCAGTGGAGCGTTTGTGAGTCTTGAGACGGAGGCCAGGAAGATGGGTCAAGCGGTTAACGAGGGCAAGACCAAGTTAAAGCTGAAAACAAGAAAGGACAACCAACATCGACGTCTTGGAGCAAACGTCAACACAGACAGATTTAACCAAGAATCAATCTTTCCAATCGCTGCTTCTTTGGAGTAGTAAAGTCCTCTCCCGAGCAACTAAAGTGACACTCTACAAAACCCTTATCAACCCGGTCCTAATGTATGGTGCAGAAACATGTACCTTGAAAAAATTCGATGAAAACGCTTTGGGCTGCTTTGAGAGAAAAATTCTTCGAGTGATTTTTGGTCCTGTCTGCATAAATGGAGAATGGAGACAGAGATTCAATCAAGAACTGTACGAGCTGTTCAGCGACACTGACCTAGCCAGAAAAGTTAAGGTCCAAGCGAATGGAAAGTAATGCTCCGGCTCGTAGAGTCTTCGAATCCAACCGAGAAGGACGTCGCAGAGGAGGAACGACACAGGTGGAGCACACAGGTGGTAGAGGACCTGAAATAATTTATTGTTAATCTGTAGCTTGAAAACTTACGAGAAGACAATAAGGCTTTGAAAACTCATTAAGTATCAAACATGATATACCTATAAAGGTTCAATATATCTCTTATCGCTTTGAAATGTGACAGATCTGACACTAAACACGGATGTGAGAAAATAATGCTTTGCGATACAAGATAAAAATGTCTCCACAAACCGTGTCACTTATGAAGCTAGCCCTATAATTTACGAACATAGGATTCTTTTGAAAATCGATAGCATCTGCATGACCAATTACAAGACTCATTGACGGACATTAAACCAATGCATAGACTCGTAGGCACAAAAGAATAACTTGTTTGTAGTCGCCTTTATTGAGTAGCATTAAAATGTGACAATCTTATCGCTACACCAACTGTACAGCCTCGCTCGCAGCTTATCCCACGCCAAATTTAATACCATTTTTACACCAGCATCATATTGCCTCTGTTCTGAAGTCGATGCTAAATTGGAATCTGATCCTGGAACAGGCAAATACAAAGCCTAAACCAACTATATGGAGATGTCCACCGCCAATAATATCTTCTTATAATCTCCTGTTAGCCTTGTGGTATGACATGGGGCGATACTATCGAAATGACTATAAGAGATTTGTTGTAAATGTGCAAAAAAAAACCCAAGTTTACGAGCGACCAGGTATTGTGGGATATCTGGATAGGAGCCAGGTTCCTTAAATCAGGAAAATAAAGGTATCTGTACTGTATGTATATTTGTTTCCTATGCTGTATTCGACATGGTGCGTATAATCTCAGAATCGCCACGAAGTAATGCGAAAATATTACCCATTATATAAGTTGGGTTGGGAACTTGAATTTTAAGGTATGTCGAGGTAGCTATGTAGTTAGTGCGGCATAAGTGCAAAACCTGGTGTCTAATAAATAAATGTGAGCATAAACATTTTAGAGATGCAACTCAGTTGCAATTTGTTGACATTATTATAGTTTGACATGTGCTTATCAATTGAAAATTACTTTTAAAAATAGACATGCCGGCCGTCTGCTTCAATAGAGAATGAAGACGGAGATTCAACCAACAACTGAACGGGCTGTAAGGCGCTACAGTTCTATCCAGAAGTGTAAAGGTCCAACAACTTACATAGCTGACTGGTTCAATAGAGAAAATTTTAAATTGTTTTCCGGACCTGGACTTAAAAACGTATGTCAGTATGAAAGAAGAACAAAAGCTTGAAAAGCTAGTTTTAAAATAAAAGAATAAATTCTACAACGCCCCAATTATCAACGCATAACCACTTTTCCGTGACCATTGAAAAACTTGCAGACAATTTTTGTATTTTTTGAAAAGTGTCGTGACTTCTAAATTGTACGATCGAAAATGTTCAACTTTCCTTTCATCGCTCACGATTCAAAATCGAAAGTTAAATGACAACAGCCTTTATAAAACACTTACTGACTTGAATTCATCATTCAGTCTTTCACTTAATTCCAAACAATGGACATTCTGTCTGGTTCAGTTATTTTCCTTGCAGTCGCCAATATCGTCACCGCCGATATCAGCCATCTTTTCTTCCCGGAAACAAATTTATTTCAACAGCAACATCAACCTTTTCTTTATCATCCTCCTCCAGCGTTGTCCAACCCTGTTCAATCGCAACCACCAGTTGCTTCTACAACCGAATTCTTCCTGCCAGAAATCATTGCAAATCGTCGTTTTAAGGACTCTCATCAGCACGGAAATTTTATACCATTCAATCACTATTTACCTCCAGCTGTCAACGATGGTCAAAATCCAAATCAACAGGACCAAACTCCATCATTGACTTATTTACCATCAAAGACAGACAAGCCCATAGTAGTACAAGATGATCCATCAGCGTTTCAAGGCTACGAATACAACGAACCATCAACCACAAGTACTACAACTTCAAATCCAAACGATGAGGAACCATCGTTACAATTTCCTTCGGCACTTCTTCCACCAGCTCCAGGTCCTGATATTCCCATAATAATAGCAGGTACACAAACAACCACAACTACTCCAAATCAAGGATATCAGTACGACGTGCCTGGAATCCACGATAATCAGGGTTCGTTAGATGGCAAAACACAACAAGTACGCCTTCATGTAAAAGAGATGCGTTGTCTCGACCATAAAACTGGATATTTTCGAGCAGTTCTTCGTATTGAAAGCTTCCTCAGTGCCATTCCCACCATCGAAAATGAATCCAACGATCCAAAGTGTAGTGTCAAACTCAATCGCAATTTGGTTTTGATAAATATTGAAGCAGACGACTTTGAAAAGTGTGGCGTCCATAACTGTGGCAAGGAACTTTGCATGCGGCTAAGATTTCCATCTATTAGAGGGATCAGAACAAGTTTTGATTCTCTATTAGCTCTGCGTTGTACAATGCAAAATCGAGTAGCAGCAAAAACGCATGCACTCAAAATGGGCATTTCAAATGACATGTGAGTTGGATCTTAAGTTTGTTATTCGATCCTTAAATAAAATTTTAGTCTTAGCAGGCAGGCAAAAAACACTGATACATATGCACATGGCGGCTCGCAAAATGAATTTCGAACACATATCGAGCTACTTCGGAAGACTTCGAATGGGTTCAGCAAAAAACTGGAGCCTAACGAGGTTGTCCGTTTGGGTGAAGAATTGCTCTTGAGGGCTCATATCGGACCGGGTGATGGTAAGTTCGCCATTGGCTAGTTTTGGCATTTCATTTCTCAAAAACTGTATTTTTTAGGCTGGAATTTTACCAAACTTACTGATGTCAATCTTCAAACTGTATCAGGAACTGGTGATCTAACTCGCTCGGTTAATTTGATTACATCCAATGGATGTGTGAATCCGTCGATGAGAAGCATATGCCCCCAAATCCCTATTTTCGAACCACCACTCGGACATCGTTTTGTTTTTCGGGCCGTGATGTTCCAAGATATGCGAAGTGGAGACGAAATGGTTTTGAGTATGAAAATAACTGGATGTCTGGAGCAAAACGATTGCCATATCAATTTACAAGATTGTGGCAATATAAAACGACAAAGAAGAGATGTGTTAACGAATTTAACCGATTTCACTGAATTTCCAAAAATATCATTCCGTGTTGACATGCCTTCTTCTGACATGGATATCGGAGTGTTACCTGACTCAAACGAATCAAGGCTTGAAGCTCAACGCTGGATTGCTGTTGCAGTTGTATTGGCAGTTGGATGCCTTTGTTTGTTGGGCTTGTTTGCCTGTTGCATTGTCAAAAAAGCACACGAATTTTTTGAAATCAATAAATTATGAAAGAGAACACTCCATTGTATAAATTGTCACCTTTGAAATCGATAATACAATTGTAGATTATCTCACACAAAATACTTACTTAAAATCGAGTTCGACGATCAGCTCTTTCGTTTAGTGATTTGAACTTATTTGAACATCTAATCTGGTCACTTCAAAAGAGTTTCGAATGGTAAAAGCTTTTTCTCTCTATCTCTCTACAAAATTCATCCACTTACACTATGAAAAATTGCCAACAAAGCTTCAACAAAAAGAATAAAATGCATAAACAAAAGACGACACAAAAACAGAACCAACGAAAACGAATCAAATTCAAAATGAAATGTAACAAACTTCGAATGGTGAATGACGTGCTGTAAAACAACTACTACAGTGAAACAATTGCGTTAAGAAATGTTAAGTCTGTTTCTGATGTTTTTTTTTTTTTATTTTGTTTGTGTTTTTGTTTTTTTTTACGTTTTTGGCATGCTCGTTCTCTCTCGTAATTTCTCATCTCCATCATCGGAATGGTCAATCGCAGTTAGGTTAGTGAATAGTGGGATAATTTTTATTCTCACTTGGAAAGTTAAATTCTATCAAGAAACAGTGTTTGCTTTTCAATTCTTTGATTATTCTCAGATTACTTATGCTCACGGTATTAAAATTCAGTCGTTGGCCATTCTTCTTCTTCGTCTAGATTTCTAACAATTTGATACAATTCCAAATTTGTAAGTACTTCTTCCCACTGTTAGTCATCTCAATAAATCGTGTTGCCTTAAAGCTGGTCTACCAGCTGGATATTAAGTGGTTGTTCGAACACCAGCCAGCGGTACGTTAAAAAGCATACTTACTTCTTCACCTGGTTGCATCGACTCAGTGTGGTTGGTTTAGTTTTCGTAGAGCTGTCTTTAAGACAACTCACTCTTCCTCCAACACGGTTTAATTTATCGAATCTGTTGTGTGCTATTTCTTCGTTTTGTTAGGCCTGTTTAGTCTGAATTCTTGGTCTTTCAGCAACTTTTACTGATCGGGATTTTGTGCGTTTCTCTCAAGAAGATATTTTCAAGAAAAAAAAAAAAGATACACAACGATAACTTTGCTCACATTGTTGGCTGAGATATAAATGTGCAGTTTATTGCAAATAAAATTATTTGTGTTTTTTCTAGTTTGGTTTCTTTACGAGAATAAGCTGTGAGAAACTGTGCAAATTTATGTGTTAAATTTTTTTTTAAATTTTTGAAATTGTGTGTGAAAAAAGTTTCATCAGGATAAAAAAAAGCAATTGTTAAAATGCAGAAATTTTCGAGTGCAACGCTTCTCCTTGTAATTGGAATAACATCAATGGGATTTGTTCAAGCCAAAGGTAAGTTAAGCTTTGTCTATTGCAGGTTAGCTATAGAGTTAATTTCCTATATGCCCATACAAGCATTTAAATGTGTATGTAGGCCGCATTGTTGCATGAAGGTTTATGAAGTTGAAGTCTATAAAAAAGCCATAATCGAGAACAATAACAATTTCCCTCTTTGCAAAATGATGACATAAGCTTGTCTTTGAATATTATGAGAAATAAAAGCGAAACGGTTGTTGTAATGGGAATAGCACTACTTTGCATTAACACCTCCGACAAGACGCATGCATATATATTGCATTGTTTTCTTTTATGAAATTTTTTTTTCTTTTCCTTCATCATATATTTAAATTTCTATTTCTTTCCGTGTATATCTGTTCTAATAAGTAAATTAACATCTCTTGTGATTTTATTCTAAAGATGTCACCAATTTGAAGGAGTTGAAACGAGTTTTTGACATTAAGATCAGTAATGATTGAGAACCGACAAGATCCATTCAATTTTGAAAAGTATTATAATTTTTATTCTTAGAAAGCACTATTTTAGAGATGACATCACGTTGTTCAGTGAGTCAGTCATTGGCAAAGTCTCCTCCGAAGTTGTGTGGACAGCTGTGTGCATACACGGTCTGGTGCTTATGAATAAATTTACCATTTTTGTGTAGGCAAAATACAACATGCCGACAGCGACAAAGCAATGTTTTCAGATGTCTTTTTGCTTTGACCTTCATTTTTTTTTTTTAGTTTTTGCTTAATTTACTTATCTCAATCTCGATCTTGATCTTTATAAAAAAAAACAATAAGCCATTGGTTCACATTGCACTTGTCATATTGCCATGAAAAAGTATTTTTTTCAATAATTAATAAAACCAAAGTTGTTTTTGAAGCTGTCTCCAAGTGGTGTGTCATAAATGTTTATTGCTTTGTATTAACAAACTTTTCAGGTTGTTTTATTATTTGCTTAAAAGTTATTGACATTAAATTGTTGATGATAAGTTCGACTCTCAGGTCAAGTATCTTCAAGTTATTTTTAAATATTAAACATGCAAGCTTTGGAAAATAAATCAATCAACTAATTTGTTTGTGAGTTATTCTTTTCCAATCCCATCAATCATCTTAATGGAGACCTTCAAAACCTCGCAAATATTTTGAGGTGATGTCATTTGCATACACAGTTTGCGGTCTTGAGGATTATTACGGGACAAATTTTTGATTTAGTCGGATTAAAATTTGATTGTTGCTTGTGACTGTATTTCTTTTTAATTTTAAATCAAAAACATGTTATATTGACTCACATAAAATCAATACAAAACAATTTATTTTGCTTATTTTAACATAATTAAAACGTTAAAAAAAAAAAATCAATGAGAAAGACACAAAACACAAACATTGATTTAGTGATACCTACATATCTTGTACGGAAAATATTAATTTAAGTTCAAATAATGGACTTTCCATAAATTAATATTGCAATTGTGAATTGATTATATAGTGGAGTCGATGAGGCGGGAAAAATAGCATTTCCAGAAAGTCCTCAGAAACAGTTCCGACTTTGATCATTTTTTTTTTAAATTTTGTTTTTTTATACCTAGGTATTTTTTAAAATCAGAAACATTTCACATGGGGGGAAATAATTATTTGTATTGTTTAAACAATTTTTATATTGTTTTCAAAGGGTGCAAGATCAACAAGCGATATACTTAATTGGTGAAGAGTGTAGGCTGAGTCAAGACAAGAAAAAAATCATATGGATGGAGATGGGGAGGGCTGATTTTCTAACAAAAAGGCCGATGTAAAAAAAAAAATATAAAAAACCAACGGCTTTGTCCACAATCTCGTGCTACACCTTTTTGTTAACCTCAAAAGTGTTTCTTTTACTTTGCATTTAAATAAGACTTTTCTAAGGAATAGTTTTCAAAATCAAAAAGTTAAAAAAATATTTTATTTTAAACTTTGTCGGTAATCATTTTTTTTCGATTTTTTTTTTCAAAATTAATTGCTGTCATTCAGTAAAAACAGAAAACCACATGCAAAAATGTCTTGTCGTTTCCGTCAAATATAGAAAAAACCCCAAACGACGCAGAAAAACCACCAACTAACTTGTTAAGTGTTATTTTTCCGAATAAATAAAACAAAACAGATCACCCACATCCGAGCTATTTATTTGGTTTTTTCTCTATTTATTCACTAGCAGTTGCCCGCGACTTCACCCGCCTCTCAGTCCTCCTCCAGTCAGAGGTGCGTCTTGAATTGTGCATCATGTGCTCGAATTTTGTTGCGAAGTTATTTTAAAATTGTATATAAGTTGACTCTCCCAAAGTCAAAATTCTTTTAAACTCGAAGGCTTCAAATATGTATAATTTTCCCGGCTTTAACAACACTTTTCACTGATGCTTTGCTCTTAATATTCGCAACGTAACTTTGTATAGCTTAAAGCCTTCCTCGACAAATGGACTATTCAACACAAAAATAATTTTTCAATTTGATTTAGCAATTCCTGAGATCAGCGCGTTCAAACAAACAAAAAATGAATACTTTTGTGCCGTTTTTTCCACATTTTTTAATGATTCTTCGCTCCTATTGGTCGTAGTTTAATGTAATTTAGCCTTAAGCCTTCCTCGATTAATGGACTATCCAACACAAAAACAATTTTACAATTCGAACCAGTCGTTCCTGAGATTAGCGCGTTCAAACAAACAAACAAACTCTACAGCTTTATATATTGGTATAGATTTATATGTTAAAGATTTAAAAAATTGACAAAAATGAAATATTAATGGTGAAGTCTGGAGTTTACATCTTTGCAAAATAAATTAATTAAAGAAAGAAAATTGAAAATGGATGAAAATTTACAAGTTCACTGTTCAAGTTTTAAAATGTTAGTAATTAGAATCATGCATCAAACGTAAACTTGCCTAGTGAACTTGTAAATTTTCATCCAAACTTTTTTCTATTTTTTTAAATATTGTTGTATTATCTTCTATGATTTAAAATATACAATACTACACTTTTACATGTAAGAACTTGGTGTTTTTAGATCTCATTACTTTTGGTGGCTAACTTTTTACACAGTGTTGTTCGCACCGCACATAAGAGAACTTTGCTCTTTTTTTACATTTTATTTTTTTGTTATTTCACATCTTTTAGCAAGTTTTTTTTTATGGAAATATGGACCTCGAAATACACTAAATATGCTAGCAATTAGCAAACCTTAACAATATAATTGCTCTGCCAATTTATAAGAAAATAACAGGTAGGTTAGGTTGAAGTGGCTGTCTTAATGTTGTTAGCTCATTGTTCCATTGTGAAACCACTAAAGAAAGTTACTCATGAGAGTGTTATGAATTCTAAATTCTAAATTCTAAATTTCAACATCCTATGACCATTTTAAGAAAGTGGGCGGAAATCACGCCCCTTTAATGGAACTACAATTTTATACATATATCACATATAATAAATTTATACAGATGTCTCATCCCTGCAGAAAAAATGAAACATTTTTTGCTCTTAACAGACAAAGCCTTAACAGACAAGGAGCTTTTGGAAGCTTTTTTCCTTGCCTAAGTATTCATTTATAGGCAATGAGGTGAGCGAAAATAGATGCATTTAGTGAATGTGTTAAAGCTTTTGGAAAAAGCTTTTTTTTGGTAGCTTTCAGTTTCATACATCATTTCTCGCCATAAGGGTGAGACATCTGTATAAATTTATTATCTGTGCATATCTTTTTGTTTTATCTTATTTTCAACCAAAACCCTATCAGGATTTCGAACTTAAACGTTTTGGACCATTTTGATAAATTGGGCGGATACCACGCCCCTAAATGGATATAGATTTTTTTCTCATTTTTTTCATGTCATTTAACCAAAACGTTACAAGAATTCCGAATTTCAACATCCTATACGACCGTTTTAAGATAGTGGGCAAAAACCACGCCCCTAAATGAAACTAAAATATTTTACTTATATTTTTTCTTATATTCAACCAAAACCCTATTAGAAATCTGAATTTAAAAAAAACATATGACCATTTTAAAAAAGTGGGTGGATACTAGTACCTACGCCCCCTAAATGAGCAAATTGAAATTTTCGACTTTTTCCTTTGTAGATATACACTCGAAAACCTACCATTGTACCAATACCAAATTTCAAGATTCTGCTATTGTTAGAAATGCTTCATAATTTTGATGATCAGTCAGTGAGTCAGTGAGTCAGTTACGGTTTTTGAAATGTTTACTGTTCAATATCTCAGGAAGTAGTGGTTCTACAAAATTATTAAAAATTTGAAGCTTGTAACTCTATGGCTTCAAAAGTTATGTGGGGTTAAAAATGTGCTTGAGTTCGATCCTGTCAAATGGGAGTAGTGCTAGAATTTTGCTGGGCACTACCGTGCCCTTTGATACAGTTTTCGTCAGAAATTTCAAGTTTCAAGTTTCTACTCTAGTGTTTTTTCCATTTCTGAAAAAAGAAAATAAAGCCAGAATATGAATGGAATTGATTCTGTTATTTTTCGGAAAAAAAAGTTCTGACGTAATTTCTTTTGGCGCAATTTCCGGGAGCCGTTTGTAACACAGTGCAGTGTAGGTACTTTTATGCGCCTGAGGTTTTCTAGTTGAATTATAGAACTCAAATTTCTTAGTGTAAGTTGCAATAGGTACCTAAACATTTATTGAAGTACTTTTCTTGCATGCAAAGTAATCGGATACAAGATGTACATATACATACATTTTTTTTAAACTTACTTGTCAAGGTTTTTAGCTAAAGTCATTTACCATTTTGCTTGTACTGAAACCAAATCTTTCTACTGTAAGAAACTTTTAGGGAGAGGATATGCTGAAAAATTGGCAGTAACATGTCCTCGATTTTAAACTTCTAACATAAGGCAATGATATTGTTTTAAAATGTTTTTCGATTAGGATTCCTTAAAGTTAAGTTTACAATATTTTCTTCGACAGCAAAACTCAAAACAAAATAGGTACTAGAATCAATGCGATCTACGACATGATAGTGCAAAAAATAAACCGATGAAGTTCCGAAATTTCATGGTGAGTGGGAGATAATGTTTTCAACTTCTTTAAATATTTTATTTCTTGCAGTGCGTTTTTAACAGAAAATAAGAAATTTCAAAGGGTTGAGAGACTTTTAGGTATAGCTTAAAAGTTTTTGTACACTTGCACACACATAACTACTCGGTCGTACGAAGTAACATAAAATAAAATCAGTTTGTTCAAAAGGTGGGTATTTGGAACACACTATGTTAACTTTCCAGTTAAAATGCCGGCGCAAATAATTATTGTTAACTCAATTTGTGAAGTAATTTCCCTTAAAATCAAATATCGAAATTTTTATTATTCTCACACAACTCGCACCCATGCTGTTTGCTCATAAACGGACTTCCTTCTGACAGTTTTCTGCCGTTTAAGTCGCATGAACTGTGCTAAAAATAAAATGCCTACCTAAGCCAAAACTACCATCGAAATTATTTTCCTGAGAACGAAATATTTCCCATTTGCTAACCAAGTGCTTGTGAAATTATACAAGAATTAAATAAAATAATTTAATATGCGTGTCAGATAGACAATTTCGTTTCTTTTTCATTTTAAATCTTATTATTCCCGTTGAATACCCAACCATTCTGTCAGTTAACTGTTATTTTATTTTTTGCATTCCCCTTTTCGAAGTTTTTATGTCTAGTAAAAATAAATACTTTGGTGACTGTGGGTAAAACATTAAATGCAAAATTTAAATCTAAAGCTAACAATGTCTGGTACTTACTTGACATTTAAATTATGTGAATTTAGAAATGAACAAAACAAGAACACGAAACTTTTACCTAAGTTTATAGAAGGAACAATAATAACAATCAAAAATAGTTTTGACAAATTTGTACATGGCTTATAAACGTTTTAAGAGAATCTAAAAACGTTTACCTACTGTTGTTAATCCTACCTTTCCACAATAAATAAAATCTTACACTCATATGTTTTGCAAGTTCTTAACATCGTCGCCGTGAGACAAAAATAGATTCTAAAAATATCGAAGCTTGTGTCAATTCAAGCGTTACTTCATTCAACTTGCAAAAACAAGGTTTTTTTTTCCTGATAATCATGTGTTTAGAACCCATTAGTACATGCTACTTCATACATGGCCACCAAAGAAGCGTCTATTATTGTCATAGTCTTTGTCTCATACTAATAAGAAATAATAATTGTATTTTTATTAAATGCTTTTAAATACACCTGAATAGTCTTCGGCATTGAACGCCAAGTGCGAAATCAAAATAATATGATATGCAAACACTGATTGCAGTTGTGTGCCTAAGTAGCTTTAAGTATTTTTTTTCTTACATAATTAGTTAATTGATGTTACGTTTTTCCCTTCAGGCATTTATTAATGTACACATAAAAGAAAGAGTAGAAAAGAACTGAGATGTTTTAATATTTTTGAAAGAACCTCAAGGCTCCAAGCATGTTAATTTTATGTTTTTGAATAAATTTTGAATTTGAATAGTTGTATTAATAACAAAAGACTGATGATCTAAACATTTTGGCTAACGCTTTATAGATGGTTGCTGTTATTAAAAAATTAAATACAAGCTTTTGTTCCCTAAAGGTTTTATTTTTTGACAAAAGTTCAGATCTGAATGCGTGACTTAATGTTATAATTGGTCCTGCATTTCAACTTGATGTGAGTATAGTGTGTATGTTAACAAAAAAATTATGTAGTTCCGTCCTGTAGGGAAAATGTACATTAAATAAGTGTTATGTAAGTTTTGTGTTTCTTAAGGTATCATTTAGAAATTCAAATTGAAAAAAGATAAATAATATCTTTTTCTTCTAAGGGAATGTGTTCTTACCTTTTTATTTGTGACTTCGTTATCTCTGCACTCACTGGGCGTACTGGATGTTTTGAAGCCACATATCACGATAGGGGTTTGAGTCAAATTCCCGAATCTACAATCCCAAAAATCCTCAATGCCGAAATTACAAAATCCGATAAGATTATGTTTCCGTAAGAATGATGAAAAATTTGCTCAAATGCAATTAAATATTTCGCAAAGCTTGTTTTTGGCTTTTATAGTAGTAATCTAAGCGGATCAGTTATTGAACATAACTTTGTTTACTGGTTTTGACTTGAAATAATAATACTTAAAAAAGTCAAGAGCACAAAGGGATAGTAACTGACCTCAAAAGCAATTTTGAAGTGTTAAAACCTTAATTTCAACAGCATTTTGTCTGAGACCACGTATTCGATTAAAAGGGACAGTTGAAGTGTTTGTTAGGTTAGGTTAAGCGGGCTGACAGTTGGTGTTGTTACCGTCACACTTAGATCAGTGTAGATCCATTGTGGTACCCTGAAGTATTGTAACTTCCTGAAAAATAAATAACCATCATGGGGTTCGTTTAGCCATTGTCTTGACAAAGCTTAGCGGATAGTTCCTCTAGTTCATTGAAGTAGAAGTTGCCTAGAATTGTCTTCCTAGTAAGATAGAGTGAAGGACAGTGGCAGAGAAAATGAGCAGTATCTTCATGCTCGTCCTCATCACCAAAGCCTTTACAGAGGTCATCGGTACTAAGTCTCATCTTCTTCTTATGGTAGCCAAGTAGGTTGTGTCTTGTAATTATGCCGATAAGGGATCTTAAGGAGGGTTTACTAAGAGTAAAATCCTGTCGGGTCTTTTCTTGTCGTATCTAGGCCATAGTTTCCTGGTATTAACACAGATTTCTAGGAGATTCCATCTGTTGTTGGATTTTTGAAAGATGATATTTCTGACATTGCGTTTCAGTTCACATAACGGGATTCCTATATGAGGGTCTATGAGAGAGGGGTCCAGTGTTGAGCCTTCCCTTGTAAGCTCATCCGTTTTTTCGTTACCTGGCATATCACTGTGGCCAGGAACCCAGCAGAGTCTTACGTTATGCTGTGTACCAAGCCAAGAACCTTTAGCTCTTCGCGACAGCAAGAAACAAGTTCGACTTGCTTTGGGTGGCAGAGATCGCTTTTATTGCTGCTTGGCTGTTAATGAAGAAAGTGATGTCCGCGTGTGATATCGCCATCATGGATATGTGCTTAGCAGCGTTTTTCACTGTCAAGATCTCGGCCTGGAAGACGCTGCTTTGGTCGGGGAGCCTGAATGAATTGGCAAGGTTGAGGATTTCCTTCTGATTGTGAAAAGCACCAGTTCTGTTTTAAGGGGGTTTACCTTAAGGCCGCATTTCTTGGTCCAGTTGCTGACCCTTGGTAATGCACTTTCTATATTGTTCGCTCATAAAAAATGTTTGTTCATCTTCGGTGTTCTGAAATGTTGTTGTATGGAGCAACCGGCATCCCGTGCTGTCCTTCTCAGGTAGTTCTTGCAACTTTCCGATCGTTGGCCGATGGTTGACGGTGCCTTCCAATTTCAGGCTTTCACCCACCAAGGCTTCGAAACTCTGGTTGAGCTGAGAAGCACTTTTGCACGATAAATGATACTGTTGAAATCAATGTCATCTCTTCGCAAGAGGCAGTAAGTACTAGGGGTATAACCACCATGACACTATTACTTTGAAGTTTATAATCAACAAAAGAACTAAAAATTTTACAAATGTGGAAAGTTACAAAATTCAACATGCAAACGTTGCAAAAGCTCTGGGATGTCAAACTTAAATCTTCTAACAAGAAATCGAGTTCTTTGATATAAGATCAAGGTGAACCTTGATGGGTGTGCAAGCAAATTATTCATAAGATCAGGGCCGGCCTTTGCCATCTTGGCGCCCCAGGCGAGTCAAATATTTGGAGCCCTTTTTTTATTTACAAATTATATAACATCCTTCTCCCAGTGGCGTAGATAGCTTTTCGCTATGGGGGGGGATAGATCTAGTTCGCTCATTTTTACTTCCGACATCTATACTAATATATAAAGCTGAAGAGTTTGTTTGTTTGTTTGAACACGCTTATCTCAGAAACTACTGGTTCGAATTGTAATTGAGTTGGATAGTCCATTAATTGAGGAAGGTTTAAGGCTACATAGCATTAAGCTACGACCAATAGGAGCGAAGAATCAGTGGAAAATGTGAAAAAAACAGCAAGAAAAATTAATTTTTTTTGTTTGTGTGAACGCGCTGATCTCAGGAACTGCTAAATCAAATTGAAAAATTCTTTTTGTGTTGAATAGTCCATTTATCGAGGAAGCCTTTAAGCTATACAAAGTTACGCTGCGAATAATAAGAGCAGAGCTTCAGTGAAAAGTCTTACTAAAACGGGGAAAATAAAACATATTTGAACGCTTCGAGTTAAGAAAAATTTTGACTTAGGGAGAGTCGACTAATATACAATTTTAAAATAACTTCGCAACCGAATTCACACGCATGATGCACAAGTCAAAACGCACCTCTGGCCGGAGCGCGAGGGAGAGGCGGACGAATTCACGGGCAACTGCTAGTATAGAATATATGAAAAGTTTTGAGTGTTTGTCTGTCTTTCTGTAAACGCACCTGCAGCCTTAACCACTGGTCCGATTGACTTAAAACTTGAAAATTAGAGGTTTGAGCGAATTCGCGTTATTGCTTTTTTTTTATTGTTTTTTTAAGATCAGAATTTAGGGAAGCCACCATACAATTTGTTTTGGCCAAAAACTAAAAGTTTCAATTTTCTCAAACCTCTCATAGAATCGTTTTTTTCTTATACATTTTTTTCGAAAAACAAAACCCTGATCAGCTACTTTTTTTTCTGAAAGTACGTATAAATTGCCCAAATAATATTTTATTTTCAAACAATTTTAAAAATTTGTTTGTATTTTTTAAAAACATTTATAAACTTTTTTTCAAAATTCTATATCTCGAAATCGGATCAATATTTAAAATCGAAATTCACTAATGAAATGTAAATTTACATATTCTTGAATACTGGGTCCATGTTCTGTTACTCGGTCGAAAACTTTCGGAGTCGAGAAACATAGGAAATCGAAACAAATTGTGTCAAATTTCATACAAAAAAACTAGTTACGCTCCGTTTAAACTGGGGCCCTATTATGGGATTCGCGCGGATCGTTTTCAATTCGATCTTTCAAATTCGACTCGCTTCGTATTTCCTTATTAACTAATTCGCGGCGGAGCGAAAATATTTCTTTCAATATTCCAGCGATTTCACACTTTTGGTTTGTCTATTTCTTCCAAAATTCCACTGATTTGAATAAACACTTTTTCGCCTGTGAATCCGCCAAAAAAAAAGCTGTCAGATTTCAACTCGCCAGCAAATATTATGACATTTCAAATTCGCTATCGAATTCGTTAATCGGTCGAATTCAAATCGAAGAAGGCGAAAGCGAAAGCAATAATTGAAAAAATGTCAAACTCGCTAGCAAAACGATCCGCCGCGAATCCCATAATCAGGCCCCTGTTTACGGTATGATTTTCTCGATGTGAGAAGTTACAGAACATGGGTACTACATACCCAAATTAATTTTAGGAAATTTTCGTAATATTTTATATATAAAAAATTAATTAAAAAAAAAAGCCACTCCAAATAATTCGCACAAATAACTCGCAAAATTACGACGAATGATTGTCAATCTGCCGCTTGTGTAAGGCATGCTTTATGTAATGGGTAATAGCGCATTTTGCTTTCTGGTTAAAATGAACTAGTGTGAGTTATCGTTACCGTTAGGATTCGCGTTAACTTCACCACAGTTGTGCGAACATTTGTGTTCGAATGAATGAGTGTGTTGCGTGTTTGAGGCGGTTTCTTACACCAAATTAACAATGTGACACACGGTGAGAAGAAATCTAAATAACTTTCAATTTTTGTGTCGGTGTGGGTTTTTGTGAAAAGCTGGAGTTAAGCTGTTTTTCTTGCACGTTTACCTATTATTAATTGGTGAGAGACGTTAAAAAAGTACTTTTTAAAAATCGATATAAAAAAGAAATTCAAAATATTTGGTGATTTGTCGAAGTAATAATTTTTTTCAGATGAAGTTGACTTTGTGTTTTCCCCGTAGACTGTAGGTGTAGAATGTACAATTTACAATGCCTCTAGGAATCCTGTGAGTACTAATAAGACTTGATTCACGTAGGAAGTAGGTACTAAATTTCAGAGTGCGTTTCTTTAACTTATTTGGTATGACTTGGTTATGTTGAACAATTATGAATCCCAATGGGGGGGGATATATCCCCCTGATCCCCCCCCCTATCTACGCCACTGCCTTCTCCAGAATTTAAAAGGATGAAACTTGTATCTCACTTATAAAATTGCAAGTTAATGAAAAAGTAGAATTTATGCTTTTAGGAATAACTGTGTATAATTCTACGACGCAAGTACCTATTATAAACATTTCAAGTCACTATATGTTACACGTTAGCTATTCATATGTACGTGCATTATTCATTAATTTTTCTAAATAATTTAGTACCTAATAATAATTAATTTTATCCTGTTAATATTGATTTCTTTTGAATTTGAAAATGTCAAACACAAATAAACTTACACTAATTTTTTGACAAAGTGCTTGCCCTTAAAACTCAGTTAAGTGAAATTTCAGAACTCATTTGAGTTCTAAGTCAATTCTTCACCAAGTTCTAATGCGTTAGAACTCCAATTTAGAATTTTTATATAGCTAGAACTTCGATAAAATTACGCCCAATTTCTTCTCCAAGTTCTAAATTCCCTTTAAAACTCGACCTAGTGAACCTCGGTCTAACGTTAAAACTAAGTTCTTAGAATATTTGGAACTCGACATTTCTTCACTTCTCAAGAACTCGATTAAAACCATCATTGAGTTCTTAGCGCTTAGAAGTTGTTTTTGACTGCTAAAAACAGTTTGCTTTGCTAAACGGAAGCGCCGAAAAAAATCAGTGTCGTCCCATGTATTAATAGTGGCACGTATTGGCATTCGATAAATACGCCGCCGTTCTTCCAGGATAACGTTCGCATCGTACTCAAAATCAACGTCCATAAATAGGAAATCATCGAAAATTTTATCCATTTTCGTATATCTTTCTCCACCTATTGTTCTCTTTTATTTTAAATGTTGAAAAAAAAGAAATTATAAATAAACCGAGTCTTAGGCAATAGACCCCCGAATGCGAGGGTCTAATTTTGTTGAAGTTCTAACAAAGTTCTAAATCGAAGTTTTAACGCGTTAGAACTTATAGAAGAATTGAACTCAAATGAGCTCTAAAACTTCACTAAACCTAGTCTTAAGAGTGTTCCGGAGCAAAACAGCGTTTTTTCAAATGGTATTGTGAAGCGACTGTATGTCGTATCGAAATGATTTATGTGTCATTGTGTAGACAAAAACCATTGGAGCACAATTTCAATTTAGTACTTTGTTACTTAGTAGTAAAGGCTCAAAAACGCCAAAATTGCCAAAAATTGTACTTTTTCAAAGAAAATTCCATCAAAATAAAAACATTTTTCGCTAACATTTCTTAATGAGCATAAAATTCGACATGTAAACTGTATAACTATTGGAGAAAAAATTAACTTTTTAAACAAAAAAGAATTAAAAAATTATAAATAAAATTTGTATTATTGATAAGCAATTTTTCTTATGATGCGATATTTATTTTTTTTTAATCTCTTCATTTATTTAGCATGTATTTGTTCTCAACACATAGCAATCAAAACATTTTGAAAAACTTTGATCAAACACATTTTATTTCAAAATTAAGAGATAGCCAAATCTGCCTAAATTTGAAAATTCAAATCAGTAACGGCTGGCGGAAGTCATGATTCTCATAGGAACGTGATTCTCTCTCTCTTAGCAAGATGCATTTAGTTCAAAATTTGTCGTGTGGCGCTTCAAGCAGTAAGAAAAAGTAAGAATTTTCAGTTTCAGTCCGGAACACTCTTAACCCTGGAGTGTTCCCTTAAGTCGCTACATATATAGTGACTCCGTTGTCACTGCGCCTCTCCTCCTAGTTTTAGCATTACCTAGTTAAATATATTTCTAAATATATTATCATATTTTTTGATTCTTCATCATTCCACAAATTTACAAATGCCAAGAACAGAGGAAAATTACAACAAAATTTGCTGGATGACAGCAAAAACAATAATAAAAAATATAGTTGACAGTAATAATTGTAAGCTACCTAGTTTTAATTGTATCATGTGATATGCACATCCATTGTATTTCTTATCTCTATAAAAGTCCAAGGGTTGAAAAATCTCATAGCGATAAAAAATACAATGCCATACCGAAACTCAACTTTTTTTTACCAAACACCACCTCAATTCTCTTTTGTGTTTTCTATGTGTAGTGTATGGTGAAAATAAAAATAAAATGACATTTGGAAACAGAAGAGAATAGTCTGCTATAACAAAACAAGATGAAACACATGAAACTTTTCGATATGATTTTTTTGATTTTGTTGATTTTTTTCTTGCCTATGTTGAAGTTATGCTGGCTGACGCGGCGCCCCTGGATCACGGCGCCCCAGGCGACCGCCTGGGTCGCCATACCCTAAAGCCGGCACTGCATAAGATTTTGGCGTTTTGAAAAATTTCGCGCTCCCCAAATCGTGCCAGCCTACTCGGGCTCAGGGGGTAATCCATCACAGGTTTTGGAACAAGCTGCATATGTATGTTGAAAATGTAATTGCCTTTTCGTAAATTCGAAACAACCGCTTTTACATAATTTCATGTGATTCGTCTCACATCCGAATTCCGAAATCTTAAATGACATTGTCTGTTTGTCTGCCGCTCTTTTGTTGATAACTCAGAAACGGATGCCCCGTATTCGGTTCAATTTTAATCAAAAGAAAAGGCGATTAATAGAAATATCGAAGCTAAAGCATCGTCTATTGCCTCAACGTGAAGTCTCAGTAGTTATAGGTCTTACTCCTTCTATTAGCATTCTTTAAAATGTTAATTATTCTTAATTCAATTAAATGTTAAAAAAACAAATTCCAAGAAAAATTCAGGATCAATTTAAAAATTACATAAATCGCCACTTTGTCGGCTACTAATGAAAAACGTTTCGTTTGATTTGATGACACCCTTTCTAGCACATAAAAAAAGTAAAGGATTGTTAAAACTAAAGTATTAAAAAAGCATTTTAAGCTTAGAAAAAAACAACAACTTAGACGCATTGGCAAGGCAAATAAAATCGAGACAAGGAGGAGATGTGACTATCCCTGCAGCAGCGTTGCTGAAATTCCAAATAAGAATGTTTCGTCTTGAACGACACAGTCTGCGCGGCATGGCTCGATGGACAACGAGTTGCAGTTAACAACGCGAATGGAAAAGAGATTTTACCGCGGTAGGTTAATATCACTCAAAAGACCTAAGTAAAAAAAAAAAAAAATTAAATAAAGTAAACAAAAAACGATCAGGCCACATAAGGTAAATAATTACAGTGTGCTCGGAGATTGAAGTTCTTCTTCCATTTTTTTTTTTTTTTTATTGACTCCCTTTTATTTTTTCCCTTCGTCTGCATTTGTTGCAGACGTAAGAACTTAAGACTTAAGACCTTTGTGTATAAAATGTTCATAAAAGAAGTCCATTGGCTGTGAATCTACCAGAGAACTAACAAGTGGCTGAAGGTTCTGGTTTGCTGCCAAAGTATAAAAAGTTGATTCAACTTGCAGCGTTTAGGTTGAGGTATTTTTGCTATGCTGGCTTTGCCGACTAGTCTCGGACGGAATTCTCTTCTCACCGCACCGCCAATCCGTACGGCCATCACAAAGTCCTTAGGGCGTATGGTGTGCGGCCGGTCAAATCTTTGGCGGACTCATCCTCCGTGGTCTTCTGCGTTGCCTTCGACGTCTGCAGTTTAGACCGCAACGGACTCGATACCTCGATGACCAACAACGACAACGTCTGCAAAAATGTTCCTAAATTAATTTCGCTTCATGAACGGGTTTCGTTTGTTTCCATATTTAGATTGGGTGTAAAGTTAGATAGCTTAAGAGCGATAGGACCCAAGAACTTGTAATGGAGGTA
Source organism: Sphaerophoria taeniata (assembly GCA_943590905.1). Taxonomy (NCBI): domain Eukaryota; kingdom Metazoa; phylum Arthropoda; class Insecta; order Diptera; family Syrphidae; genus Sphaerophoria; species Sphaerophoria taeniata. The sequence continues at coordinate 56,663,529 of OX016540.1, forward strand.
ATCTGACTTATGATGGTTCTTCCTTTTAATAGGAGTTTTTACTTTTCATTGTTGGCGTTGTATGAGATTTTGTATATTTAAAAGTGATGCAAACTTGTTTAAGGGTATCACAGCCTTTGAAGTTTAAATACGATCATTTAAACGCAAGCGATCTTAGTTGTTCTCCGCGTTTTCATTTCCTTTTTTTCATTCGTTTGTTAACTACATTTGCTATTATGTACCTACACATTCAATGTTGAGTTGGTTCCACTAATTTGACTCACTCCTCTAAGATCAACAAGTCCGAAAGTGTTAATCAACTCAAATATACCTGCCAAGACTAAAATGACGTGACTCATTAACATTTATTTATTTTTTATTTTCCTTTTTAGTTTCATTAACTTCTCTTCACACTCGACCTTCAATTCAAATCATAAAAATAAATAGACTTTTGAAATGCAAATCTTCAATGTAAATGTATTTTTACTTTTATTTATATTTGTATGCATTTAAGCTGAATTGAGAACGTCAACCTGAAGTTGGACTGTTGGGTTAAGTGTTGTGTTGCTATAAGAAAAAAAAAAGACAAAAAAATATTTTCAAACAGGATGTCTTATTGATTTTTGGTTTCTTTCTGTTTGTTTGCTTGTGTAGAGAAGGCGACACAACCTACATGTAGCGATAACTAACTCTCTGGAAAATCGACAGACCTTAAGGCTAAAAACACACCAAATCAGACAATACGTCGTTTTGTCGTAAGACAAAAAATCGTGGCAGATTCCAACCCACACCGAAAACGACAAAGACCAAATGTCTTGTCTTTGTCCGCTTCGGTGTGTGTTGCTCCTATACAACCTATACAACTGACACTGACATTTTGTCCGGGACTTTTTGTCTTCTTTGGTATATGTTTTGCTCCTATACAACCCCTACCCCATGTATTTACTGCAACCGACGAACGGACAAGACTTTTTATCGTGTCGTGTCTTTTTCGGCGTGTGTTGCCTTGTAAGAGCAATGGACTTGTGTCCACAATTCAAAAAGACGTCTTGTCTGATTTGGTGTGTTTTTAGCCTTACTGCCTGCGAATATCCGAGCACACCAGTTGAGTATAATTTTGAAACGCCGCCGCCGTACGATCGGTCTGTCTGTCATACAGTTACTACGTATTGTATAACAGTACCTATAACTTAAATTTTTAAGGAATTTTGAATTGAAGTAGATTTAACGTAAATAAGGTAATGACTGGACTCGAAGTCAAGCAATGTTATGGAATCAGTTGTTACAAAATGGAAGAAATGCTCCCTTCTTAGATTTGTACATTTATTTTTATGTCAACTTAAGATTTTATTCACCATCACTATCATTGGTGTTATACCAATGTTTCTCAGAACATATTTCGATTGATTAAATTTTTCGAAAAATAATCCGCCCAAAAGTTTTAGTAGCCCCATGCCCGCTTCAATAACTATTTCTTTTCAATTTTCTACGTGCTACACGCTCTTGAACAGTTTTCAAAGTAAGACTTCTTTAAGTATTGTTGGGTTGTTGAGCTGTTGAATTCGTAACGAGAGCGTTACGAAAGTGTAATCGGGCGGGGCGAACGGCATGCAGTTGACAGGGAGATAAAAGTTAGTGAAGGTAGACAGAGAGTGATTTAGGTTTTTAGTGTAGGGCCTAGAAAGAGAGGTGCAAGTATATGTTCTCTCCCTCATCTTCTCATAGCAAGTAGTAAAGAATATACAGAAGATACCGCTTTAAGTTTAATTCATAAAAATTGTTTGGAAACTTTGTGTTAAAGATCACAAGGTGGTGTTCTGTCCCCTCTCCTGTGGAACATAGTCTGTCTGATGATAAAACTGTAGTAGCTTAGGATACCATGCTGCTGTGGAACATAGTAGTTAACGAACTGCTAATATGCCTCAGGAAAGAAGCCTACAGAGTGATTGCGTATGCCGATGAAGTTGCTATCGCCGTCTAGAGATTTAAAACTTAAAAGACTGCAGTATTGGTAATGCAGTCAGTAAAGTCGCAGTTAATTAACTTAAAAAGAGACTTATAGTTAATTAACTTACAAAAGTACTTTAACTGGAAAGGATCAGTCACCAGTCAGAACTTATTTTTTAACTTGCAGTCAATTGAAAAAGTCAATTGACTAAAAGTTAATTAACTGCAGTACTTTTTAACTGGTTTTTGTCAGTTAAGTCACTAAAAAGCCTTTTAACTTTAAGCGAGTTTGGTTTTAGTCATCTAGTCTTTTGACTACAGTCAATTAACTTTAAGTCAATTGACTTTTTCAATTGACTGCAATTAAAAAATAAGTACTGACTGGTGACTGATCCTTTCCAGTTAAAGTACTTTTGTAAGTTAAAAGACTAAAAAAAAACAGTCTTATTCGTGACTAAACTACAGTACCGAAATGACTGCAGTCTTTAAAACACCTTAAAGGTGTGTACTCAGAAAAGCTTAATAAATAAGCCTCTCATTCCGCCTCCCAAATCATTGTAGCGTCTTCCAAGCGGAAATTTTGGCGATCAAAGAGGTTCAACTTCTGATATCCAAATATTCTATGATAGTCAGGCTGCTATTGAATATCTCAACCAACTCTCAAACGGCAATGGATTGTCGATCATCTTTTATGGAGATGGCGCAGCAAATTAATATTCACCTCTGTTGGGTACCGAGCCACAGAGACATCACAGGAAATTGTAGAGCCGATGAACTCGCTTAAAATTGAACCGTCATACCTATCTCGCATGAAAGGGAAAAGATAGATTACCGATAGCTTCATGTAAACTTTCGCTAAAAGAAACAGCCTCAACGATAACAAGTTCTAGGTGGTATAATTTCCCAACGTGCGCAGGTACAAAACTCATATGGCCGTCACTTGACCTAAAGCGCTCTATAGACTTGTTATCTCAAAGCGGATTTCATATTAGAGACCTAACAGGTGTCCTTACCGGACACTTTCTTATAGGCGAGCACGCAATACGACTTGGTGTAGCCTGAAATGACTTCTGCAGGAGCTGTATGGACGAGGAAGAAGAGGAAACAATCTCTCACCTTCTCTGCACATGCCCTGCTCTTTCCCTAAGACGCAAACTTCATCTGGGAGAATATTTTTACGATAACCGCAGTATACTAGCTAACAAGGATATTAAATATCTTCTTCGCTTAATAAAAAGCAGACAATGGGCCTTTTCCTTTGGCCTAAGTGTGTGGATTCTGTACCCACAGCCACTTACACGAACCTAACCTTATGTTAAAGATCAATTATTATATGTATTAAAACAATTAATTGATATATCTCAGACTTATGTTTTTATTTAGTGATGTTTGTATATTCCGACTCAACTCACCTCGACAAATAGCAAGTCCACTCTATGTATGATCAACACTAATTTCAAAAGGTTAGCTGATAACTCAATGTCATCAACTTTTGAGTTTTATTATTAAACATTCGTTGATGCGTCTCTTTTACTCTGGGCAACGCACCCACGGCATTTACATAAAAATGTCAATGACACCTTTTTTTTTATTGAAAGTCTATCAACTTCAATGAAAGATACATACAAACATATTTCTTATTTGGTATTCAAGTGGACATGCAAACAAATTTACAGCCGATGATACTGTCCTCTGACTGATCCGCTCATTTATAACCAATTTATTTCACAAATTAATATGTTGGTAAACCATCTACACTTGCAATCAATACCTTCTTGCCATTAAATAAAAGTATCAAGATCTTAAGAGGAATGAAAATTCTTTTTTATTTCCTGACAGCAAACAAAAAAATAATAATAAAGTAAAATATTTATTGAATGCACCGACAAAGAGATGGTCACCGCAGTAACTACACACAATACAAGGTGTGTTAATACAAAAATAGAATATAAGAATTTTTATTTTTGTTTAGAACAAAATAATCTTTATTGCTGCCATTGGCGATGAATAGTTCTTGGCCATGGGTGGGCTCTTGAAACGCGGTCTATACGGCTACGTGACCGTGAAACAATAAAAATAATAATAAATTGTGCATAGCTATACAATTTCAAGGGGTTCGTATCGTATTCGTGTCCTTTACTAGAAAATAAAACAACAACGAAGATGACGCGCCGGCTTCAAATAAAGGCATAAGACAGCATCGGTCAAGGTATCTTTGAATATTAATATTGAATCGATATTATATTCAATACATTTTTTATGTAAGAATATCATCTTCTAGTATTAGAGTTTAAGCGAACTTTGAACACGAACGCTTGTCTGAGGGTGTTTTGTTTGATTTGATGGCAGCACGTTCAGGATTTTTGAGGATGTATGTTTTATATCCCAAGGCTTCTATTGTTCCAGTTCAAATTTAATTTTATAAAAACAAACATTTCTCTGTAAATGCACCCATTTTGTCTTATAAACATTTTCATTAAGTTTGAAACATAAGATTGATATTATCTAAATAAATGTCTTATGTTTGAACTATGGACATTCTTATTACTGTGGAAATTCTCGAAATGGAATCGTTTAAACTTTAAAGTGATAGTTGACTATCAAATTTTTGACTATCAACTTGATTTCATTTCATTTCATTTCATTTCATTTCTTTATAGTTTTCCTTCTATGTAAGGTGATCATTCTGAAACAAAAAATCAAAAATCAACCCACTATGGTGGGTCATTAGTGCAGAAATCAAATTCAGGGTTTCTGATCTTCGCGATTAATTTTAAATATTTTGTAAACAATACATTGAGTGGACAGATTTTTTTTTTATTTTCAAGGTTTTTTTGTGCATTACGGTTGAAATGCACCTCATGATCTAAGTCTATGTGACTTAAATGAAACTTTTTCCAATACAAACGTTCTTCTGAAACTTGATGGGATGTTAAAGTTCGTTGAGAGTAGGGCGTTCTGCAAGCACACTGTATAGGTACTTGAACCCAGTTTCATCTTATTGAGGCCCATTTGCTGATTTTAAACATAAATTTATGTTCTGCATAAAGTTTTCATTTTTATATTGGACGTTCCGGAATTCCCATGCAGATTTTATGTGGAACTTAAGAATTCCAGAACGTCCCATATAAAAATGAAAACTTTATGTAGAACATAAATTTAAGTTTCGAATCAGCAAATGGGCCTGAATCTTTTTGTCACCTAAAATAACTGAGCTGTTTCAATTACATTAACAGCTTCATCAGAAAGACAATTTTTTATTATGAATCCTGCTCATGTCCATAAAGTTTTTATTTCATCTTTCACGGGTACTGCCTCTTGCGAAGAACTGAAAACACTTTCAATAGAATCAATCTGTCATGAAAAGGTGTAAATTGTAGGTCACCTCAATTCTTCACACGCAATCAGAGAATTGTTGATGAGTGTAAGCCACTTAGGCATTGGCTCGTCAAGCTCAAGAGCTGTCGCACCGCTCTATTTTTTTTTTTTAAATTAAGTAGCTTGAACTAAGAAACTTAGAAGGTAAAATTCGGTCCCAATCAAACCAAATCGATCTTTGTCTTGAATAGTCCGGATCGTCATCATCCTCAGACGAAAGTGAAAAAAGCTGCTTAAAATGAATCATTGAAATGCAGTATCTGCAGACACTAGCAGCATGCATTACAATATGTGAGGTGCTTGCTTTTCCAAAATAAAGGAAACGGGACAGCTTTGAAAAATTAATTGCTCTATCCATTTGGTAGACAAATAGTAAATAAAAACCATTTTCGGGACTTCTAACTTCGAGACCAGATTCCCTGCGCCAAAGACTTCATCTTGACGTCAACGTTTTCAATAGAGTGGTAACATACTGAGAAAACCTTTCCTATACATACATATATTTAAATTTTTGTTTTTCAAATGAAGTGGAAAGAACAGATATCTTACAAATTGCTTTTAAATTGCTTTGCACGACTGGGTCTTACAAATTTGCTCCTGTATTCAAAAAACCGTGTGCGAATTGCATTAAAAAGTGTGTTAAAACTTGACGTTTGGTTAAATTTTGACACTTCGTGTTGAATAAAATGTGTTAAACTTACACTAGCAGCAGCAGGCTAAAATATGACAGTAGGGGTTAAATTTAAGCAATATTTTTAACGCAATTCGCCCAATTCACACACGGCCTCAACCCACAAAAAAAAAAAACATTAAACGTCTGTTTCACGATATACAAGTAAGGTCCCTATTCAGTTACTTGGAAGATAACTAGCAGTTAAAATTCAAACTGGCTGCTTGGCAGTGTTGCCACTGGTTCTCTACATTTTGTGCTGGCAGCGATGGACTTCTGAGGAGATTTTCGGAGACACGATCGGAAAAGGATCTAGCAATCTCCTGCGATTGTAGCCGTTTGACGCCGAATTTTCTCCTAGTATTTTCACTTGTTGGCCTTGATCGGGATATCCGCATTCGTACCTTGGCTACAACAAAGATGTGGTCCGAGTCGATGTTGGCACCTCAGAATATGCATACTAGAGAAGTGTCATGCGGCGTCGATCGCAATGTGATCAATTTGGTTGACGGTTGATTGATCAACATCATTCTTGAAAAGATTGTGCAAAACTCCAACGTCAACACCTGAGGCACAATCTTTCAAAAGTCCGTCCAGCTACTAGGATACGCAGACGACATTGACATAATTGGAAGAACAGAGCGTGATGTCAGTGGAGCGTTTGTGAGTCTTGAGACAGAGGCCAGGAAGATGGGTCAAGCGGTTAACGAGGGTAAGACCAAGTTAATGCTGTCCAAAAGAAAGGACAACCAACATCGACGTCTTGGAGCAAACGTCAACATAGACAGATTTAACTTTGAGGTAGTTTAGGACTTTGTCTACCTAGGATCCGCTATCAATACAGACAACAACACCAGCGCTGAAATCAAAAGAAGAATCACTCTTGCCAATCGCTACTTCTTTGGACTAAGATTGCAATTGAGTAGAAAAGTCCTCTCCCGAACAACTAAAGTGACACTCTACAAAACTCTCATCATCCCGGTTCTAATGTATGGTTCAGAGACATATGGACCATGACAACATCCGATGAAAACGCTTTGGGCTGCTTCGAGAAAAAAATTCTTCGAGTGATTTTTGGTGCTGTCTGCATTAATGGAGAATTGAGGCGAAGATTCAAACAAAAACTTTATGAGCTGTACAGCGACACTGACCAAGCCAGAAAAATTAAGGTCCAACGACTTAGATGGTTGGGTCATGTTGAGCGAATGGAAATAATGCTCCGGCTCGTAGAGTCTTCGAATCCAACCCGGTAAGGACGTCGCAGAAGAGGAAGACCGTGACTCAGGTGGAGCACACAGGTGGTAGAGGACCTGAACCAACTTGGCGTGTGAAACTGGAGACAGCTAGCTAGGGACCGACATGGTTGCAGACGTTTGTAGTTTGTTGGATGAGGCCCTGGTCCGACCTGGACTATAGCGCTACCATAAGTAAGTAAGTAAGTAACTGGTTTGTACACGTTTTGTAGCATAAATAAAGCGTATAAAATCAAGAATTTATTATCATATAAAAATTTTACAATATTCAACACAACGTGTGCTCAGAGATACGATATTTAAACATACAACTCTTACAACTGAAAAACATTCAATATTCAAAATAATAATAATAGATCTATAAATCTGTGACAAAAGACTTCCTTTAAAATAAAGCTTAGAGAACAAGCAAAGAAAAAAAAATAATTACCCATAAAGTTCCTTACTGTTACTTTTTTGTTATCGTTGAAGCAAATTTTTCTTTGTTCGCTGTGGTTGGAGCAATACAGAATATATTTACTTGGTAGAAGGCAGCCTTTGAAAAACTGAGTGGAGAAGCCGATATAGATGAACGAAATTCGCAAATCCCACTTTTTCAACTTCTCTACCATTGTAATATCGGGTTTGATCAAAATCTAAAAATTTAAATTATTTTTCATGCACATAGTTTGCCAAATTATATACATTGCTATACATTATGCCGTAATTAAAAGATTAAAACGCTTTTGAAAAGTATCTAATAAATTAACACTATCGTTATTTATTCTACTTTCTGTTGTAGTTGGGTCTTTGACTATCTTTTCCAAACAGGAAATTAATAATGAATAAAATCTTAAAATTAACAAATTTATATTTTGACATCCTAATTAGCATTTTATGTGATTTTAGAGTAAAATCTTTTTTTGTGGGTTGACTGACAATCCAAAATAGACCCATCACTTAAAACATAGAATTATATCGTTTATTATGCACATTCATAAAATAACAAGATATTTTAGAAAGAAAAAGTTAGAATTTTAAAGTTGCTTGAGCTTTTTTAAGATTATTAGCAACATTCTTACTTTTATCAAAATGAAAGTGGTTGACTTCGAATCGTTCTTCTTTCGAATCATTTTCTAGTTCACAATGGTATGGTAATTTAATACTAGACACTAGAAAGCGAGACTTAGGTACCTTAATGTTTACGAATAAACCTACTTAAAAGTTGTGACTGTTGGCTTAGAACTCTTCTTAAAAACAAAACAAGCGTTTTCATATTTGGTGAGAGCAAAACGTCTGCCATGTAGAGGTATGTAGAGTAGAAGCTTTAAGTACCTAAATGAAGAAATTTTACTATTTCTGTACCAAGAATTATGAATATTCAAATGCAGCAGTGACATGACACTAACACCACCGTTAGGTAATTTATACATAAATTAATCAAAATATGCTCGGCTTCCTTAACAATAAATTCTAAATCCACGACAGGATGTGAAGGTATAATCTATAACCACAAGAACCAAGTCATACACAAAGCTCCTCAAAACTGATTCCTCATTTTAGATTAAATTGAAAGCAAACCGTTTCCAATTAATCGTTCACCACAGAAACTATCCGAGTGGAATAATTATTTCGAACTAAAATAGCCCGTGGTGTTTGGTTATCAGATACATTGCACATTTTTTTTATATTTTGTGATAGACAGAACACCAAAATCTTCAAAACAGAAAAACGGGATTGCATTGTCACAGATTATATGACTCTTAAGATTTTTAACTATTTGGAGTTTGTTTCACGAACAATGCAAATATATTTTTGCACGATCAACTTTGAGCAACATTGTGTGCCCTTCATGATCTTGCAATGACTCTTTCTTAAACACGATTCCCAAAATCCAACTCAACATTCCGTACTATTCAACTTACGCACAGTAAAAGAATATACAAAAAAACAACACTCTTTCGTTGGTATAATGTTGTCTAATGCAAGTCCAGTGACAACGTTCCAAGCAAGTGCGTTGCATACCCGACGGATACGCACTCAGTTTATAACTGCACAACGTGAAAACAGGATCAAAACCGTATGAAATTAATAAACATGCCTCGAGAATTAGTCGGAAGAATACTATTTTGCATATTATTGCACACACTAGCCTAACCTAACTTCCCACTTTCCCCCCACAATGTCTTATGCCATTTGTATAACAAATGTACTCTCGTAGCCTTTTGCATCATCAAGTTCCCGAATACTGGTTGGAATAGTGGACCTCTGGACATTGGACACAGGACGCGAATATAAAAGACACTTCAACTAATTTACTTACAAAAAATATCACATTCCTCCGCATGGACCGTATTCTGTTCACTGAAATAAAAAGATTTTCAATTGGATTGGACGTCTAGCTCATAGAGCGAAGGAGGTGGCGGCGGCGGCGCACAGTGTGTTATTTTGCCAATCTAGCGGAACTTTAATGAAAAATAAAAGTCTACCGAATGCAACAAAATTGGTATCATATGAAAGGTAAAACCTCCAGCTTTAACTTGGCAAAAAAATAAAACAAAGACACAACTGTATTTACCGTTTTACAGCATCACAAACATCAGGTTTGTTAAAGCTAAAAAAAAAAATAAAGTTCATTGTTTTTCTTGTGTCAAGTTGATAACATCGTGGTCAAGTAAATATTAAGTTGTGCTTTTCAAAATTATTTTATTTATTTTTGTTGATATTTTTAAAACTATAGTGGGTAATTATTTTTTTTGTACACTTATAATTAAAATAATTAAAAATCGTGCGAGTGAAAGCCTTTAAAGTGATTTTTTTTTTTTGTGTATCGTAACTTTGGAAAGGGTTTTAAAAATGTATCCTCATGTATCCATCGTGTTATTGTGCTTAATATGTCCGTTGGTATATTCTGTGTTAGAAAACGTTCACTTTTCTTGCGGTTGTTTGCTGACCCCATACAATATTTTTTTTTTAAGTGACCTATATTTTCGTGTTCTTTTTTTCTGTTTTTCTTAAATTACTTAGAAACTATTCATCAAAAAAACATAAAAACAAAACTTTCGAGTCATAATTGCATTATAGAACATGTGTGCCAAATTTCATTTCAATCGGCCTAGCAGTTTCTAAAAAATCGTTTGTGAAAGATGAATGTACAAAAACCAAGTGATCTTATTAGGGTTTCGTTTTCATGTCAGTATAAATATTCAAAATTCTCCTTATTTGAATTATATTGTAATTTATTTTTATTTTTCCTATACTCTATACATATTGAACTATTAAATATTTTTTTTTTCAAAATGCCAGGCCCAGTCGTTTCATAGGGGGGGGGGATGAAATACCCTATTTGCATATTTTTCAATATTTTCAGGTAGCTTCTAAATCTTACAAAACAACATAGAATTACATAATTTAACAGTTTTATACCAACAACACTCCAATTAAACACTCAACGAATAAAGTTCCGCTAGATTGCGAAAATATCACACTGTGCGGCGGTCATAGTTGGGTGATAAAGCCAAGCAGTGTGTTCCATTGAGGATTAGGTCTTAGAAAATAGAAAATTTGAATTTGCATACTTGCTGGAGGACTCATGCGTATTATGTTGTATCTGTGTGACATGTTTGGGATGAGGGGTGAGAACTTTTCTTTGACACAATAACCTACAGGCTGTAGGCTGGACTCTGGACTTGTTGATGAGACACATGGAATCCATGTCATATGGATGGATTCATTTGAATTAATGATGAAGCTATTGAATTTCTAATTTTATTAGTGGTGATTGGATGGGTATCAAAACCAGATCAGTAAATCTGAAATATTTAACGGTATTTAGGCGTTTATGATGGACTGATTCTATGGAAACCAACGGATTATAGTTTTACACTGTATCAACGCCCAGCTAAATCTATCTTGCGGACCCTTGTTTCCTTGGGTAGATCTTGTCGGAGAAATGAATTAATATTACTTTTTATTTGGAAGGCAAAATCGACATGAAAAATGGTGCGACTCAAATATTATGATATTAAATGTGGAATAAATTAATTTTACTTGGATTAGATTTCCTACAGGTATTCTTTTCAACCACTATCAGCGATAACTAGGAAGTACATAGGTGATTATACCCGGTAAGACAGATGTGTTGATCTGTTAATAATGAATGCTGAGTCATCCAGAGCGAACAGGACAAAATGTATTCTGAAGGGCAATGTCATGTTCCCTCAAAATCTCGAAATCAACTCTTCGAATACAAAACTTAAATAGTACCTCGTTTTCGCATCTAAAAATAAGAAAACAACAACAGTTGGGAGATTCCAAGTCCGAAAACAGATAGCCCTCAAAATGTTGTCTATAACATATTATCCCAGTAGGAAATTTGAAAAAAATCACCGATGAATCACCAACTTCTTCCTCGGTGAATGGAAGCTACACCCCATGAAAACTTGGTGAAAACATCAATGATATTAACATGGGGATTGGATTGGTGTTCACTAAGTGACTTTCTTGGTGACTTTGCAGTGGGGAAATCACAAAGTTAGCGTATTTTGTGTTTTCCTAAATGCATTGCAGTCGATGAAAAATACCGTGAATTCACACCGATGAAATCACTAGGTTAGTGGATTAGGTGATATGTTGGCTCCTTCATCTAGATGAAAAATATGATGAATATTCACCAAGGAATTCACTTTGCAGAAGTGAACTGTGTATTCATAATTGAATATTGTCGAGTGATTTCATAAGGCGAGCTTATGTTAATCATTCATCGCTACAAAATGAAGCTGTGAAAAATATTGTGAATGTATATCGAATTTTTTGACTCAGAAATCTTGAAAAGTTAAAGAATACCAATTCATAAAAAAAGTGCCATGTTAGTTTGAAATTGCTTATATTATTTATAAATATTAGGAATAAACATTAAGAAACATAAAAAAACAAACAAATAAAATTTCTTTCTTTCTTTTCACTTTTTATGTCCGAACTTGTTCTCTCTCACAAAGAAGGAATTCAACTGAAAAAATATTCAACAAAAAAGAAAGGTTTCGCCTCCCGTCTTCTAATTACTGGAAAATCCCAAACGCAGTTTTGTTTTTTGCATCGCTTTTTTGTTCGCGAGAAAGAAGATACATATATTGCGAAAAAGCAATAAAGCAATAACAGTCACTTAGGCTTTGTATATGGAATTTATAGTAGTTGCAGCCTCGTGAATCGACGACAGCGACGTCCGGAACGTGATACAGAACTAAAATCATGTATATAGAAAAACTGACAGCGCCAAGACGGGACGACTCTCCAACCAAAAATTCTCGAGGCTGAAAATAATATAAATTCTAGCTAGTTGTTGGAAAAAGAAAAGGATTAAGTGAAACGAAAACAAAAGCGCGTGGTGGGACCTAATTACTGGAAAACCAAAACGCATTTTTTATCTCTTTTGTTTCTCAAAAAAAATGATCTTCAGTGAAGAACGCATGATTGCATTGTTTAGTGAAATATTTTACCATGAAAAAAATAAGGGTGGATTGTATGATAAAATGAAAAAATAAATGAACTTTCTTCAAGGAATTCATTGAATGCTGTTCCTCAATGATTGGAGTAGATGAATTCCTCGGTGTTTTCACATAAAAAATTCATTTATGAGCAAATTTCCTACTGGGATGTTCCCTTCATTTCGTTTCTTACAATTTTGTTTACCGAAATCACACAATGAACGAATATTCCAATTCCCATACTGACAAAAGAAAAAAAAAACAAAAACACATAGTCAACATTCTGAACTATGAACTTTGCTCAGATAAGGTCCGATAAGCTTCATCAATCACACAAAATAATAAGAAAGAAGATTCTATGATGGGCTCGTCGCCTGTCGTCGCGTCGGACGGTTCTCATGCTGCTCCATCCGACAAGATAAAACCATAGCTTCTGTCAAAAAAACGATGATTTATTGTTGCACCCACAACGTCATATCCATCGTTTATCACCTGAATGCTTAGAAAAATCATTTTCAGTTCTTATGCTCGTTTTCCATCTCCCGCAATCACCGATTCTCATTCGTTTCTGTAGAGCGATGTGTGATAGAACGCATTTAGATGAAAACCCTTTAGTGATTGCATTGCTAATTGAGTAAGCGATACCCGGTACCCGGAAGCCAATTACCACATTTTGACTGATCCATCCATTTAGTTCGAGAATGTCCGGCAGATCATGAAACACGAACTCAAACTAAGATTGAGTATCGTCTCGCTGGAACTGGTCGCTGGTCGACGCATCTGCATAAATTCGTGTACGTACGTTTGTATAAGGATTTTCCACTTAAAATGTTTAGTGTCGGCTAATTAGTCTTAGTGATTTGCTTGCTTCCTCAACTTTGTGGCTCATTCGAAGCAGCTGTTGATTGATACCATCTTTGTATAGATGGGTCTCCCGTTGGTATTGTATCTTAAGAATTTAAATGGCACGGGGCAGCATATTAGGGCTTGATTGTGACAGTCTCTCCAATGTTATTCATTCTATGATGCAATTATCCCGAACATTAAGGTACGCAATAAAATTGCTCGAATGCGAAGGTACACGAAGAAATTAGACAGCACACATATCGGGGAACGAAATCTACGCATAGATCGCGACAATTTCTAGCTTTATCTGATTGTTGTGTATCATTTGAAGAAGAGTCTGTAAGAGTCAGCTTAAGCGATAAGTCTTTAGATCACAATTCGCGATTTCAATTAAATGTGTAATTAAAACCAGTTCGTCTACAAGTAGTAAGAGGTGCTTCCTTTGGTAAAACATAAACCATGTGTGAAGACTTAGGTGTTTTCCGTGACACTCATGTTTGAACCAACAACGTGGCAGTTGCACACACAATGTTGTAATAGAAGAGGAAGTCTTGAGAAAGTGTTGACGTGCTTCACTTGGTTTTTGTGTTTGTTTGTTTGTTTACTCTTAAAGTAACGTGTTGCTTAATGACTTGTTTGTTTTTGGATTTTCCTCTTCCTTTATGAAAATCCTCCATCGTAGACACGACATTCAATTCCTTATACCAACTAAAATGATAAAAAAAGATGATGTTTACTCAATTGGATAGAGGACTCTCCATTAACCAATGCTGCTAGTATTCATCTAATTGGCTTTGTCTCCGCGTCCGCTGTCGGTGGTATTTGATGAAATGTGAGTTCGTCAAGCAATGTGACTTGTCGTTTACATCTTTTCCACAAGTGGAGTTTGATTTAGAGAAAGAAAAAAGTGAAATTACCGTGTACAGAAGCTAGGACCGTATAAAGAAAGTCTTTCATTAATTAGATTCTTTCAAGAATCAACCATATGTGAGGCTGTGATGTAGGTTTGAAGGCGGTATATTTCTATATGGCGAACAAAAATATGGTCATAATGGATGATTATTTCATCAGTTACGGCAATGTCCTAGATAAAATTTAATAATTAAAGACAAAACTGAAAAAGGATGTAAATCATATCAACTTTTTAGTAAGCGTTTCATATGTAGCATGTTTTAAGAGCAAGATGTTGGATAAAACTACAACTTATCCGTTGTTCTGGTTTCATTTTCTTTTATAAACGTTGGTCGAAGTTTTTCAAACAGCAAACCAAAAGAAGCTACTTACATTCATCTTTAAAGTTGAATAGATTTTACGCGAAATTAGCTAATCTGATCTTTTAATAGTCTTAAGAAAATGAACGCGATTTTGAACTAATGGCTCAACGATGACGATCTCAGTTAGTCAATTGTTAGTTATTTGCAAGAGGCAGAAGTCATTGGATAACTCTGTGGCATCTGATTTTTTCGACAGATATAAGAGATATGAGAGAGGAAGATGGACAGGAGCACCAATGTTATGATAGAAAATTTGCTTGCATCAACCGTATCCACATTTCTAATAGGACTGTTATAATAAATTTTAGAGTTCTTCAATGTTTGTAGTTCGATATATTTTTCGCAATGAAAGAATTAAAATAATTCAAAAATATTATACAAATTCAGTGAAAATAATATTCAAAGAAAAACTAAAAATTAAAGTGTTTTTGCCATTTTATTTTGTTCAAGCTCATTTTGGTAGATATTGATTTTGGTATCAATAAACAACATTCCCACTCCCGTGATTCGACTGATTCTTGCTGTTGAGTCACTGCTGAGTCTGTGTTGTTCGTTCTTAAAATATCGATAGCAGCTAATTTTGCCACTGGTCTTTCAAACAATCCTGACGCTGATCTTACTGCTCCGTCTTTCGCCGTCGTGTCGTTTTGATTATGATTCCTTTGGGCCAAGAAGATCTTGGAAGATTTTCATCCACAATAATGACCAGGTCACCTTCTTCGAATTTTTTTACATTCTCAAACCATTTCGTTCTCCTTGTAAGAGTCGGAAGGTACTCACGTAACCAACGTTTCCAAAACAAGTCACCTATTCCTTGACATTTCCACTACTGCTTATTGAGAAGAAGATCTTTGTCGGAAAATCTTCCTGCTGGCTTTGATTCACTTGAGGAACCAAGTAAGAAATAATTTGGTGTTAGAGCTTCTGAGTTATTAGATTCTACCTACTGGGACGTATGTAAGGGGTCTTGTGTTAATAATAATTTCGACTTCAATCAGCATTGACAGTAAGGACTCGTCAATAAGTCATTACTTTTCATTATATGATGTACTTCACGGTTAACTGAGCCAACAAGTCGTTCCCATGCACTACCCATATGCGGAGCTGCTGGTGGGTTGAAGAACCATTTCATGTCAACAGTGGTGAGTTTTTTTTTTTAATTTTATCGGTCTTTAGAACTGAGAATGGTTCATGAAGCACTTTTTCTGCACCTCTCAAGTTTGTTCCGTTGTCTGAGTAAAATTCTACATATGAAGTTTCTGAAGCACGCATGATGCCTGAGTCTGCTGATAAGCTATGGGTCACCTCCAAGTGCACTGCTCGAATTGTAAGGCATGTAAAAAGAACTCCCCCACGTTTTTCTGAACGCCTTCCAATTGTGACAACAATTGGTCCAAGATAATCGACGCCGACATACGAAAAGGGACGAGAAAATGCTACCGTCTCGCTTGTGGGTATGATGCCATCTGTGGAATACAGGGCTTAGCTTGCTTCAAGTGGCATTCGGTACATTTTATTCGAGCTTTTCGAACTAACTGACGAATTTTGGGAATCCAAAACTTTTGCCTCATTTCGTTCACCACAGTTTCCTGACATTGGTGTTGAAAATGCTCATGAAAGTGCTTAGCAAGCAAAAATATCACACTGTGTTCCTTCGGTAAAATTAAGGGTCGTTTGTCGATCCTTCCACGTAAACGTGGATCGTCAATATAGGGTGAGAGTTTATATAACTGATTTGTTTTCGGGATTAATTTTTTGTCTTCATGATTTCATCACTGAAACTAATCTTTCTGAACCATTCGAAAGAGCAGCTTCTTGGTCTTCTGCAGATCTTCAGAGGATAGGAGTTTTATACTGGACGATTCTTTATTTACCTTCCTCCTAAGATTGCTTGTGTATCGGAAAATCCACGCCATTGCACGTTTCAGTCGATGAAATGCATGATGAAAATCGTTCGAAATCAACTTCAAAACTTTCATTTTCAAATTTTGACATCACCAGCATATATTTTGGACGTAGTTCTTCTGTTTGTTTGTCAGTTGCTATTGGAATTGTTGGCCACTTGTGCTCGTCATCATTCAAGAAATTGGGCCCTCGGAACCAGCCAGCGTTCTTACTAAACGAAGGAGATTTGACCACTTATTTTCTTCGTCAGCCACAATGCCACATTATTTTTAGACGGAATCCATCTCCATTTTAAAAGTCTATTGCTTATACATACCTTTTAGCATCAGATTTCAACCAGTGAATAACATTTCTGGAATCGGACCACAGAAAACGTTTCTCAATTTTAATGTTTAACATTTTCAAAACCATTTTTGCTAGTCTTGAACCCATTACTGCAGCTTGAAGTACAAGCCTAGAGCCTAGGAATCGATAAACGCAACCTTGTTTTTCGAACAAACTAGGGAGCATCTTATTGAATTCCCTTCTTGATGCTGAAGATATCCCACAGCTGCCATTGCATCCTCGCAAGCATCGACAAATACATAATATGCAAGTGTCATATCTGGTAAAATTCTTTGAGAAATAACATCTCGGGATTTCTACTTCCCGGACATCATTCAACAAACATCGCCAGTCGTTCCATTTCGATACCAGTGCCTCAGCTATTCCAGTTCTCCAAACTTCTTGCATCAATATTTTAAGTTTCACCACGTAGAATGAAAGAAACCCAAGCGGATCAAAAATTGACATCAGAACTTTCAATATCTCTCTCTTTGTTGGTATCTTCATTCCAAGAATTATTTCTGTTTGAATGTTGGGAAATTGAATTGAAAAACTGAAGCAATCTTTGTCGACATCCCACCAGAGACCCAGAATCTTTGTGGTTAACGTGTTTGAACTTAAGTTGTCAAGAATTGTTGTTTGATCAGTATCCTTCGATTCACCAATGGCTTGTAAAACTTCACCTGAGTTGGAAAGCCATTTTCGAAAATTGAAACCACCCTTTGAGTGAACGTACATATTTTACTTCTTTCACAAGTTGAATAGCTTCTTTAACGGTGTCAACACTATTCAGGTAATCATCGACATAATAACGGTTGATGATGGCTTCTGCAGCTTCTAACGTACTGGGCAATGTTTGGGGAGCATGTAGCTCAAATTCATTTTGTAGACATCAGGGAGTACATCATATCTTCCATCCCTCCATCAAAATCTTTGACAATGCTGATCATCTTCGCAAACTTAAACTTGGTGAAACATTTCTTGAATGTCTCCTGCAACAGCAATCCTTTTCATTCTGAAACCTGAGAGAACATCGGTCAAAACTCTTAATTCGTCAGGTCCTTTTAACAACGTATCATTCAAAGAAGTTCCCTGTGTTTTTGCCGCTGCATCCCAAACCATTCGAATTTTTCCTGGGTTTCTTACTAAAAATGTGGCAATAAATTTTAGAGTTCTTTAATGGTTGTAGTTCGATATATTTTTTCCCAATGAAAGAATTAAAATAATAAAAAATATTATACAAATTCAGTGAAAACAATGTTTAAAGAAAAACTAAAAATTAAAGTGTTTTTGCCAGGTATTTTATTAGCTTTTCTCTACTCTATTAGAAAGAGCATGCTTTTGCAATTAATCTCATTTATCTCTTTTTTACGTTCAATAATACCTTCATCTACATTAGTAGGTTAGGTACTCACAGAGCGAACAGTTTTCTATCGTATTGAATGACTGACATCAATACCGACAAAGGGAAGAGTATAGTATAGAGTTTCATAAATTATTGTTATTTATTCTAAGCAGAGAGATAATTTTTGAAGATCGTTGGTGTTATAATCTCACATACATTCAATCTATACTCTATACAGGTAAATACTAGATGTTTGCTTCTGAATAAACTTGATAGGGCCAAGGGATCAAGGCTAATAAACTATTTTAGAAAAAATTAAATAAAACAAACCAGTTTTTAAAATCTAAATATTTTTAATTAAACAATTTGTTTGACAAAACGTATTAAAACTACACCAATTAACATTAAAGCAAGAAATTTATTTTCACTTAATCCAGAAGCAGCATTGCAGCCATCTGTGTCACAGGTAAAAATACACGATCGATATTCCATGACGTCACCTTTGTTTTGAACATAGTCACAATAGTTGCCCAAATCTTTAGACGAACAAAAGCGTTTGGCCCCAATACCGCCCTCATACCGGCCAATATGTTTGACACAATATCTAGCTCCGTGAACAGATGAACAGTCTTGTGGTTGGATATCGGGATCATCATACCGTTCGAACCATTCGCCGCATTGAAATGGACTGACAGTGTCTGAAGTATTACACACATAGCACTGAATGCATAATGCTGTGTGGAAACTCACACAGAAGACAAACAGAAAAATAAAAATACGATGCATTTTCTTTTTTTTTCTAAAACCTCGCAGAGATCACAATTTGGTAAATGGTTTTGCACTATCAGTGAACTCAATTTTTTTAAAATTATATTATCGCTTTCAATTCTTTGTTTACAATAAATAAAACGAAAACGACTATCCGCACATAAAGATGACGTTTACACTAAGCTAGCGCGTCTCAAACTAAGCTCGAACCTCGATCTCGATCGGTGAACATGAGAACAACTGAGTGAGAAAGTGAGATTGGTAATTTTTTGACTCCGGCTCAGTTGCTTGCTTGTGTAGGTTTCGGTTGAAATTGAACAGTGATGCCAATTTGACTGATAATGGTAGCGGAAAATTAAATCATTTATGGTAAAACACAAAAACAGAACCTTGTTTGTTTTTGTATAAAGTGGGTTTCACTTGAGGCTTTTAAATTTGAGTTTTTATGAAAAAAAATTTGAAGCCTTCATACCACGCAATTTTTGAAGCATAGTGATTTCCTGCGAAACGGTTTCAACAAATTCTTGCTACTATTCATAGAATTTGGAAAAACTTAAGTAATCTGATTTTTTACTTTCTTAGGTTGAACTTTGAGAGTTGAGTTCTTAGGCATATCTAATTTTGACGGATATGTTGTAGGCTGGCCATATTGACTGTAAACTCCAAAACATCTACAAGATGATAGATCGTCATCAAGTCTGTAGAGTTATTGGCTATCGACATCTTGAAGTTTAACTTAAAATCTGTATACATTACATTAGTGAGATCGGGCAGTTGTCAAAAAACCTTGATCTGCATCTTAACCTTAAGTAAGGAAAAACTATCGTTGAAGGGGAGCACGAGTTCAAAGCAATACGATCCTTCTTCAATCTTGGATCAGCTGTAGCAGCCGATAGCTACGTGCACGAAAAAATCGGTCGACGGCTTTTCAAATCCAACAGAACCCATTTAGTCTATAATATGGCTTTTTTAAATAAAAAAAAATAAGCCATTGTTATGTTGGACTATAGGCTTATGGCCCTACCAATGCTCACTTACGTTTTTGAGACTTGGCTTGCTTAGCCAAAGGTACCGTTATATTAAAATACGAACCCCTTTCTCTAAGTTCAAAACTTACTAAAATATTTTATGTTTCATAATTGAATATCAATTTTTAATAAGTAATCTGACACTAATATTGTTTTTTTTTCTTACTTTCAGGTAATTTTTATTCACCAAATATCCAATCAAACATCTTCAAAAGTTTTTTGGTAAGCTTCTTTTGATAAAGTTACATAAGTTTTTTACCAACGTTTAGTGTTGATTAGTCATCTCATCACTTATCAAAGTTCATACAGATCTATGACTCGAAACATTTTTCTCGAAATGGAAATTGACTCGTTCAGCCTACCGAAAACTATTGTTCCACAGTGCACAGGGGCGAACGCAGAAAAAAATTTCGGAGGGGGTTTCAAAAAATATATGGCACTGGTAGTCAGCCCTTTAACTTAATTTTTGTTTTTGCGTGGTCTTTAAAAATCCGTTATTAATTGTTGGACGTGAAACTTAGTTATTCCGATTTGTTAATTTGCAGATTTGCAGACTAGGAACAAATATTGCTATTTGCTACCTAAAACAAATTTATTAACTATAATTCAAATAAAATTCGGATTCTTTTATAGTCATTCCCTTAAATTCCAGTAGTCGGCCACGGGAGTTGTCAGTAGTCAGCTCCCTTTAGTAAATTAATTATTTGTTATTTATAAGCCGTTGTTAAATCTTAAATGTATTAACAAACCTTTTTTCAAAAACTGTTTATTTCTAAATAAATAAAAGACAACCTACAACAAATAATTAATTAAAAACAATCCTATATTTCAGTCAACTATGTATATTATTCCAAATAATCCAAGATCATTTCCAACACTTTAAAAAAGTACGTCTTCGTTACTTTGTTTGAAATTTTGTGAATTTTTTTTGTAATCGATTTTAAAGTTTTTTAAATGCGCCCATGGGCTATATTACACAGCCCGTGGGCTGTGATTCCAATGAAAGGAGGGATTTGTGGCCACCGACTTAAGCAGTCCTGAGCTTTTTATATGAATTTCCATAATCCGTTCGTTGAAACTATATTGGCCACATATTAGAAAAACGTCTCGGATTGTATCAGATCTGCTTACGAGGTAAGCCTCATTTATCCGGCACACTTTTTGCAACAGCTTGAGGAGGGAGCACAGAGGGAAACACAAGCAAAGGTGTCGTCACTGAAGAGAAAAAATACAGTGATCGCCTCATATTCGTTTCCATGTTGTACAGTATAAAGATTTTTCCAACCTCTTGGCGACTCCTGTTTTTAGAGATAGGCTGAATGATGTTTCATCTCCATTAAAAAGGGGGTCTTCTAAAATACCGGCTGCGTCAATCTCTTCTAAATACTCATACGTCGCGATCGCTCGTCCTCTGCTGTTCTGAGTCCCTCAGTTCATAATATAATGTGACATCTCGAGAAGGCCTAGTAATACGTTTCCTTTGTAGGCTATCTTTGAAAGCAGACCTACGTTTGTCCTCACGATAGAAGTTTGTCACCAAGAGGTCTGTGGGCTTCTGAGGAAAGCCACACTTGGCAAGGTATATGAGTAACATAATAAGCTTGTGTTCTTCGGCTAAACTAAAGACAGTTTCCGGTCCCATTTTCGAGGGACCCCGTATGCTTCTCTGATCGGCCGATTGTTCTGTTATTTTTACTAATACGTTCGAGTTTCTTGTGGAATTCGCGTTTTGCTTTCTGTCCGGAACTACCTATTTTCAGAGTGCTGGAAGTTAAGATAGGTATTTTTTGAAACTAAGCTTTTCTTATTATTTTCCTACACTACCTATTTATGTTTTTAAAGAAACAAACCATTTGCTAATCTACTAATCATAAAAGGCTGACATAAGAGTACTTGTCTTCTACGTTTATATAAGCGGCTGACTACTGAAAATACATTTTAAAAAAAACTTTTTTTTGCGCCAATCAAGAGAGAATACAATTTCCACTTAAACTGCATTTCCAGGTAAAAAAAAATTAAGAAATAGAAGGTTTCACTGTTTCAGCCTTGAGGGCAACGACGCAACATGCTCGTTTGCATTATTCCCTACACGGCGAATACAAAATTGATTCTTTGATTCTTTAGGGTGTGTGTGAGGATGTGTCAAAAAGTGAAAGGTAAGTCACTGCGCTATTGGCTATTTCATAGAAAAAATGAGATTTGCTATCTTCTACTCCCTACATGTGAACTGAACAACGAAACCTACGAAAATAAGAAAATCGAAAATGTTAAATGTTTGGCAACAGCGAACCATCTACCTATTATGACGAATTTAAGGCGAGCGGGACCATGTTCGTCATTTAGGGATTCCTTTAAGCATGTGTGATTTGGTGTGGCTATGATGATGGTTTTTTTTTCGTAGATTTTGTTCCCAACCCCCGTTATATTCGAAACGACCGATACATTGCGTATTTGCAAGCAGATAAGTGAATTTTTATATATTTTCATCGAGGCTCCTGTTATTTGGAACCCACCAATCGTAACAGATTCTCGTTTAACATAGTTTGAGAATTTGAGTTGGAAATTAATTTTGAACCATTTCTCTATTTTTTTTCTTTTAAAGAATAATGGATATTTGTTTACTGCACATATTTTCATATTTCGGAGGGGGTTTTAACCCCCAAAACCCCTACCTGCGTTCGCCCCTGACAGTGCATCTTACTTCATGATCAGATTTAGATCGAAATTATGACCTTTAACGAACGTTGTGACAGCAGTAATAATGGACCTACGTAAATCATTGTTTGCCTAACTAGGCACACACTAAATCACCCACTTAAGTCAATCCAATAATTGGGACGTCCATCATGTGGGTGCGCCAGCTTTCTCCATAACTCATATATCGTCTACTATTGACCCAAACTTTTAACTTTTCCCTTTGGTTCTGACAGATTTCCTAATCCCATTTTAAGTCTTAGTTTATCCCATTCCAATTGCTGATGTTAATCTTCATTAAGTGAATGCGAAGCCATAAAAAGAAACATTCCCACTTTTATGAAGGTATGAAATTTCTGGATTTATTTCGATTGGAAGTTCCAAGTATCTGCCAGTGTCTACTTATTTATTTGATGTCATCGCTGTAAAAACAAATTTCCGAACAAACTACTGCCAAAGTAGACAAGCGACACCCACGACTTCCATACAGAGAGAAGTTGCTTTCGAACAAATCTTAATCTGCCTTCCAGAGAACATAACATTTTATTAAAATGTCCAACCTGTTTGTGCCATTGTACCATATTTGTGTATGATTGCTTTTTTATACCACCTTTTCAACAGGTAAGAAAATATGTTTGTATGGGTGTTAAGTGATGTGGATTGAGAACATCAGCACATGTTCACGTAAGCGTAAATTTAGAGTTGCCACCTGCCGAGTTGGAGCTATGTGTGCAATAATTTTTAAAAATGAGTGTTCCCTGCTTCTTCTAAAGCAAACAGATCAATATTGCCTTTGATCATACCTCATACGAATGTAGCTTCTACCTTTAAGTGTTACTATTGTTCATTTTATGGAAAATAGTGGCAACACCATAAAATTATTGCTTACCATTTGGATTCGAATACCTTGATGAAGCAATGTTGTATTATTTCGGGGAACGAACATCGCTTATAGTCGTCGTTATACGACTGGCTTTGATTGAATTGACGATGACTCATATTAACCTTCACAACGGACTTAACGATTTTACCTGAGAGCAAGCTAAGAGCAGGTTAGGTTACCTGTCAATGCCCAATTGTGGTTGACATATACGCTCTCTTGTGAACAGGTAAAAATCACCCATAGAAACTCTACACACTAATGCATAACATTTAGCATGTCAAGTGTTGCCAATTACTTTTGATTGCTGTTTGTGAGAGTGTGTTAAGTTTGAATCTCTCGAGTAGACAGAAAAACTAGCACATTGTTGCTGTCTGATAATGGCCAATGCACTTAGATTTGGAAATTGGTTGGTTGTAACTTGTAAGTAAATTATTTAGTTGCTTTAAGGTGTGGTTGTAGGATTACGAACACGAAATTGCGTATGTTGGTCGTTCAACCTTGTTATGGTGGTTATGATGGCGGCTGTGTCGGCTTGAACAAGGGAGGTCAATGAGTCGCGATTGAAGCAATGAAAGGGAGGGCATCTTTTATATACGTGAGTTATGGGAAAGACCATAAATTTGTATGCAATAATGATATGGAAATCGACAGTAATAATAATTTGATTGCTAGAAGTAAAAATTATGCGATTGGTTACATTGTATTTGCCAATTTTGTTTGTTAGAATTGAGTGTTTTTGTAATTTGCGGTAGAATAATGGAATTATTTTTGATAGACACGGTTACAATACAAAAAACTGGAAGTAATACATTAAACTAAGGTGACTCTTACTTATGTACATAGTTAAGGTTGCGCTACAGTCCGTTGCCTTAACAAACTGTCTTCACCAGCCAGCTCGACCCCTAGCTAGCTGTCTCCAGTTTTGCACTCCAATTTGTTGATTGAGGTCCTCTTCCACTTGGGTGCCCCAACTGAGTCACGCTCTTTCTCTACTATTTGCCCATCCGCTCTAAATGACCGAGCCATCTAAGTCTCTGGATCTTGACCCTTCTGGCTAAGTCCATGTCGTTGTACAACCCGTGAAGTTCGCTGTTGTATCTTCTTCACCATTCCCCTTCAATGCACACGGGGCCAAAGATGACCCGAAGAACTTTCCTCTCGAAATAGCCTATGGCACATTCATCTGATTTTGTCAAGGTCCATGCTTCTGCACCATACAGCAGGACTAGGATGATGAGGGTGTTATATAGTTTTACCTTAGTTGATCGAGAGAGGGCTTTTCCACTGAATTGGTTTCATAGCCCAAAGAAATAGCGGAGTCTAGGTAGACAAACTCCTCAACAACCTCGAAGTTATATGGGTCAATTGTGACGTTCTGCCTGTCCTAGGCGTCCGTGTTGGGTATATCCTTCATCGAAGACAGCATATAGTTCGTTTTGGTCTCATTTATTACTGAACCCATTTTTTTTGTTTTTTTTAAATGTGCACCCACTCAAGAGGTTTTTTCTACCCTTATTATGCCAGAGACACAGTGAGTGCATTAGGAAGAAAGGAAGGGATGAGAAAGGAGGTGTCGGTGTACATTGGTCTTGAATTCCTGAACATTATAATGATTGGGAAAGACAGAGTGTGGAAGAGAATTCCACATTCGCGTAGTACGGCTAAAGAATGATTCTCTATACTTGAGCGTACGTCCGAAGTTGGGCTCGAGGGTGAACTGATGGGCATTCCTAGACGCGCGAGTATTACGGGTGAATTGCTTGAGGGGAGGAATGCAACTGGCTATTTCTCTAGAGCACTTACCGTAGAAGTAACGGTAGAACAGAGAGAGACATGAAACGTTACGACGGTGATCTAACGATTGGAATGACGCAGTGATGTCTCTGTCACCGATCATTCGTAGGGCTCTTTTTTGTATACCGTCCAAGAGGCTTAAGTACACTGAAAAAACAAACGATCGTTAATATAAAAAACGGCGTTTATTGACTTGTTATTTATTGTCACAATAAAGTTTTTCTTGTCACAATAAACGGTTTATTAAAAAATATGTCAGCGTTTGATAATCGTTTGTTAATACTATTAATGACCATTTATTAAATGAAAAATAAAGCACTTAATCACCGTTTCATTAATTGCCATAAACATTTCATTATTAAAAATAATTAACCGTTTATTGCTATAATAAACAAGATTTTTAAGATGGTTTCAAAAAGATTTTATCCCAACCTTCATCCAATGCCACAACCAAATCTAAAATTTACAAGTCGTTTATTATTTTTAATAATTATATTCACTGAAACAATGAACGTTGTTTATTAAAAAATAATAAACCGTTTACTGTGGTAATAAACAAAACTATTAATTTTCTTGTGATTCTTAGAGTTCACGGATTTTTTTTCGTAACTGTGCTTGTATAAATACGAATGGATTTGCTTGATTAAATAACAATTCAAGGTGCTAGTAGTTCAAGGAATTTAAGTAATCAAGCAAAAGTTAAGGCGCGCGGCGGTGTAGTATGGGAGAGAAAGGGACTGTGTATATCGAGAAAACACACACAGTGACACTTGCAGAAAAAACCAAAACAAACATCAATAAATAAGAATAAGAACCAGAGAAGTAAATAGATACAGAATTCTCTGATTTTTTTGTTGTTGAGAATCAATAAATTCTGTTTATTGGTGCTATAAACGGATTAATTAATATAATAAACGAAAATAATAAACGTTTGTTTGTATTAACAAACAGAATTATTAAAATCAATTAACTCTGTTTATTGTTAGGGTTAGCAAAGTTTCCAACCATGGTTTCTGCAGAAATGAAAAAATATAAACGGCCATTTATTGTCACAATAAACCTGTTTATTGGACAAATTCCATCACTAAATTAATTGTCCTAATAAACTTTTTGTTTGCATTAACGTACCTTTTTGGTTCAGTGTATGTTACTCGAGCACCAGCCCAGAGATGGACGGATATAAGTCTTGTAAATAATAGCCAGATCAGACGGGGAGAAAAATTTCTTGTATCGCCTTAAGAAACCTAACATCTTGCGGCATTTTTGGCGACATCGCATATGTGCTCGTTCCACAAGAGGTGGTCTGTGATGCACATACCGAGAATCTCGAGATGTTCGGTCTCGTTGATGCAAGTGCCACTCATGGACAGTGGCAAGGGGGGTATGTCTCGCTTTGACGATACAAGACAGCATTGTGTTTTCGAAGCATTAAACTCTACGCGATTTTGTATTCCCCATTGTACAATGCTGTTTAAGTCAGAGTTTAATGAGCTAATCATATTTTGCCGTTGCAGTTCCTCATCCGAAGAGGAAGGATTTGAGTCTGGAAACGAATATGAAAAGCTAAGGGTACTATCGTCAGCGAAACAATTGATTGGATTAGAAGTAACAGACAAGAGATCATTAATGAAAATGCCGCTTCTATCTCAATTCTTACAAAGGCGCCATTGACATCGCGCTGTGTTCTTCCCATTAAACAGATTTTTGGAATATAGTGCCTTTGGTGTTGAAGGTGGAGTTTTGCACTATCTTCTTAAGAACGATGTTAAAGAAATCACATGACGGTCGGAAGATTCCGTAAGCTCATTGCAGACTTTGTAGTTGCCCGTAGCTTAGTGGTTAGGTGCGTTGGCTGCTAAGCAGAACGTCGTAGGTCCGAGTCCTACTCGTGTTCATAAAAGTTTTTATTTCATCTTTCACGGGTACTGCCTCTTGCGAAGAATTGACAAAACTTCCAAGAGTATCAATCTGTGATGAATAAGCGCTTCTCAAATTTTCCGTTCGGAATTGGCGTTAAATTGTTGGTCCCCTCAATTCTTCACACGCATCCAGAGAACCGTTGATGAGAGTAAGCCACTTAGGCCTTGGCTCTTCAAGAGCTCTCGCGCCACTCTATTTATTTATTTTTTTTTTCATTGCCAACCTTGATGGCGCAGCGTGAGTCAATTTGTCATTTTGCACAAGCGAACTAGCTTGGCAAGGATGAATGCCAAAACTAGACATAGGTAGGTGTATACAGTTCGCCTTTCGTACGCGGGCTTTAAATCGATTAAAAGGTGGTGGGTATCGATTTACAGTTCAAAGGTTGTTTTTCCAGGATCTGCCGCAAAGTGAAGAATTGGTCGATGGTTGACTTTCCTTGTCCGAAGCCACATTGATAGAAACAATCAGATTGTCGACGAAAGGCTTCAGAATATCACATATTACGGCAGAGAGGATCATTCCTCTGTAGTTGGCGCAGTTTAGAGATTCTCCCTTCTTCAGGATCGGAAAAACAATGCTGAGGTTCCATTCATCGGACACGCATTCTTCCGACCATATCTTACATATGATTTGCTGCTTGATCCTATCTAGATCGTCGCCTGCTGCTTTGAACAGCTCTACAGCTAGACCATCTGTTCCAGCGGCTTTGTTGGATTTCAGCCATGATAGTAGTCTTTCCAAAGATACATTTTTCACAAACTCACCAGTTTTCTTAAAAAACGATAATTTTGTTCAATAACAACTGCAATCAACACACACTTTCTCAAGCATGGCAATCAAATCAAACTCGAATGTTTCCTCTTATAAACTCATCAAGTCATTCGCTTGAAATCAACCCCCTGTAGATTCTGCATAAGATGTTCCTCATTTCCGTATCTTCAGGAATATTATTTTGCTTATGTACTTTCTTAACCACATCACTCTTAATGTATCATGAGAGGATATGATATTCTTGCAACTTCCTTGACGTGTCTTTCTTATAATTCGTTTTTAATTACAGTTCAAACTTCTGTAACACACTAACCGTTAGGTTCGTACTTAATAAATCGGAAGGTACAAGTCCTACAAAACAAGCACTAAGCAGCAGACAGAAAAAGAGTGCGGGAGAAATAATGTTGTTCTAGCACGTCTGCCGTCCTAAGTCACCTCGCGCTTGAGTCTGCATCGTTTTGTAAATCGCATGACAAGATGCAACAACATCATACAACTTGCTCCTTCCATAGTCTAACTTCAACCTCATACATCATCATCAGATTGCAATTAAAAACAATCATCAGACGAAATTGTCAAGATCACGAAAGTAAACAAAACTCTTGGCTGCTAGAAGAACGAATCTGCTGGTTGAAACAGAACCGAACCACATTATGTTGGTTGTTTTTATTCCAAGTCGCAACCACAACTCGCCATGGTAATAATTTCAATATCTGCATCTTTGGCTGGTAGGTCCCCTCTCACAGCTGCCCTCTATCATTAACAAACTTTTACTATCAAGTAATTTTAACTGCTGTTGCACAGTTATTTTCTGTGCGATTGCATCGCCGCTGTTCTTATGGTTTTACCAGCAGCAGTCTAAATGTATTACATTTGCGTAATTTTGAGGTGATACCTGTTCCTGCAGATGATGCGAAGCAAAGTCAGCCGAGCTCATCTTCCAGTTAAGGACAGAAAATTCATCTCCACCACCACAACTATAGCATTACCACCACTTTGCTTACATACGAGAGAATTACCGCACTACTTGCAGCAAATGTAGTACTAGCACGAATTTTTTGCACAATTTTATCGCCGCGCTTCGATGGATAGAAATGATTGCCCAAGCTATTCATACATAACATATGTGATGTAACTGGTTCCAGGGGTATCAATGGAGTTCCAAAACCGTTAAAGTAGACTGTCGGCGAGGCTTTAAGTCCAATTTTATGCAGATTTTAATTTTCTGCGTCGGATGTCTTCTTCATGTTTTAATCAATTTTTTGATTGCGTCACATTGGTTCTATATGACGAGAAGTGTCTGGAACTCGAAAGCTAATCCGTCAGGACATTGCGTTGATTGAGAAGTCAAAAAAAGTGGTTAACATCAGAAATTTTGTATGTTTGTCATAAGAAATTAAATAGCATCTACATTCATGGATCTGGTTTTAACAATTCAAAAAATATTTGTTCCTGTTCTTTTATTGACTTCACTTGTATACCGGGTCCTTCTCTGCGCGTGCCCACTTTCTATGAAATTTGGTACATTGCTCGGCATGCAATATTCATCAACGAACCAGTCGCTCTGATCTCTGCGATTTCTGCTAAAAATGGAATTCTCAGTACCTACTAATGACATTGTTTATGATTCATGTCCAATTCTCTTCCACACCTGGTACTCTGGTATTAGGTCTTTCTCTAACTAACTTACGTACTTATGGTGGCGCTACAGTGCAGGTCGGACCAGGGCCTCATCCAACAAACGTCTCCAACCAGCTCGTTCCCTAACTAGCTGTCTCCAGTTTCGTCAAGTTTGTTCAGGTCCTCTACCACCTGTGTGCTCCACCTGAGTCGCGGTCTTCCTCTTCTACGACGTTCTTCCGGGTTGGATTCGAAGACTACGAGCCGGGGAATTATTTTCCATTCGCTCTATACATAACCCAACCATCTAAGTCGTTGGACCTTAACTTTTCTGGCTAGGTCAGTGTCGCTGAGCAGCTCGTACAGTTCTGGATTGAATCTTCGTCTCCATACTCCATTCTCCATTTATGCAGACAGGACCAAAAATCACTCGAAGAATTTTTCTCTCAAAGCAGCCCAAAGCGTTTTCATCGGATATCGTCATGGTCCATGTCTCTGCACCATACATTAGGACGTATGATAAGTGTTTTGGAGAGTGTCACTTTAATTGCTCGGGAGAGGACTTTACTACTCAATTGCCTTCTTAGTCTAAAAAAGCAGCGATTGGCAAGAGTGACGAAGTCCTACGCGGTCTTGAAATCGATGAAAAGGTGGTATAGGTATTGATTTGAAGTTCTTGGGTCTTCTTCAAGATCTGCCGTTGGATGAATATTTGATCGATGGAAGACTTTCTGGATCTGAAGCCACACTGATAATGATAAGGACCTATCAGGTTGTTGACGAAGGGCTTAAAACGTTCACACAGCACAGCAGACGGGATCTACTTAATTGAAGATCGGGCATACGATGCTCAGGTTCCATTCGTCGGGCATGCTTTCCTCCGACCAAATTTTGCAGATGAGCTGGTGCATGCTCCTAACCAAATCATCTCCCGGTGATTTGTACAGTTCGGCGGCAAACTCGTCTGCTCCTTTGTTCGACTTAAGCTTAGTTATCGCAATCTTCACTTCGTCAATGTCGGGTGGGTGGAATTGTTGCCCTGCTACACCCAAATTGAATTGTTCTGTATAGCTGGCGGAATTTCGCTCTCTTAGCACTCCTTAGCACTGACTGTGGTTCCACGTTGATGTTCCCATGATGGTCTCTACAGGCTTCCGTTCGGGGTGTATAAGGAGGTGTGTGGAAGTTTGTTTCACCTTTTTGTAAAACTTTCGAACCTCGTTCCTGTTGTGACATCCCTCTATCTCCTCGATCGCGCGCTTCTCATGCTGTCTTTTTTTCTTTTTAAGAAGTTTGTGCTCCTCTCTCCTTTTCTGCTCGTAGAGCTCTCGAGCTGCTCGTGTCCTTCTTTGCAGCGCCGCTTTGTATGCCTCTTGCTTAGCTGCATGTGCTCGCCGGCACTCATTGTTAAACCATGGTTATCGTTGTGGTGGCCGTGAAAACCCTAGCAATTTAGAGGCGGCTTCTCTGATGGCTTCTTGGCAGTGTTGCCTGTTGCCACTGGCTTTCTACATTTTATGCTGGCAGCAAAGGACTTCTGAGGAGATTTTCGGAGACACGATCGGAAAAGGATCTAGCAATCTCTTATGATTGTATCCGTTTGACGTCGAATTTTCTCCTAGCATTTTCACGTGTTGATCGAGATATCCGCATTCGTACCATGGGTACAACAAGGTAGTGGTCCGAGTCGATGTTGGCACCTCGGAATGTGCGGACATCTTGCATGCTAGATAAGTGTCGTGCATCGATCGCAATGTGATCAATCTGGTTGACATTTGATTGATCAGGAGATTTCCATGTCCCCTTGTGGAGAATCGCGTTCTTGCTACCATTACGTTTCGCACCGCAGCGAAGTCGATTAGCCTAAATTCGTTATCGGAGGTGGTGTCGTGTAATATGTCGTCCGATTATTCCACCAAAGATTTCTTCTCTACCCAGCTTAGCATTAAAACCTCCAAGGACAATTTTAATGTCAAAGCTAGGGCATTGCTCATAGGTCTTGTTGAGGAGCTTTCTCTTACCCTACATCGAAATCTTCGATGGTGAGTCCAAGCGCATGGCATCCTTGGAACACACCAACAACATAGTGATCAGAGTCGATTAGGTTTGATGACTGTCGGTGAACTATTGACACGTAGTTTAAGTTTTGAAAAATAGTAAGTTTTTTTTAATAATTGGCTGTTCATAATGTCGCGCCATTATTTTCTTGTAGTCTTCTGACTAAGCTTCATAATATTAACATACAAGAAAGAAAGGCTATGGATTCTTTAAAAAAGGTCTTCTTCTTTGTGAAAAATTTCTTAAAAAAGAAAAAAATAATAATTCATCAAACCGTTGCGTTGGCCAAATATTCTTGATGTGAAAATTTGTATTGAAAAGTTCATACATTGGCATCTGGTGGCAGC
The DNA here is from genome assembly GCA_943590905.1 of Sphaerophoria taeniata. Taxonomy (NCBI): domain Eukaryota; kingdom Metazoa; phylum Arthropoda; class Insecta; order Diptera; family Syrphidae; genus Sphaerophoria; species Sphaerophoria taeniata. The sequence goes on from OX016540.1 coordinate 56,695,798, forward strand.
TGTTGCAGCTTTGTTATTAATGCGTCGAATTACATAAGCAGGAGGATACGTCCGTCTTGTCATGCATACCAAGTAGAGTAAAATTGCCATGAAGAATTCCTCATTGTCTCTTTTTGGTTAACACAGAAATACCCGGAATAAGACTCAGGGGCCTGAGAACACTTGAAAAAAAACTTCACGAACGATGCAATGGTGGCAACTTGATTGGAGTTAGTTACGTCACGAAAGACTGAGTGTCGAACGAAACGCAGTAAGTTGAGTAGGCAACAAACTGTGTCTGGGCACGCATGCACAATGTTCACCTAGCCTCAATTCTGAATTCTGCTTTGGTGGCTCGTCTCGAGAGCTTACCTTGATTTCCAGTTGGTTGGAAGCATTTAGTGTTTGCTGCTTCCAAGAACAAACGTGCATATTTTGTTATTTAATAGCCACACGGAAGAGCTCTAGGTGCACTCTCCATTGACGTGTGTCAGTTACACGCATCACTCGATGCGCATAGTCTGGACTGCATGAATATTAAAACAAGAGTTTATTAAGACCTTTTTGCATAAATGAACAGTTTTGCGTGTCGCTTCCTTTTGATTTTTCTTCTACGCAGCGATCTGAGAACTGAGACACGGGAACGATATCCAGTCCCCCTGCTCTACTCGATGGTCATGGAATTCATAAAAGAAATATAAAGAGTGATTTTAAACAATCGCTTGCCACCGTAAGCGCGTAATTTAATATTTATGAGATAATGTTGTTAGAGGCGTGTCGAGGTCGACCAATATAATACGCTTTTTTTTATAATTCTTATACAAGAATGTGACAATTATGGATGTTCTAGTTGAATTTAATTGAAATAATTTGATACAAGAAGTGATAAAACCGCTGTTTTCTGTGGGTAAATAAGTCTTGGGTTTTTCACTTCATTTACCGTTACTGAGGTCTGAGAAACTCTATGATTATGATGTTGTTTTAACCGGGTGCACTGTGGTGTATACGTACTTTTTTCTGAAACTTGTGTCATACGTAAAACAAGTTGAACATTATACTCTACTTTTCAATGGACGTCAAATGTAGAGAATGTAGAGAAAAAGGAATCATGACACAATCAATTTAATCTAGGTTCACCTCACGACACAAAAATCACGGACTAAAATCTTAAAAATAGAAATCCAATAAAGTGCGGGATTAGTTCTCTGCTTCCAACTGCGAAATGTTTCCTTTTGTTCGGAACTTAACATTCTGTTGCCAAGGTACGTCAACAAAACCAGTGAAACGTTATTTCTGGTTTATTGCGCATACCTGAATTTTTCTATTCGAAATATTTAAGAGTAGTAAGATCTTATCTATCCAACACGACAACACCAGTTAAACTTATTACCCTCTAATTGAGTCACAGCTTACGCACCCATTTTAATACAAAATACGAAAGTGTGCAAAATCGTAAATACAATATTTTATGGCAAATCAAACTAATATAGGTTAGATCTTCATTTGCCCAAGAGCTTCAGACCAATAATTTAATGGCTCATTTAAGGTGGAAGAATACGTTTAAACCTAAGGATACCGCCAGAAATCTGAACGAGTGTATGACATTCCTGTGGAGCAAATTCGTTCCAGTTGTTAAACTCGTTCCAAGCAGTTTTATGGTTATGAAACCATTACAGAATAATTTCTAAGCCGTATGCAATTTATGTCATCGATGGAAAATTGGAATGGACGTCAGAGCATGACGTATTTTGTGTGCAAAAGATTTTGATGTTTAAAACGAATTGGTTTGTTTAATAACATTTGGAAATAGAATTGCTCTAAATTGACGATTAAGTTGGGTTGTTTTTAGTGCAAATCGACAAATGCAATTTTCCGCACACTTTGATTCTTAAAAGTTAGATGTCCTACTTAGTATACTTAGTTCTTTCTTACTTGTTAAAATTGCGACTGTTGTCTGTTAGTGAATGTTTGATTTTCAAGCTCTGTTTAATGCAAGTTTATTATTTGATAGATGTTTCTTTGGTTTTTACTTAATTTTTCCATTAGACATGGCAAAACGTCTCGTTATGTGTACTGCCGCAAGGGCATTGGTTAAACCAGACGGTATTGTTATGCCGGAAGCGTCTGGGAATTGTGGGCCCCCTAGATTATTCACACGAGCTTAGACAATTTTAAATGAGAGTAGTAGAGGAGTCTGTAGGAGTTGAATATTTTAATTAGAAACTCAAACTTGATTTTTTGGTTTAAAATACAGACAATAGAGCCATCCTCCCAAAGCTTTTACACTGCGCAGAATGGATTTGATCTATTCGAACAATTAATTACAAAGAATTGCTTGAAACATTTTATTAAAACAAAAGACGTATTTGTTTGCAATTTCAGTGGTGGTTATATAGCATCGACATTTGAACTAGCCAGTTCGATGAAGTACACCAAATTCAAATTCATGTTCATGCTTTGCGTATGTCACGAAGTGCTGATCTTGATCGAACCTGCTGACCAAATTCTTCAAAAACGCGACGTTGGTTATTGAGACTTCATGCGATACCAGCCTGAATCAAGTCTTTTTCGAAATCAATGACTGTGTTTGTTGTGAGATTCAAAATTGATTTCACTTGATCGTTTGCTTGAAACTACAAACTTTTTGCAGCAGCACATCAGTCTGTAAATGTGCATTTTCTGCATTGGAAAAGAATTGATATCATTTGTCGTATGTCAATAGGAGGCTTCACATGGACAAACATGCTAGACAGCATGGCTCGTTAACTTATCAATGTTCAATCATGTGAACGCAAAAACAACCGCCAGAACAACATCTTCGATGGATTTAAAAATTTATACCAGCCAACTTGTGCGAACAGATGCTTCACAATTTCTTCACTTTATTCTTCATTTCTTAAATGTCTCGATGAACCTGCATTTCCTCATAAAGGTTTTTTTCTTTTTACTTGCGACAGTCGAAAAAAGTGTGTCAGACGACTCCGTCCATATGTCTGTCTTTAACAGCCTTAACCACTGGCCCACTGACTACAAACTTGAAAATTAGGGATTTGAGCGAATTCGCGTGGATCTTTTTTTTTTTTCCTTTTAAGGGTCAACATAAAATTTTTTTGGTCAAAACCCAAAAGTTCAAATTTTCTCAAAAACGGCTCCTACGATTTTTGAAATATCTTCGTACATTTTTTTTCAGAGCACTGATGTTTTTGATGTAAATAAATTATTTTTATGTTATTGTATACTGTTTTTTTTTTTATAAAATTTTCTCGAAAGATAAAAGTACAATGAGCGTACTGTTTTTTCTAAAGTACGTAGGTATATGTTGCCTATATAATATTTCATGTTCAAACAAATTTTTGTTTGTGTTTTAAGAAAAACATTTTTAAACTTTCCTTTTTTCAAAATTCTGTATTTCGAAAAATCAAAATACCATCATAAAATGTAATTAATATCCAAATTAATTTAAAGACATTTTTGAAAAATCTTATATAGGTACCTATACAAAATTAATTTAAAAAACAACCGCTTAATTTTTTTGAGTAAACTTATGACATCAACTTTTTTCAGATAAAATGTATTTTTGAGGTAAAATTAACTTATCTTAAAAAGAAAAAAATAACAACTTATCAACACAAATTTAATGCTTTTTTACTTACCATTTTTTTGTGCTTTATAAAAAAATATGTCTTCTGAAATTGATGAGTTTTAAGATCTTTTTTTTATAAATTTATAAACCGACTTCAGTTGGATCAATTAACCCCAAACCCAGGGTAAGCTGACTATGACTGTAGGGTCAGTTAACTATATCATTTTTACAGCTTTTTGAAACCAAAACTTTAAGAAAATAGCACTCAAATTAATTTTATTTGAAACAAAAATCAATATTCAAGAGACAGCACAACAATAGGGATAGAAGGATGATTCAAATTCTTCTGCTTAAATTTTGTCGTTTTGGGTATATCTTTGCATCGTTTTAAAGGGAACCCATACTCTTGAGCAGCAGGTTCGTATGCTTTTTCCGTTTTCAAGAATAATTTTTGAACATAAGCTCCAAAATTGATTTTTCAGTCGCCTCTTTGTTGTGTTTCTACTGGAAATTACCAAAAACAAGTGAATCGATTTACCCCCAACAAAAAAGTCAACTTACCCCTATCGGTCTTTCTGCACTTAAAGATTTTTTTTTCGGTACTCAGAAATCAAATTAATATACATATTACTGCTAGGTGTTGTGAATACATACAAACACTCACGTGCTCTTATTCTTAAAAAAAAAAAATTAACTTTAGAAGCAAACACCTTTACGAAAGAAAAATAAGAAAAGACAGCGTAAAAATTTCTCACGAAAGCAAAAAAGTGTTTTTTTTTCGCGATAACTCTCGAACGGCTCTAGACTTTATCAAAAGGACAAAAGACAACATATAACTTACCAGGCTGCTGTTCTTAATGTAATAACAAGAACGAACTTGAAAGAAATTGTTTTGTTTTGAAGTTATTGGCAGTTAGTCTACTTGCCCCTGAGGCCAACTATCCCCGGTCTCCCTTACATATTCCAGTTTAATTTTTCATTTATGAATTTTAATTACATGTTTTTAATTTTTCATGTTTTTCGTGAGTTATAGTTTGGAATACAGGAGCAAGTTCGTATACCAGCCAGTCGTGCACTTATGTTTTTCCTTCCTTTCTCTTCCTTTTCGAAAATTTCTTTCATGATGTCAGAGACCAAATTTTCTTCCACACAATTATTTTGACAACATACAACATCGAAATTTATGTGAACGCAGTGTTGGATGTTCGGTTACTTTTTTGAACCCCCCTAATGTGAACTTTGAAAAAGGATGATGTAATAATTCGAAAATTCGCACTCATTCGGCCCCCAATATTTGATTTGCTCACCCAGCGAATTCGGTCTAGCTACGGCCTTAGATTCGCTTCAGCCCTGAAGCCTGATCGTGAAATTTTGAGGTCTTTGGGAGTTTATTTTCATGGTTTGAATTACATATTCTCACCAACAGCAGTCACGTTTTTGTCTATACTTAAACCATACCAGTCTCACGAACACTTCAAACAAATCACACAGAATGTTCGGTGGGTGCTCCATTTCGGTCAAAACTATTTTCTCGAATGTGTGGTTCTGACTTTCTGTCAAGATATCGTGTGAGAAACGACTGCAAGCTGCCAGAATAACCTATAACTGTAAATGAAACCACCCAGTTGTTGCATTTGATTAACCAAAGAGCAATATGTTTTAAGTCGAACTTTACCCTTAGGACTGTGCAATGAACCAGAATTTCTGCTTACACATACCTACATATATGAAAATGACCATAAAAGAGTAACCGGTGAGCAATCTATCTCCAAATCCATGGTTGCAATTTTCTCAACAAAATCTGTTCATTTGACCTCTTCTTGTTTGTGGGAAATTTATGAAACGCCCTTCGTTTTGATGCAACTGATTGATGTAGTAAAAGAGTGGTGTTATGTGTTTCATTGTTGGAATATCATATTCTCCAAAGAATCATTTTCAATGGATAAAGAACCGCATTTCTTCAGCATTCCAAAAAAAACAACAATTCCTCAATTAGTTTCTCCAAAATAACTCCATATATCACACTGCACTTCAATTTATTGCCAGTGTCCGAACCTAACCTCGAGAATTCCCTAATTCCCCCGTAAGAATTTCAATAAACCGGGTTTGTGAACAACGCACGACACCGTTAAGTTGAACTATTCGAGCCAAGCACTTAAGCCATCTGCTCACAACCAACAACTTACAAATGTGCAATGAAAGTTCTCCATCGTTATTACCGATGACTTCTGCAGATAACATATTATCATCCTTCAACTTGAGTACAAATCGTATGTACCATACAATATGTTGCATCAACATTAGAAAAAACTAAATGGGATAAGCCACTCTCAGCAGTTGCCAAACAATGATTGAACATTCCCCCGAACATTGTCGACATTGTTCATTGATTGAAATTTTCAAAATGAAAGAAAATAAATACGAAAACAAAAAACACGAAACAAACAACTTTTATTTGGTGTCGATTGGAATTATCATCAAAAAGCCGAGATAATTATAAATCATGGGGAATTCTTTCTCGCATCCAAAAGAAATTGAACTTCGACTTTGAATCCAATGGTGCGGTGGCAAAGTTGCTTCATCCAAGATTCTGGTTCTGGCATATGGGATTGTTGGGATATGATGACAGGAAGACAAGCTGCTTGCGAGAATTGTGCGGGAAGACAGTTGTTTCCATCGTTATTGGCAAACATTTATCATTTGTCCCACTCGCCTCTTGGACAAGCTTCAAAAACTAAGCCTTTCTATCTACCATGTGTCGAAGTTGCCTGCGTCTAGCATAGACATTGAAATAATGGACTCCTTCGCCAAAACACACTTAATACCCTCGGCAGACAGACACAAGCACTTCAAGTGGTGTGTACTTGGAAATGGTCGTATCTTAATTTTTGATTGATGATTGCGCTTTGGTATTTTGGTGGAGTATTGGAGTCTTGAGATGCATCACGAAGTCTCTGTATTATCTCGTCGAGAGTTGAGGACTTTGTCTTCACGATGGTTTGTCTATAAGTGAAATGTGTTATTGCTAATGGATGGTGGTCTCTTCTAAGTGAAGATTGGCTCTGGCTGAACGAAAAGTCAATATGGGAAGATAGAATATGGGTCAGTGTGCGAAAAGTTGCTTTCGTCGCTTTATGGTATGTTTACATTATTAGTGTCATTTGATTAAACAAATGGATTGAGTAATTTTACCTTTCGCTAAGTAAACATTCGTAACGTTGAAGATGGCCTGAAATCAAGAACCAGATTGTCAGATGAACCTCTAACAATCTATGAGAGAGCCGAGAGGATCAATTTGATGTGCAACGCAAGTGATTTGTTTTAACCGGTTTTCAACGACGAGAGAGGTTGTCTATGTCTAATAACTACCAATGGTCAGTGAACCGTCACTTTATTTATTAAAATGAATCTCTGGACTATGTTTGCGTGTGTTTTTGTAGTATTGGTCCTCATTCGAGCGATAAGAAAACAAAAACATTCGATTTTCAAATGGCAGAAACAGATAAAGCCAACCACTTTGACAGCTCGGAGTAAGAGTTGTTTTGGCGACCAGAGCATGTAGGTACCTTAATGAAGGGATGATGATGATTATGATGATGAAGATTTCCTTAACTGTGCGTTCAAACATTTCATAACAAAACGAACGTCTGGGTCCTAGCTTTGACGGTTAAACGCACGACAATATATAGCAATAACAGCACCAATGTTTTCCCTTTCACTTTGGTGCAGATCTCTGAATAACTGAGTGACTAAGCACTTAATTTAACTGAAGAAATATCATAAAATATTCTTGCTGACAATGTGGCTCAGTAAATACAAAACGAAGTCCCTAACAACAACATCCTGTTAAAAAAATGTGTCTATTTAATATCTTCTTTTATGCTGTCATTTTTTTGTGCAGTAATCACATTGATTCCTCTTCGATAATATCCATAATTTGCAGTAATTGCAGGCCTCCTATAGTGCATTTTTAATTGAAAGCAATCTAATCAAGGCAACACCCATCAACCAACGGATGATGCCCACCAAGAGATGATTGCCCAACCCTTTTATGCGTCGCGCTTTAAAACTTTTAAAAAACATTCACAATGTTCAATAATTTCATATCTAAAGCTGCTTTGAATATTAATAAACATAAACGAGTAAACAGAAGGTCTAGACTCCTTTAAGTGGTAATTTGGTTTGCCCTAGAGCCCAGATAGTACATACCCACAATTATAATATCACGTCACATCTTTGTTCTGGTCTGTGTTCTTGTGCGCTTCGATAAGATTGTTTCAAGGAACCAGAAACCAGATTAGAGGCGACACTTCTAAATCGTTTTGATCTTGAATCGACGACGCACGGAAAACCGAAAATGAAAAAAATCAATTCATTGATGCATCGTCTAGTCACTGAGACAAGACATCCACTCCTATCTGCTTCATAGGTCGTTAGAACTTGCTCAGAGTCTTCAAAGCTCTGTTTTTTGTTCGTTCATTCTAACGTTGGTTGAAACTACATTTTCTCGACTACAATTCTTATCCCCTAGAGAGAGCAAGTCCAAAGGAGCGCACAAAACAAGAACACCTCATTCCAGAATTTCCCATTGTAACTTCATTCCTAGACTGGATCGAACGAACAATCAGCCGCAGCAGCAGGAAAATCCAGAAAATTTGCCTCTCCTTCATAATCTGTGCGGACGCGCATGTGCATTTACATAATTTGCTGTCTGCTGAGCTCTCGACTTAGATAGTTGTTACATTCCCCTCATTGTTTTTCCTGCCAATCGAAATCCGAAACCAAACTTATGTGCAAGAAAGTTCTATGGAAAAAATACCTGTAGCAAGAGATGTTAGCATGATGTATCCACGAACAAAAGAACAAAACAAAAATTTAACAAGTTTAACTTTTTTTCCATTGGGTAAGGCATAAAAACGTTACGCTTTTTATTGGTGCACTTCTGGGAAAACACCGCAATGCACAAAAGAAAAATACCATAACTACACCATTTGAACTCAGAATTCGAATGGGCTTTAAGATAGTTACGACTTTTGTACACTGAGATTTGTAAGACGATATGTATGGGAACTCACAAAAGTGGCTGTTTGTCTGGACACTTATTCTTCAAGTTTCCTCTGTTTTGCTTAGTTTGATGTTGGACTTCGGTTGAGTCTTAGGTTTTATTTAATTCCTTTTGAAACGCCATGGTCATCGTCAGTTTCACGAATCCAATTTCAACGCGATTACATAATATTTGTATCACGCTGATAAATTATTGCTGATCGTGAGTTCACAAACAATCAGTGAATCTAGGCTTTGATTTATGACCGATGAAGGATTAAGTGCTGGTGTTTGCGTTGTTGGGTGTTTAAACAGTTCGAAGACCTTTTCTTTGTATAAACGATGAAAATGAAACGATGTGAGAATTTTCTTGAAGGACATTAGGGAGGGTAGCTATATTATGCTACAGTAAACATAGAGGCCCAAACTTATAGTCCACTAATGTACAATTTTAGGAGAATCAAGTGTGATACTAGCTTAAAATGACATTTGAGTCATGACTGAAACGTCATTTTAACCTCACACTAAATTCTCTTAAAATTGTTCATTAGATTAGTGATTTGCTGAAAGAAGCATAATGCATAATACCTGATCACCATCATTTTCACCTTGATCGATGAAGTTACTGCATCCTTAAATTTTTTCACCTATTCGTATCATCTGTTGCCTTGTGCCCTGCCCTTGTCTCAACCTTACGGCGAGAAATGATTAATTGAACTGACATAAATTGATCAAAAGAAGCTTTTTCAAAAGCCTTCACTAGTTCACGTAAGGCAAACAAATGTATTCTCGCTCCTCTTTTCCTATAGTACTTAGGCAGATAAAAACGCTCCTGAAATCTTCTTGCAGCTGCCTAACATGGATTTAGTAGTACGATCAGCGTTACTAATTTACTCCGTTCGAAGAAGATCTGCTTCGATTTTTGAAAATCTACTCCCTACTTTGCACCTTCCCTAATTTCCTGAAATTTCTCAATATTCCCAGGTAGCTTATATTTTTATATTATTATACAGGGTGCGGCACGAAAACTTGCTGATTTTAAAAGGTAATAAAACCAAAAGTAGTAGACATACAGTTACGAAACTTTTTTATTCTTGTCACACACAATCTAAATTTTCAATTACATGGTTTTAAAGATGATATCGAACAAAAGTGATGGCCTCCGTTTTCAAAACACTGAGATACCCGATTTTCGAAGCTCTGCTGAACTCCTTCAAGCATATCGATGGGTATTTTCGCTATTGCTTCATGAATGTTGTCCTTCAGATGATTAAGGGTTAGAGGGCGATCAGTGTAAACGATGGATTTAAGGTAGCCCCATAAAAAAAATCGCATGGAGTGAAATGAGGTGAGCGCGCCGTTTTCAATGCTTTCTTCTGTTCTAACTCTCCGGCGGCGTGCTGGACGGGATTTCGTCACGTTTCCGCTCTCCCTGAATGTTTTTACCCACGAAACAATCGACTGGCGGCGGGGAATGCGACCTCTGGGAATGATGTTAAAGCGAGTATACGGAAAGCACGTTGAGTGGAAGTTATGGAACGAACGTTGGAAAAATTAGCCTCGCAGGGAAATGCTCGTTGCTCTTTCGTCCAATGCATGGTGCCGACTAACTGTACCGTAGATGAAACTTTAGGAAATTCCCTAAAAAATGAGACCCACCCACCCCGTTTGGTACGAAAAACAAATCAGCAAGTGTATTATACAGGAAAACAAAGGTCTATTTGCATTCTACCAGTCACTGAAAACCAATACTATCTACAAGTTCTGGTTACCGAGTTAAGATCAAAAAACAATTTTTTTGGTTTTTGTGCTTATTATTGTAGTAGAGTACCTTCTGATGCAAATATCATGACAACTTGAGCACGGAATAGAGCTTTCAGTACTAATAGGAATAGGCTTTCAGTAGTAAGCTCAGAATAATGAGAACTGTAAAATATGTTGAATTGAGCGAAATCGATTTCTTCCTGATTTTCAAATTTTGGCTCCCTTGCCAAAATTTTGGACAGAAAAATAAAATCTTCCATCGAATTAATAATCAAATAAAAAGTTTGGTCGAAATCTATTCATCAAAATGGATTATACGTTTTTTGAAGTCTTGTAGCCAAACATTTTCACGCAATTTCAAATCTTAAAGGTGTTTTCAATTAGCGCGGGTAGATTTTGGCCCCCCGTGGTGGCCATGTTGTTTTGGTGACATGTGTCAAATCTTTTGATCTTTTGTTTATTATTCAGTTGTTTATGCCAAATCATCATGGCAAGTTACCCGATTGAACAGCACGTTCAAGTGATAAAACTTTATTATCAAAATGAGTGTTCGTTAACTCAAACGTTGCGAGCATTGCATCCATTTTACGGTAGACTTGGTGGCCCTTCACAGTCGACTCTTCAACGTTTGTTGACCAAATTTGAGACAACCGGTTCAGCAAACAATCAGCCAACACCCGTACGTTCAAGGAACGCAAGATAGGCCGAGAACATCGCCGCGGTCCGTGAAAGTGTACATCAGAACCCGAGGCAGTCTATTCCTCGCCGTGCACAAGAAAGACATTTTGCATGAACGATTTGAGGGTAAGGTTATCTCTCGCAAGGGTGATGTGAATTGGCCACCAAGGTCATGCGATTTTACCCCGCTAGGCTTTTTTCTGTGGGGTTTCTTGAAGTCGCAGGTCTATGCAATTAAACCACAATAGACCGATGCCTTAAAGGTGAACATAACACAGGTCATTGCTCAAATTCAGCCGGATCTATGCGGAAGAGTCATTGAAAATTGGATCACTCAGATCCGTGCCTTCATAAGAAGCGGAGGCGGGCATTTGAATGATGTCATATTCCATATTTAATGGCATACATGTGCCTTTCAAATAAAAAAATTATTTTGTTAATACCTTGTTGTTTTATTCTATTTCAGCATCTACTCGTCCTTATTGATAAACCCTTTTTATTTCTCAAAATTTTCCTCGACAATCGTTAAATTATTGTACATTAAAATAGGAGTCTATCAGCCACTGAACGCGAATATTTTTTGTAGAACTCGTTTATGGAGTTTTCATCAAAAAATAACTTCTTTCAATGTCTGTCTTCAAAAAAAAAAAAAATTCAAAAACTATCTGTAAGCTCTGGTTACCGAGTTGTGATCCTAATAACGTTTGATGGAAAAACGTTTATCGGGTCGGCTTGTTTTTTAATATAATAACGATTTTTTTTATAACGTAGTGTATTTGTCTATTTCTCTCTATTCGTCAATGTCAATATGATCTGCACTATTTTGAAATCTACTTCCCTTTTTCTTAATCTTCACTTTTCTTCCAAATCTACTTCGGTTCCTTTTTTTCAGCGCTAGTATGATGACTTTGGTTTTTGGTCATGCACACTTATTCTGCACACACTGCAGTCTGAGTTCAGAGCTTTCAATCTTTCCTTCATCGAGCTGTCCAAGGGTGAGCCCAACGCATGACTTCATTGCTCAAGGCAGTCCTGTTGTTTCCACGCTGCTGCTAGGAAACCACCCTCGGAAAAACATACGAACAAGATAATGATCAGATCAGTGACTTCATCAGTCGAAAACCAAGTGATTTTATGGATAACCTTACGTTTGTAGAAAACTCGTATATTCTCAACGACTTAATAAGTGTTCTCATTAAAGCAATGTAACCTAATGTATTGACTGAATACTGGTTCCTGGCTATGTAGCCAAGATATCGCTTGGTCTAATCTTTTTTAAGTAAAGGAAGGTTCGCGGCCTCAGACCTTACCTTACCAAATTGACTAGCTTCAATATGATCCGTTTCCAGGCAAGATAAGGGTGGTGTTCTCACCCTTTATGTTCGACTGTAAAGGAGTAGCAGACCGTTTTGTGCAAAAATATTGCACCACATTTTCAGGTCGGCTTTTTGGAGCTGTTTGTCCTTAGTGGCATAATAGTTTTTATTAGTCCGATATCACTGACTTAAGATTCCTCTGACTTGCAATACTGACTGTGAAATGCGAAGTTATTCATTAGTTTTCCTTAAATCTCTTTTTAGATCTTGGTTCACCAGATCTGCAGAAGGATTTTTACTTTAAAAAAAACTGGTTTTAAGAGTACAAGTATGATTTTTTAGATGCAAAATTTTGGTTTACGTTTCGCTTTATGAGTAAAAGGTTAAAATTTCATGCTCACATATAATAACATGAGTGAAACTGAAGAAATCCAATTAAGTTGATCACATATCAGCTTGTACGTGCTTTGCCAGTACATTTTAACGTTCCAAGCACAATGTATATATTTGTTGCAATAAATCAGTAAGCCTCTTATATGTTCCGCATCGACAAATGCAATTCATTATTTTCTAAGTACTTCCTGTCAGTTTCCATTTGCATTCGATGGTCAAGAAACAATTTATTACAATTCGCTCAGGGTAGAGGAAGCATCCTACCTCGACATGCATAATGTAATTGCAATATTGTGAACAGAAAACAGAAAAGGTAAATAAATAAAATATTCTTCATCCAGGTACAACAAAGTCCAATGGCCCATAATTTATGAGCGCAGACGACCTTCTGGCGGTTGGCATCTAATGAATCACCTAAACGAAACTAATCAAGTTGCTGCTTCACTTGATGATCGGGTGAAAATCAATTACCTACTCGTGGTAGTGTATTTTTCAAATGCATGCACAAATACAACGAAAATCAAATGTACCAACAGCATTATAGACCAACGTCTTCCCATTATTTTGGATTGTTCTGTTTTATTGTTCAATTTTTATCTATTTATCATAGCAAGTTCCTTAAGCACTTGCCGACATGACGATTCAATCAATCTCCTCACTTGCTGTTTTTTTTTTATCAAGATTTAAACCCGAACGCACCATTAAAATCCTAAACACTTTTATTTTCCTCTTCTGCTCGTTTTGATTGTGCACAATGATGTTGAGTTCTTTTTTTTTGTATTATCCCGTCTGTCGTCTGTTGCTCTAGACTTGGAGGGTTTTTAAAAATTTCTGCTCCAAGAATTGAGACAATGATCAGATAACTATACCACCGCTGTCGTTCTTTTTGTCATGGGCATAGTTCTCTCCGAGGGGATACCAAAATAAAAACATAAAAAAAATATAATCTGATACATACATAATCGCTAAACGAAAGAGCTGAGCGGCGAACCTTGTGTTTTTGTTTTTAGTTTTTATGTTAAGAGTTCCTCAGTTATCGCGCTCGCACAAATATGCAGTCGTTATATCTTCGACGGGACAGGATTATATGGCTTAGAGATGAAATAAACGAGCCAATCGGAGACGGGCGGCTGGACGCAAATAAACAACTCGTTTTATACGTTAATTTTCAAAACAATTACACTTTGTCCTTGATTTATTTTTAAACCATGCGACTGCTCGCAAACAGATAATGATAATAATGAATGTCGGTCTCAGCCTTTGGGAATTGTTCATTTGACAATTGTCTAAGAAAGCGGTTGACCATTAAAAGCGCATAATAGATCTTACAGAAACAGTGAACACTTTGTGGGCCTCGAGGCAGGTATTCCTTAAGAATGTTTTTTTTCTTTCAAGTCAAATGAAAAGAGATAGTTTGATACTGATATTGTAATGAGATAGCTTTGCGAACAATTAGAATCTTATATAACTTAACACTTTTACTACCTGACTGTTCTGTTTTTGTCTGTCAGTCTTCACAGTTGCATTTAAATAAAAGCGGAACCAGAAAATGGACTGCTGTTAATGAGAATGTACTAAGATACTCACAATGGTGATGAATTGGACAAGATACATAAACTTGTTAATTTGTTAGCAGCTTTGCCTTGGGATGACTGTTTGCCAGTGGACAATCGCTTGAATTATCCGTTTGCAGAAGACAATTTATTTTGCGGAAACCATAAAAAATGAAGAAGTCATGAATATTTTACTGCAGTGTTAAATGTTAATGTACATAGATAAGCCGACACAAATTTGTGACTTCTTTTTATTTTTAAAAAGGTTTTAAAATTTAGTAAGCAACAAATTACTCTTTTGACCTAAATTTCAAAGTAGCTGTTGAAAAATTGAAGATGGCAAATTGTAAAAATACAGTTATAGCAAAGTGGTTTTCGTCGAACATCAGGGACTCATCATTTAAAAAATAAAGTTGCTTATTTTATATTGAAGTATAAACAAACGGGATTTTATGATGGGTACAGAAATTCTCTTGTTAACAGAGTAATCAAAAAATATGAGCCATTAATAAATATGAAATGAGTTTATTACAAAAATGTACATAACATTTTAATAATTTTCTTTAAGTGCAATCGGTCGATAATAATTTGAGGGAGAAGAAGATTCGCCTTTTTTGGGATTGGCTGGACAAATTCTGTTTTCCAACTGCTCGGAACGAGCCCAGAAGAATAGGATAGATGGAGAAGCTTAGCCAGCGTGGAAGAACACCGACGAAATACCCTCTGAGTTCTGGAAGAAGATGGGAGACATTGGGTGTAAATGGCTCAGGATTCT
Source organism: Sphaerophoria taeniata (assembly GCA_943590905.1). Lineage (NCBI taxonomy): Eukaryota > Metazoa > Arthropoda > Insecta > Diptera > Syrphidae > Sphaerophoria > Sphaerophoria taeniata. Next base: position 56,710,882 of record OX016540.1, read on the forward strand.
CATCTCCAAACTCATTAGCGGTGACCAAATGCCAAATCAGTGGAGAGAAAGTTACCTTCTCTCAATCTACAAAGGAAAGGGGGACACACGAAACTGCGACAACTACCGGTCGATTAAGCTGATGTCACACACCATGAAGATCGTTGAACGGATTTTGGATGGCCGACTGCGAAAAATAATACGGCTGTCTGATGACCAGTGCGGGTTTGTCTCGGGTAAATCAACGACAGATGCCATACAGAGTTTAAGAATCCGAATGGAAAAACACCGTGATTCCCCAAGGGATTTGCATATTGTGCTGGTTGATTTTGAAAAGGCATTCGAGATCTAATATGGGTGTCCTTGAGATAGCGAGGGGTTCCGGAAATATACGTGCGGATGATCAAGGACATGTACGAGGAAGTAAAAACGAAGGTAAAATGCCCCGCAGGAGTCACAGAAGAGTTCCCAATCAAAGTTTGCACCAGGGAAGCGTCCTCCTGAGTCACAGTCCTTGACTTTCTGCTTGAAGGAAAAGTGACCGATCCGAAAGTGAAACAGTTATTCTTTGCTGATGATGGAGCCATCATAAGTGAAGATCCAACATCCTTGCAACGAGCACTTGATGTATGGGTGGATGTTCTGGAAGGAAGTGGGTACCGGATAAGCGCGAAAAAGACAGAATATCTCTGCTGTCCATTTTCTGAACCAGACGGCCCTATTCCGGACATTTACCTGAATGGAACAATACTTCCCAAGTGCGAAAAGTTCAAATACATTGGATCTATGATCAACAACCAAGCTTCTTGTGATGACGACATCAACCACCGAATAAGTGTAGGATGGATGAAGTGGCGCGAAAACTCTGCCATCTTCTGTGACCGAAAAATGCCCCCTAAACTGAAAGGAAAGCTCTATACTGCAGTTGTTCGCCCAGCACTTACATACGGTTCACAATGTTGGACAATGTACAAAGCGTATGAGAGTGAACTGACAGCAGCTGAGGTGAAGATGCTCCGTATGACAGCAGGAGTAACAAAGCTTGATCGAATCAGAAGCAAGAAAATCCGAGGAAGTCTTCACGTCAAAAACACCGTCTTGGATAAAATACAGCATGACCCTTTAAGCTGGTACTGTCATATACAAAGAAGAAACCCTGAGAACCCAGTTCAAAAGGCGATCGCTTACGACGTTCCAACGCAATCGCAAAGAAGAGGCAGGCCTAAGAACTCATGGAGAAGACAAATGCAACGACAAATGCATTCAGTTGGCCTTAGGCATGGAACAATTCAAAATCGAGAAGCCTGCCGCGACGCGACGTTTCCTGAGGTCAACCCGGCGAACCCCACATACGGAGCCGTAGTGTGAAGCAGTAGAGTGGGAGAGTTGTCCGAGATCATGACTATAGTCGATAATGGAGAAGAAGAAGGAAGAACACCTCTTCAGAATAATAGCGGGAATACCATCCGGGCCAGCGGATTTATGTATGTTGAGATCCTTTAGCACTCTCGCCACAGCACGAGTGCGGAAGAAGATTTGTCTCATTGAATCATTGACGCACTCAAAAACTGGGGAAGTCATGACACTCTCTGGCAGCGAAGAGTTGGAGGCGAACTGCCTAGCAAAAAGGTTAGCTTTCGCGACAGAGTTTACAACTGGAGTGTCATTGTCAATGAGCGTAGGGACCGAGGAAGAAGAAAAATTCTTTATATTTTTTACAAACGACCAAAAATTCTTACTGCCTTTGGGACATTGCAGTATTTTTGCCTTAATTTTTGGTCATGTAAAAATTTGGTTCGACGAATATGGGCATTGCTGGCCTTCCTGGCTTGTTTAAACTTGTTCCGGTTTTCCTCAGTTGGGTGGGCTCTAAAACACCGGAACTTTTGTTCTTTTCACTGATAACCTCTTTACAGCTTGAATCAAACCATGACATTTCCTTGGGTTTGATGCTTTTAACCCTATTCGGGATAAAAGTTTGACATTTTAAAATGTCATGTTAATGTTGCTAGAAAAAGAGTCCAAATTTGTTCATTACATGCTGATAAAAATCTTGGTTTTCAGATTTAAATTGCAGAACAGTGCTGATGAGATGACTGTGGTCTTTGTCCAGAAGATATTCTTGCATTGCCAAATATTGAACATTCTTTTTCATTTGCATGCATTGATGCTAGCGATCTTATTAACTCTTCAAAGTCTATTGGGTCAAATGCTATTGGTTCTGATCATATTTTACCAACGTTAAAAATTGTACTGTGTAGTTACTCAATATTTTCAACTTCTTTATACAGTCTGTGCCAGACAGCTCGGTCCCTAGCTAGCTCAGTTTTCACTCCAAGTTGATTGAGTTCCTCTTCCACTTGGGTGCGCCACCTGAGTCGCGGTCTTCCTCTCCTTTACGTCCCTCGGGAATAGTGTTGAAGGCTTTCCGGGCCGAAGCATCCACTCCAAATGACCAAGCCATCTGAGTCTCTGGACCTTGACCCTTCTGGCTAAGTCCATGATCGCAATGGGGACATGCGCACATATTAAGCTAATGTTGCCGAATTTAGCCTTGATTCGGATCGTCGTGATGCGTTCGCTTACAGAGTTGAAGCTCAAGACTTTTTGCCTAAGTCTGCTTCCCACGACGAATCCGCATCCAAAGAGTCGCTGTTGTTGCTCCCTGTCGCAATCACCATAGTAAATGTCGCAGTTTTACATCCTCCGGTCCATCTCATCGCATTTCCTGGATAGCGGTAATGTCTGCTTTGTAGCAGTTGAGGGTCTCCGCTAATTGTTCGGCAGCACGCGGTCTATTAAGGGACCTAATATTCCACACGCATATCCAAAATTCGTTGTCCTTTAAACATTTGCTTGGGTCGTTATCAGTGTATCCGTCCATTTCCGAGGCCTGTTGTTGCTTCGCAACTAAGTGCTTTTCTACGTAGTCGTGAAGTCACCCCGACGTACAACCCCTAACCTGGAGTACCAGGCACTTGATGTGACTCCAAGTGCAAGAGCTGGAAAAACCGCTCCTTTTACGGCCTGGGCTTCAAATAAATAAGTCAAAGAAGCGCGTAAAGGTGTTTACCAAGTAGTGCGGCCTACCTGGAACTGAAGACGCCACCGTTGATTCCAAAAAAGAAATTCAGTAAACAGAATCATCTCACACTAATCACAACGCCTACAAACGCTCCACTGACACTGTGTTCTTCAGCTATGTAAGTGTTGTCGGCGGCGGTGTATATGCTTGTAATTGGAAGGAAATTTTGAAAGATCATGACTCTGCCCTGCAGTTTACATTTGAATTTTGCACAGTCCTTGCAAATATAAGGTGCAAAGTGCAACCCATTCGCGTTTTTCTTAGTATTTTTTATGTATGTTTTTCTTGGAAAAATAATGTAAACAAACGTTCTTCTTCCTGCATCCTGACTTATCCCATGTTGCTGCTTTTATTTGGATCCGATGAAAAATCATGAGAACATAATAAAAATATGAAAATTATGTTTTTTTTTTTTATTCCTATACATTCCGGATAGTTAACCGATATAACTGAACACTGAATTCTTTCGTTGAAAGTACAATACTCATAACGTCTCTCTTTACTATCTGTTTAATGGAATTTCGTGATTGTGGTATCCTTCCGGGAATCCCACTAATAGAGGGAAACAAAGAATTACCTCATTCTTTTATATCGCCGCCGGTTAGCAGTAAGTTAATTAATTTTTAACAACAAGTAAATATTCATAACTTTTTTTTTTTTAATTTACTCAAACACAAATATTACACATGCTGTAAGGCTCCTCCTAACGAAACTCCCATTAGCCAAATAAATCATTTATTAATTACCCTTCCGACTCTCACGAGTTTTGATGAACCTAGAAGCTATATAAATTATAAGAGTTACTTGAATCTTAGCCCCACTGAAGAGAAGTGAAGAGTTGCGAAGGAAATTGCGCTGAGCGGTTTGCGGCGCACATACTTAAATCAAGATCTGTCGTTTATATCTCCTTCGCAGTAAATTATGCGTCGAGGCATAGCATCGCATCGCAAATGTATACATCTCTTTGTGAATATGTCCATACAAAGAGTAATGCCTCTAGTCATAGAAAAGGTTGATATATTCTTCTAGCCAACTGGAATGATAATGTGTCTTGCGAAAAGGTAAAATGTGTGCCAAGCTGGTTTTATGTCCAGCGAGAGGCGTGCTTTGTTCTATGAATGCAGCCTGAGACTATGATGATGACGACAACGATTGTTTTTTCCTTATGAACCAACAACAGAAACAACGATGAACTAAGACTACAACGATATAGCAAAGAGTAAGTCCAAGTGCACTAGGCTAGGAGCAACATTGCCTCGAGTGTTCTACTTGCATAATTACCCTGCACTATATACACAGTAAACCCCACCTTTTGTTTCTTGGACGTTGCGAACGTGTAACTGGCGTTGCGCCATCGTTATCTTACTCCATTCGATTCAAACAACGACAGAATGAGGTGGGAGATATCGCAAGGTTTTTCTCTGAACCGAAGAAGGATATGCAGAGTCGTTTTCAGAGTTACCTTGCCTGTCGAGATGACTTTAAGTACTGGAAACAAGTTTTAACAATACTTAGGATTTGCGCATTAGTTACATATGTATTGTGTATCCTAAAGCAAAAAAGGGTTAAATACTGTTGGAAGCTATCCCTGAGAATTAGCACGGATGCGTAGGTATAGCCATTAGTTGATAGTATAGTAAAAACGAAAGAACATCAGAAAAAACTTGCTTAAAGTCTCAAGGATAAATTTGTTTCTAGAGTCAAATTTCTATCTAGTTCTACACAAAATTGCGAATTATGTATTTTAAAAATACGGAGAAGTTACTTAAGATGGCGCTACAGTCCGTTGGGGACTTGGGCCTCAAACAACAGTCTCCGCCAGCCAGCTCAGTCCCTAGCTAGCTGTCTCCAGTTTTGCACTCCAAGTTGATTGAGGTCCTCTTCCACTTGTGTGCGCCACGGCGGCGGGCGCCACCTGAGTCGCGGTCTTCCTTCCTCTCCTTGTCGTCCATCGGGAATAGTGTCGAAGGCTTTCCGGGCCGGAGCATTGGTGTCCATCCGCTCTTAATGACCGAGCCATCTGAGTCTCTGGACCTTGACCCTTCTGGCTAGGTCCATGTCGTTGTACAGCCCGTAAAGTTTGCTGTTGTATCTTTTTCGCCATTCCCCTTCAATGCACACGGGGCGAAAGATGATCCGAAGAACTTTCCTCTCGAAAAAGCCTAAGGCACATTCATCCGATTTCGTCAACGTCCATGCTTCTGCACCATACAGCAGGACTGGGATGATGAGGGTGTTGTATGGTTTTACCTTGGTTGCTCAAGAGAGGACTTTTCCACTCAATTGGTTTCTTAGCCCAAAGAAACAGCGATTAGCAAGAGTTATTCTTTGTCTGATCTCGGCGCGCGCCGTTGGTGTTTTTGTCCGTGTTAATAGCGGAGCGGAGCCTAGGTAGACAAATCCCTCTCCTACCTCGAAGTTTTATGCGTCTATTTTGACGTTCTGTCCAAGCCGTGTCGGTGTTGGGAGTCCTTCCTCGAAGACAGCATATACTTTGTTTTTCCCTCATTGAGAAGTTAAGATTAGCAGAATTAAAAAACAAATGAAAAACAAAAATTTAATGACTACAGACGTACCTACTCCTGACAGCGCAAATAGATCGAAAGGCAGGTGTTTTGGACAATGACTTCTACATAATCGAAGATTCGCAAGAGAAAGTTGAAACAGTATTAGCTACGTTTCAGCAAGTGAGTAGGAAAAGGGCCTTACTTTACTGCATCAACTTGCGGCACGTGGATTTGCGGCATTGGCACGGCGGCGGCGCAGCTGTTTAACGTTCATGGACGACTTTTTGGCAAACACCAATATCGTCGAGGAATTCCTCTTTCATCAACGAAGGTGGGGCTAAGCTCTTCTTCAATTCAATGTTATCCCCTAGAGCTATCGCTCCGCCACCCTATTTTTAATTTTTTTTAAAAGTATTATTGTCAAACATTTCAGTATCTATACCCAAACAGTGGAAACAATATATCAGCAAATTTACACAACTTACACTTAAATTTAATCCAGAAATCCCGTCTAACGAGTGAGTTTTGTTTTCTCATTTTCATCTCAATACAGGCTCACATAAGGTCCACTGTACCGAAGACCTAATGCGTGTTGAAATTGGCATACCCGACAGCATAACTGACAATAAAACCCAACCACAAATCTATTTGGAAGGCCTCAAGGGCTATCCCGATGTTAGATGTCAACCGAGTATAAATGGCAGTCTTGCCGAGTTTCGACTTTCGCTGAAGGACTTTTACGAGTGCGGAGTCACGAGAATGCTAAACAAATTAACGGTAAGTGAGCAACACTCTTTGTTCGATTTGTTTCTCGAGTTAGGTACTAAAAATGCAAGCCAGTTTGATCATTACAATAGTAATACTATGGTCATCAGTGCCTACTTAACCATCAGATAAATCTTGTTCTATTCTACTAATTTTGTGTTTTTTTTTTTAGGGTAAAAAAGTCTATTACCACAAAATCATCATCGAAGATGCGAAAAGCAAGGAGATCGTTAGTGTGAAGTGCATTACAACTGGTCCGGTTTATAATGTTATGATGAATGAAACTAATCAGCAACATCATGGAATCGTTCGACGAGACGTGTTGCCAGCTGGTTTTCAAGAACCTGAGTAAGTTTTTTTTTAAGCGGATATTTTGCTTCTTCTCCTTCATACAGACTTGTGTTGTGGTATGAAAACTTTCAGATAAGTTTGTTGGTATAGAAATTTTCCAGTTTTAGCATTTTGTTTTGTTTATTTTTGTATAAAGAAGGAAAATCGTTTGGCAAATTTGGCTGGCATGGATGTACTTTGTTGAAATTGCATTGGAAATGATTTATCTTCAAACTCATACTGATGAGAGCCTGATGTAGATGTTACTTTTGTTTATTGCAAGTTATTTCACGAATTGGGTTAGTTTGTACAAAATCGAAGAAATACTGTAAACAATGTTAAATTAAGAGTTTAATTAATCTAATTTGAATTTTATGGAGAAAGTAATTAAGGAATCTTAACTGTAAGCAACTGTTTGCTAGCAACTTCCTGGTTCCTGCTACTCCTGGAAACTGCAATCAGAATGAAGGCTGGAGTGTGGTCTTTCTTATTCAATTTAACTTATAACTTCTTAATACTTCAAAATCAGCTTGGTCGATCACTCTGGGCCTCAGGGGTCAAACCAACTATTAGAAACCACAGTTGTTTCTTCAAAAACAAAGGCTGTGGCCTTTGCAGGAGTAGCATTTATGCGTCTGTCTATATTATATTTTCTTCCATCTGTTTGTTTATTTCGGTGGTGTTTAGGGCTCTGTAGGGTGTTGGTTAAACGAGACCAGCGCAAATTTTCAAGAATTCACTGAAACCTACTCATCCAACTCGTTCGGGATCGGGCAGTCCACGATGGTCGCTCGTAATTAACTGTCGGTAAACAGTTTTGAGGGAGATTATGATTAACCGTCCGTCTAGTATCTTTTCTTATTCCAAAAAGTCCAGGAAGGAACCGGTGCTTAGGAACGATGGACTCTGAGCAGCCTAGTAGGTCGACACCGTATTCTACACAGCAAATATTCATCAAATTAAAAAGATGATTACCTCTGACAACATTGTTTCTGTTTCATCAATAGTTATGCTGCTTCGCACTCAAATTTCCGAAAAATTTCTTTGCAATGCGCATTGGTTTGCTTCAAAAACTATGCTCAGTGGTCCTGCTCCTGGTAGAATGTTCCTCTGTAGAGATAACGTAAGCCAAATCGTTTCGACCGCACAGAAGTTGAATGAAATAGGATTTGCAGTAAATGATGAATGGGATGGAATTGGAAGCTCATTATTGAAGCTGAAGGGTCTTCCCAATGAATATAGGCCGATGATAAGGTTGCAGTGGAAAAGAAATTTCAGCAGATTCCATCAAGATGAAATTGCTGCGGGACGTTATCTAAATATGATTTCATATCATCCAATAGTGCTCTTTTGTCAAAGAGAGGAAGTTTCTCAAATTCGCACAAGAAATGAAAGCCTAAGTATGACAAAAAAGGCAAATATCGTTTATTTAACTATCGGCGCGGTCGGCCACTACGCTTCAGATTGTCTATCGAAGTTTAAAGGACAAGATTTAAAGTGAGGAAAAGGTGGCTCAATGTTTTCAGCGTTTCATGCAGAGTCCAAACAGCATGAATAGTGTTTTAATAGTGGTGTGACCGATCATATAACATCTGATCCTGATTATTTTCAGGAACTGAAGACCTTCAAGGTCAAATTAAGACAGCGACATTTCGTTGGCTGTTTTAACTCCCAAAGGAAGACGTGATGTTGTTATTCATGATGCTCTTTATGTCCCGGAATTAAAAGCCAACTTACTATGCTCCAAAACAGAAAGGATAAACAGAACTCTTATAGAGCAGGCTCGAGCTATGTTGTGTGACGCTAAAATGCCAAAAATTGTTTGGGCTGGAGCATTTAACTGTTCAAGTTATATTGTCAACCGGTCACCGCATAGAAAGCTTGAAATAAACTCCAGAAGAGTTGTTATAAGGCAATCGCAAACCGGAAGTTAGTGCTTTTCGAATTATTGGTTGCACAGCGATGTCTCGCATACATACACAAGCAAAAACGCCGAAAGTTAGATTCAAAATCTGAAAATTGAATTTTTGTGGGATATTCAAACACTTCCAAAGATGTTCGTCTCTACAGCCTACAAAGGAAAGACGTTTTCATCAGCCGTGATGTAGTTTTTCACGAGGATAACTTTCACTACAAGATTCAAAATGAAATCAGCAATTAAGTTCCAGTGTATACCACTTTAATGGGGGTGAATCCAACAGAGAAGTTTGTAATAGAAAACGATTTCGAGTCATGTTCATCAAATCCAGAATATGAAGAGGGGGATCACGAAGAAGATCCATCTTTGGCAACGTCATCAGAAACTCACGATTTTGTTTCAACGTTGGGCATGCAATCTGATGTGGGGAATGAGCAGATAGATGAAGATAATCCAGAACTTCCAGAAGCTGGAGAATCTGCTCCGGTGACGCGAAAGAATCTGAAAATTGCCAAGAGTAGTTTACAAAGCTGAGACGATCAACATCTTAGAAGATCCCAAAGACGTAGAAGATATGCTATCCAGAAATGACAAAGAAAAATGGACAGAAGCGGTGCAGAATGAAAATGATACCTGGGAATGTGTCGACAGGCCTGCTGGAGCCAACATAATCAAGACGAAATGGGTATTCAAGAAGAAGCTAGATGAGATGGATAATGTACGATACAAGGCTCGATTGGTAGTGAAAAGTTTTACACAGAAGAATGGTATTGACTATGAAGAAACCTATTCACCTGTAGTTGTGAGGTACTCTTCTATCCGGTATTTAATAGCATTACATTATCAGTAAGGAATGATCTGCGAATCGAGCAGATGGATGCTATTGCTGCTTTTCTCCAAGGAACCGAAGGGGTTTTCAATGGGAAGAGAAGGTCAAGTGATGAAATTGAATAAAGCTGTTTATGGACTAAGGCCATCAAGTTTAGTTTTGGATTGGATCGAATCCTACAAACACTTGAAATGAATCATTCGCAAGTTGATCCCTGCATATATTTCCATCGAAATAATAAGGCTATGACGTTTCTAGCAATCTATGCCGATGACATCCTAATATTCACTAACGAAACGGTATTCTATGAAAATCTGAACTAAATTTGATAAAAGAGTTCAAAATGAAGTTTTTTTTTTTGTTAGCAGGTGGCCATGGCTCAGAGGATAGAGTTCAAGGCCCAGCTTCGGCAGCATTCTTTTTCTACAAAAATCACCAGCTTATCTGAGGCCACCTGTGCGATGATTTGAGACAGTTAAAATCTGTGTCTCCTCCTCTGTGCCACGTAGGTTTATGTTATATGTTCTTCCCTTCTATGTATCTATCTGTCTCTCTCTGTTGTATTAATGTCTTGTTCTGTCCCAGCCGATGGCCTCAGTCGCCAGTGTTGCTATGTGTCTGTAGTTCGTAACATTTATGTGCGAATTACTGTGAAGTCAATGTCTATGAAGTTTTTGGGAACCGCAAAGAATTGTTTAGGAATTCAGATTTCACTTGACGAAGATGGAACTTATGTAGATGGTGAGTCAAATCCTGTAGCAACTCTTATGGGCATCAACATAAAACTGACAAAAGAGATGTCACCTAAATCTTCAGAAGAAAAGCACCCTGAAAAGACTCTCCAATCTGCTTCCCTTGCCTTGAGTGATAGCGATACATATGAAGCTTGAAAAGAGATTTTGTATAACTTCTTGGTAAAATATTCGACCCATTTTCCCTCTCATCTTTTCTCAGAAGGAAGCTCACAATAAGCTCAAGTCCTTCTTTGCTGTTCCATTTGTACCGAGCCAGAGACTTGCTTATTGTGGCCATGCGAAGTCCAGAACTTCAGAAACGATATCTCTAATAGCTACAAATAGTGTAAGTGTTGTCTATCTTCACTTGATGCCGGTGACAAAGAACATCTTAGTAGATTTCTACGGATAACATCTCTTGCGTTGCGCTTGTAGCCACTTGTGCTGACTCTTTTCCGTAAATGCTGATTAAACTGTGAATATTAAGTTGTGAGAATCGTTACCAAAACATATGACTGTAGGATCGTGCATTATGTCTGAGTAGTCAACCAAAGATGCCTTCACTCATTTCTCATGCTTTTCATCGTGTTTTCTCGGTCTCGGAAGAAGCTATAAAGAGGTGTTGTTTGTGTCTAATTTTGGTGAACAAGAACTTACAGCAAAATTGTCGAACTTGAAGGTTTTCAAAATGTTTATCCTTTTAAATGTTACAGATATTTCCTTTCCCATGGTCTTATATATTTTTTTTTTCATTTACAGAGACATTGAAATTACAACTTACAATCTGACAACCCATGCTCCAGAGCCACATCTAAGCGTTGGTGTCCGCCAAGGAGGAGAAATTGTCACCGGCGAACTCAACGTCAGTCCAGGTACACCTCTGACAATGGAAATCTATCTCGATAAGACCTCAGCTCCTGTCTATGGCCTTGGAGTCACATACATGCAAGTGACCGACACCAAAAATCAAGAGGAAACAATTATTTTCAATGGGTTAGTTCTCTGCTTATTCATCTGATGAAGATGATGAACATTAAATTTGAATGTCTATTAAAAATTCGTTTCGAAACAGCTGCTCAGTGGATCCCTATCTGTTTGACAACTTCAACACTGTCGATGGTGACTTCTTGAGTGCAAAATTCCGTGCCTTCAAATTCCCCGAATCAACCTACGTCCAATTCCGAGCCACAGTAAATGTTTGCCTAGACAAGTGTTTAGGAACACCCTGTAGCAATGGACAAGTTGGATATGGCCGAAGAAAGCGTGAAATCAGTCACCATCATGCTGATCCCAATAAAATCTACGAAATTTCTCTTGCAACATTTATCAAAGTTAGTGATGCTGAAGGTGTTAACAAAAGTAATCCAACTCTCAAAAAATGCAATCAATCAGTTTTTCTAAATTTCAATTTCATTTCAGATGAAATTTTGCAATTGGAAGAAAAGCTCCGTGAACTTAAGCTGGCCAACCAACGACTGGCTCGCAACAGTCGAGGCAGCTTCATGGAACCAATCAAGAGCATGGAGCAAGTGCAGGCAGTCCCTGCTTTTGTTGTCGATGAAAAAGAACTCAGTGGCGCTGTTAAGAGTGGTAGCGAACGGCTATTGAAAACGAGGTATTCAATTGTGCTCATACCGATTTTGTTCATCTTTTGTAAAATGATGTAAATATGAGTTGGAAATGGAAAATTCCGAAAGACGGCGTGTGATTGTGGTGTAAAAAATGAAAAAAAAAATTACTTACGACTGCCATTTATATTAATACTTTTATTTTTGTCTAATTTTAAATAATGCTTTAATTAATAAATTCATAAACGAAGAAAGGGTTTTAATAATAATTTTGTAAATTAACAATATCGTTAACGATAACTTTCAAATATTGCTTTATTGTTTAATAATTATGGCAGAAATAAACAAAAAAAGCTAAAGTCGATTGCTACTTTTCAAAGTCAAAACTTACTCATGTTTTGACGAACCCATCGGGAAATTAATTGTTTCATTATTAAAATTCTCTAAAAAAAATAATAAATGTAAGATTATAATAACGATAGCTATAACACTGTAAGAATACTACTAGTCTTCTAAGTTTAACTTGTAAGCTAATAAGAAAAGCAAATAAAAAAGATTTAATAGTAGACGAGGAGTGGAAGTTTTCTTTATTTTTTGTTTGTTTTAAATGTACATATGTGACTTGTTTGCTTGCTAGGCACTTACTTACCGCCTTATTGCCGTCTTCTTACCGCCTTACTTGGATTAATGTAGATTTCTTGTGATGGTAGGCAGCTTAGAATGGCTGTTCTGGACAGCCTCTGTCCAGAAACACAATTAGCGTTTTAATTACGCCGTTTTGATACCATAAACTCCAAGCTACCTAAAAAGAATAAATTATAAAAAGATACGCACAGTACAGTGCATAATACAGATTTGAAGCGTTTAAATCCAATTGGTTTTGTTAAGATAGAGAATCAAGTTCCTAATCTTAATATTTGCGAGTTCGCTAAACTCGCGGAAGTGGAAGGGATCACCCAGAGCCAATGCTCTGGCATTTAGAAGGGCCGGGCACTCACACAAAAAGTGCAGGAGTTTTTTATTTGCAGTATCTCTACAGCTTTAACTAAATTCGTTGTGGGGAATACCAAATTTCAAACCATGTTATCCGACTGGCCAGTGGCCGGGCAACTATCCTGCCAATGTCTGACTTTGGTACGTTTCTGGTCGAAAGTGGGCCATATCTGTCTTGAGATATTGCAGTTGGTGAGATTTTTTAAGAAAATAATTTTGAATATCCGTTTTTTAAGGGAATACTAACTTCCCCAGCTAGGGATATTTCAAAGTTTTATCCCGTCCTGGCCAGTTCATCAGCGATTTCATTACCTTGAATGTCACTGTGCCGGTGCCCTCGTACCCAGACTAGATTTGTTTTTATATTGTCGTTGAAACTTGCGAGCTCTTGCTTGCAAACTCTAGCGATTCCGGACTAAGTCAGGTTGCTGTTCATAGCCTTGATAGCTGCTTGGCTATCAATAAAGATTCCGACCTTGTCTAATCGCTAGAACTTCAGTTTGAAATACGCTACACCTACATCTATCGGGCAGTCTAAAGGATTACTACATGAGACTGTTTCGTGAATGTGAAAGTCAACAGGAAGATTCAGAATGACTGTGAGTGCATCAGTGGGGCAAGATTTAATTGCTGCCGTAGTTCCAATGCAGCAAGTTTTTTGAACTCTTTTTGGCTTATCGATGTTATATTTTTTGTCTAGGGCAGGTCACCAAATAATTGATTCGTAGGATGTCAGAATCCGGCGAACTATCGCCGTGTAAAACCAAAGTATCATATTAGGTCTTTGTCCCTATTTTTTACCAAAGGTTTTATTACAAGAGTAGAAGGCGATACAAGCTTTCTTTACACTTTCTTCTATGTTACTTCTCCAATTTAGCTTGGGGTCTAGGATAACTTCTAGGTGCCTATTTAGCTTCATTGGGTAAAGCAAGTGGTTTTCCATTTAATCTTGGTAGAGGAAAGGAGGCTATTTTATATCTTTTAGTGAATAACATCAGTTCAGTCTTTTTTCGTTAAATCCAAGTCCACATTTAGTGGTCCATTTGCTAACTTTTTTAAGAGCTGTTTCCATATTTACACTGAGTACCGTCAGGCAAATACCCTAGGACATCAGCACTAGATCGTCGGCATACGCTACTACCTTAACTCCGCTGTTATCAAGATTGCATAAGATTTCGTTCAAAACTAGTAGCCGCAAGATAGGAGATAAAACCCCAATCTGGGGTATTCTTCTTTCGGCAAATCTAATGAGTTGGCTGTTACCCATCGATCCCATGGTTCTTGGACGATGCCAATGTCAATATTCTTCTGTCGCAGAGGGATTTGAAGATTATCTCAAGCACTCCTCGATGCTTCAGATTTCGAGCATTTTGACGTACATATATGCCATGGGACTGGCTTGCTCTTGGGGTCCGGTGTCTTTTCGGTCCCACCTCTATCAGGGTCAGCCAGTAACTTAATTTTGACTTCTCTGATGCCGAAGTTAAGACGATTTTTTGCCAATAGTGTTTTTTGCCGTTTTCGGTGATTTGGAGTAAGACTGCCGTCTGTGCCTTGTCTTCGCAATCAATCTTGATGACCGACTAGTCCTCCATATCGACCTCGGGATTCTGACTTCTGAGCACTTTTAGAACGCTCTTCCCATTCAACTTATTCTCCAACTTGGGTAACCAAACGATTGCTTTTGGTCCTCTAGGGATGTCCTAGGCCTGGATGAGCACAAGCTTTATGCCCACCCACGCGTCACTAATCTTAGCGACGCATTTAGCCAGGAAGTCCTTCGAAAACCTATTGCCACATTTGATTACCCGAAAACCTCTCACTGTTTCCGCGGAGTTGAATGATGGAGAATATATTGAATCACAAAATTCTGCAACTTGGCTTCAATAGCCGGCCAGTTGGCGGCAACGGACTTCCCGTTCGTAGGCAACTGGTTAGCTATTGCCAGCTGGAGATCGTCTCTGACAATCTCACTCAAGGTGTGCGCCGCCGCCTTGCCTCCAGTGATTGGATTCTCTTGTCTGCTTTTTTCTCTGGGAATTACCGTTTGAGCCAGAAGAGTGAGCAGTCTCATCTTGAGACCTGTTGCGCTTAGCAACTTGCCCACCTTCGCACGCGGTTGTACTCTCCAGAGATTTCTCGTAGTCCTCTACGATTTTGGTGTACTTAACCTTATTAGCGACCACGAGGCGCTGTCAGTTATAATCATTGAATAAGAAGTACAGGAAGCGGTGTAAGCTACACGCAAAGTGTACGTGAGTGAAGCAACAAAAATTTCTGATGGTGTTAAATAGGGGGCATTCATCTGTCAAAATACGGGGCACTCATCTGTCAAACTGGGCATGTGCTGTCATTTTGCTGAGCTGTAATTGGTCAAATGTTGTTTTGTATTTTCATCTGTCAAAAAAACAAAAACTCGAGTTCAGGGGCGCATTTATTTTTGTTGGTGATCGTAAGGCGCTACACAATTTCTTGTGCTTTTTAACACTTGATCAGTTTGTTCATAGAATGCGCTTTCGAATACGACTCGAAAAAGGACAATAAATATGATAAATTAAGGATGAAAAATGAAGAAAATGTAACGAAAAATAAAAAAAAATGATAATAATAATCGTGCATGTACACCTTGAACGTTAAAACACCATGTAGTCCAAAAAAAGAATTGAAATTGAAAAATAAAATTGATGCACAATCGATATAATCTTGATTCAATCATATTTCACTTGGCGCCCCTGAGATTAACTATTCAACTGCAGACCAACCCTGTTGTAATGCGTTTGTGTTTGTGTCACACTACTTAGAAAAATGCTTCACTTCTTTCTCATAAGACCCCTTCCTGTACTTCTTATTCAATGGTTATAATGCCTTCCTATTCCTTTTTAACAATCTTGCCAGGGAACTTTTGTACCGACTATTCATCACCGTGACACTTCGAAAATGACAGCTGAAATGTGTATAGATTCGCGCGACAAAATTGAACTGTCATTTTTGTCGCCGGGCGACGAGCGACAAAACGCATTCTTCCCAGCACTTAAGAATTCATTTTAAAATGGAACTGAGCACCTTAAACAGAAAAAAACAGGAATGTGTTATATGTGTTTTTCTCGCCATTTTTATTGAACATTTCGAAATGCGAAACGAGTTAACCCAAATATCAGAAAACGAAATAAAACTGAGAAGTTTTTCATTGCTTCTGCTGTAATAAAATAACACATTTTCTGACCCCCTTCTATTTTTGTCTCATGCACATCCCTGCTATTGTCGCTTTTGACATTTCAAATGTCATCCACCGATAATTATGACAGTTCACTCAATTATAAATTTTCGTTGCCAAATTGAAGAGAAAACTATACGTGGATTTTGTGTATTTTGTTGCATATCTTTATCTTTTCCACCAACAAAAAACAAACTAATTAAACAATACGTTAATCTGCAATCTGATGATTGATAAGACAACTTTCACGCCGGTATCATCAGCGTATTGCTACGATGTCATGGGAAGCAGTTTTCATCGCCAACTCCTAGTTGGTATGTAGGAAAAGAAAAAAAAAAGAATAACACCCCGAAAAAGATCGTAATATCTTTCACCATTGCGGAAGTAGTCCCCTGAACTTTTGTTCAGTTTTCTCACGGAAATTAAAAACTCAACCCCACGAATCTCTACGAAATTATGGCATTTATTCACCGATAGCTACAAAAAGAATCTCATGAAAATTTATAATCTCTGAACAGAAACAAGACTTCGTCCTTAGAACCAAAAAGCAATAACAAAACGAAAAGAAAACAACAAATTTATTAATTGAAACAGAATGCGATCTCGAAAAGTTCTTGCCGTAGCTGGCTTCATCACAACATGGACTTTTATCACATACTACTTCCTTCTTCGCCAAAATCCAGATTTCTCCTTCAATCGGCTGACGATGAAAAAGAAAATCGATCTCCTCGAAAGCGGCGCCAAAGAGCAATACGATACCAGCAACAAGTTATTCCAAAGTCTGGTTGGTGTCCTGAAAAGCAAACTAGAAGTCGATTCTCAACTGGGACCCAATGCGCCGCTTATCGCTCCAGATCTAGAAGATTCGGCTGTAAATAGTCCCATTGGGATTGTTGGTGTCAAAGAAATTCCACTGGACACTTCGGCGGAAAAGGCTTCTTCTGCGGCGGTGGCAGTTCGCACGGCGGATGGGAAACCCATCATTCCCGTGCTGGTTTTTGCATGCAACAGGGTGTCGATAAGCAATTGCTTGGACAATCTCATTCGCTTTCGTCCGAATGTCGAACAATTTCCAATAATCGTTTCACAAGTGAGCTGATTTCGACACAAAACATAATTGCTTACGTTAACGGTTCTTTATTTTTCCAGGACTGCGGCGATGAAATGACAAAAAAGGTCATACTCTCATACCAAGATCAACTGACACTTATCGAACAGCCCGACACGAGTGATATCTACGTCCCACCTAAAGAGAAAAAGTTCAAAGGATATTACAAAATTGCCCGCCATTATGGCTGGGCCCTGAATACAACGTTCCAGAAAGGCTACGACTACGTAATAATTGTCGAAGACGACCTCAACGTTGCGCCTGACTTTTACGAGTACTTTTTTGGTACTTACACGCTCCTGAAAAACGATTCCAGTTTGTGGTGAGTTTTAAGTGAAAAACTGTTCGGGTAAATTTGTGTTGAAAGCAACGGTTTCCATTTCAGGTGCATATCGGCTTGGAACGACAATGGCAAAGTTGGTCTGATTGACACAGAAAAACCAGAATTGCTATATAGGACGGATTTCTTTCCCGGTCTTGGATGGATGCTGACGAAAGAGCTCTGGCGTGAGCTCTCAGTAAAGTGGCCAAAATCGTAAGTTCATTCCCTTTACTCAGTTGATCCTTTTAATAATTGTTTTTGAAGGTTTTGGGACGATTGGATCCGACATCCGGAGCAAAGAAAAAACCGAGTATGCATACGACCTGAAATTTCTCGAACGAGAACTTTCGGCAAAGTAGGAGTATCCAAGTGAGACGCTTCCTGCCTTTAGTTAACTTCCTGCTTGCTAAATTGTTTCTTTCAAATTTCAGTGGACTATTCTTCGATAAATACTTGAAGCACATAAAGCTTAGCGAAGACTTTGTGGAATTTACTAAAATGAACTTATCGTACCTTTTAAAAGTGAGTGTCGTTGATTTTCTGTTTTGTTTTTTGTTTGCAACGAAATTGTGTGTTTTTCAGGACAACTATGACAAAACGTTCATCAAAGACGTTTACGATTGTCCGATGGTTACTTATGAGGAATTGCGTAGGAATCTAATAAGCCTCGATGGGCCAGTTCGAATACAATATAGTACCAAAGAGCAATATAAGAGAACAACGAAGCTGTTGGGTCTCATGGATGATTTTAAGGTGAGTTGAAACAAATTTTGGAAAAAGTCCAGTCAAATCGTCTGTTTTTGAGACACAGCAGCCTTCCATCGGGAACGGTCCCTCGCGTGCACTCTCCAAACCAAGTGCTTTGGCATCCGCAGTCACTTGGTCCTTGTACCGGAGGTTCGGTTTTCCTTTTCGTCTCGAACCTGGTGCTTGACTAGAGACGACTTTCTTGGCTGGAGCGTTGTCGTCCATTCGCTTGATGTAACCGAGCCAATGTAGTCGTCTTTTCTTGGCTTTCTGGGCTACATCAACATCTCGGAACAGCTCGTACAGTTTGCAGTTGAACCTTCTTCTCCATTCGACATCGTCGCATAAAAAATTCTCTGGGTGCGGGTGAAGAATTGAGGGAACCTACAATTTAACGCCGATTCCGAACGAAGTTGAGAATCACTTCTTCATGACATAGATACTCTTGGAAGTTTTGTCTATTCTTCGCAAGAGGCAGTACCCGTGAAAGATGAAATAAAAACTTTTATGGGCACGAGTAGGACTCGAACCCACGACATCTTGTGTCGATCGTTACCAGTTAACTGGTATTATCGAAGAAGGGATTACCGAGATAGTTATTCCTTCTATTGGAGAGTGCCGGACATGTACATAGAAGGTGTTGGACTGTTTCCTCTTTCTCCTCGTCCAGGCAGCTCCTACAGAAGTCGTTTGCGTAGACCCCTAGCCTCAAAGCATGTCTATCTATAAGGCAATGTCCCGTTATGACTCCAATTGTGAAGCTTATACTTTGTCTGCTCAGGGAAATCAAGCCTTTTGACCATTTCAAGTCATATTTGTTTGGTTGCTAGGCAGGTGGTACACTGTGACCATCTAGCATTTGTTGATTCGAGAGCATATTGTTTGAGAAGATGTTTGCATGTAGCAAGTGGTGTTACTATGTTATGTCTCTGTCTAACAGTGGGGAGAAGTGTTCCGTTTTTGGCTAGCTCATCGGCTTTGCAATTTCCCGGAATGTCCCTGTGGACCGGCACCCAAATGAGGTGAATGTTAAACTGTTCCGTCATCTCATTCAGAGATGATCAACAGTCGTGGACTATTTGAGAGTATGTGGAGACAGACGCGAGAGATTTGACAGCGGCTTGGCTGTCCGAGAAAATACGTATATCCTTGCAAGATATAACGATTTCTTTGAGCCAGGATAGTGCCTCTTTAATCGCCATTACTTCTGCCTACATTGATTGAAACGTCTATATGATAGACTGAGATTCAGTTGTTTCGAATAGATACCACTTCAGATGAGCTGTTACCCATTCGCACACTGCAGTAAAAAAAAAATACCAGTCAATGAAAACCCAGTCCCAGCCTCCCCAGAAGGTGTAGACAGAGCTATCCAAAAGCTAAAAAAATAACAAGTCCGCTGGGTCGGATGGCATAGCTGCGGAGCTCTTTAAATATGGAGGAGGTATTTTGATGAACCACATGTACCAGGTCATCAACAAAGTGTGAGACGAAGAATGCATGCCCACTGACGATCCTATGTCATGCAAAAACTACCGAGATTAATTATGGATACAAAATCCTATTCAACGTACTGTGTGAGCGTCTTAAACCGTTCTTACTTATTTACTTAAGGTGGCGCTACAGTCCGGTGTGGACTTGGGTCTCAATCAACAGTCTCCGCCAGCCAGCTCGGTCCCTAGCTAGCTGTCTCCAGTCTTGCACTCCAAGTTGATTGAGGTCCTCTTCCACTTGTATGCGCCACCTGAATCGCGGTCTTCCTCTCCTTCTACGTCCCTCGGGAATTGTGTCGAAGGCTTTCTGGACCTTGACCCTTCTGGCTAGGACAATGTCGTTGTACAACCCGTAAAGTTCGCTGTTGTATCTTCTTCGCCGTTCCCCATCAATGCACACGGGACCAAAGATGACCCGAAGATCTTTCCTCTCGAAACAGCCTAAGGCACATTCATCCGATTTTGTGAAAGTCCACGCTTCTGCACCATACAGCAGGACTTGGATGATGAGGGTGTTGTACAATTTCACCTTAGTTGCTCGAGTGGGCTTTTTCACTAAATTGCTTCCTTAGGACAAAGAAACAGCGATTAGCAACAGTTATTCTTCGTCTGATCTCGGCGCTGGTGTTATTGCCCGTGTTAATAGCGGAGCCTAGGTAAACAAACTCCTCTACTACCTCGAAGTTGTATGCGTCTATTGTGACATTCTGTCTGAGCAGTCAGTGTTGGGTGTCCTTCCTCGAAGACAGCATATACTTCGGCAAAAATGGGTTTAGCGGTAAATGAGGGAAAAATTTACCCCTAAACCCATTTTTGCCGCTTCTGTCACAATTCTCCCAAAGGCGCCATTGACATCACGCTGTGTTCTTCCCATTCGGCCGCGTACGCGAGAAGTTGAACAGTTTTTTGGAAGATAGTGCCTTTGGTGTTGACGGTGGAGTTTTGCGCTATCTTCTCAAGAACGATGTTAAAGAAATCGCACCACAGTGCATCGCCTTGTCTGAATCCTTTTTTGACGTCGAAATATTCCTTAAGCTCGTTGCCAACCTTGATGGAGCAGCGTGAGTTCCCCATAGTCATTTTGCACAAGCGAACGAGCTTGGCTGGGATGCCAAAACTAGACATAGCTTTATACAGCTCGTCTCTGTAGATGCTGTCATACGCGGCCTTAAAATCTATGAAAAAGTGGTGGGTATCGATTTGGAGTTCATAGGTTTTTTCCAGAATCTGCCGTAAAGTGACAATTTGGTCGATGGTCTGGTCTGAAACCACATTGATAACGACCAATCAGATTGTTGACGAAAGGCTTCAGGCGTTCACATATTACGGCAGAGGGGATCTTGTAAGCGATGTTCAGTAGACTGATTCCTCTGTTAGCTGGCGCAGTTTAGAGGATCTCCCTTTTTCAGGATCGGGCAAACAATGCTGAGGGTCCATTCATCGGGCATGCATTCCTCCGACCATATCTTACAGATGATCTGGTGTATGCTCCTATCTAGATCGTCGCCTGCGGCTTTGAACAGCTCGGCAGCTAAACCATCTGCTCCAGCGGCTTTGTTGGATTTCAGCCATGATATTGCCGTTTTCACTTCTTCTAGGTCGGGTTCACGGAATTGTTGGCTGTCATCGCGTATGATAGAAGGCTCCTGTCTGACGGCGGAGTTTTGTTCGTCGTCGCCGTTATACAGTCTACAGAAGTAAAAAAATAAATAGAGTGGTGCGACAGCTCTTGAAGAGCCAAGGCCTAAATGGCTTACTCTCATCAACAATTCTCTGAGTGCGTGTGAAGAATTGAGGGGACCTTCAATTTAACGCCGATTCCGATAAAACCTCCGAAATTCATTCCTGCTGTTGGCTCTCTCAACATCTTCGATCTGACGCTTCTCATGCTCTCTCTATTTTCTCCTGAGAAGCCGGCGTTTCTCTCTCCTCTTTTGCTCGTAGAGCTCACGAGTCACGAGTCACAAGCAGCTCTTGTCCTTCTTTGCAGCGCCGCTTTGTATGCCTCCTGTTTGGCTGCATGGGTCTGCCTGCATTCTTCGTCAAACCAGGGGTTTCGGTTTGGTTTGGTGGCTGTGTGAAACCGAGCACATTAGAGGCGGCATCTCTAACTGCATTCTGGAAATGTTGCCACTGGTCTTCGATACTTGATGTTTGCGGCATAGGACTCCTTAAGAGGTTACTTGACACTCGATCAGAGAAGGATCTGGCGATCTCTTGCGATTGTAGCCGTCCGACGTCGAATTTTCTTGCAGCATTTCCTTGTTTTGGCCGTTGTCGGGATATTCGTAGCACTACCTTGGCTACGACGAAGTAATGGTCCGAGTCGATGTTGGCTCCTCGGAAAGTTCGAACATCTAGAATGCTGGGCAAGTGCCTTCCGTCGATCGCAATGTGATCAATCTGGTTGACGGTTGATTGGTCAGGAGATCTCCATGTACCTTTATGGATGTTGAGATGTGGGAACCAGGTGCTTGCTACCACAACATTTCGCCCTGCCGCAAAATCGATCAGCCTGAATCCGTTGTCGGAAGTGGTGTCGTGCAGGCTGTGCTTTCCGACTGTTCTGCCAAAGATGCGTTCTTTTCCCAGCTTTGCGTTAAAATCGCCGAGGACAATTTTCATGTCATAGCTAGGACATTGCTCATATGTTTTGTCGAGGAGCTCGTAGAATTCGTCTTTGGTGTCGTCCTTTTTCTCTTCTGTGGGGGCATGCGCGCATATTAAGCTAATGTTGCCGAAAATAGCCTTGATGCCGATCGTCGTGATGCGTTCGCTTACGCATTTGAAGCTCAAGACTTTTTGCCTGAGTCTGCTTCCCACGACGAATCCGCATCCAAAGAGTCGCTGAAGTTGCTCTTGGTAACAATCACCATAGTAGATGTCGCAGTTTTTCATCCTCCTTTTGCCCGGTACATCCCATCACATTTCCTGGATAGCGGTTTTATCTGCTTTGTAGCAGTTGAGGGTCTCCGCTAGCTGTTCGGCAGCACGCGGTCCATTAAGGGACCTATCATTCCACGTGCATACCCGAAATTCGTTGTCCTTTATACATTTGCTTGAGTGGTCATCAGTGTATCCGTCCGTTTCCGAGGCCTGTTATTGCTTCGCAACTAAAACTTTTTCTACGTAGTCGTGAAGTCACCCCGACGTACAACCTCCAACCTAGAGTACCAGGTACTTGATGTGACTCCAAGTGCAAGAGCTGGAAAAACCGCTCCTGTTACGGCCTGGGCTTCAAATAAATAAGTCGAAGTAGCGCGTAAAGGTGTTCACCAAGTAGTGCGGCCTAACTGGAACTGAGGATTCCAAAAAAAGAAATTCATCCGCTGCTGTCCCTCGTGGCAAGTGCCTTGGTGGGAACACTCCTTCGTTGTGGGGTAATTAGTAGTAACAGCCTACTCCGCTTCGACCTGTCGACCATGAGAGGCCCTTCTGCGAAAACAAGTTTCGCGATCGCATAACTATAAGCTCTAAGTAGTAGTTACCGTAAGCCGCTCCGCCACGTCAAGGCTTATTCCATGGAGGGCTTCAGGCCAGGCAGAATAACGATAAACCAGATATTCACACTGAGACAAATCCTGGGAAACATCAACGAATTTCAAGTCGAAACCCACCATCTTTTCATCGGCTTCAAAGCTGCTTATGATAGCATCCACCGCCAAGAGCGGGAACCCCCTTATGCATTTAAGCGTTTTAAAATTTATTTTCCAATTTGACTGGACTATAATGGAAACTATACACATTTTTTTCCTTTGATTTTTTTTTACAGAGTGGAGTTCCACGAACCGCATACCACGGTATAGTATCATTTTACTACAACAATAGGCGAGTATACCTCGCCCCGAATCTCAATTGGAAAGGTTATGATTTATCGTGGAGCTAACAATCTCCTTAGTTCTAAGTGTGTTGATTGATTTTATTTTATTTTATTTTTCTCACAGATTTTTGTTGATTAGTTGTTAAAGAATGTTTTTTTTTTTTTATTTCAAATCTCACTGTTGTCCACACATTGACATCTAAACTTTATAATCTCACCATAACGAAATCTCTTTAAAACCAGTGCTGTCATACGACAAGGGTTGTTCTCCTACACTTAGAAATGTAGATTGTTTTTTGTGTGCGTTACCTTGCGGCCAAACGGGCAAGTTTTGGCTTGTCAGTGGCTTACATTTATTATTTGTCAAATCTCTATCGGTTTACTTGGTGTGACGTAGGTGGCAAACCACTTGCTAGTCAACTTGCTCGCGAGTTCACGTATTTGTTTTTTTTTTTTTCATTTGAACGATTTCTTACAAGTTAATCTACTTGTAACATCCAATTTTGAATTTCAAAGATGCCAGCAAAACATAAATTAAAACTCTCGCTTCAACTAATATTTAATTTAATTTAATTTTATTCATTTTGATAAATTTGGCAAAACCTGTCAAATTACTTGCCTTACTACTTGCTCGTTTACTGGCTTCTTCAAAATTCGCAAGCCAGTTGAGTGGCCAGTACTAAAGCAAGTACTAAAAGTTTGAATGTGTGATTGAGTGCCAACTTGCTTGCCAGAACTTGCTCTTGTGGCCTCGGGGTTAGGTATAGTTTATTATTTAAAATTGACAGTTTCTTTACAAAATAATTCCTTCCTACCGATAATAATAAATTAATAGACAATTTGTTTCTATTAAAAACATGTTTTTTTTTTAGATCACAGTTTATACCTATTAGTCGTGTTTTTTTTTCGCTACTCAGTAGCCATCACAGTAATCAAGTGCGAATAAAACGCTCCAACTCACTTGATCTGTCAAATTCAATTTTTATAACAATTGTTACAACGTCGCAAAATGAAACTGAGGGTTGCGTCTCGGATTAAAAAAAAAATTAGCAAATACTTCAACCTAAGTGAGTTCATAACTCAGATCATTAGATCAGCGCTGTCTTCATTTCAACAATTGAAAGTTCTATCGCCGGCACAACTGTCATTTTTTTACTGGCCTTTTTATCGACTGCAATCCAAATTGTTGTTGTTTGCCAAGGGAATTTTTGCTGTGCTGGCTACAGAGTAGTGAACAAAAAACACGGCTATTGCTATTTTGTAAATAGCGTTTACGTATTGCAATAGATTTAACTTCCATTTTTCATGTCATGTTTTTCTTTTTTCCTAGATGAATATTATTTTCCTAATGTAATTTTCGAGCTTATTTTCTTGTATTTTGTTGTACGATTTTAAGATTTAGAATTATAAGGCTTTTGGGGTTTGAATAAATTCAAAAGAATACAGTTGATGGGTGAAACATTATTTTAAGGGTTCTTGTGTTCAGAACAGGTAGCAAAGTCTAATTATTTAGGTAAAGACTGAGAATTATGTTACATTTACGTTTTTAATATTGTCTACATTGAAAAATTGCCGTTTCAAATTATTCGCTTCTATTCTTACGTACTCGAAATCCCTCAAAATATGTCAATTTGGTCTCAAAGGGAACGCAAACGCTCCGCAATTTCAATTTTCTCAAATCACAAAAATGGGTTAGTTCAGGATAATCTGTTGAATTTTGATTTATTTTTCTTCCTTTTTTATTTTTGCTTCTTTGCCACGCTTCTTTAACAAGAGTTAAGAAATAGCTCCTGATCAACAGGACCTGGTACAATATACTGGGGCCTGATTATGGGATTCGCGGCGGATCGTTTTGGTAGCGAGTTTGACATTTTTCAATTATTGCTTTCGCTCTCGCCTTCTTCGATTTGAATTCGACCAATTATCGAATTCGAAGGCGAATTTGAAATGTCATAATGTTTGCTGGAGAGTTGAAATCCGTCAGCTTTTTTTAGCCGGATTCACAGGCGAAAGACTGTTTAGAGTCGAATTTGAAAAGTCGAATTGAAAACGATCCGCCGCGAATTCAATAAATCAGGCCCCTGCTTTGATAATTGGACTCAAAAGAAATTGTAGCAAAATGCCAACTGCAACGTGCAGGAAAATCCATGTCATAATTTTTTTAGTCTAAAAATGTTTTTTACGCTATCGACACTGTTTTGTTTGAACAGATGTTTTAGTCCGACTCACTTCTATTTCTGAGAGACATCGCTGGGATGCTTCCTCGACAAAGTGAACTAAATTCGAATTACAAACGATAAATTGGCAAAACGGATCGGATCCCCTTCAAAATGAAGACTTTTCTTATTTATTTAAAATACACGATTTTGTTTTCCTTTTATTTCAATTTTTCAAACTGCTTAATAGATTCCAATTTGTCTTGTTATATGTCAAACATTTTGAAGCTCATGAAATACTGGTCATCTTTTGGATCGTAAAGCTATGTATCTTCAGCTCTATAAAAGAAAAAAACTACTAAAGGTCGCTACACACACAACAGCATGCTTGTACAATCTTTTTGTACAAGCGTGCTTAATTTTTCATTTCGCTTCCACACGATACCAGCATGCTCGAACAATTTTCAGTTTATGATGCGAAAATGTGTGATTCAGACGACGACTTTCTTCCTTTGGCTGCTTTTCACCTCATCCGTAGAAAGGAAACGCGAAAAAAACGTGATATATGTTTCAAAGAGAAGAAGCTACTCCCATATAAATTTACTGAGTGAATTGAAGATATATCCGCGTGATTCGTATCAAAGGGCACGGTAGTGCCCAGCCAAGTTCTAGCACTACTCCCTTTTTACAGGATCGAACTCAAGCACATTTTTAACCCCCCATAACTTTTGAACCCATAGAGTTAGAAGCTTTAAATTTGAATTACGTATTAACTTCATAGGCACAAAGGTCCTGTGAAAAACATAATTTTGTAGAACCACTACTTCCTGAGATATTGAACAATACAAATTTCAAAAACCGTAATTGACTCACTGACTGACTCACTGACTCACTGACTCACTGACTCACTGACTCACTGATCATCAAAATTATGAAGCACTTCTAATAATAGCAGAATCTTGAAATTTGGTACAATGGTAGGTTTCCGGGTGTATACAAAGGAAAAAATCGAAAATTTCAATTTGTTCATTCAGGGGGCGTGGTATCCGCCCACTTTCTAAAACTGGTCGTAGGATCTTGAAATTTGGAATTCTAATAGGGTTTTGGTTGAATATAAGGAAAAATATAAATAAAATATTTTGGTTTCATTTAGGGGCGTGGTTTCCGCCTACTATCTTAAATCGGTCGTAGGATGTTGAAATTTGGAATTCTAGTAAGGTTTTGGTTGAATAATATGAAAAAAATGAGAAAAACAATTCTGTTTCCATTTAGGGGCGTGGTATCCGCCCACTTTGTTAAAATGGTCGAAAACGTTTAAATTAGAAATTCTGATAGGGTTTCGGTAGAGTATAAGAGAAAATAAAAGTACAAAATAGCAGATTCATTAAAAGGGCGTGGCTGCCACCCACTTTCTTAAAATGTTCGCACAATGTTGAAATTTAGAATTCTGGTTTGTTAAACTTCATAAAACTCCATGAGTAACTTTCCTTAGTGGTTTCACAATGGACCCTTGATATCTAAATATGACATCTAGACAGCCACTCTAACCTAACCTACCTATTATTTATTTATAAATTGGCAGAGCAATTATATTGTTAAAGTTTGCAAATGGCTAGCTTATAAATTTATTTCGAGGTTCATGCTTCCATAAAAAAAAAAAAAAAATTGCAAAAAGATGTGAAATCAGAACAAAAACATAAAATGTAAAAAAGAGCCAAGTTCTCTTATGTGCGAACTTTAAAAAGTTAGCCACCAAAAGCAATGAGATCTAAAAGAACGCCAAGTTCTTACATGTAAAAGTGTTATATTGAATATTTTAAATCATAGAAGATAATACAACAATATTAAAAGAAAATAGAAAATAGTTTGGATGAAAATTTACAAGTTCACTTGGCAAGTTTTCGTTTGAAGCGTAATTAATAACATTTTAAAACTTGAACAGTGAACTTGTAAATTTTCATCCAAACTATTTTCTATTTTCTTTTAATATTGTTGTATTATCTTCTATGATTTAAAATATTCAATATAACACTTTTACATGTAAGAACTTGGCGTTCTTTTAGATCTCATTGCTTTTGGTGGCTAACTTTTTAAAGTTCGCACATAAGAGAACTTGGCTCTTTTTTACATTTTATGTTTTTGTTCTGATAATTATCTCAGAATGAGTGAAGGAACATATCTGAAACTTTTTTCACTCGTAACACCTTTAATTAAAGAGGACGATACCATTATGAAACAAGCTATTATTCCCTATGAAAGATTAACAGCAACATTAAGATTTCTCGAAACTGGAAGGAGTTATGAAGATCTTAAATATGCGACCATAATTTCACCACAGGCATCCTTATCGGCTTGGGTGTCAATTAATGTAGTAAGATTTTGTACGTTGCATCCCTCTTCATCCTATCATGATATTCGGAAGTTTAATACCCCAAAGACACGGCTGATTTTCGTAGGCACGGATAAAATCTTCCTGTAATTCGAATCGCTCAATATGATGATAATATGGTGACGTAGAGCTTATTGACGGTCACGGACTACTAATTTATTTGTACAAGCCAAAAGTACAAGTACACGTTCCGTTTTGCTTGTGCAAACATAACTTGCCGAAGGTTTTCACCCTATCTCCTAAGTTACAACTTGCTTGTACAAAAAGATTGTACAAGCAAACTGGTCAAGCATACTGTTGTGTGTGTAGCGGCCTTTAGTACCGAATATTTTTAAAATATAAAAATTGTTTGTAGTTCGATCTAGTTTTAGTAGTTTGTTTTGGTTTTAAGAATACAACCCAAATTAAAGGGAGATATGTAAAGTTCTGGACCTCGCTATGGTAAAATCTGATGACAGTTTTTTTTTCATAATTTGCATGTAACAAGGAACAACACCCCAACACAATTCCCAGATGTATTAAGTGTATTGTCCAAAAGGTTTCGTTCAAATAAGTTTTACGATCCGCTATCCGTCAAACATACGAGGTGTGACAATTTAGTAATGAGACTGATTCCATAAAAACCGTATATTTCAAAATTATTCTCCAACTCTGCCATCCCCTTCAAAGTAGTCCCCTTGAGCAGCTATACAACGATTCCAGCGCGTTTTCCATGCTTCGTAACATTTCTGGAACGCTTCGACAGAGATGTCCGCGAGTTCCCTCGTCACGGTCGCCTGGATGTCCTCAATCGACTCAAAATGGGTTCCTTTGACCACCGATTTTCTTCTAGGGAACAAAAAAAAGTCACAGGGTGACATATCGGGCGAATAAAGCGGTTGTTGCAACACGGCGATCCCTTTAGAGGCCAAATACTGGAACACCCTGAGGGCGGTGTGGCACGGTTCCTTGGAACCATCTTCGCGCACAACTTTCTCATCCCAAAATCGTCGGTTACAATTTGTCTGACTGTTTCACGGTTCATACCCAGTTCCGACGCCAACATTCGAATTGTTAAACACCGATCTTCACGGATCAGGGCACACACACGCTGCGCATTCGTATCAGTCCGCACCTCGACTGGTCTCCAGCTCCGCGCCTTGTCTTCCACGCTTTCACGCCACCGAAACACCTTGGCACGACTAAGAGCACTATCAGCATGCACTTTTACAATTTTAGCGTAAGTTTCCGAAGCTGTTTCGCCCAATTTGACGCAAAATTTTATGGTGACGCGTTGCTCTTGATTTCATTTTTCCATTTTCGTGACGAGCACCACGAATACAACACTACAGAACAGGCGAACTAAATATATCAATGGAGAGAGGAAGGATGCCGGGAGAAGGGAAAGGGAATTTCAAGGTCGCAGGGTTACTACAATCGCGGCAATATAATCAGTCTCATTACTTTATTGTCATACCATGTAGGTTAACGGCCTTAAACGAATAAAAGAGGCTTTGCCTTCAATTGTGTGCCCATTTTCTTGACAAAATTTTAAGATCATCCAAGTCTGTTATTTTTATCTTCAAGCAAATTGCTTTCTGATGCGAAATTGTATTTTTTAAGGAAGTATTAATAATCCATAGGGCAGCAAGACAGCTCCAAAGAACCAAAGCCTGTTGCTTTCAGTCTTTAACAATTCCTTGAGTGCGTTTACTGAATTAAGGGGACCTACAATGCCCATTCCGAACGAATGCCTGAGTTGAGAAGCATTTGGAGTATGTGTCAGTTCTTCGTTAGAGGCAGTATACCCATAAAAAATATTAATGTTAATGTTTTCTAAGGAAAACAGGTTAGACAAATGTGCTAATATTATATTCGGTTGAATTTTTGGGAGCTTAGAGCACTTTGAGCGAACGTCGTAAACGTGACATTTCCGTGATGTATTGGAAACCATCACTGTAATCAAAAACTAAGCATAACTTATTTCCCAAAAATAAACATCGTTAACACGTCAAACTGTTCTAAGTCCGACAAAAAGTCTTCAGTTTATTTGTGCATATTATTTGGGTATAAACATTGTCAGTGTCATCTGCAATCGTTGGGAAACGATTTGAACGGTAGAAAAAAAAACTAACAAAACTAAAATCACTGTGGCGAATACGTACTTTTTAGAAAATACAATAAACTCTGCTTGTAGCTGTGACTATCAAAACAAAAGAAATACGTTCTGACGGCAAGCCAATCTTTTGTTTAAAATATAAACAGAAACAAGTCTTCCCGAGGATTTCGGAGACGGTGAATGAAATTTTAAAATTCATAGTTGAGTGCTTAGCTTTATAAGACATACAGCCTTGGCCAAAAGTATTGAGCACCCTTAAAATCTTCTTATATTTTTTAAACCACTTGATTAAAAGAGCTTTTAGTATTTTGTATGGAAAGATAATGGTTTTTATTAAATTAGGTTCAATATTTTGTTGGGCCACCTTTCTCCTTAATGACGGGAGCAATTCTTCTCAGTAAAGAACGTAAAATAATTACACTCCTCTGCAGATAAAGCATTCCATTCGTTCATTCGCATTATCTTGCGCTTTAATAGACCCCAAAGATATTCAATTGGGTTTGAATCTGGGGACTGGGCACTGGACAGGCTAATGAAGAAGGAGAAGCTTAACGCAATTTTCGCTTAACCAAGCCATTGTTTTTGCAGCTTTGTGACAAGGTGCGTTATTTTGCTGGAATTTTACTCCGACACGATTTGTTTCATCAAAAAGTTTGGATAATGAGGGAAGAAGTGCAGTTTCCAGTATGTACTTTGTAGATTCCATGCGACCCTCACACACGAACATTTCCCCCACTCCTAAGAAACTCTTGCATCCTCAAATCATAACTGTGGAGACCACACACTCCGGACTTAATTCTTCACCGACTCGTCGCCGAACAAAAGTCACGCCAGTGGTACCAAAAATCTTAACGTAGAACAAAAATTAGCGGCTTTTAAAAGTGATTTTTTTTGCGGTCAATAAGTTTTTTTACGAAGTGAATGATGCTAATCGTTAGATTATCACCCAAACTAATTTACCTCAAAGTTCGATTCGTTTGACCAAACAATATTTGACCAATCTTCCTCTGTCCAATTTGGGTACGTTTTTGCACATTCAAGTCTGGCTTTTTTTGGTTTTTTGGTGAGAACAATGGCGTTTTCCTGGCCTTGCAACCTTTTAAACCAGCTTCAAAAAAACTTCGTCTGATTGTTCGAGCAGAAATAGACTTCCTTAACGCCTCTGAAAACTCACTAGCCAGCATAAATACACGATTTTTATAGGGTGTTCAATACTTTTGGCCAAGGCTGTACAATAGGAAAAACTGAACTTTTTTGCTTAGCATTCTTAAATTACTACCTGGGTTCTATGTATGTTTCCCCAAACAACGCACTTCGGAAAAGTGCACTGTGGGTACACCTGTGTAACGGATTTATAAGTCTTAGTTAGACGAAATACTAAATTTGCTGAATCAAAAGTGACCTAGATCCACAGGAAACCCTAAATCAATCGTGACAAGCTAACTAAGATGATCGGCGCGGATCGGCATGCTTGCTTTTCCCATACGCTAGCTCGACGGTAAGGTGAGAACTTGCGCCTGCTGCCAATCGACCGAAGAAAAATATACGTCTTCCATGCCGAAGAAAAATATAAAAAGATTTCAAAAATTTCCAAGAAAAAGTTCTGCTAGTTTTTTTTATTGATCTCTGGATGTTTCTCGGGACCTGGAGTGTAACCCTCCCCTATTCCTCCTTAATACAAGGAAAAACCTTGGCTATTGTACCACTCACACATACTTCACAATAGCCTCTAATTCAACTCAGACAAATAATTAAGTTCGAAGCTATCGTTGATTTACACAAAATGCATTCTCCGATCAACGATCTTATTTCGGCTGCCATATTGGGCCATTAATATCGCTGCCGAAGACGATACAATGTCTTTGCAACCCCACCATGCGAAGTTCGAGGTAGATCATGAGCCAGTCGGATCAAGCTGGTGGCTAGAGTAGAGGGAATCCTGAGTTTCCAGAGATAGTCTTCTCTGGGATCTCCTCTGCAATGCTTGACCTTCTTATAAACGAAATTTTTCGAAACTTGAAGGTCTGGGCTTTGTTTTCCTTTATAGTCTTGATTAATCCCATGTACTCATCTGCCTGTGCTATCAGACTTCCGATTTAAATAGCCCAAGGTCCAGATCTCTACTTTCCATCAGGTTAAAAAAGCTTATAAATAATCTTTTAATTCGGATATACACAAACATTGTGCTTCAAACCACTGGCTAAAAACACACCAAATCAGACAAAACGTTTGTTCTCCGGACACAAGTCCATTGCTCTTATGAGGCAACCACGCCGAAAAAGACACGACACTATAAAAAGTCTTGTCCGCTCGGCGGTTGCAGTAAATACGGGGTTGTATAGGAGCAAAACACACCAAAGAAGACAAAAAGTCCGCGACAAAATGTCAGCACCTAAAACTATACACCGTTTTATGAAGTAACACACACCACCATGAACAAGACAAACACACAGAAATCGACAAAAAAAACATGTCAGTTTTATAGGTTGTATAAGAGCAACACACACCGAAGCCGACAAAGACAAGACATTTTGTCTTTGTCGGACTCGGTGTGGGTTGGAATCCGACACGATTTTTTGTCGAAAAACAAAAAGACGTCTTGTCCATTGAATAAGAAATACAGGAAGGGGTCTTATGAAAAAGAAGTGAAGCATTTTTCTAAGTAGTGTGAGTTTCACAAACACAAACGCATTACAACAGGGTTGGTCTGCAGTTGAATGGTTAATAATCTCAGGGGCGCCAAGCGAAATATGATTGAATCAAGATTATATCGATTGTGCATCAATTTTATTTTTCAATTTCAATTCTTTTTTGGACCACATGGTGTTTTAACGTTCAAGGTGTACATGCACGATTATTATTATTATTATTTTTTTATTTTTCGTTACATTTTCTTCATTTTTCATCCTTAATTTATCATATTTATTGTCCTTTTTCGAGTCGTATTCGAAAGCGCATTCTATGAACAAACTGATCAAGTGTTAAAAAGCACAAGAAATTGTGTAGCGCCTTACGATTACCAACAAAAATAAATGCGCCCCTGAACTCAATTTTTTGTTTTTTTGACAGATGAAAATACAAAACAACATTTGACCAATTACAGCTCAGCAAAATGACAGCACATGCCCAGTTTGACAGATGAATGCCCCGTATTTTGACAGATGAATGCCCCCTATTTAACACCATCAGAAATTTTTGTTGCTTCACTCGCGTACACTGTGCGTGTAGCTTACACCGCTTCCTGTACTTCTTATTCAATGGTCTTGTCTGAATTGGTGTGTTTTGAGCCTTAAATTTAATTTCCTGTAAATGATGCTTGTTATTTCGCGAGAAACGGCCTTTTTCATAGATTGGAGAGGATAGATTTGTTTTATTTTTCTGCACTTTTGATTTATTTATTCAAAATTATTTTATAATTTATGGACTAATCTAAAGTTTATTTAATAAAAAAAAAAGCTAAGAACAAAAATATATGGAATTATTAATAGAACTTAAAAAAGACTTGTAGCTATTTTATTGATTATAATTATTTAAGTTAATCTCAAATGAACATTTTAGTCAAAAACATCAAAGCCACAGAAGACCCTAACTATTTTTAAAATTAAATTTAAGTCAAGTTTTAACAATTCGTTTTCCTTAAATTTTTAGCATGAATGAAAACGTTACTATGTACACTCAATTTATTTTCATTTCTTTTTTTTATTTTGACTAGAAAATTTTAATTATTTTAAAATAGTTGAAAAAAAAAGAAAAAGCTCCTCGAAAGCTCGAAATAAAAAACTAAAGAAAACGATTAAATAATTGAAATATTTAAGAATAGAACAAAACATAAGAAAGATTCCATTTAAATGGTTATTTGTATTTATGTAAATTTAAATTTTAAATAAGTTTTTTTTTCTAGCCTACCTGGCTGTGATATGTAAAAAAAAATAATTGAATAACTATACAAAATAAAATCAATTTGAATTGCAATTTTAATAAACAAACAAAAATTTAAACTTCATCTTCGTCGATTTGTTCACAATCGATGTCGCTACACTCTGAGTCTGGGGGGCTAGTGTGGCAATCGGGGTCTTTTTTGCTTAATGTCGGACCAGAGTTGCTGGTTTTGTGTTCGAGGAAGCTTCCGTTTGTATCGCCAAAGACTCGTTCCAGTTCGGCCAAACCATTCGATGTGTCATTGTCCTCGCAGTTGTGAATTGAGTTGTACTTAAGTTGAAGGTAAGTGTCAGTTTCGACCGATGAGCTTCGGTAGGTTGAAGGACTTTTTGTTTGGAAGTCAAACTTCGAAATGTCATTATAAGACTGGGCTTTGTGATTTGACATTGGTGATATCCTTGGTGAGATATTGTACGCTCCGGATCCGGAAGAAAATTGAGGTGGAATTGTTTTATTGATTGAGAATGGCAAACCGAAGTTCAGTGGCTGACCACGGGATAGTATTGCATTTCTAGCACTTTCTATGACACTAGTTGGTGGCGGGGGTATTGGCTGTGATGACGGCGGAAATGGACGAAGAGCTGGATTGGGGCTCGGTGGCATTGCCATTGATGTCGCCCCTCCATTAAGCATGATAGATTGTATTGGCGCTGGTCCGGTAGGTGTTTGACTGAAGAGCCACAAACGATCTCCAACAACCATGGGGCGTGCCAATCCGCCAATACCTAGCTGGGCGTAGTAATGTGAAGCTAAGGTTTCAACGTCAGCGGTATATTTGCGTTTCCATTTGGTGCGGCGGTTTTGAAACCAAATTTTTATCTAAAACAGAATCGTTTTTACAATAATACTACTTTTTTAGACTGTCGAGCATTTACCTGAGTTTCTGTTAGATGCAGCTGTTTGGCCAGTGCTGTCCTTTTAGCAACGGATAGGTATTTTCCTCGTTCAAATTCAGTTTCCAGTGCTTTGATTTGTGATGCAGAAAATGCAGTGCGGGGACGTTTTTTACGATCGTCGTTTATATCTGCAATGAAATTAAAATTTATGATTCAATTTAGTTCAATTCAATTCAACTTGTTTCAAATTGATTCAATTTTGAATTATGGCAGATTAAAATATGCTTGAATTGAAACAGGAAGTAATTGAACGTTCTATTTTTTAATTAAAAAAATCTCCTCCTTGAATTAGACATGAATTGGGCGTAGGACTTTTCGAAATTAATGGATTCACATTAAGAAATAATGTTAATTGCAGCCACATGCCGCATTCTAAAGATGCATCGATAAAACCATTTCCCAAAAATATTCACACAAAATACAAGTCGAATGTATTTTTAGTTCAAAAGGATTTTTTGTTCAAAATTGTTCGCACCACTATAAGCGAAATACATATTTTCCTCTTTCTCTACAAATTGTACCCAAAGCTTGGTCGTTCGTGTGTAGTGTGGCGTTAAATGACAGCAAGCATCCGCGCCATTGTCACTCCAATACGGCAATAAATCTACCGTACCTGACTAATTGTCAGCAATGCTGTCGAATTAATAAGAATTGTTCGGCTTTGTCAATTAATTGAAACAATTAGTTGGACGCGAGTGCCAAAATATGTGGCTAATTTGAATAGCGGACGATTTGTGTGTTCAAATGTCGCAGATCGTTATTTAATTTTGGGTGTAATGTTTTCTTGTAAGGGAAGTGTTTTTGATTTAATTTTTTATTTTCAAAAGATGGGCGTGGCTTGGCTTGTCTAAATTTAGAAGCACCCTTTTCTAATTGGTTCGTGTTGACACTGAGATTAGAATCAGTATTAAAAACTCGAATTTTTATCACTGTTTTGCTGTTTTCAGAAATGAAAAACAAAATCCGAAAATAAAAAAAAAATGTGTTAACGTCTAATATTTTATATTGAACTAGCAAAACCCCTGCCCACTTCGCAGGGCTTAAAAAAATTGTTTTATATGTGCTTTATTGAATATTTTTTTATATTAAAATTCGTGTTTGACAAACAATATTTTTGGTTGTGTAATTATGGTCGATTAGTTTCCCAACACGTGACATGGTTGGATGAAATACCTACGCTTCATAAGCAGGAACGAAACAGTTGGGCGTATTTTTTCCTTTCAAATACATGAAAGGTATCCAGCAGTTGTTAATTTAGCAGTGCATTTGAAGAACGGAAAACGTGTATATTTTACACTTGAAAATGGTGTCTTAAAAGCAGCGGATCCACCAAATACAACATTTTTTTTATTTTGCCAAATCGATTCAGCGCTAAATAATTTCGCTGCAGTCCTAGTATATCCTAAGAATTCAAAAAATTCCGTCGGATAATTTACTTTGTACACCGTTTTCATTTGTAGGCAAGAAATAATAATGCATTTTTGTCGTTCAAAATCATAGCATATCGATTTCAGAAACACCTCTATTTTTACGAGTCATTACCTATTGAACCTCCACGCCAGTGCTGCCATTCGTAGCATAATTATGCTACATGTATGATAATTGTTGCTCCCGTATGATGTAAGATTGGAAACTATTACGCAAAATGTATGATAATTTGATAATTTTCAAAAAGGTATGGAAAAAAATTCAGATCTACTTCATTTCACTTTAAATTACAATTTCTATTCTCTAGGAATTCTAGTACATACTTTGATTCCATTTCCATCACTATGTGACATATTAACCAAGTGAACTATGTGTATGTCAGCAACTTCCATTCTTAAAACGACCCCATACACGGCAATAATAAAATAATACTTCGCAAAATTTGGAAGACCCCCAAGTCAAACTTTTTTTTTCATTTTTTTAACTGGGTTCTTCCGAAAGTTAATATAGTGAACGTCTTTTTTCAGTCTGAAATATATATTTTAACAGTCGCTCATGAGCAAATTTGTTTCACATACAAAGAAAGTTTGTTCGATGTGCGCTCTGGGTCGCTCTGTGGAGCTCTGATTCCCCACTGAGCTGTTCGATGTCGCTCTTTTTTCGCCCGGTGGCATTTCCACCGTGTTCGGTGTCTATTCAGTACTCGCAACGGAGGATCACTGAACCGCCCCAAGTTTTTTTCGGGGCGGGAATTTGGGAGTCGTTCGAAACAGCTGTTGCTATATTACTCCAGTCATTTTAGGTTTTATCTGCGGAAAAATCGAGTAGATCTGCGAATTAAGAAAGCCACACGGAAAAAGTCTAAAGAGGCCAAATAACACGATGATTTACTGTGTGGCCGCTATGTGGATGCAAGAAAATTGGATTGATATATTCAAAAATATGTAGACATTGTCGTGGACAATCATGCTTGAACAAAGAGTCAACCAATAACGAAGATTTCGATGTGTCAAACGCTTTTAATGAAATAGAAACTGAAGATTTTGATATAGAAGGCGAAAAAACATTAGAGCAAATGTGAGCACGTTCTAGTCCCTCTACTCCGAAAACGGTTAATTTTACAGAAAAATTATCATACGGTTTTTTTTTTAGATAATTTCAAGACGATCAATTTGTCCTTCACCTGTTTTTACCTCCGGGCAATAGGTCGCAAAATATTCACGAAAAACTGAATTTCGCGACCTTTTGACCATTATACTTTCTTAGCCAGCACATTGTCAATGTCGATTTTTGACATCTAGTAATAAAAGTGTATACAAAAATTCAGCAAACTAGGATTTTTTTCGCAGATTAGGGTTTAAAATTACTAAAATGACTGGACTATATAACAAAGTTAAGAAAAACAGAGCACTGCTAATGTGTTCGATGTGAAACGAAACCCAGAGAGATTTTTCAGTTTTTTGACAGCTCCGTTCAAAACAGTAACAAGCACCAGGGCTGGTTACACCGAACGAATCTTTTAATAGCTGCAGCTTGGCTTGAAATCGATCCAAATTTGTCTACGCATTACCTATCTGACAACTAGGTGTAGTTATTTACTTTTGAAAAATCAAAAAAAAAATCATTACACGAAATTTAAAAAAATGCAATTAAATTTGGCTCAATTTATGAACGTATCAATTCAACACGAAAAAATTGTTTGTGTATGATAATTTTCCCTCCGGTATGATAATTTCTATCAAATAGTATGATAATCCATTCAGAAGAATATGGTAGCACTGCTCCACGCTTGGTTAAGTGTGATTTTTAAAATTTTTCCTTATGCTTGCTGGGACACCTTGAATTAATTTCATTCTTGAATTTGCATTACAATAAATATTGTTTGGAAGTGAAATTTGGCCTTCAGAATCAACTGAAATTATTCCATTTCCAATGTTCGAACATTTTGTGGCCAGTGTTATTTTCCAAAAAAAAAAAAAATATTTTAAGTGGAACTTGGTAAATCGGTAATGTTTGTCGAAAATCCTCAACCAAAAAAATCATGGCGCTGCCGCCAAACATTTTTTAAATTCCTCACAAATCCTTTAAGATGCGATATAAGGCTCCAAGTAACTTTTTGGCTATTGTGCCTTCATTCCACAGAATAATCTGAAAATGTTGCAAGACCTTGGCCATTCCTGGCGTTTTTGAAATATAACGTGCTGTTGATTCATTAAACTACATCTTCATAGGCAACTTAAGAGCAGAATGCACTATACGGCCACCATCTAATAATATGGCTGCAATTCCAGAAGAAGTCACTGCTAATGCTATTTTATTTTCAGAACGTTTAGATGCTAAAATTCATGACAGCAAACATTTTTTCCCCATTATCACCACTGGATGCATCTAAAAAATACCAACTACCACTCTAACTGATCACATGCTTACATAACCGTGTCAAAGACCAACTCTTGTTGATCGTTTTACTTCGGCACATTAGCTTGCAAATATTTTTAATTCAATTCAACTGTATTGCTGTTCGCGTAGTAAGTAGTTCTTGATCGAAAACATCTTGAATTGCACGATTTGGGGCAACCAATCCTAACTTTACTTACTTAACTTACTTATGATGGTGCTACAGTCCAGGTCGGACCAAGGCCTCATCCAACAAACGTCTCCAGCCAGCTCGGTCCCTGGCTAGCTGTCTCCAGTTTCGCACGCAAAGTTTGTTCACGTCCTCTACCACCTGTGTGCTCCACCTGAGTCGCGGTCTTCCTCTTCTGCGGCTTCCTTCCGGGTTGGATTCGAAGACTACGAGTCGGAGCATTATTTTCCATTCGCTCGCTCCACATGACCCAACCATCTAAGTCGTTGGACCTTAATTTTTCTGGCTCGGTCAGTGTCTCTGAACAGGTCATACAGTTATTGATTGAATCTTCGTCTCCATCTCGTCCGTCTGTGTAAGATGACAATCGAAAACGGATGCATTTGATGTCAAAAAAGGTCTTAGACAACGCGATGCGCTGACATGCGATTTCTTCAACATCATTCTTGTAAAGACTGTGCAAAACCCCAACGTCAACACCAGAGGCATAATTTTTCAATAGTCCGTCCAGCTACTAGGATACGCAGACGACATTGACATAATTTGAAGAACACAGCGTGATGTCAGTGGAGCGTTTTTGGGTCTTGAGACGGAGGCCAAGAAAATGGGTCAAGCGGTTAACGAGGGCAAGACCAAGATAATACTGCCAACAAAAAAGGACAACCAACATCGACGTCTTGGAGCAAACGTCAACATAGACAGATTTAACTTCAAGGTAGTCAAGGACTTCGTCTACCTAGGATCCGCTATCAACTCAGACAACAACACTAGCGCTGAAATCAAACACTCTTGCCAATCGCTGCTTCTTTGAACTTAGAAGGCAATTGAGTAGTAAAGTCCTCTCCCGAGCAACTAAAGTGACACTCTACAAAACCTTTATCATCCCGGTCCTAATGAATGGTGCAGAGACATGTCCATCATAACATCCGTTGAAAACGCTTTGGGCTGCTTCGAGAGAAAATTTCTTCTAGTGATTTTTGGTCCTGTCTGCCTAATGGAGTTGAAGACGTAGATTCAATCAAGAACTGTACGAGATGTTCAGTGACACTGACCTAGCCAGAAAACTTAAGTTCCAACGACTTAGATGGTTGGGTCATGTAGAGCGAATGGAAAATTATGCTCCGGCCCGTAGAGTCTTCGAATTACGTCACAGAAGAGGAAGACCGCGACTCAGGTGGTAGAGGGCCTGCACCAACTTGGCGTGCGAAACTAGAGACAGCTAGCTAGAGACCGAGCTGGCTGGAGACGTTTGTTTGATGAGGCCCTGGTCCGACCATACGCAAGTAAGTATTATGTTGAGTTTCAAGAAAGCATTTCCGCGTCGATTATACAGAAAAACTATTTTTCTTACAAATGACAAATCTTTGATGTTAAATGATCCTTATAGGTACATATTTATTATAATATCTTTGTAAACTTGCCAAACGTCTCTAGAAACCTACATTTTTTACAATCAAAATTAAAGTTCCTAAAAGATAAATATTTGGTTAAGTAATATGACTTGCTTTTTGAAATTAAGAAAAGCGTTACATTTGACCTCAATGTCTTGAAAATGAAAAATCGTAATTATGATAAGTAAAATCTGATTTTAAATTTATATTTAAGCGTAGTTCCCGCATGTGGCTTTAAGTAAAATCGGATTACGCAATTTTTCACAATGAACATGGAAGTTATTTGTTCAATA
Organism: Sphaerophoria taeniata; assembly: GCA_943590905.1. Taxonomy (NCBI): domain Eukaryota; kingdom Metazoa; phylum Arthropoda; class Insecta; order Diptera; family Syrphidae; genus Sphaerophoria; species Sphaerophoria taeniata. Next base: position 56,751,471 of record OX016540.1, read on the forward strand.
TACAGGGTAATTAACGAACGTTGTGCCAAAAAGTTTGAGCGATACCTTTTTTGTGAAGCCAAAAACTTCTGTTTTCATTTTGTTTCTAAAGGACATGGCCCACTTTTGGGCCCAGTGCGTTCATTAACGAAATTGGTATCAAATGAAAGCTGTAGTAGAGCAGATTGTTAGGGTGAAATATTTCCGAAATCGTTGGTGGGGTTTTTGAGATATTTGGGCCTGAAGTTGGTTAACTCTGAAAATGAATTTTAGTGATTTTCTTGATAAACGCGTTTATAGCGTGTGATCTAAGGCACGCAGAAAAACGTTTGTGGTATCAAATGAAAGGTATTTATATTGTCTTTTAATAATGTTCAAAATTATATGTCAACCTTCACTATATTTTCAAATATTTAGTTTTTACTTTTTGAAAATCAAGTTTTTTCACTTACTTTTTGAACAACGATATCTCTAAAAGACCAACGATCACATGCAATTTTTTTTGCATCATTTTAAAGATTTATGTCTCACCTTTAATTATACAGGGTGATTCACGAGCGTTGTGCCAAAAAGCTAGAGTGTGTAGGTTGAGTTGAGACAAGAAAAAAATCGTATGGGAGTGGGGGGGGTCTACTCCCCCCCGTTTAGCCGGGAGGGGCAATTTTCTGAAAAATTGACTTATTTTGTAAAAAAAATATTAAAAATCAACGGCTCCGTTTACAACACCGTGCTATACCTTTCTGAAAAGCCAAAAACTTCTTCTTTCACTTTGTTTTTAAATTAAATTGTTTTAACGAATAGTTTAAAAAAAAAAATTTCAAACTCAAAATTTTCAAAAAAAAAGCAAAAAAAAACATTTTTGAACTAATTTTTTTCAAAATTTTATGTAATTAAGTACTAATTTTCTTTTCAAAATTCAATGTCTTTTTTTAATTTTTAGTCGAAAACAGAAAACTGGATGCGAAAATGTCTTTTCGTTTTTGAGAAATTGAAAAAACAAAAACAAAACCACTTTTTTCAAAAAAAATCTTTATTTTTATTTTTACCTATCTGGACTTATAGTTTAATTTATTGGTTTAATTTATAAATTTAATTTTTTGTAACTGGAGTTTTATGAGGACTCAATGAAGTAGAAAAGTATTACATTATCCCTGGATTAACCATTTTGTTCATTGAGAACGTCTGAAAACTAACCTGCAATTTTTTCTTACTATACCTGGGGCCGTTGACACTCGCCGGCGAAGGGTTCTACCTGCTAGGGGCTTAAGATAATTAAACCGCAATTTTTCTTGAATGAAAAAACAATTAACAACCTAAAGGTAAACAAAAGGCATCGCATATTTACTAAACAACCATTTACAATTAAAATATTAACTCATCAACACATAACAATAACAAACTCATACGCTCGAGAAGAGTTAGTGGACAGGAGCTTCTGCTACGGTTTAACTTGTTGTTGAGATCGGGAAGCCAAAAGACTCTACGCTGAAAGATAACCCAATAGATGGCGCCCAAGTCGTAGCATGTTTTCAAGAATCCGCCGACGAGAGCACGGAGAGCTAGAAGTGAAAGGTCAATGACAGACGTTATCAAAGAACAAAATGATTAATCCAGGGAAGATCCAATACTTTTCTTCTTTATTGAGTCCTCATAAGACTCCAATTACAAAAAATTAAATTTATAAATTAAACTAATAAATTAAACTAAAAGTCAAAATAGGTAAAAATAAAAATAAAGATTTTTTTTGAAAAAAGTGGTTATGGTTTTTTTTTTAATTTCTCAAAAACGAAAAGACATTTTTGCATCCAATTTTCTGTTTTCGACTAAAAATTAACAAAGGCATTGAATTTCTTAAACAAAATTAGTACTTAATTACATAAAATTTTGAAAAAAACTAGTTCAAAAATGTTTTTTTTTGCTTTTTTTTTGAAAATTTTGAGTTTGAAAATTTATTTTTCTTAAACTATTCGTTAAAACAATTTAATTTAAAAACAAAGTGAAAGAAAAAGTTTTTGGCTTTTCAGAAAGGTATAGCACGGTGTTGTAAACGGAGCCGTTGATTTTTAATATTTTTTTTACAAAATAAGTCAATTTTTCAGAAAATTGCCCCTCCCGGCTAAACGAGGGGGAATAGACCCCCCCTCCCATACGATTTTTTTCTTGTCTCAACTCAACCTACACGCTCTAGCTTTTTGGCACAACGCTCGTGAATCACCCTGTATAATTAAAGGTGAGACATAAATCTTTAAAATGATGCAAAAAAATTGCATGTGATCGTTGGTCTTTTAGAGATATCGTTGTTCAAAAAGTAAGTGAAAAAACTTGATTTTCAAAAAGTAAAAACTAAATATTTGAAAATATAGTGAAGGTTGACATATAATTTTGAACATTATTAAAAGACAATATAAATACCTTTCATTTGATACCACAAACGTTTTTCTGCGTGCCTTAGATAACACGCTATAAACGCGTTTATCAAGAAAATCACTAAAATTCATTTTCAGAGTTAACCAACTTCAAGCCCAAATATCTCAAAAACCCCACCAACGATTTCGGATATTTGATACCAAAAACGTGCCTTAGATCACACGCTATAAACGCTTTTATCAAGAAAATCACTAAAATTCATTTTCAGAGTTAACCAAATTCAAGCCCAAATATCTCGAAAACCCCACCAACGATTTCGGAAAAATTTCACCCTAATAATCTGCTCCACTATAGCTTTCATTTGATACCAATTTTGTTAGTGAACGCACTGGGCCCAGGCTTCATAGGAAAATGGGCCAACTCCTTTAATTATTTTGAGGAAACTATTCCTCAAAATAATTAAATTAACTTATTTTCAAACTCCAATAAAAAACAAAAATTTTATGTTATTTACTTATACTCATGTTAAAATGCATTTTCTCGTGATAAAATAATAATTAAAAATTCCGCGCGAAATGTTTAATTATGATTTTATCAGGAGGAATTGCATTTTAACATGAGTTTAAGTAATAGTTTAAAATTGCGCGCGAAATTTTAAACTACGACTAAACTCATGTCCCGAAATTTTTTATAAATAGAGTGGCGCGACAGCTCTTGAAGAGCCAAGGCCTAAGTGGCTTACTCTCATCAACAATTCTCTGAGTGCGTGTGAAGAATTGAGGGGACCTACAATTTAACGCCGATTCCGAACGGCAGAGTTGAGAAGCACCTTTTCTTGACAGATTGATACTCTTGGAAGCTTTGTCAGGTCTTCGCAAGAGGCAGTACCCGTGAAAGATGAAAGAAAAACTTGGCCTGAGTAGGACTCGAACCAACGACGTTCTGCTTAGCAGCCAACGCACTTACCAACTAAGCTACGGGCAACTGCGAAATTTTTTACCATCAATTAAAATTCTAACATTGCGTAAAATATTACTTATCTGCCAACACTAACATACTTCAACCTAAAGTTGTTTCCTCACTATTTGACAGCTAAAACAAATAAAAGAAAAAACACTAAATTCTAACCTCAATGAGCCCGTGTAGGAAAGTTGCCCAGTACCTAGTGGGCTGAATTTTTGTGTACACTTTTATTACGGTGCTCTTATGAACATGTCAAAAATCGACATTGACATCGTGCCGGCTAAACAAGTTATGGTGGTCAAAAGGTGGCGAAATTCAGTTTTTCGTGAATATTTCGCGACCTATTGCCCGGAGGTCAATAGTGGTAAGGAACAAATTGTTCGTCTTGAAATTATCTAAACAAAATATTGTAGGCATTTTTCTCTAAAATTAACCGTTTTCGGAGTAGAGGGACTAGAACGCGCTCACATTTGCCTTTTTTGTTTTTTCTTCTTTGATGGGTGGCCCGCATTCGAAAGGTCCTGTTTTCGATGACTTTGGCGCATAAAAAAGTCTAAAGGCGCCAAATCACACGATGGTCTACCGTCCTACCGAACACAATCTTTTGTAATTGTACAAGAGGTTGTGGCAGCAAAGGTTGAGATATTCAAACAATTTGTGGACATTGCCGTGGCCAATCATACTTTAACACAGAGTCAACCAATGACGAAGATTTCGATGTGTCAGACACTTTAATGAAATAGAAACAGAAGATTTCGATGTGAAAGAAGAAAAAACAACAGAGCAAATGTGAGCGCGTTCTAGTCCCTCTATTCCGAAAACGGTTAATTTTAAGTGATTTTTTTTAGATAATTTCAAGATGAACAATTTGTCCTTGACCACTCTTGACCTCGCAAAATATTCGAATTTCGCGACCTTTTGACCACCATAACTTTTTTAGCCTGCACGACATCAATTTCAATTTTTCACATCTTCATAAGAGCACCATAATTAAGGTGTACTTACACTAGGAATTTTTCCGCAGATTGGGGTTTTAGATTACTAAAATGACTGGACTTAAAAGCAAATAATAAAATAAAAATATAAAAAAAAGTTTTTTCTTAGCAATAAGTGGTTTTGTTTTTTTCTTAGTTTCCTGAAAACCACAAGCGACTTTTGCATTCAGTGGTGGCTTAGTGGTAATTTGCGTTATAGCTTTTTTTTTGGTAATCCGGAATTGTACACAGAACTGTCCGATTCCGGATTCCAAACGAACAGGCACACAAATTTTTTTTGCTTCTAAGGGTTGAATGGTTGAGTATTTGTGAATCCTCATATGAAGAATCGCAGATGACATGACATTGTTTTTAATTTCTTTATTTGTAAACATGGCAGCGAGTACGTATATGCGAGTGTGTGCATGTATGCGTGATTCTGTTTTTGATTCTGACTTCAAATTCGGAATCGTTTTTTCTGTTCTATTCAGAAAAAGAACTGTCATCTTGTGCCAAGTGAACGAGTACAGAACTGTTCGGAACAGTTCCGGACGACCAAAAAAAACGCTATTAGTCAATGTAATAGAGCGTGTGAGCGTTGGTTAGAAACCTAGTAAATAGTTTTATTTCATCTACCATGGATACCGTATAAGATATTTTAGATGAATAGGGCCAAGATTTTTGAATACTTTCGTTATGAATCAGTTTAGGTATAGCTACACCTTAAAACTATGACCGCTGCCACGGTTTTCGTTTTGAAATAGGAATGTCTCGATAATGGTTAAATTAATGTTTGCAGGTGTAGGTGTTTACCTACACTCAATAAAAAAAAGTTAAGAAATACTTTTCGGCATGCATAATAGAAAAGCCCCCTGTATCAGCGACGGCAAACATCATCGACGGCGATCTTTCGACCTTTTTTATCTGTACTCATATCAATTGTTAGTATTATTGAAAAGTTCTTTTTTTCTTGCAAAGTTAATATTCTTAGGAAGATTAAAAGTTGTAAAATATCACACTACGTCTAGCAGGAACACAACATGAAAGCTTCTATGACATAAGTTTCACTGTGAAACTGTTTTTGTGACAATTTTATGAATCCTTATCAAAAACCTATAAGCACAGATAATAAATTTATACAGATGTCTCATCCCTGCAGAAAAAAATGAAACATATTTTGCTCTTAACGGACAACGCCTTAACTGACAAAGAGCTTTTTGAAGCTTTTTTCCTTGCCTAAATATTCATTTATGGGCAATGAGGCGAGCGAAAATAGATTTTTAATGCATTAAGTGAATGCGTTAAAGCTTTTTTAAATAGCTTGGTTTTTGGTAGCTTTCAGTTTCATATATCATTTCTCGCCATAAGGGTGAGAAATTTTTATAAATTTACTATCTATGCTTTAAGCACTATTCCAATTTCTTATGTGGAATGGTTACTTTATTTTATACTAGCTTATCCCTGTAGCTCCCTTACTAGAACTACCACTACCTATGGAAAAAATAACATCGATCATTTGCTGTATGCAAACTAAAAACAAATCTATCCCACGTGAACCGTACATTTTACCGGAATAAAAGGTAGTCTATATGCTGTTGCAGACTATAGTTATATCTGTGTGGTAAATTTCATCCAAATCTGTTAAGCCGTTCTGGAGTTATTCAGAAACAAACGTACATCCATCTATCCATTCAAACTTTCACATTTTTAGTATTAGTGTGATCAGTTATTACAACAACGGTTTTTTTTTTTAATTCTTCGTGTACAAGTAAAAAAAAATATCGTAATAAGGACCTATGTATGTATACAACACCGACAGCGTATAAATCTCATTTTGACCGACCACGGGAAATAACCAAAAAAAAAACTATTCATGTTTCAAAAAATTTCATTTTCAATAAATCATATTCAGGTAGGTTCATCGTTCAATAATCTTAATCTTTTTGTTAACGTTAATCTAGGCGAATACCTCTATACGACCGAGAGGCGATCGACGCGACTCTATTAAAATACAGCTATAATTTTGGACCAGTATACTTTATTGTTACTAATCTCTTTCCCACTTACTGTTACTATCCTCTGAAGTAGCTTCACTGCATTCATCAGCGTTTTCTTCAGTAAAACTTGAAGCCGGACTCAAAATAGCTGGAATATTTTCCGAAATTGTTGGCGATGTTATTCCATTAGTTCCAAAATTTCGCACTATTTTATCATTCACTTCATGGTTCTCACTTACACTTTCATTTCTTTCTAATATCTTATCGGGTTTTGATAAAATATTTTCAATAGAAAAACTATTTGGAAAACGTCGCACCGCATTTGTTTCCATTTTTTTCAAATATATTTAAATTCTATTCCCACACGAACAATTAATGTCTCGAGAGATGAGGCCCGCCAACGACATGCATCTGCAATGTTCCTTAAAAAACTGCTGAGCCACCAGAACACGAACAAACCTTTCAATTTCGAAAATCGTCGAATACGAGTAGGATGCTGTGTTTTCAAAGACCGAGCTACAGATATCACTCCGATCACAGCAACAACACCCAAAAAAATGTGAAAATATCATTTATTTTTAACATGTGTGATTTTTGAACAGCCTATGATGTGTTTCGAGGGCGTGGTAATTGCCTCGAGACTTCACACCACACACTTTTTGTGGGTTGTTCCAAATAGCCATTTATATTTGCAGACATTTTATTTTGTAGGTTATTGTTTTGTTTTATTATTTTTTAAATATCTTCTGAAAAGTTTTGTTTTTATTTTTGTGAGGAATTCATTGCTTTTAACGAGAACATTAAGCAAAACAAATAAATTAATGCAATGTATTTAGCCGAGCTCCTAATTTATTATTAAATTGTAATTAATTTTGTGTGGTTTCGAAAATAGCATATTAGCTATGTGTGACTTGTAATGATTTGTATCTATCGTTGAAAATTTTTGAAATTTTGTTGTTTCGTAAACTGGGAAATTTGTTTATGGTTTCAATTTGTATTTGACTTTTGAGGTACATTAAATTAAATATAATTAAATAATAAAATGTTTGGCAAGCAGTTTTTGTGTGTGAGAACTGTGGTTGACTTTTAATAAAATAAGCTGAATTTGCACCAAGTTTTTGTTTGATTTGACAAATTTATTGAACCTAAACCCATAATATCCTGGACAAGGGGACCACAAAATATGTGGTAAAATTAATCGTATATTAAACGGGGTTCTACTTTTCGGGGTTTCAAGTTGGAAGCGCTGGCTTGTCAAAGACAGCTGTCATTTGAAGTGTCATAATATGGTGCCGTGAAATAAAGAAGGCAATTCCATTTGAAATGGAAATAACGTCGATTAATAATTTATTTAGTCGACTTTATTTCCAAAGAAAATAGAAATAAAATCGAATGAAAAAAGTTATTGTGAGTTTCGCCCGGAAAATCATTCACCCGGATTATTTTTACTCGCCCGGAATTTCAAAATCTATTGGGAGTTTCGCCCGAACATAATTTCACTTCGAATCAGGACTGACAGTTCGAATATAGAATGATAGAATACTTGCAGGAAAATTGACCTTTCTTTTATGGATGTTTGCATACAGACAAAAATGACAATTGTTTCTCAAACTCAAACCTTCTTCTTTTCGCCTCCTAAATAAAAGTGAAAACTTTAGCCCTTGATGACATATAATTCCGCCTGAACTGAATGCTCGCAATAAGGGAAATCTTTCCAACATGAACTTTTTTTCGCCCGAAACTCACAATACGCGAAACGAAAAAAGGAATTTTTTTTCCGGTGGAATGCTTTGAAAAATCAATATTTTTTAGTTTCAATGGAAAGGAAAAAAGTAGAACAAACAAACAAGATAAAAAATTATTCATTTCCTCATCCGTATGGTTTTGCATGTAATGCCTTTCATTCTTGGATAACAATGCATTAGCTTCAACAATCGTGCAAATTTTTTCATTTGACATTAGTGTGTGTGTTAAAATCAGTGTGAAGATCTGTGTTAATTTGTCTCAAAAGTCAAAAGACGAATTCAAAACGATTTAATTCGTCGGGAAAAAACTTCAATGTTTTGATTCAACGGAAAACTACATGAGAAATATTTCTGGTAATAAAATAGAAATATGTTGGTGATAACGTAGAAGGAACTGAGAAACAAAGCTGAAATATATCAAAATGCGTTCTTAAATTTTTATAATATACATACATGTATACAATACTGCATCGGCAGTAAGTTCGCGAATTCAAAAAAAGAAAATGCAACCGAGAACTGAAGAAAAAGAAAAAAATCGGGAATTACGCTATAGCCCTTCTAAGGCTGTATTTTATTATTATTATAAATTCTTTATTATTCTCGATAAATGTACAATCGTTTAATAGCTAAGAATAAAAGCATGGCAAATATTGCAGTCTGCCTGAATTGACTTATTTCGAGTTTACATTTTAAGTGAAAAAGTTGAAGTTATAAACTATGAATTGTATATGCAGGGTGATTCACGATTTTTATTTTTTTCTTGTCTCAACTCAACCTACACGCTCTAGCTTTTTGGCACAACGCTCGTGAATCAGCCTGTATATTAAAAGATTAAAAAAAAACTAGTTTGTTTATTCATTTTGTTTCTAAGGCAGTAAAAATTACAAATGTGTGTGCAGTGTGCTGCGTTGCATAATAAATATGCATTAATTATAAAAGTCCTATAGAATTTTCAAACATGAATAATGAAATATCCTGTGAAGAGGTTTTAAACTTCCATAGTATGCAAGAATAACATGAAAACTATCTTTCAATCAGTCAGCGAGACAGCGAGTTCGAGCTGAAATTGCAAGCTCCTTATAAAATCTTATAAAATCTTGAAAACAAAGACGTTTTCTTTCTTTTAAACTTATTTTTGTTTTTATTTATTATTAATTATATAACTGAGCTAATGTTGAAACATATGCACATACATATTTTTTTTTAATTTATACAACATACTTTCCAAAATTTCGTTATGACGTTTGTCTTCATTTAGTTGCTCTTTGAATAAGTCATAAAGTCCTCCAAGCAATCAGTTACAAAAAAGCAATAACACTGTCGAATGGAAGGAATGTGTTAAGTATCTAGGTATTCACCTCGATCCCAGGTTAACGTTTAAGGAACATATCAATCAAACAATTAAGAAAGTAAACATTGGAATTAAAATGCTCTACCCTTTTATAAACAGAAAATCCCATCTTTCAAACGAAAACAAAATCATACTTAATAAAGTCAATTTTCAATCAATCCTTCTATATGCATGTCCAGTTTGGGGAACTGCCACGAATTGTCACATTAAAAAGTTGCAAATTTCGCAAAACAAAGTCTTAAAAATGATGCTGAACCTTCCGCTTCCATGGCATCACTCTATTCTTCTCTTGCATGAAAAAGCGAATGTTGAATTGATTGTAGACAGAATTTCGAAGCTTTCAATTAAGTTCAATAGTAGTTGCGAAATCTTTGACAACCCACTTATTCATGAACTTCATGTTGAAGTAATTTAATTGTTGTATTAATTTATTCATTTCATTTATTATTTAATTTATTTATTAACTTATTTACTTAATATCTGTGATAAAATTGTTATATATGTATATATAGATTTATGTATTTACTTACTTATTGATTACTTCATACATTTCTATTTATTTTCTTATTTATTTATTTGCTATTTATTTATTTATTACTATTTATTTATTTATTTATTTATTTATTTATTTATTTACTTATTTGTTTATTTATTTGTTTGTTAATTTCTTTACTTACTTGTTTATTTATTTATTTACTTATTTGTTTATTTATTTATTTATATACTTGCATAGTTTGTACCTTGTTTATTTACTTAATTATCACATTTTTATTATTTATGTGTTCAAAACCAAATTATTAATTTATTATGGAATTGTTATATTTTTTAAACAATATTATTATATTAATTTTTTAATTGAATCATGTATACTAATTACACAAGAATACATAACATTTAAAAGCTTTTTTTTATCTTATGATCAATATTATTATTTATTTAGTCATTTTTATTATTATTATTGTTTATTTATTTTTTTTTCTATTCGCATGAAGGTTTTTTCAATCGTATTATAATTTCTTATTAATTACATTCTTTTTCTTATTCATTGAAAAATAATTTTACAGTAGAAAGAAAAATGTAATGTAACAAACCGAAGGTTGTTCCGAATCCCTCGACGGCCTTCTGTACTCCAATAAGTTGTATAGATAATGACCATTTTGTTTGGCCCTCCACCAATTGCGCTCTTACTTGCCATATTTTGTGAGTTTTTCTTTCTCACATACCTTTTTTGATCGTTCCAAACCTGAAACAGAATTTGTTATTTATTTTTCTTATTAATTTTACAATAGTGGCACTGGGGCGTATACGTAACAAAAAATAATAATAAAATGGTTTAGCAGGGAAAGTGTCAAACAAATTAGATTAATTAGAAAATGCTTTGAAAAACTCGAAAAAAGTGAATCTATCAGTTTATAAGAAAATAACTGCGAGGTGATTCTTATCACCGCTAACGGCATCTCTCCCAGTCAGATATCTCTTGATTACACTTCAGTAATCAAGAAGTAGTTCTCCGAAGAGTTTGCAAGAATTAGTAGACTCAAACCACGATCAACATCACTAGCATACGAGCAAAAGTTATACTAAGGCGGAGGAGTAATTAAGATTAATTAAGGTGAAAAGAAAAGATGTCCGTACGCGGTCCACATGTTTAGTTTAAAATCTTGATATGATAAGCTTATTTTGTGCAACGCATACCAAGTAAGGTTCCCATGATACTCAGAAGTAGTATTTTGTTTTTAAAAAAGAAGAGACAAGCCTACCTTTTTCCACCCCGTCGTTGTTTTAATTGGAGGTCCAGCACTGTTTAGTTCCATTGTTATTTTCTTCCATAACTCGACGATTTTTTCCTTATTTTCTCTTGAAAAATCTCTGGCGATGTCGGAGTTCAGTTGCATTTTGTTCGAAAGCAACTCGCTTTGTGTTTTATTAGAATTTATAATCTGCACACTTTATTTACTTATTTATTTATATTTCTAAGCAGTATTTTTCGTCGAATTTGTTTTATTCCGTCAGCAAGTTTCTAGTGGAAGAAATATGTAATTTTAAACTTCTTGACATTTCACCCAGAATAAAACTTCATAATAAAGAAAAAATTTTCGAAGTGGAAAGTGTTTCGTCCAGAAATCACAATCAGGCATCAGGGGAATGTGGAATGTCTTTGTTTTGGGACGGAGATCTGCGAAAGCGAAACTCACAATTTATGTATGTAAAATATTTAAATTAAAAAATTGCCGAAATTCTTCCTTCTTCGTAATGTTGTCTTACCGAAAAGTGTTATAAATTTGTATTAATATTATTCGTAGCTGAGTAGCCAACTCGAACGACCAACACAAACTTCGTATTTTTTTACAGAAAACTAAGTCTTTTTTCTCAATTCGATTTTATGCATAGATATTTTTGTATGTCTGTTCGGGCAGTACTTCTTTGTTAATTAACCGATTCACATGATTTTTTGGAAAGAATGGTTTTACAAATGTCCCCATAAAAATTTGGTGGGATTCGGATTTCTTCGGAGCGATAAACAATTTAGTGGGAAAAAGTATCTTCTAAGTGAAGCTACGCCGCAAGCCGTAAGCTGCTCAACAAGTTCTTTGAAAAAACGCGGTTCTTCTAGGGTTATATTTATTACGCTAGCAGAATCATAGCAATATCTAAATAACCAATGATAGCGATACAAAAATAACAGAATATTGTGTTACTAATTTTTGCCCCAATAATTATCAACTTGTTCTTGAAAAGAAGTGGAGTTACTCATACTTATCTTCTTTTTTCAATTCGAAAAAATAACCAGTATTCGCCCGAGTGAACTTTCTCATGGAATATTAATTCCAATATAATATATGGATAAATACTCTTAAAGGTTTATTCAAAAAGAAAACATGATTTTTTTCATTTCGTAAACGTACCCGTCGTTCATTTTCTGTCTCGACAAGCCGGGACGGCCAGCCGGCCTCCTCTTTCGGGAAGCATGCCTGCTCGCTATTTTTTTAATTTTGAAGTCGGTGCCATCTTTATAGTTAGTTTTTGATTACTTCAGTTACTAAGACATGAGTTAAACTGCTTAAGGAGTGGAGGATATATGAAGGGAAGGCATGTATGAGTGCTATTCGAAAGCTGGCAGCTGGTAGTTGAAAGCATCGAATTCAAAATTTAAAAAAAAGGTTAATAGCCTTATTGTTAATAAGTAGTAGTGAGTAATTAATATTGGTAAGAAATACATTTCTTTTTCATTTAATTTTGAATTATGTACTTTTTAAAGTCGTTTTTTCAAGTCTCAAAAAAAAATCTGGAAGTCAGTAACGTTTCCCAGAAGGTGCGCAGGTGTATTGCACACACACCCTACCAAAATACACAGGACAAATTTTATATGGTTTATTTGGCGTGTGCCTCCATTGATCGAATCTGGGTAACTAGGAAGCCATAGTATCATATAATGAGAAGCAATTTCTTGATTTGCATAAAAATTGGTGAGTTTTAAAACTGAGATATAGAAATCTTAAATGGATTAAAACAAAGATGAATTTTAAATTGACAAGACATTAATTCGAAAGATAATATCCTAGCATAATGCCCGTAGCTTAAGTGGTTAGGTGCGTTGGCTGCTAAGCAGAACGTCGTGGGTTCGAGTCCTACTCGCGTCCATAAAGTTTTTATTTCATCTTTCACGGGCACTGCCTCTTGCGAAGACCTTACAAATCTTCCAAGAGTATCAATCTGTCATGAAAAAGTGCTTCTCAACGCTGCCGTTCGGAATCGGCGTTAAATTGTAGGTCCCCTCAATTCTTCATACGCACTCAGAGAATTGTTGATGAGAGTAAGCCACTTAGGCCTTGGCTCTTTAAGAGCTGTTGCGCCACTCTATTAATTTTTTTATAATTTAAATATAATTTCTCGCAAGTGATCGCCAAGGCTTGAGTTCCAATTTTCGATGATTGGGTCCAAAATACGTGACTACATATTGGAAATAACGTGGCGAATGTTGTCCTTCAAATTGCGAATCGTTTCGGGCGAATCGGCGCAGACTAGCGAATTCACATGTTCCCGCAGAAAATAATCAATCGTTGATCTTGAAGGCAAATTCACGAATCCGTATCTTGAAACTATGCGGTACGTTTCTATTTACGTACATTTCATTCAATAATTCTCGTTGAAACCACAGCTCTTGCATATCATGGTTGTTCAATCAACGAACGAAAAAGTCAGTAATCATGGTTCTTGACTTTTTGAAGAAGTACGGACCGATGATTCCATCAAGCCATAAAGTGCACCAAACAGTGAGTTTTTGTGGATGTAACGGTGTCTCAATATACACGTTTGGCTTTTAAACTTCAAAATTAACAATTTTGTTAATTGACGTATTCTTTCAACCGAGAGTAAGCTTAATTGCTAAACAAAATCCGCTTATAAAAAACTTTATCCTCAGCAATTTCGCTTTGCACGACTTGGAACCATTGAGTAGGTGTCTGCCTATTCATGTTAAGATGCCTTATCATAAAAATAAATCACTTGACAGCCGTCATTGTCAATAAATAATTGACTGGTATGTCAAGAAGGACAACGACTTATTATACATTGAATGGACTGGTAGTCGTGTCAATTTTCCATACAAAATTTGAGTAAAAACAGTTCCACATCAATTAAGCTCCTCTAGTCCTTCCAGTCACAGTGGCAAAAAAGAAGTAAAGAAAAATTATTTCTGGCATAGAAAGTAGTAACGAAGTATATGATGTCTTCGAGGAAGAAACACCCAATACCGACGGCTCGAACAGATTATCACGATAGACGCATACAACTTCGAGGTAGTATAGAGGAGTTTGTCTACCTATTTATTTATTTACTCTCACAAGTACAAACTTTCTTAGAATATCTTAAAATTAAATTTAAATTAATTATACCTAACTAATAAATATTATTCAATAGTAAAGCTTTACATTCGTATCTACTATAATGGAAATCTAAAAAATCTTCAAATTGATTGTAATAAGAAGCAGCTTTGCAAAATGGATTATTCAGACCGTAATTAGTATTATGTCTAGGAATATAGAAGAATTCGTTTGTACGAGGACGCAGGGAACGGGCAGGAGCATATGTATACAATAAGGATAATAACTTAGGGCTATCAATATGACTACAAATAGTGTTTCTTGCAAACATAGCTAAGTAGTAGACACGTCTGCTATTGAGTGCTTTTATACCCAGCAATTGACACCTTACATTATATTCTGATTGCAAAAAAGTTTTACGCAATGAAATTTTAGTATACCTTTTCTGAATACGTTCAATTCGTAATGGTCCTTTGTTATAAAAAAGAGACCAGATCACGCAACAATACTCAAGGTTGGATCTTATAAGCGATAAAATGAAAGACTCTTTATAGTGTGACGATCACTGAATTCCGTAGAGTTTCTAAAAACGAAACCAAGCATAGCATTTGCTTTTGAAATCAGAAAATCTAGATGCAAGTCAAAAGTAAGACGAGAGTAAAAAATAACACGCAAATCCTTTTGCATTGTTACTCGAGATAGATCGCACCTAGAAATGTTGTATTCAAAAATAATTGGATTTTTAGATCTTGTAAATGACATCACAGAACATTTACGAATATTCAAGTGCAGACAATTGATTTTAAATCATCAGCCAAAAGTAAACCATTTGAGCCCAAAATGAAATCCGGTAAATCATTGATAAAAAAAGGAATAATAAAGGACTCAAATGACTTCCCGCGGGATACCCGAATAATTAATTATAACTCGAGATAAAAATGAGCCTAATTTAGTAATTTCACATATTGTTTAAGGTTTCTTAAATAGCTCATTACCCATCGAAGTAAAACAGAATGAAATCCGAAGCTAATTAGCTTACGCTCTAAAACATGAAACTGAACACGATCAAATGCCTTTGCAAAATCAGTGTAAATTGCATCAACCTGAAAATGTTGATCCATGTTACATAAGGAAAAATTTGTAAATATAGCTAAATTAGTTGGCGTGGATTTGCCACTTATAAACCATGTTGATCTTCAGATAAACGAGATTGCAATACCAAGTAACGTTTCTGTTAGCTTCAAAAATTTTTGGAATCAGCTGTAACTTTGCAATAGGCCTATAATTCTCAATATTATCTCTAGATCCTGATTTATAAATTGAATTAACAAAAGAATACTTCCAACAATTCAAAAACAATCCCTGGGAGAGTGATAAGTTAAAGATTCTTTGAAGATTATAGAGTAAATTAAATCTGCAATTTTAAATAAATAAAGGGGGCAAGTTATCAGGTGCAACAGTACATGAACTGTCAAGAGATGAAAGTTGACTCGAGAATATAACTCTCTGAGATATAGAGAGATCCTATATCAATGGAAGAGTTCTGGAATAATTATTGCATCCGTAACATATTCATCTTCATAAATAAAGTTTGATTGAAAAAAGGTAGCAAACATGTTACATATTTCTTGCTAGTTACTACTTACACCATGAAGAAAGAGACTGTCAGACTGAACAAAAATAAAATAAAAACAAAAACAACAAAAACAAATATCAAAATGGTTGTTCCATCTGTTTAGGAAAATTAATTTACAACCGAAAAGTGGAAAAGTACAATTTAATGAAAAAAAGTGTGCAATTGAGCTTTTTTATCTTAAAAAAATCTTGGATTAATTTCCGATCGATTGGTATATAGTTTGCCTTTCTGTTCAAAGGAAAACATAGTTAAATATCCATTCAAACATTTTTCCGGATCCATTTCTATGGCCGCCATCAAAAACTTACTTTTTTCTTCATTTAAATAATTTAAAACCAACATATTTATTTTATTGGAGGTCATCCTTGTATTCTTATACGAAAAGAACTTTCAATTGTGATAGTTTTTGTAACCAAGATTTTAAATGTTAGAATTAATTTAACAAAATCCAGTGGAAACACTACTAGATTATTTTTAATCAAACTGGAAGATAATCTAGATTATCGTTCAGTGGAAACGTAATATTAGGGTACTACAATAAAACTTAATCCAAATCTCGAATTCGAATTCTTAACTTCTGCAATACTTTTCATGTATACCTATTTAAATGAACATGTCGCAATGTATTTCTATGCGATCATTTGTTGCTAACGAAAATTAATAAGCCCTGAAAGTTAGTTATTTACGCGTTAATTGTATATATTTCGCTAAAATATTAAAGTATCACTTAGAAGTCATTTCAAGTTTGTATGCTTAAGTCAAATCATTTATGATAGATCCATTAGAGCCTTATGTATGACGTATTATGCGACCACGATCACCCTTCCTCTAAACGAAGAACCGAGCCGAACAACCGATTAAATTTATGCGCCTAATTTCTTCTCCACGGAAGGCATTTCAGTTCAAAAGAAAAGACAGAGTCATGTTAAACACGCTTTGTAATTTTCTAATATGATAATTGGTTGTAATTTATGAGACTTCCATAAGAGTGACGCCTCCTCGTTGAGTTCTGAGAAATTTGCTTAAATTATTTGGAACTCTAGCGACGAGACTGGATGCAGGGCAGGGCAGTGCTTTGCACAGCTCCTTATAAGTCTGAGAGTTCCATCTTCCATGTCAAGTCATGAGATCTTACCAAATAAGAGGAAAACTGTCACACACTTTGCTTGCCTGTTGGCGCAGCAGTGCTTAGATGAAAATTAAAAGCGTGTTGTGTGAGGAGTACAAAGACAAAAAACATTTCCGAGGATCCACTGCATGAAGATGGTTCTCTGCGTTTCGGTGTGGATGAGCCGTTCATCGTGTTCCTCTATATTCAGATTTGATTTATTTCGTTTTTATTTAAAGCATAATATGCTGAAACGAATAACCATTAATTGTGGTCTACTTCCTGGCAGGGATTTTTTTTGTGTACATTTATAAAGGTGATTATTTTGAACTGATGTCGATGTGATCTGTATAGGTTAGGTATCTACTGATGTTTAAAAAAAATTTCTCGATTTTTTTGAAATTGCAAGAACTAAACTGATAAAAAAACAACGCAGGGTCATTCATTTACTAAATTACGTTTTAAAGTCAAAATTCACAAGCGGAAAAATATGTAAATCAACCGTTTCTATCCAGATACGGTAGGCGTATCAAAGAAGTCCACGATAGCTATGCAACTTCACATGTAATTAAATAGTTCAGGAATGCACCAACAAACACTAACCACAAATGGGCGAGTCGGAATATTATTTACACACATTTTCTGACATTTCCATTTTTCTTTCCATCCCGATCCCGATGTGCATCCTTCGTTTTCGTCATTTATTTAAATCTACAAAATATGTACTAACATCCCTAGCGGGGTCGGGCTGTGCGGGGAAAGAACTCGACTCGACTCCGTGCCTAGCACACAAGACCCAAATAAGGGACGAGCTAAGCGACGAGATTTATGAGTGTTTGGTGACAAACACTGAAATGTGATGATTTATAATGAGGACGTATTAATTATTTTGACACTGTTTTGCTCCATTTAAATTGAATTGTTTCGGGGAAGACGCAGCAGCATCGGGACTAGCTGATCTTCCCATTCCCAGTTTGGCTATAAATCCAGAAAGGTGGACGAAACGACATTATTTCATGAGTCGCAAGTCGCAGGAATATGCCGACGGGTCTTAGAAGACAAAAAAGAAAAAAGAAAAAAATGAGCTATTCAATAAGTGGATAAGCCTCCTCAATTAAATTCCTCTCAAGTGCGCAATGCACTGAGCAATTAATTTTAGCAATTTTTCAATCTTGTCAACTTGATGGCGGCTGCGGCGAAAGAAAAACCGTGGAATGTTCCTTAGCAGGCGCAGGGATCAAGCATCAGACACTTTGAATATTTGCTTTGCTTGCAATTTCAATAAGAATTTTCTATTTTAATTTCACTCTGGAATAGGATGGATTTTATTTTTTATATTTTGTTGAGAAATTTATTTGATTTTGAATAAAATCCGAGATATCGCATTTGATTAGGCTTGTCGTGTAGCACATCAGTTCATGGAACCACCAAAACAAGTGGAATGGAAAATTGAAGGAAGTTCTCTGAATCTGAAAGTGATACACTAATTAGGATTATTTTACCCTGTTTTTGATTTGGAGTGCATGTTGTAGTGCACCCTTTTTTTCAAGTTATAGAAAACAAAATGCTGTAGCGTTGCATAGTCAAATTAAATGTGATAATTGTGGTGTCTGATTTATGGCCCTGAGTGATGAGCATATGTTTTAATTAATTTCCAGGAAAGCGTACGATCTGATCGCGATGCTTGTATTCGGTTACGTTGAAGAAAAGAAACATACATATATGTGTTGATTCAACTGCTAAAACTGAAATTTTGTTGATCATGAACAGTGTTAACAAGTGTTGGGGAGCCTCGTCAGATAAACTGAACATATCAGAAAGTTGAAAATACATAAGCTTGAATTTGACTGGAAGTCAAGGTAAGGTCGCAGAATATTTTTAAAGACAGATCAATTAATCTTGCAAATACTATGATCTGCATCCGCTGTGCACTAGCAGATCTCGGTGGGAACAATATAACTTGATTTTCTCACGTCGTCGTTGTGCAGTGCTAGCGTAGGTGGATCACGTCCATTGTTGACCGTGATAATTGCCGTCCTCTTAAATTTCTTGGTCCCGCAGACCGCTTGGTGAATTGGAGCAAAATCCTGAATGTCCACTCAATTTTTCGTTTCATTTACTTCCAAGCTGTGGAACGTGGGCTCAACATATCAATAGAATTAAATTATTAAAACAGTCTGGTCCCTGCTCGGGCGCTAGTAACGAGTTACGATCTCGGTAAATAAAAAAAAATAAGTTTCTTAGACCCAACTAAGTACTTGGCCTGATTAAAAATAAATGTTTAGATATTTATGACCAATTCGGTCTGCACACAATCACAAATGACATACCAAGCAAATTTTAAACAAATAGAAACTTAATAACAAAATTGCAGCATTTCAGTTCCCGGCACCCGAAAAATATATGCTATTTGTTTTGTCAAGTAGTTATCTTGTTCATTGCTGACGGTGATAACTATTTTTCAATTTGAAGTTTATCATCAATAGGTTAAACTAAACGACAGACGGAACCACCGAACACACGTCTATCGTCGTGTGTCTGATGATTTAAATGATTAAATATTGATTTCACTTGTCATTTGTCAATTTTTTTTTTTAATTGGCAGTTCAAGAGAGTAAAATGGGTCTACCACGAAATCTTGAATGCAAATATCTTGAAAACAAAATTCTCGAATGAAAAAATCTCTAAAACAAAATTCTCGAACTTAAGATCTCGAAATACAAAGATCTTGAAATAAAAATCTACAGAGACGAATGCTGAAATGCTTAGCGTTTTAACCTCAGAGTGAAATTCATGACTATAAGATATAAGCAAATCGGGAAGTGGTTTGACAGAAACTACACAAATATACGTGCAAAACACCAGACCTATGTATTTTCCATCTTTGGTCTTGTGCAGACCAAACAAGAGAAATCTCAAAACAAAATTGAGTCTTAGCATAGAAGACTTAAATTTTTAGTTGGTAGGTAGGTAGGTTAGAATGGCTGTCATATACAGTGCATAATAGAGATTTGGAGTGTTTAGATCCAATTAGTTTTGTTAAGATAGAGAACCAAGTTCCTAATCTTAATAACTGCGAGTTCGCTAAGCTCGCGTAGGAAGAGAGCACCCAAAGCCATAGTTCTGGTTAGTGATGGGATCATTCGAATGATATAATCGATTATAATCGATTCAGGCAATCATTCGAGATCATTCGATTATTGAAATCATTCGAATGATTTCTCAAACCCTGCTACAACTACTACTCTTCAAAATTAAAATTTAAAATTAAAAAGAAATCGAATGACGATTATTAGTATTCGAATGACCATTATTATCATTCGAATGCAAATAATCGATTATTAGTATTCGAATGAAAAATCATTCGAATGAATAATCGATTATTAATAATCGAATTCAAAATCATTCGAATGAAAATAGTACTCGAATGAAAATAGTACTTGAATGAAAAGAATCGATTATTAGTATTCGAATGTAAAAAAATCGAATGATTATTATTTTAAATTTTAATTGAATTTACAAATCTTTGAAATGAAATTTTGTTAATGATTTTTGGTTACATTTTTTAAATGCGAACAAAAATTTGTGTTTGGAGTTGTTCTTTTTTTTCAATTTTTTTTTCTTAAATCATAGCTTTGGCTTTCAATATACATATACATGTTGGAAGAACTCCTTACCAGAGCTCTGCTACGTCGGCAACATCAATAAATTGACGAATGACTGAGTAAAATTTAAAAAAAATAATTTTTCACCATTTTCATTAGATTTCGTAATTCGAATACTATTTTCTCGATTATTGAAATCATTCGATTATGCCCATCACTAGCTTCTGGTATTTAGAAGGGCCGGGCATTCACACAAAAAGTGGTGGAGTGTTTCCCTCTGCTCCGTAACTCTACAGCTACGACAAAATTCGTTGTGGGGAATACCAAGTTTCATGGCATGTTGTCCGACTGGCCAGTGGCCTGTGCTAATGGCAACTACCCTGCCAATGTCTGACCTAGGTTTATTCAGAAGTTCCTTGGTACGATTGTGGTCGTAAGTGGGCCACATATCTGTCTCGAGATATTGCTGTTGGTGAGATTTTTCCATGTTACGTTAGATTTTTTAAGAAAATGGTTTTGAATATCCGATACTAAGGGAATCTTAACTTCCTCAGCTTGGGATATTTGAAGGTTTGATCCCGTCCTGGCCAGTTCATCAGCGATTTCATTACCTTGAATTGTCGTTGAAACTTGCGAGCTCTTACTCTAACGATTCTGGACTTAGTCAAGTCGCTGTTTATAGCCTTGATAGCTTAGCTACCTAGCTATCAGTAGTTGGTAGGTTCAAGCTTATTCATGTTTTAGTGCAGGAGTCGGTTCAGGAAAATGTAAGGTAGAAAAACTTGAAATGGGGAAAGAATATAAAATAATTCGGGAGTATGCCAAAGCAGAAAAACATTTTTTTTTTTAAATAATGGAAGAAAAAAAAGAAAGAAGATATAACGCTTTCTTAAGAAAAGCCTAGCTCAAAACTCTTTTTTGTTAATTGAATATTTTGTCGAATTTTGTAAAATTTTGGTGAATTCAGTCAAATTTAGTTGTTTTGTTAAAAGTTCATCGCAACATGAACTTCAATTTTTGGACAATATTACTTCAGCTGACTTGCAACAAGTAAGCTGTTAAAGAACTCCACGAATCGTTTACTTGATTTAGCATTTGTCATCAAATGCTGTTAGCAAAGCATGGTTGTTGAATCTACCTCTGCTATATCTAATATAGACAACACCTCTTGACATTTTCTTTTTAATGAAGATAGCGTACAACTGCTAGATGATATTAATAAGTTAATCGTATGGTGTGAAAAGAATAATTTAAATCTTAAAACACAAAAAGGTCAGACAATGACAATTTCAAAAAAGCGTAATCCAACATCATATGATTATGTTATCGCCCAACACATCTTATCCCGTGTCTGTAAGGTTAGGGACTTAGGAGTCCTAATTTAGATTTTTCAGAACACATTAACAACATCGTCAACAAAGCAAACTCAATGTAAGGGTTTATTAAGCGTTGGTCCAAATTTCTTGACCCTAACATTTCCTATGCCTTGTACAACAGTTAAGTTCGACCCCAACTCGAATATGCATCACAAGTTTGGTCTCCTTATTATGAGATACATATTGAGAGACTAGAATCGGTTCATCACAATTTTACACGTTTAGCCTTTTAAGGGCTCCAATGGATTGACCTTATTAATATCCCTTCTTATGAGTATGAGGATCGACTTGTATTTTTCCAGATGCAAAAACTTTGGCAAAGAAGAACAAAAACTGATATTGTTTTCCTTCACAAAATTATACTGGTGTCACTGATACTCCAGACATTCTAAATGCTATCCTCTTTAATTATCGAGGTGGAGATTATGTTTTGCGTTCCCATGTTTAATTAAAATCCGCAAACAAAGAGTAAGCTTTTGAATGCGAATGAAAACTTATTAGACTTTCATATCAATAAAAACAAGTTAAAACAAATTCTTAAAACCAGTGTGCAACGTTTTTAATTGGTTTTTGTGTTTTTTATGTTTTGTAAATTTATTGTTTGTAATGTTTTGTTATTGTGTCAGTGTTCGTTTGTTTTAGATAATTCTACTAACAACTAACACTGCTCTAGGTGATGAGACATTTGCCGTAAGAAACAGCTTGCATTAAACAATCTTCCGCATTATCTGATTGTGTGAAAAAATTCGTCAGGTCAGCTAATTAATAATAAAAAAATTTACCAGAAGCGGATGTTATATAAATAAATATGTATATCTAAAGTATTAAATTATTCTGATTTACAACACCATTCCCACCCTAATTAACTAGAACTAGCCAACTTAGCAGCCCACTCTTAAAAATTTACACAACATTTAGACCTGATGTCATAAAAGTAATTAACCCTTTGCCGTCTTCATTTCAACGGCGAAAAAAAAACACTAAAATAATCGTAAACATCGTTTTTAATATTTACCTGTCACATAAAACTACAACACTGGTTTCTATTTCACTTTATTTATGTTCGCCTATTATTCAAAATTAAAAACACAAACAAAAAAATATTGGACCATATGGATGAGGATGACTGCTCCTTTGCTTGAGCGGCACTGTCCAATAATTGACATTCAAATCTCCATCTGGGCATGTTCCATATGTCACAAGAAACACACGATTCATAATCATCTCTATGACACTTTCTTTGACGACAACAACTTGGTATATTATTGATATTCTGTTTCTGGTGATCATAAGAGTAGGGCAGTCGTATCAAAAACATCTCCTCAATTGAGTGTTGTTTTTCTTAAAAACTATATTTTTCTTACAATTACACGAGACAGTGCCGTTGAAGTATAAGTTTTATCCAAGTTTAGAAAATATATTTTCCACTGTCACTAACGCGGCGCTAGATGAACTACAGATTTCAAACCAATGTTTGTTCTTTAATCTTTTTCAATGTTTTTGTTTCTCTATGATCACCGCATCCAAACAGATGTGACATTTTAATCGTCCCTAAACGGAACACTGATGCATAAGTTTGGAATATCATCAAGATTAATGCCGTGAGGAAAATCATAAATTAATTAGAGATCTCACTCCGAAAGTCAGAGAGATGTTTGTTTTTTGTCTATGCGGTGACGATGATGCTGATCCGACACGAATTAGTGGCATTTAGCTGCGATTTATCGTTCAAAGTGTTGCATTTGAAATTTATGACATCGAACGGAAAATGTCTATGACAATAATTTGTGGTGTTGGATTTAGGGACTGGCAGCCAGCAGCCAGCGCGCGGTAGAAAGGTACCTACAGAGGTACGAAAATTATACTTCCGAATTGAAATGCTTTACAGGTGGTGCCCTATAGTTGATTTTTAATTGGAATTTGGTTTCTTTTTTGAACAAAACATTGAGATTAAGGAAGAGTATTAAGGCTGAAATATGACTTTGTGACCACATCCACATATTGGTTTAGTTTAAATTATGATTTCAAATTCGTTAAGTATTCGATTTATTTTTCTTTTCGGTAACAATTAGGAAGTGTGGCGCCATAGTGGCCGCCGCAATTATGAAGGATATTGAAATAATTTCTTGACATATTTTGTCTACATTCTTAGCGAGTTTTGGTACCAAAATAATTAAGTTAAACATTACTCAAAACTGAGAGAAATAAGATCACTAATGTGATGCGTAATTTTTGGTGTTTTGTTGAACAAACCGGAAGATTGTGGCGCCACTGCCGACCGGTCGTCTTAAAAGGTATCCTCTTAATTGTGTATTTAATAAGTAATGTGTTTATGCTGTAAAAAAAATATCTACATAGACATCCACAGCATGAAATACCATTAGACATAGGTACTGACAGCTGCCTTGGTAGCATTATGCAATTGAATGTTTTATTTTGTTCTAAGGTTTATTTTAAAGATCTAATATTTAATTATTTTTATTGTAGATTGCACGATTTTGTAAGAGCTTTAGGTTTTTTGAAATTCTATCTCAGTGGTATTACAAAATTCGCTTTTGGCGTGGCACAATCTTTTGGAAAAAATGTTTAGTATGTACACATACGTACCTACATATGTATACTACCTTAACAATATTTATTTTATATTCTTAAGATTTCAAGAAATGTTTCGGATTAATAAGAAATAGTTTTTTTTCAAAATTCAGTATCTCCAAAATTGGCACCCAATTCAAATGCAGGTGTTTCGATTTGCAATATTTTTTTGTTTTTTATTTGTTAAATTATTTTTAACTAGCTGACCCCGCGAACTTCGTCTCGCCACCCTTCAGAGCAACTCCAATAACAATTGTCCCTTGGAAAACCAACGAGTTTTCAAGAACTTTCTATTTTCCATTCGAAAACCCATTTTGAAATTTTCCAGGTTTCCATTTGAAAACCAATGCACCTGCAATAAAATGCAAATAATTAAAAAAAAAATCCCTAAGTTTCATCTACAGACTAACACGAACAAAATATAACAAAAATTAGCCAAATCCGTCCAGCCGTTTGTGAGTTATGCGGTTACACACGAACAGGTTTTCGTTTTTATATATATAGATAGCCGACCAGCGGGACGTTGCCGCATGCCTTTTTTTTCTTTTTTCTTGGAGTTATATAGGACACGGCATGAAAATCATTTTGGACAAAAAAAAACCCGTCGAATGATATATCAAAAGAAAGGTCCACTCGAACTCTATTTGTCAAAATAGGCTTAATGTTTTTCGAATCCCTGGTATCCGAGATAATGTTAAATGAGAGCCAATTAATACTGTAGGTATCGGGAGAAAAGATTGCAAATGTGTGGCATAAAACAAAAATGGTTGACAAAAAATTGTTTATTATTTGCAAACATTTTTCCGAAATTTCAAATCGAAATAATGAGATAATCGATCCGCTAAATTCTACATATTTGATAGTTCTGTTTATCACCAGGGTAACCATGCATTGCAGATTAGTTTGGTTTTCAATGATGGATAGAGGGCGCACAGACCTTGATTTTCTTGTTGATGATTTGATGTGGACTTCCTGGAAAAATAGAGCAATCTGGCGATTTGAAAACACCGGAAATTTTCGGAAGCCATTGGAAACTTTTGGTTGATTTACCAGGGTATAGTTGTTATTTAAACATATAGAATATATGTATGAATAAGTTCTAACTCGTTGCAGCTCAAAATTGAAGTATTGCTTAATATCCAATTGGCAATCACCGAGCAGATGCTCATGAGTTGGTAAATATGGATTAAATTTGACATCGTGGGATGCCCGGCGACTGAAAGTGCGCGAGTTAGTAGTCTGTAAGAGTTTATATCTCTGTTTGATGAAAATAAATAAAATCTAAATACTAAATACTAAATACAAAGTAGGTCTTTCAAAAAAGTGGAGTACACCTTATACTTAACAAACATTTGGGAATGAGAAAGCTGTGCGTAAGGTGGGTGCTGCGATATCTGACAATGAAACTTACACTGCGTGGTAAGAATGTTTCAAAGTTTGCCAATGTCCCATAGAAACAAAGCCGAGTTTATGAGTCATTTCATAACCATTTACGAAATATGCGTCCATCACTTCTAACATAAGACAAAAGAACAGTCAAAACGATGGACTAAAAAGGTCAAATCGGCTCTAAAGAAAGCAAAGAAATTTGCTCATAAGTACGCAAGGTCATTGCATCAGTTTTTTGGTATGCACGTCTTGTAATTTTCATAATTCTTGAGAAAGGAGTATTATGCAATTTTTGCAGGGTTTGGGTGATGATATCCGGGTAAAACCAAAATGTCCCCATTTGATGAAGAAGAAAATTTTGCTTCATCACGACAGTACCTACACCAGTTAACACTCCGATATGGGTTTGTAGTCCAGGCACGTTGAATATGGAGAACAAAAAAATGTTATCCAGAAATTTACGTTTCCAAATGGTTAAAAGGGTTAAAGTCAACATAAGGAAAGTGAGTTTTGCGCCCAAGAAGTTAAGAGGAAGATTTTAGGGGTTGAAAAGCGGGGAAATGGATACATCTCGTGTTTTTTGCAATTTCACGCGAAATTTGATGTCCTTATGAAAAATGTTATATACAAAAGTTGTAGATCTTGGAAAAATCTACAGCTTTTGTATGGATAATTTTTTAATATAACCTCAAAATTTTAGAAAAAAAATGCAAAAAATCAAAAAAAAATTGTTTTTGTTTTTTACTTGTCAATTTCTCAAAAATAAATATTTTTTAACCAAACTTGCTGAAAGTACTTCTTTTAATGTTTAAAAAATAATAAATCGCAAATAAATGTATAGTATTTGTGTATATAAATTGTAAATGCATGATATTTATCAGTACTTGAGCATATTTCATTAAAAAATCAACTTGATTAAAATTGAGTTTTTCATTATTGTCATTTACCTCCATTATTTATTATTATTATTATTATTATTAGTAGTAGTATTGTTAACAATCTATTTTGTTGATATAAATTTCATTTATAAATTCGGTGCAAGTTAGATTAGATTCAGAATTCATTTTAAAAAAATCATTCAAATATTTAAAAGCATGTTTTAAATAATTGTATACAAAAATTAATTATAAGACGATTTATTTATCAAAATATGTAGAAAATAATTGCATTAATTAATTTCATCGCGAGAAATGAGGAACTTTTCTTATTAAAGTAAAAGTCGATGGCATTGAATGTACTTACCTGACATCTTTCAACTACACGGAATAAGCTATTACAATGTTTATAGCAGTATTGTACAAAAATAAAAATTTATTTAAATAGGAAAACATATGTTTCTTCGTGTTTTTTTCCGTACAATTCAATGGTCTTATTATTTAAAAAAAAATGTATTTATAACAAATTATTAACAATAACCAAAAAATTTGTTTTTGCAAAATTATTTTTTTTATATTTTTCAATTTTTAGACATGTTTTTAAATGGAAGCTGTATTGTTTTATTATTTCATTGAAAAGTAGACGTCAAAACGAAAAAAATTATCCCTGTATGACCTCTCTACGATGATTGTATGTAGTAAAATGTAACTTTGTAACGTGTTTCGGACCGAAAAAAATGAATATTTCAAACGGTTTTTAATATTTCAATCTGAAATTTCCATTGTTTGGGACATTAAAAGAAGTACTTTCAGCAAGTTTGGTTAAAAAATATTTATTTTTGAGAAATTGACAAGTAAAAAACAAAAAATTTTTTTTTTTATTTCTTGCATTTTTTTCTAAAATTTTTAGGTTATATTAAAAAATTATCCATACAAAAGCTGTAGTTTTTTCCAAGATCTACAACTTTTGTGTATAACATTTTTCAGTAGGACGTCAAATTTCGCGTGAAATTGCAAAAAACACGAGATGTATCCATTTTCCCCCTTTTCAACCCCTAAAATCATCCCCTTACCTTCTTAGGCGCAAAACTCATTTTCCTTATGTTGACTTTAACCATTTGAAAACCTAAAATTCTGGATAACATTTTTCTTTTTTTATCTTTGTAAATGAGTTAATTTGCCTGGACTATTGGCCAATATTAATGAGATGGAGTTTGAATTTGAATTACTTACTCAAGTACCAGATTTAGCCCGCTCGGATTATGATGGCTCGGTGAAAATATTTTTCCAATAATGAAGGTGTGGAATCAGCCGATGAAGGCTATGCTCTATAGAGCTCGACAGATAAAAACAGGACATTGAAGCGATGATTTCAACATACACACATACATACATTGTATGTTATAAATTTTCAATAATTTTCAACTAAAATAATTGCTTTTTATTTGACATTATTTCAAAGTAAAATTGAGTATTCGTATATTGATCATTTTTTTTTGTAGTGCGAAATATAATTTTTTTTAACATTTTTTAACATTTGAACCATTTGTGATTTGAAAAGTATACATTTTATTTTTCGTAAACCTTCTTCCCATATTCCACTTTCATTTAGAAAAAAAATTAGGACAATCGGTCAACCGGTGTGGCCGGTTATAGCGAACGAACACAAAAAATAGGCTGTTCTTTTATATATATACACTAGTCAAAACAATTAAAGGAACACTTGAAAAAACTCAAAAATGGAGTGGTTTTTTATAAGGCTGTATCTCAGTAGAAAAAAGACGGATTGAAGTGAAATAAAAAGTTTTTCAAAGGTTATCATTTTTTCTTTTCAAATTATTTTGAGTTAAAAAAGTACCGTAAGTCGTTTTTGCTTGAGCGTAAAAAATGTTCACTCAATTTCAAAATCGAAAAAAAAAATAAACTTTGAGTTCTCATATAATGAGCGGAAATTTTTTTTCAATCCAATCAATCTAAGATTCAATTTGAGAATTTTGCTGGCTATAATTCACTGTTTGGTTCAGATCGCTACGATTTTTTTTCTAATCAAAAAATGGGTTTACATGCAAAAACACAATTTTGACTTTGGACCCTAATAACTCTGCTAAATATTGACTTAAAAAAAATAAAAGCAGATTTGAAAAATTTGTTAAATTTTCTACACAAAAACAATTTAAAAAATAAAAATATTGCTTTTTTCAATTTTTTCTATCAATTTATAAAAAGGTTCAAAATACGCATTTTTCAACTTTTTCATAAAAACTACCGTTATTTTGTGGTTTTCAGTGATACAACTAATCTGAGGCTTAATTATTAAAGCTCATAAAATTTCCTTGATTTTGGTGAAAATTTCACATCAATACGATTAACCGTTTCTCTGTTTCGATCAATCAAACTTACGAAACACTTTTTTTTCAATTTTAAGGAAAGTTTAGTTTTTTCTTATTTTTCTGTTTTTTTGAATTTGTTTATTTTTTTATTTTTTTTATTTTTTCCATTTTCATTTATGATTATGTGAAATTCGGCCGAATTTCCTTGATTTTTATGAAAATTCGTCCGAATTTCACATAATCCTATATGAAAATGGAAAAAATAAAAAAAATAAAAAATAAACAAATTCAAAAAAAAAACAGAAAAATAAGAAAAAACTAAACTTTCCTTAAAATTGAAAAAAAAGTGTTTCGTAAGTTTGATTGATCGAAACAGAGAAACGGTTAATCGTATTGATGTGAAATTTTCACCAAAATCAAGGAAATTTTATGAGCTTTAATAATTAAGCCTCAGATTAGTTGTACCACTGAAAACCACAAAATAACGGTAGTTTTTATGAAAAAGTTGAAAAATACGGATTTTGGACCTTTTTTTTTAAAGTGATAGAAAAGATTGAAAAAAACAATATTTTTATTTTTTCAAAATGTTTTTGTGTAGAAAATTTAATGAATTTTTCAAATCTGTCTTCAGTTTTTTTGTAAGTCAATATTTAGCAGAGTTATTAGGGTCCAAAGTCAAAATTGTGTTTTTGCATGTAAACCCATTTTTTGATTAGAAAAAAAATCGTAGCGATCTGAACCAAACAGTGAATTATAGCCAGCAAAATTCTCAAATTGAATCTTAGATTGGTTGGATTGAAAAAAAATTTCCGCTCATTATATGAGAACTCAAAGTTTATTTTTTTTTCGATTTTGAAATTGAGTGAACATTTTTTACGCTCAAGCAAAAACGACTAACGGTACTTTTTTAACTCAAAATAATTTGAAAAGAAAAAATGATAACCTTTGAAAAACTTTTTATTTCACTTCAATCCGTCTTTTTTCTACTGAGATACAGCCTTATAAAAAACCACTCCATTTTTGAGTTTTTTCAAGTGTTCCTTTAATTGTTTTGACTAGTGTAGATAATAATCATAACAATAATATATTTTTATTGAATGCATAAACACAGTAAGAAAAAAATCTTATAAATTAGTGTTCTGTTAATAATACATTTAAATAAATGGAGAAAAGCTAGGTACATCATCTAAAAAAAAATTTTGCAAGGACCATTTTTTTTTTTTAAGTTTTCCCTTCTGAAACCATTAACGAAATTAATATTTAATACATACATCTCACTTATAAGATTCTTTTTGTAAGAGCCGATTTTTCAATCGTCAGATAAATAACCAGATAGTGTTTATTCGACAAACAACAAAATATTGGATTTCTTCAATCGTCTGATAGACTTTATCTGACGAAAAACGCTCTTATTTATTCGACCGATGAATACTCAGATAAGTTAATTTGCCAGTTTGTTATTTGTAGAATTTTTCGATAATTGAAAAATCGGCTCTAAGACAATTTTAACAAAAAAAAAAAGAAAACAAAATTACGCATTTTAAAAGTAACTTCGAAGATCTCTACGAAACTGTGATTCGAAGTTAATTCTTCTTACATTTCTTGGAAGGAGGTTCCAAAGACGTATAGCAAAGATGAAAAATTGTTGCTCTGAGGTCCGACAAGTAAAGGTAAACCGAGGGTATACTAGCACTTGGGATCTGTTAGAGGTGCTGAACCGTATCCTATTAAACAAACTACAATGTTGTTGTGTTTGAATTATATTTTTTATTAATCCCACGCCTCTTTCCCCCCAGATAATGCACGCGCGGGGTCCATTTTCACCGAGTACGATTACAATTACGGTTGCTAGTCGTATCGGCACTTTATTTGAAATTATTTGAAATAAATAAAATAATAAAAAGAAAGTGATGGCGACACGAATAGGTACCAGGAAGACAAGTGTTTGGGACTGCTTAATACAAGCAGGTACAACAGGAAAAACAAAATAAATTAAAATTTTATATTAAAAGTTGTGTGACTGCATTAATCAATGTTATCGAGGACCTTAGACAGGCGATGGATAGGGATCACGTTTCATTCCTCGTTCTCTTGGATTTTTCGAAAGCGTTTGATTCTGTTGACCACACTATCTTATGCGAAAAACTCTACAGAGAGTTTAATTTCTCGACAACAGCGGTAAAATTATTGTCTTCTTATCTTTCCGGTAGATCACAAGCTGTAGAAGTCAATGGTTCCTTATCAAACTTTCTATCAAACACAAAAGGTGTCCCGCAAGGATCCATTTTGGGTCCATTGCTGTTCTCTTTATATATAAACTCTCTACCTTCTTATATTAAGTACTGCCTTTCAACAATGTATGCTGATGATGTGCAACTTTATTTAAGTTGTCCGCTTGGACTAGTTGAACATTATTTAGCATGCCTTAATGAAGACCTGGAAAGTATAGGTACTACGCTGGTCTGGAACAAACAGACTATTACTTAACCCTACTAAAACTAAATGCTTGGTAATATCAAAAACACCTTTAGATCTGTCTTACCTTCCTCCAATTCTAATGAATAATGTACCCATTGAGTTTGTTGAGTCAGCAAAAAATCTAGGTATAACCTTCAAAGAAAGACTTACATGGGATACTCACATTAATATAATTGTCGGTAGAACTTACGGGGCCTTGCGTTCTTTAAAAGTGGCTCAGTATTTCACACCTATAAAAACTCGTATCATGCTTGTCAAAACCCTGATTATTCCTATTCTAACATATGGTTGTGAGATATTTTGCTCTGCCAGTTATGAGAGCAAACGAAGGCTTAATGTGGCATTTAATAGTGCTATACGTTACATTTTTGGTCTGCGAAGACGTGACCGGATTTCAAATTTTTCTTGCCAAGTATTGAATATGTCATTTGATAACTTACTTAAATTTCGAACATTAGCCTTGTTATCCGATATTTGGCTTTCACATACACCCGAATATCTTTTCAATAGACTCAGAAGTACTTCATCAACCAGGACTCGTCAACTCATACATCCGCGCTACTCATCTCTTACTTCTGAGCGCCAATTCTATGTTAATAGTATACGTCTTTGGAATTCTTTACCACGTGCCATAAGAGAATTAAGTGATGCATCGAAGGTGAAAGATGAAATAAAAAAACATCTGTCTGCATCGTAATATGTAATTATTTTCTTTTATCGTGAATGTTAGTTGAAGCTTTATTAAAACCGTGTCATATGTATTTTCTTATCATCTTGTCATATGTATGTACTCGTAATCTGTTATTGGCAATGAAATATATATATATATAAAAAAAAATTAAGATATATTAGAATATCGTGTCAAAAATAATGACAACTATGTGCCTCTATTAAAATGTTCGCTTAAGTTCCATATCTATTGTATCTGTTTTATTATATTACACTTATCACTAGATTATAAGATATTATATCTTACAGTGTTTAAGTAGGTCGAAGTTTCTTAAATAAATAAATAAATAAATAAAATATTACAAAAAGTAAAAAAAGAAAAAATGCAAAATTTTAAAATCAAAAATTTAAAAATTTTTAAGTCAAAAAATTTAAAAAATATAAAAAAACAAAGAAAAAAGTAAATACGCGTTTAGAAAACACTTGTCAAGTTCGTAAAAAATACAAGAAAAAAATAAAAAGAGTCAGTTTCTTATTTATTTTTTTTTTTTATAAAAAAATAAAAAAAAAATACATTATTAGACAACAAAAAACATTTAAGAGCGTGCCACACTGGTTTTAAGCATATTCTTTAATTTATTCTTATTAATCTGAAAGTCAATCAGATCCGTATATTGAAAAGTAAGATAAGAGTTCTATATCTACCGAATAAGATGATCGAGGGGCAAATCGTAGATTTTAATCGAAAAATTGGATATACGATCAAACCGACACGCAAGCCAAATATGTAGCGTGTTGTATTATTGAAGGCTACATTCAATTTTCTCCTACTGACAGCATTGCAGTTGCAGTAGACTTCGAACCATATGTCAATATCGGAATTACTATAGTTTTGGCTAGTATCCGAGTATTTAAAGGCGTATAATAAAGCGATGACCACAACATTCTAAGGATTCCATAGGCCATACCCACGGCCGCATTTATATGGTTGTCCCAAGTGAGCGTCCTATTAAACAACATATCTCGATTTCTTGCGATGGATGTTTATGCGATTGGTGTACCATTCAAGAAGATACTTGGGAAATAGTCTAAATCAAGCACTTTCAACGATATCTGTGCTTTCAACACAAACAAATTCAAAAGGATTAACTTAGTGAGAAACATTGATAGGCTCATCGAGCTCAGAAGAAAAACGAGAAAGATGTGGAAAAGGAAGCGAAACGAAGTTCTGATTAAGTTCATCTACCTACATCAATATCCTCTTTGCAAACTGTGTTTTGTTTCCAATTCCTATTAGTCTCAGATTTTTCCATAATTTTCGTTTGTTTGATGTTGTTCGTAGCTTACTCTTAAACATTTTAATTTAAGCGGATCTTATTTTTCTTACAGCTAGGTTGCGGAGGGTACGATAATAATGATGTTGAACCTCTAATCTAAACCTCTTTTA
The DNA here is from genome assembly GCA_943590905.1 of Sphaerophoria taeniata. NCBI lineage: Eukaryota > Metazoa > Arthropoda > Insecta > Diptera > Syrphidae > Sphaerophoria > Sphaerophoria taeniata. The sequence continues at coordinate 56,785,175 of OX016540.1, forward strand.
TTTATCTTGTTTAAGTTAATTTAATGTTTTTTTTCTTTCAAAGGCTTATAGTGTATATATAGATATATATATATAATAATAATATGGAAATACTCTTATATTAAAGTTAAACAAACGAACGCCCAAAGCGAATACTTTTTAACTTCTTAAGAGTTAGAGTTAGGGGTTAGACTGGGTCGAGTCGAATGAACTTTCTCCTTCATTCCAAATTATAACTCACAAAAAACGTAAAAAAAATAAAAACATAATTAAAATTCATAAATAAATATTTAAATTGAAATATGTACCTCAAAAATATATTTTATCTGAAAAAAATGTATCTCATATGATTTCTTAAGAAATTGTTGATTTTTCAAATTAAAAACAAAAAATCCTCGTTTTTTTAAATTAAGTTCTTATATATAATTTTTTTCAAAAATGTCTTAAAATTAATTTGGGTATACATTATTCAAGAATATGTAAATATACATTTTATAATGGAATTTTGATTTTTAATATTGGTACATTTTCGAGATACAGAATTAAAAAAAAAATATTTTAATATGTATTTTAATTAAAAAATATTTTTTAGAAATACAAAAAATTGTTTAAGATTTTTTTTATTTGCGCAATGTTTACGTACTTTCGAAAAGAGTAAGTTGATCGGACTATTATTTTTCGAGAAAACTTAAAACAAAAAAAAAACGGTGCTATGAGAAGTACCGTTTTGGAGCAATAAAAACATATTTTTTTACCTAAAATACATCAGTTAAAAAAAAAATCAAAGAAATTTAAAAAAAAATCGTAGGATCCGTTTTTGAGGAAACTTTTGGTTTTTGGCCAAAAAAAATATATGTTGGCTAGGCTTCCCTTAACTTTGATCTTTAAAGTAATCAAAAAATCGACCCACGCGAATTCGCTCCAACATCTAATTTTTAGTTTGAAGTCAATCAGACCAGTCATTTGTTAAGGCTGTAGGTGCGTTTACAGACAGACAGACAGACAGACAGACAGACAGACAGACGGACGGAATCGCTTGACCATTGTTCCACGCATAATAAGGAATTCCGTAATTTTTGAGTAAATAAAAAAGAAAGGATAACCGCTATTGTTTATATTACATGTAATATTTTGGGATGTATTCACACATTTTTTGGATCGTTGATTCAAAAGTTAGCGCTATAGGGTGGATAAACTGGGTTTTAAAATGGGTGAGTAAAACTTCTTGATAGAAATAAAACAACTTGATCGCTTGGATGTCTGATGCCACAATAAGTATATACGTTTTTTATTAATATAGATTTTAACTTATTTTTAACTTTCATTTAACCTAGTATACTACTCAAATTTTCTCAAAAATGCTTCCTACGAAGCCTTCTCGTAAATATTGTTGTTCTCAAAATTATTGCTTTCAACTTCAACAAAAATGTGTATCATACTCACATACTTAAAGACCGATCAAAATAAACTAAACTATATTTTAAAATGTTATACCAGCCAGCGACATGTACTTACAGCAATTGCCTTTTGTTATTAACAATTTCTTAAGTTTTTTTTTTTATGACAGTCACTATCTATTCAATGTAAGGTAATCCTTAGCCTTAATTATAAAAACCAATTAAAATAAAGAGGAACTTAAAAATAAGTTGATACTTATAAGTCTAAACGGTTAAGAAAACGAATGTCAAACAAATGTTTAAATTTGTTTTTTTTGTGGTATTTCAATTCATAAGAACCCACAAATTTCTTAATTTGCCGACTGAAGAAAATTTTAAAATATTAAACTTAATTGTTCAAAATATTTTCAACTCATTAGCATTTTCATTTAAATAAACAATAATTATTTATGTTTCAAAATTAACAAAATAACATTTTCAACTGTTTGAAACTAATTAAAATTCTCTGCCGGATACTGGCATTTCTATGTTAATGAACACTTAGCACCCATAAACTATATCATTAAAATATAAATTATTAAATCATAATTCTTGAACCATTCCCAAGGTATACCGCTCTTTATATGCCCTCTCTTGCTCCCAATCAACCTTATCCTTTTTCTTTTGTCGTTTCAACGTCAAATGAACCAAACCAAAATAGCTGACTAATTTAAGAAGACATTTTCATCGTTCAATGTGTGAATTATTTGGCTCGTAGCCAAACCAGTGCTATAAAACAAGAACCTAACGACATCGGACAGATTCACGCCTATGTTTCGCGTATGATGTAGCGCTGCAACGGAGCGGTGTCCTCAAGCTAGTCTCGATGGGTATGAATAAATTGGTATCCAAAAGATTGTCTACAAATTAAAGTTAATTAGAGAGCACTGCTGTGATGGCTGATGGGGAATGCTGCTCGAGAAACTCGTCATTGTCCAGTGTATTTAGTTTAATATTCATATTTGCAGAGTATTTCTTCAAACGAATATGACATCTTAATTTTCTTAATTGCGGATAATGAATTTTTGCGAATTGTCGAGCAAACCTGGCTCATTTCCTGAAGGTGAGCAGATTAAAGTAATCAATCAATGCAGTGGGGTTGATTTCCTGAATGAAGGTTATTAAAATAATTTAAGTAAATACTACTCTTATTTTTTTTAAAGGAAACTTAGCTAATGTCCAAAGCGACACGACGCATGCTTTAATTTGTTGAGTTTGTCATTTGGTAAGAAGCAAAAGGAGAGCTGATCTACAATAATTGTAATAATTCTGTTTCTGTAGCATGGTTAGTTTAAGGCTTCAACCATACCAACGTTTTTACCAACATTTCATGTAATTCAAGACTTGTTATAACCTCGAGTAATAAGCTCTTTTTATATTTATTTAAAAAAAATCCATTTTCAAATGCAAACAGTTTCTTTAAGCCCACACGGCTTGGAGAAGAAATTTCAAATCTCAATCAACGAAGCTCACTCCAACTGAATAATGAGTTATTTCTGTTGATTCATTTGGTGGTCCTTTCCAAACCGCAAAAGAACTTTTAAAACCTAGGTATCGGACAAATTATGGTATGCATGAGCCCTTGACACGAATGAGCAGACTTTCTAACTGCAACTCAAACTTATTTGATTTTAATTTAAGTAAAAATCATTTAAAATCTTTATTGAAAGCCAGATGTTCCACGCGCTTAAGTGTTTTATTTGTGTTTTTGTATTTTTTAGTTGTTATTTTATTTTTATCTTGTTGTTTCGCTTGTGTAAGTGTTTGTTTTTCTTAGTGTTTGCCTACTAACAACTAACACTGCACTAAGTGATGAGCCGGTGGTATAACACAGATTCTGTGTTGGCAAACCATTGGTCGCTAGACAGAGTTTGCTATACTCTGTTCAACTTTAATTGTCAGTACAGAAGAAGTAGGGATGTTTGCATCTCTTTTTCACTATGGCAAATTTAATTAATGCTATATTCTTTCAAAAGCTCCATCAGTGTTGCCATACTATACACATTAAATTATTGAAAATTTTATTGAAAATGATAAGTGTTGCCATTTTGTTTATTATTTATATTATATATTCCACAAAATAAAAGCATACATTTTCGCTTTTACTGATTTATCTTTTTCCTCACCACCCATGGGGTAAGATATAAGGTGCGTTTTTTAAATGGTTTCCCCAGTAGGCCTAGTCCCTAACAATCTAAAAATTAACAAAAACATAAGAAACGAATGCATTGATAAATTATAATTAAATATGTAGGTACATAAAAATTTACAAAGTGATTTGTCAGGGCATATTATGCAAATCGCCTTATATTTAAAAAAAAAATAACTCTTGTTTAATGATGAAACGTTCTAAAAAGCATCGAAGGACCACAAAATTATTTAAAGATGAAACGTCCATGAACCATAAAAATCAAGTCAAAATTCAGTGTAATAATAAAGAACAATGTTTATTGATAGTTGTTACCCTCTCGATGTCTGCAATCCAAATGGACGAGAAAATGCTTGCATCAAAATTGAGTTAAACAAAAAAACCAGTATTTGCAACTCTCTCGATTTCAATGCAAAACAGTTAAACGAGTTTATACATAAATTAAGAAAAAGAGCATAATTTAAACAGAATGTGGAAGTTCTTCGTGCTCTCGCAGAGTTTTCCGAGTTCCCAATAAAAAAATTTCAATTTTTCTATTTAAGAATCAATGCACTTTCTATTTGCCATTGGAAAACCCATTCCGAAATTTTCCAGTTTTCCATTTGAAAATCAATGCACCTGCAATAATATGCAATTTTCCCAATGAGTTTTCCGAGTTTTTCATCAAGAACTTTCTGTTTTTCCATTCGAAAACCCATTTTGAAACAAAAAATTCCAAGCAAAAAAAAATCTAATTTCCGACCTTTGTTTGGTTTTTCCAGTTTTCCCACTCTTCCATGAGGTTTTTCCAATTTCTTTTTTTATAAAACAAATACTTTTTTTCAGAAAAGTGTGTAATCAACATACTAAACGAAGCGAAAAATGAAAAAAAGATCAATGTCAACACTTTTTTTTGTCAATACAATAGATTTTTCTATTCATAAAAGCACAGCTTTCAAGAGCTTTCATTGAAATACAAGCGGTTGAAAAGCTTTTCACATTGTTGTGTTCGTTCTTTACCAGGGCTGATAATGAAATTATTTGCTCCGAAATACCACAAAGGGAGTATGTTGACGTTCGAAAGAACCATGCTAAAAGAATTTTTCTCCTCATATTTTAATAAATTATGTGGAATATAACATTAAGAAATAATATTTAAGTTCTTTTGTATTAAAGAAAAATATTTTCGAGAGGATAACCGCGTTTGAGTAGCACGAAAACCACCTTCGTACTCATTTTGCCAGCCCCGTTTTTTATACATGATAAGGGTAGTGTATAAGTGTATAATGAACAGAAATCAGTCTGCGCTGAGATGTGCAGGAGACATGTTGTGTGGGGTATACTCTATGCTCAAGGAAATTACAATAACAATTTGTGTGGTGAGTTCAAGGGTGTCACGTCGTTTTCAGTGGCAGTTCTGCCTTTTTTATATAGACAGGCACCTTTGTAGATGAAAAAGCTCTGCCATAAGAGCAATGCTGACAATTATTTGTGAACGAAGTATATAAGCTCTCTTGGTACGCTTTTTTTGAGTTGACTATTAAAATCGCTCCTTAAAATTTTTGAATTTTGCTGTTTTTTAAAAAAAAAAAACCTTAAATTGATCTAACAAGTGAATATAGTCAAAAAATATCTTTCATCTGAAACATTCAACGGATCTCAGGTAACGATAGATTAAGACTTTAATATCGAGACCGAAAACTGCTTGACACAACAAACCATCGCATCACAGACTGATAAAAGGAAAATCTGCCAAACTTCACCAGAGGAAATCCAAAACACTGCGTTTAACATTCGAAAAGCACCCAAGTTCCACAAAGACCAACAGAACATGACTTCTATGAATGATGCAGATTTCATAAAAATCAAAAGCATTATTGATAATTCGCTTGACGTAGCCCTGGCCAATATGGCCACAAAAGACGATATTGCAAGTCTTAACAATGAAATTGATCATCTGCGCCAAGAGAATCAGGAGCTTTCCCGAAAACTACATTCGTTTGAAATTCGCTGTTGTTTACTGGAAGAAGAACTAGAATTGCAAAGCCGCGAGATAAAAAATAAAAATTTAGTCATTACGCTACCAAGTGAGTGCGAAAACCCTCAAGAACGCATCAACACAATAACCAAACTTTTGCTGGGAAACGACACCCCCGATATGCCACCCGCTATAAAGCTCAACCAAAACAATAAAATAATTAAAATGAAACTAAATACAGGATCTACCGAAAACACAACAAAAATGCTTAAAAATGCATCAAAATTAAAAGGCACGGGTATTTACATACAACGCGATCTCAGCAAACAATGTCAACTTAAACACCGAATTATCCTCGCCTATCGAAGAGCTGTCAGAGAAAGAAAACCGTCAGAAATTATATCGATAAAGAATAACACAATGATAATAGGAGAAAAAGTATTTTATTTATCTAAAAATAATTCACTTAAATATCAGAATCAAGATGGTGAAACTGAGTTACAGAAGATGTTTGGAGATCTTAACTTTAGAAATGTCACTGCTATTTACGAAAATACCATGCATGACAGGCAGCAAAATGAATGGTCTAGACCAGTCGCAACTGTACCAGGGATGGCACCTGTATTCCAAAGTAGTACTAATTTGCATAGATCTTGAAATGTAAATGCCGTCAGTCAAACTATTAACTCTAGCTATACTAATACAATCTTAGCATATAATATATCAGGTCTAAGTAATAAAATTTTATTTTCAGAATTTTTTAATTATATCAGGAATTTTGAAATTTTTTTCTTATTCGAAACACATGTTATAAATGAGAATATTAGTAAATTTAAGAATTATTTTTCTGGTTTTAAACTTATTTGGAATGAAGCTATTAAAACATCAGTTAAAGGCCGCGCTAGTGGAGGAACCTTGTTTGGAATACGCACATCACTTTTAAATGTTTATGATTTTGAAGAAGTTGGAGGAACTACAATCGTTCGATGTCTTAAACAAAAAAACCTATACATTGTGCCATACTATATTAATTGTAACAAATGGAATAATGACTTCGAAACATTGTACAATATTATGCAAACTCTTGACAGCAAAAGTGTATTATTGATGGGAGATTTCAATGCGAGAACTGGGAATTGCCAAATAACAACAACAAATAACATAACCAACTCAACGATTTCGTATACTAATAGACAGTCGAAAGACAGTATGTGCAACAAGAATGGGCGCGATTTGTTACAACTTTTCCAATTGTATGACCTTCTTATACTTAATGGGTGTACAGTCGGGGATATGGAAGGCCATTACACATTCACTGGAGGACAAGGTAGATCTGTCATTGATCTTTGCACTGCCAACAATGACTGGATTGAAAGAATTCAACATTTTGAAGTTCAGTGTAAGCCGTATTCCGATCATATGCCTATTGAAGTTGAAATAATAATGAACACAGCCAATACGAGAGAAACGAATCTCAATCTGCTACCGCGACTTTGCTGGAAAAGTGAATTATCTGCCTTATATCAGCGTTCCTTAGATACGTTACTTTTAAACAGCAATCCATCATCAGAACTGCCGGAAGATCTCAGTAACAAGTTAACCGAATGTATACGAAATGCGTCTCCCTATAAACCACTCTCATCCAACCATAAATTCAAGCAAAAATGGTTTGACCAAGACTGCTACAAGGCCCGGAACAAATCTTTTGCACTTTTGAAAGCTCTGCGATCATCAAATAATTTTCAACTGAGGAGCTGGTATCTTGAAGCAAACAGAAGTTATAAAACGTTATGCTTGGAAAAAAAACATGCTTATGACAATAAAAAAGCAATTGAGCTAGGCCTTACCAAAAACCCGAAGGAATTCTGGAAAATTGCTAAGGAAATCAACGGAACCAATTTTAAAATAGGTGCTGGAATTTCCACTGAAACCCTTGCCATGCACTTTAATCGCCTGCTCTCCAATCATTGTTGTTATACAACTTTGACTGCAGAGCCTTTAATCATTGACCAAATCTTAGATGCAGATATTGAAAGCGAAGAAATTCAAGATATATTAAATAAATCAAAAAATAAAAAGGCACCAGGAGAGGATGGAATTCCTTACGAATTTTTCAAAAATGCAACCCCAATGTTTCTCAACCATTTGAAAACCCTTTTTAATAAAATCTTTTTGAATGCCGACATTCCTTCATCGTTCAAAAAATCCGTCATTTTCCCTATTCACAAGAAGGGCTCGCTAGACTCTCCAGAAAATTACAGAGGAATTTCATTCATGAATGTAATAGCAAAAATATTCTGCAGTTTACTTGCTGAAAGACTTGAAAAATGGATTGAGCAAAATAATATCTTATCTGATCTACAAGCTGGTTTCAGAAAAAACTTTTCAACGATCGATCAAATTTTCACTCTTTCTTCTATAGTCAAAGCATTTGAAGCCCGTAGCAAAAAGGTCTTCTCATTTTTCGTTGACTTCAAAGCTGCCTTTGACCTGGTCAATAGGAACGCCCTCATTTATAAGTTAACTCAACTTGGAATATCTACAAAGTTCCTCAGAGTAATCAGAGAGATGTATACGGACACGAAGGCGGCTGTCTGGGATGGAGTAAATTTCTCAGAATGGTTTAGCACCAGCACGGGAGTAAAGCAAGGATGCCCATTAAGTGCTCTTTTGTTTTCGTTGTTTATAAACGATGTCGCTGATGAACTACCTGGGGGAATAAGAATAGCTAGTTGCAATGTCAATGTGTTATTATACGCCGACGATCTCGTCATACTTTCTGAGTCACCAGAAGGATTACAATTGATGATCAATCGGCTATCGTCATACTGTAACAGATGGGGACTGTCTATCAACACAACAAAATCCAAAATAATGATATTTGCACGTACACACAGTGCTAATAATGGAAGAACCTGGAAATATAATGACTCGCAACTAGAGGTAACGAAGGAAATCAAATATCTTGGTTTAAAAATGAATCCAACATTAAATTTCAAAGCGCATCTATCAGAGAAAGCAAAAAGCTCTCAAAGCTTAATAAATATGACTTGGAAAAATATATTCTCTAATAAACAAATTAACTCATCTACTAAGTATAAAATCTTTAATTCGGTAGTAAAATCAACTCTCTTGTATGCTGCTCAGGTTTGGGGATCAGACGAATACGACGAAATCGAGAAATTTTATAGAAATTTCATCAAGAAACTTTTCAACCTACCACTGAATACACCTAATTATGCCATATATTTAGAAACAGGCCTTCCAAAACTCTTGACAAGCACTCTGAAGGTACAAGCTGATTACATAATCAAAGTCTGCAGCTACCATCATAACACAAGACTCTCCAAAAAGCTACTCTTGTATGAGTTGAGAAACAAAGACTGGTGGTTCGCAAGATGGCAACTTGTTGGCAATGAGTGTGGAGTGAGATTGCATGATGATTTAAGCAATATTAACCATATGAAAGAACAAATGTACAGCATCATAGAGAAAAATGAGGACGCAATGAGGCAGGCACTAATAAAAGAAGCGCAAGAATCAATAAGTAGAATAATCTACAGTCAACTTAAATATGATCTTGGTTCCAGAAACTATTTCCAGGACTCACTGAGTTCTGCAGAGATATCAATCATCTTTAAAGCAAGATGCGAGGTTCTCAACTTAAATGGAAATCCTTACAATGGTAGTTTTAACCAATTCTGTACGCTGTGCAACTTAAAATCAAAAGAAGACTGCCTTCATTTCATTGGCAAATGCCCAATATTCAATTTTCAAAGGCGTTCCTTTTTCGGAAAAAATACTCTTACCCTACAAGAGACTATAAATATCTTAAATGAACACGACTGGAAATCTTTAAGCAAATTTTTGAAAGATATTTACAATTATAGATTGTTATTAATATCAGAATTCTATTAAATTCAAAAGATAAATCTAATTTTTTTTTATTAAGTTGTCAATTAAATTTTATTCAAACCATTTTTGCCAAACTGGCTGACGGCATAGCCATAGCATATATATAATTCAAAATATTGTATAAAACTTTTGTAAATTAATTTCAATAAATGAATTACTTACTTACTTACTGAATTACTTACTTACTTACTTATAAGCTCTCTTCGACCAATTCTGATAGTGTAAAAAAAAATTTAAAAAAAAATGTTTTTAACAATATTAGCACTCTCCCTGGAATGTTTTGTCAAAAATTAAGATATCGAAAAAACTCAAATTGATGGCCATCCCTGTTGTGGTACTAAATAAGTTTATCCAATACAAGAACCATATATTCAGCAACAGCGGTTTTGTTGTTGATTTTAACTTCAAAAATAGATGTCGCTTTAAGACCCGAGAAATTCTATTCATGTACAACAACCTTCTTTGGAGAAGTTCTGTTAATATTCGTACATGCTATAGAAAGCTGTTAAAATTTGAATAAATTTTTTTAAGAATTGGAAAGATATTAATTATTACATATATTCTTAATAAAACAATAATCATAAATGTTAAATAAGGTTAAAGTGATTAAAAGGGAACACAAACTCTGAAGAAAAGTGTGAATACTCAACATCAATTTTTCTTACAGCTTTAAATAAATACTTAACATTTGTTAATGACTTCAAGTAAAGTGAATCATTTCACCTCTATTCAACGGGTTGGAATGTACCCAAAGGCTTTGTATTGCTCCACTTTGTCGTACATAAAAAATTGCCTTTTATATTGAAATCAATGTAAAGTGCGTAGAAGATTTGCAGTATTGCAGTGTCAGATACAGCAACTATTCTACATGTATATAGAGGAGGAATAAGGGTAAAGTATAGCTAGATAGAACAGCTAAGTTAGAATATTTTCCGCACAATAAGTGAAAAACATAATGTTCCCACCCCCGGTCATGTACCGGAGTATCGGTCTTATTAGGATTGGTACATAGCAACACCTATTAATTCGTAACTATAAATTCATTATGAACTGTAAGTAGGCAATAATATGGAAAAAGCTGGTGTAAATTGAAAAACAGAACACAGGGTCATGGCCGTAGCCAAGGGGGGGCAAAGTAGGGCAATGCCCTACCTTAAATTTAAAATGCTTTACCTTCAAAAATGCCCTTCCTATAAGAATTCCGTTCCGTCCAAAATGTTACCAGCATTAAAAATGCCCTGCGTTTTCAATGCCTCACTTTCAAAAATGCACTACTTATGAAAAAATGTCCGACCTTCTCGAATGCCCTACCTTCAAAATACGTTTTGTTTTGGGGAATGAGGTTCTTCGTAGTCAACATAAATTCAACTCGTCGTTTTTTGCTGTTTAAAAAAAATAATTTAATAGAGTGGAATAGCCAAGACCTAGTGTCTTACTCTCATCAACACTTCTCTGGGTGCGTGTGAAGAATTGAGGGGACCTACAATTTAACGCCGATTCCGAACGACAAAAATGAGAAGCACTTTTTCATGACAGATCGATACTCTTGGAAGTTTTGTCAGTTCTTCGCAAGAGGCAGTGCCTTTCTACGCACTTAACTACTAACCACGGTTTTCGCTGTTAGTTGTATACTAACTTAGTTAAGCTGACAGATCTCTCAAATAAAGTATCTAAGATTAGGTTGGTCTAAGGAAACGTAGTGAGGTTTTGTTGTTTGTGCTTACCTTACTTAAGTCAAGGAAGTTATGCAAGCACCAAGCAAACAAAAATCGTTTTGTGAAATTGAGGAATCTGTTGGAGTTGAGACAATTTTAAAAATGTTGTTGTCATCCGCGAACATTAGTGTAGGTACCTATCCAAATTATCAAAAATAAGACAGACATCGTTAAAAGATAAGGAAAAGAGCACGGGGCCAAGGTGACTTCCTTGTGGGACCCCAGAAGCATGTATTTGATTGAAGACTGAGATACGAAAAAACTCTTTAAATTCTATTATCAATGTATAGGCTTATCAATGGATCATGGTGATGGTGAGGTTCGGTATAAGATTAGGTAAAGTAGGTAGCAAATAGATTTCTTATTGTTGTTGGATGCGGAGTAGTAATATTTCGGAATCTCAGATTTTCGTTAGATTTTATGAATTTGAAGAAACTCCTGGCATCACAAGAAAATTTATTTTCATTTGGTTAAAGTATATGTAAGTTATAAAGACATTCACTTAATTTGAAGAAAGAATTATGGACAAGAAGATAACTGATTATAGTAGTCTCAGATTTGGACTATCAGGACACCTTCCAAAGTACGTTTATTTTTTGAGCTACGGAGCTCTCTGTTGTGCCAAGGGGTAAAAAGGGAGAAAAGGTGAAATATTGTTTTGCGTAAGAACAAACGTTTCTGCTTATGGTTGTGTTGGAGTGGCGGAAACTTAAACCAAAATCAAATTGCCGATATTGCACAGGTGTCTGAAAATACGTACATTCGTACACTCTGCGTCTCAATCAACTTGAGGATGTAGCACAGCTGTATATGTGAATCAACATTTTCAACTTTAAGTACCACCAATAGGCCTAAGAGGATATCAAAATCAATATAGGACATCAGTACCTATATCTTACATTGAGGTCCTTAGAGTTTTTGATAAAATGAGCAATCAAAAAATTCAATTATTTTAAGGAATATTAACAATATTTTATCACTTCTCTTGTAAAATATTTTTGTACATACCTACTTTGTAAAAAAAATTTATTTGGACAAAACAATTAAATATTTAAACCCAGATAGATGGATTAATGTTTGGTGCTATGTGCGGGACTGAGTAGCACGAATTTGCCATTGTATTCTAAAACGTAACTCACAAAAAACATTAAACAATACAACAATTTGGATTCATAAATAAAAAGGTACATAAATTGAAATATTTACCTCAAAACACATGCATATGCACTCCTCTAGAAAAAAGACGCTGATCGGTCATATTTGATCAAAATCTCAAGTTTTTTTTAACGAATACAATACGTTCCATATATTCTATATGTCGCAAGTAAAAATTACCAACGCCCTACTTGATATGACTGTTGCCCTACCTTAGATTCAACTCTGGCTACGGGCCCGCACAGGGTATATTATTTTTTCTTAAAATGTCATTTTACTATGATCTGCAATTTCTGTGAACCTGCACGCATAAGTGAACCAGCGAATACTTACTCACTTACCGGTTACCCTATTCATTATATAAGTAAATGCACTTGAGCATCATCTTCTTTATAGCCTCTTCAAACCAGACGTTTTTTTGATTAAAAAAAAAAAAACAAATCAGTGCACCCCGTATATTTCAGGGTTTTATTTGACATAATAATTTTTTGATAAAGATAAAGGGATGCCAGAAAAGGAAATGGACCCTTTTTTCATATCAAAATGCCGATGAAAGCACCCTGTCCCACTTTTTTGTTAAAAATGGAAATGGAAGCACATTTTTACGTGAAGTAGGTAATATTTTTGAACACATCCCTCCTAGAAAATCTTGGGATTTGGATTTTATAAATTTTTCATTTGGCAACCCCTCATAATCTGTCACGTTCCTGAATCCTGATCTTACTTTGAACAATTTTATAAACAGACTGTCTATACTCTTGCTTTTTTTGTGGGGAGATAGACACATTATGACATTATAGTTTCTTGATCGCTGAAAAACTTGTGTCCTTTATCAGGTTAAACCTGATTGCACGTTGCAAGTTCTTCAGAATAAGTAGGTAGGTACTCAGATTTTCAAATTTTGTTTTGAAATGCAGACTTTGCTTAGAGCGTGTTCAACAAGCTCTGAAAACTAAGAGTACGGAGTTATGTACTTTTTCAATCATAAGCAAATGTTGTTTGATATCTGACGTAGAAAGAAGTGGTTACTGGGGTAGCGCAAAGCGGGTAGAGGGTAGAGGGTAGTGGGTTAACGGGTAGAGGGTAGTGGTTAGAGTGGTACCAAAACCGTGAGCTTTTATGTATAGATGGAGGCAGTACGAAGTCTGTAGGGTTAGCTAGTTGTTCTAAAACATTAGTAAACATAGCGCATTTCGCTTCGCCCTAGTTTAAACTCCAGAGTCTAGAACAAAAAGTTTGAATTACTATGTGAGTTATTTGCATGGAATAGAAATCAGTAAAAAGCTGACGGTGCGAAAAAAAGGAAAATTCCAGATTAATCCCGAAAACTTCCAAAGATCGAATTGATAAACTGAGTTTGATTTATCTTAACGCTTGTATTGCTGGTAGATTTGATGCTCAATGCACCACTGTCCAGATTCAGTCGATTAGTCCACCAAAATTGAGAAAAATCGACCTTTCTGAATTGACAAACTACCATACTTTTTCCGGTGCCGTGCAATATCGTCGAGCGAAATAAAGCCGAATTCTGAAATTTGGCCTTATTTCACTTTAACAAAGAGAAATAAATCCGAATTTTACCTTTCGGCGTTATTTCACTTTGACAACGTGAAATAACGCCGAATGCCAACTGAGAAATAAAGCCGAGGAAGAGAAAACACAGAATCCGGTTTTATTTAACTTTTGGAAAGAGCAATTTAGCTGAGCTTAACGCAAATTCAACTTTAGAACAAAATTTAACGAGTTAGTGGCTCTTTTAAGTAAGCTCTTTTTCAGAAAGTCCTCAGAAACAGCTCGGATTTGGGAATTTTTTTTTTCCAAATTTTTTGTTTTTATATTGTTTAAAATCAGGAACATTTCATTTGGGGGAAATAATTGCTTATATTGTTCAAACAATTTTTATATTGTTTATAAAGGGTTATCCACGAGCGATGTTTTTGGTAATTGGTTGCATTAAGATAAGAAAAAAATCATACTGAAAGCGGGGTCTATAGTCTATTGCCCCCCGTTAAGCCAGCAGGGGTGATTTTATAACAAAAAAAGCCTAATTATCAAAAAAATAAATAAATAAAAAGCAACGGCTTTTCCCTCAATGCCGTTTTATACCTTCTTGCAAAGTACCTCTTTCATTTTGCATTTAAATAAAACTGTTTTCAGGAATAGTTTTCGAAAAATTCATCTTCAAAGTGAAAATTTTGAAATTTTTAACTTTTTTTTCAACTTCGAACTAATTTTTTTTTGTAATTTAATGTAATTAAGTACTCATTTTTCTTAATTAAAAGATCCAGAAAACCGCAAGCGTAAATGTCTTCTTGTTTTCGAGAAATTAAGAAAAAACCAAAGGCACTCAGAAAAAAATTCACAAAATTACTTGTTAAGTATTATTTTTTCGAATAAATAGAACAAAATATCATCAAAATTTTCTGAGTTTTTTTCTTAATTTCTCGAAAACAAGAAGACATTAAGGGTCTCACGGAGAACTTGTAACCGCATTTAATTGTGAAAAAAAATAGTACTTAGGCCGTGTGCGAATTCGGTTAAAAATGGGTTAAAACTTGACGTTTGGTTAAATTTTGACACTTCGCATTATTTGACTAGCTGCTGAGCAGGTTAAAATATGACAGTAGTGGTTAAAAATTCATCCATTTTTATTTTTTAACCACAATTCATCCAATTCGCACACGGCCTTAAATACATAAAATTTCGAAAAAAATTTGTTCGAAATTAAAAAAAAAAGTTGAAAATTTCGATATTTTGACTTTGAAGATGAATTTTTCGAAAACTATTCCTGAAAACAGTTTTATTTAAATGAAAGAGGCATTTTTAAGCTTTGCAAGAAGGTATAACACGGCATTGTGGACAAAGCCGTTGATTTTTAATATTTTTTTGAAAAATAGGCTTTTGTTGTTATATTGTTCCGGCTAAACAGGGGACAATAGACTCCCCCTTCCATACTGTTTTTGTCTTGTATCAATGCAACATATACACTCTAATTACCAAAAAAACAATGTCTTTTTTTTAATTATGAAGTATAGAAAATGCCATTGACACCTGATGAAATTTAAAAATATTAAAACTGACAAAGTGAAATAACGCCGAATCGGCATACTGAAATAAGCCCGAGTGCAAATATTTGGCGTTATTTCACTTTGGTAAAGTGAAATAAGGCCGAATTTCAGAATTCTGGCTGGGGAACTCCTATTTCCATTTTCGAGATGTATAATTGTCTGCAATATGTATTTTCTACATAATATGTATACACGGACCTGACAAAACAACTCAAGTCTTCCCCTTCCGGCTTAATTGCTAAAATTGAAGCTATATACGTCAACTACACAGCCAGGTATGAAACTGATAATAAAAGCAACAAAATTAATATAAGACAACAAAAAAGTACAAATAACAAAAATTTGCGCGCTTTCCCTTTGATACGCTTTGTTTATATGCCGTGCAAATTTTTATTTCTGAAGGTCCCTACCGATTTTGAATAAAAATGAACAGAACTAAAAAAAAGCACCCGAACGTGATAAGGCCACCGAATGCTTTATAAACTGGCTGACATGTATTATGATACAGCCACAGCGGCAACAAAAACATCATCGTTTCATTGAGCTTTAAGTTTTGTTAAAAACAATTTTTGCAAGTTTTTTTCTTATTTATTTATTTTTATTGAATTCCTACCAGAAGAGAGGGTGGACGATCAATAAAATTCAAAGTAAAATGGAAATAATTATCATCGTTATTAAGTTGTATTGTATTGTGTGTATGACTACGAATGAATGTTGGCAGAGGATTGAAGGGGTTTGTAAATTTTTGCATTCAATTCCGAGTTGAATTATTGTTTTCCGGAACAAAATGTTGATATGAGTGTATTCGTATAACAATCACGGATCATGGCGATATTGCGTGTCAAGAATGACATAAATTAAAAAGCCGGACTGGGGCGGTTGTCTCATTGGCAAATGATTCGTTTTGGAAAATGAAAACAATAATTTGAAAGATCATGGTGATGAACTTCTTGCCAGGTTTTCCATATGATTTTTGCATTGAATAAGTGAACACTTGAATATATAGTACAAATGTGAAACTGACAATAATTATAATATTAGTTAGCTTCAAGAGTAGGTATTTTGTTACATTGACGTTGATAGAAGTAATTTAGAAAACTATCGGAAGATTGTTTCAACTTATATTAAAGCAAATTGTACCATTATGTGTGGAATAGGCGTAAGGTCGGGATGAATTGACACGTTAAGAGACTTTTCAAAATATCTCAAAATCCAAATATAGTTTATAGATCTAATAAGTCTCATGCTTAAAAGTAGGACAATAACTCCCAGCATGAGGAGTTTTACTACCACCAGATCGGTGAATCGAGGTACCCTCAAGGTGGGGTCCTTTCGCCTCTTTTATGGAACATGGTAGTAAACGACCTCCTATAACATCAATGCAAGCAGAGGGCTTCAAGGTGATTCCCTATGCTAACGACGCACGTTGCAATATCTGTATCTGGGAAACATCCTCAAATTCTCTCGGAACTACAACAAAATGCCTTAAACAGGCTAACAAATTGGGTTAAGCATTGTGGCTTGGACGTCAATCCACATAAAACAGAACTAGTACTCTTTACGAGAAGGTAAAAAATTCCTCAGATTAACCCTTCCACGATTAAAGGAATACCCTTAAGCTTTTCCGACCAAGTCAAATATTTAGGCCTCGTATTAGACAAAAAACTAAATTGGAAGGCAAATATTGATGAAAAAGTAAAAAAGGCTACTGTAGCACTTTTTACTTCTAAAAAGGGCTCGAATCTTACTCGTGCCCATAGTTTTTATTGCATCTTTCACGCCTCTTGCGAAGAACTAAAAACACAACACAAATCTGTCATGAAAAAGTGCTTCTTAACTTTGCCTTTCGGAATCGGCGTTAAATTGTACCTAAGTCTCCTCAATTCTTTTTAATACAGTCACACTTACAGAGAATTGTTGATGAGTGTAAGCCACTTAGGCCTTGGCTCTTCTACAGCTGTCGAGCAA
Organism: Sphaerophoria taeniata; assembly: GCA_943590905.1. Taxonomy (NCBI): domain Eukaryota; kingdom Metazoa; phylum Arthropoda; class Insecta; order Diptera; family Syrphidae; genus Sphaerophoria; species Sphaerophoria taeniata. The sequence continues at coordinate 56,802,517 of OX016540.1, forward strand.
TTTTCCTCATAAATTTTGAATAGGTGAATTTTTTACCTTTTTAAACCTTCCTTGAATTTCCACAAAAATTTCAAGACCAAAATTAACCGAATCGGTTGAGCCGTTCTCGAGTTTAAGCGAGACTAACGAACGGCAATTAATTTTTATATACACTACCGGTCAAAAGTTTGAGACCACCTTCAAAGGGTTGCTTTATTTGTACCTGGCGCTTGATTTTATAAATGAAAATATGATTTTTTTACCTGCATTGATAACTTATACCATTCATAAAAGGTACAAGTGAAAGAACCCCAGATATTAATCCTTTTCTGTAAATTATAAGGAACTAGCTGACCCTGCAGACTTCGTACTGCCTCAATCGATAATCGATAACCCTCTTCCTCTATCGTTTGCATTGTTTTTTTGTTAATTCGTATGTATGGATCCGTCTTTAAACAAATAAGCGATATCAAAAAAACAAAAAACAAAATGGTAAGTATACGCCCCGTTGCCTGCGGTGCACAGATTTGTAAAACGCGAATCATTTCGGTTTCACTTCGCTCCTGATGTTGCTGTTGTGTAAACATTTCGAGTTCTTCGACCCTAATTGTTGCGTATAAAACACATTGACCATGATATTGAATGAAAAAAGGATTTTTTATGATTGCTCTAGAGTTACCGTTATGGAGCAATACAGCAAAATAATTTTTTACAATAAAAATATCAGTGTTTCAAAAAAAAAATTACCAAAATCACGAATTCTCTATTTTCCCATTGTTTAAAATCCATTCAAAATTTGACTTGGGATTTTCTTGCTCTTCTGGAGTTTTCCATTTTACCACTCATTTTACCACAACTAATGCATTTCATATGAAAGAGTGTTTTTGAGATTTTTGTTTAGCCAATTTTTTTTTGCATTTCAAATTTTTCATTTTTCCAATTTTTTGTTTACTTTTTCTTGCTTTCCAGTTCCCCATCACAAATTTTCCAGTTTCCCTTTGTAAACCAATGAGTTTTCCGATTTCCTTTCGAAAACCCATTTTGAAATTTTCCAGTTTTCCATTTGAAATTTTCCAGTTTTCCATTTGAAAACCAATGCATCTTCAATTACATGCAATTTTCTCTTTGAAAACCAATGAGTTTTCCGAGTTTCATTCGAAAACCCATTTTGAAATTTTCCAGTTTTCCATTTGAAATTTTCCAGTTTTCCATTTGAAAATCAATGCATCCACAATTTCATGCAATTTTCCATATGAAAACTAATGAGTTTTCCGAGTTTTTCATCAAGAACTTTCTATTTTTCCATTCGAAAACCCATTTTGAACCAAAAAATTCCAAGAAAAAAACATCTAATTTCCGACCTTTGTTTGGTTTTTCCAGTTTTCCCACTCTTCCATGAGGTTTTTCCAATTTTTTTTTCACAGAAATCATCACTGAATGTAACAGTATGAACCATGAAAATTTCACAAATATCTGTTGGGCCATTTCGGAGTCTATAAGAGACATACAAACAAACAAACAAACAAACAAACAAACACACTTCCATTTTTATATATATAGAGAAGAGAAGAGATAGAGATTTTGTGAAAAAAATGTAGTTTTTAATTTTTATGACTTTTAACATTCAATTTGGAATTTTTTTATGACTTAGGTAATGTTAAAGGGTAAAAAAATGTAAAATCTGAATACCTGCATATTCATCACTTTGTATATAATTCTCGGTTTGATCTAATTTAAATTTATTTGATTCATGGGGAAAGTAAAGGAATTAACTACTGAAACTCGATCTGCGATTATGACCCTTATTGAAGAAGGGTATTCGCAAAGAGAAATCGCCACAAAACTGAAGATATCCAAAGGAGCAGTTCATAGGACCATTCGGCGCGGCGTTACTCTAGTACCGGCGGTTTTAAGGATAAACCGAGGTCAGGACGACCTAGAGTTACGACGAAGATCTGCATATCATCACCATAAGCAAGCGTTCTAGGAAGAAAACAGCACCAGAAATACGCGCCGAAATGCGGGAAGAACTACTATCTGTACAACGAGGGTTAAGGCATGCTGGACTTTTTGGCCGCGTTGCAGTGCGGAAACCCCTTCTACGACCCCAAAACAAGATCAAACGATTGGAATGGGCCAAAACCCATCAGGATTGGACAGATGAAGACTTCAACAGAGTCTTATGGAGCGATGAGTCAAAATTTAAGGTGTTTGGTTCAAATCGCATCAGAGTGTACCTACGTCAGGCGCAGCGCTGAACATAAGCTGCTACCAGACTGTATATTGGAAGACCACGTTTTGGTATCTGGACTAGGGTTCCCAACTTTGTTTGGACACGAAGGAGGACAGTATTTTTTCAGAATAAAAAAAAAACTAAATTTGAGTTAGTGTTATCTGCACTAAAAGCAGACACTTGTTGGAACGACAAACCATATCTATCAAAACAACCCTTTTTTATCATATCAAACATACCGGCTGCGGTTTCGTCGGGGTTTTCCATGAAATCCAAAAATTTGTTTTCAATACCATTCTGCATTGAGAAAAATGTACGCATATTAGAAACATTTTTCTGTTTTTATGATTTGATGCGTCTATTTTCATTTCTTTTAAAGAACGCAAAACACATTCCAAAGCTTGATCTCCAAGCACCATAGCTACGGACTCTGCTTTTGTGGTTCAGCATGATATTTTTCCACATAAGGACGAATCGGAAGCTGTCTTCTTTAATAATTAAGCAACAATCCAGGGAGTTGTAAGAAAGATTATGTTTAAAGTTGTGGAAAACATGTGCAACCTCGAGTGCCTCGAGTGCAATAATAGCAAGTTCTTCATTTCCACATTTACTTGGAAAATGAACGAGTGCAGTTTAGTAAGTTACAAGGGATATAGTTTTGCGAACGTAAAGGTGTGAGTACATTGGCTTTTGTTTTTCAATGCAAAATATTTGTATGAATGTAAAGTATTCGTTTTGAAAAAGAAGGACATTTAAAAGCTTAAGAGGACAGGAGGACAAAAAAGTGGAAAGGAGGACTGTCCTCCCAAAAGGAGGACAGTTGGGAACCCTAATCTGGACTCCGATTAATCGGTGAAGGTTTTGTATTCCAGCAAAACAATGACCCGAAACACACTTCAAAACTTTGCGGGGAATACCTGAAACAAAAAGAAGACGAGGAAATTCTAAAAGTAATGGTAGGGCCACCACAGTCTCCAGATATATTAACCCCATTGAGCTCTTATGGGAAGAGCTTGACAGAATTGTCCGGAATCACCACATAACATCGGAATCTGCTCTTTGGGAAACTCTACAAAATTGCTGGAATAATATCCCACAAGAAAAAAAACAAAAACCAGAATATCTAGAATCTATATTATATTATCTACACTAATATATAAAGCTGAAGAGTTTGTTTGTTTGAACGCGGTAATCTCAGGAACTACTGGTTCGAATGGTATAATTCTTTTTGTGTTGGATGGTGCCTTAATCGACTTAGACTTTAGGCTACTTAACATTAAGCTGTGACCAATAGCAGCGAATAATCTGTGGAAAATGTGGAAAAAACGGCAAAAAATATACATTTTTCTGCGTTTTAACGCACTTATCTTAGGAACTACTGGTTCGAATGATATAATTCTTTTTGTGTTGGATGGTCCATTAATTGAGGAAGACTTGAAGCTATTTTACACTAAGCTGTGACCAAAAGCAGCGAAGAATCTGTGGAAAATATGGAAAAAACGGCAAAAAATATACATTTTTCTGCGTTTTAACGCGCTTATCTCAGGAACTGCTTTATGAAATTGAACAATTTTTTTAATGTTGAATGGTCCATTTATCAAGGAAGGCTTGAAGCTATATAAAATTTAGCTGCGACCAATAGGAGCGAAGAATTTGTGTAAAATGTGGAAAAAACGGCAAACAATACAATTTAATCTACACTAATATATAAAGCTGAAGAGTTTGTTTGTTTGAACACGGTAATCTCAGGAACTACTATTTCGAATTGTAAAATTCTTTTTGTGTTGGATAGTCCATTAATCGAGAAAGGCTTTATTCTACTTAAAATTAAGCTGCGACCAATAGCAGCGAAGAATCTGTGGAAATGTGAGAACTGAGATTTTTTTCTGAGATCTCTGAGATGAAATTATTTTGGATTCGATTTCTCACTCAGCTATTTGACGTGGCTGACATATGTGCAGCAACAATTAGTAAGGTAACCATTAAATCTCAATGATAACTGAGAATTATGTTCCACCAAGGCACCAAATGATTTTGCCTCAGTCAAGGTGACATTGAGATCTCAGTGAGATGTTGTTAGGTGGAACTGGCCTAATAACTGCTCAAATTAGAATTTTGAGAGTTCAATTGATTTGTGAATGTGATTGATTGCACTAGTTGTGCAGATTATTGTGTTTAAACCATATCATTTTATGTACTTCTTAACTAAAAAATATGCTCAGTTTAAAGAAAAAAAAATTTACTTAACGAAAAAAACGATGCAGAAGTAAGAGAGATATTAGAATTAGGGAGAGTTCACCCAAGGGAATGCTTTAAGTATGAACAATTGAAGGGAATCATAAAAAATGCTCAAATTTTTCAAGTTCAAGAGAATTACGACCTAGGGAGAGTTGACTGCAATGCAATTTTACAATAACTTCCGAACAAAATTCCCACGCGCGCATGATGCACAAGTCGAGATGATACTCTGGCCGGTGGACGAGGGAGAGGCGGACGAAGTCGTGGGCAACTGCTAGTAGATAGATAAGACTAAACTTTGTGGGACTCTTATCTTCTTCTTCTTTTCTGCTCTTCTCCATCTGGACCTTAACAGTCTGTTAGTTGCATAATTCAGGAAGAACATTTTTTCTACTTAGCCAAAAATGTACGATCTCTGTCTGATCTATAATTGAAATTTACCTTAATCTTACCGGTAGAGGAACTAAAAAAGTCAATAGGTACATGATGTTTTTCCGTCCAAAATCTGCGCAGACAGACCCAAACAATATTAAATATTTGATCTGATAAAATAACAAAATATAAAATTTTCATTTGTTTTTAGGTTATCACGGGTAATATTCCACTAACGAATAGTTAGCGGAACCCAGATTTTTTAATCTTCAAGGTTTAGTTATATGATTCGTTTTATACATTTTTGTTTGACTCAAGACAACATCAACAACAAACAACTTTAAGCATATTATTTGTAAATACTGAGTAGAAAACAAGATCTCATAAGAACTTAAATTAACATAAACTGTTATAATGTGTTATGTATGACAAATGTTATTTTTTTAATTAATTTCATCTAATTTTAAGATTTGTAAGAACCTTCTAGCCTTGAGTATGTTCATGAGACATTACCGTGCTAATTTTTATTTGTCAAATAAATCAATGGTTGTTAAAAGCTTTCCAGCTTAAGGTAACTCGTATTTTAAATTTAATTTTTGAGTTAATAAAACGAAGGTTAAGTGTTTGATACTATGTTTACAGAAACTTGCTTATGACTAGTTAAAACTGTAAATCGAATAAAGATATGCAGAAAATGTTTTGTTCTTTTTTAACTTTGAGTGAAAATATTGTAATCAAGCAAATTGCTTATAAAATTATTTTGTTGGTTTTTATTTTTATTTTAGTAAAACTGAGCTTGGAAAAAACTTTATTACTCTAGCCGGAATCTTTTTGTTAACATCAATCTCAGATGAATAATACTTAAAATTTAATGAATTAGTGTTGAGTTGAATATAGTATTATTATTATAACTAGCAGTTGCCCACGACTTCGTCCGCCTCTCCCTCGTCCACCGGCCAGAGTATCATCTCGACTTGTGCATCATGCGCGCGTGGGAATTTTGTTCGGAAGTTATTGTAAAATTGCATTGCAGTCAACTCTCCCTAGGTCGTAATTCTCTTGAACTTGAAAAATTTGAGCATTTTTTATGATTCCCTTCAATTGTTCATACTTAAAGCATTCCCTTGGGTGAACTCTCCCTAATTCTAATATCTCTCTTACTTCTGCATCGTTTTTTTCGTTAAGTAAATTTTTTTTTCTTTAAACTGAGCATATTTTTTAGTTAAGAAGTACATAAAATGATATGGTTTAAACACAATAATCTGCACAAATAGTGCAATCAATCACATTCACAAATCAATTGAACTCTCAAAATTCTAATTTGAGCAGTTATTAGGCCAGTTCCACCTAACAACATCTCACTGAGATCTCAATGTCACCTTGACTGAGGCAAAATCATTTGGTGCCTTGGTGGAACATAATTCTCAGTTATCATTGAGATTTAATGGTTACCTTACTAATTGTTGCTGCACATATGTCAGCCACGTCAAATAGCTGAGTGAGAAATCGAATCCAAAATAATTTCATCTCAGAGATCTCAGAAAAAAATCTCAGTTCTCACATTTCCACAGATTCTTTGCTGCTATTGGTCGCAGCTTAATTTTAAGTAGAATAAAGCCTTTCTCGATTAATGGACTATCCAACACAAAAAGAATTTTACAATTCGAAATAGTAGTTCCTGAGGGGAGACGGACATAATCCCGAAAATCAAAATCACGAAAACCCACAATCCCGAAAACCCAAAATCCTGAAAACCCACAATCCCGAAAACCCACAATCCCGAAAACCCAAAATCCCGAAAACCCACAATCCCGAAAACCCACAATCCCGAAAACCCAAAATCCAGAAAACCCAAAATCCCGACTGGCCAAAATCCAGAAATTTTCTTAAATTTCTGAAATTTATTTCAAAATAAGAAAGAATAAAGAACTCAACATTTTCTTTAAGAGCATCACTATACGAGTATAAGAAAATTGAGATAAAAAATATATTCCGTTACTTTCCCTTCTAATGTTTAGAAATGAAAACCAGTTTTTTTTCTGCATTTCAAAACTATAATCGCACAATTTAGAAAAAATCTTAAGTATAACATAAACATTCTTCTTAACATAAGAAGAGAATCTAACGGACTTTTTTTTCTAAGGTTTTTTTTTATTGCTGACCTTCAAAAAATAAAAATTTTAGGTTGTCTTTGCAATTCCCGATCTTATATAAAAAACAGTTTGATTTGATGCTATTATGCTTTTGCAAAACATTTCGAAATCGAAATCCCGAAAAATTATATAAAATGAAAAATTTGCGCAAATTTTTCATTTTATATAATTTTTCGGGATTTCGATTTCGGGATTTCGGGATTTTGGGTTTTCGGGATTTCGGGATTTCGGGATTTTGGGTTTTCGGGATTGTGGGTTTTCGGGATTTTGGGTCTTCGGGATTTTGGGTTTTCGGGATTTTGGGTTTTCGGGATTTTGGGCTTTCGGGATTTTGGGCTTTCGGGATTTTGATTTTCGGGATTTTGACCCCAACCCCTGAGGGGAGACGGACATAATCCCGAAAATCAAAATCCCGAAAACCCACAATCCCGAAAACCCAAAATCCTGAAAACCCACAATCCCGAAAACCCACAATCCCGAAAACCCAAAATCCCGAAAACCCACAATCCCGAAAACCCACAATCCCGAAAACCCAAAATCCAGAAAACCCAAAATCCCGACTGGCCAAAATCCAGAAATTTTCTTAAATTTCTGAAATTTATTTCAAAATAAGAAAGAATAAAGAACTCAACATTTTCTTTAAGAGCATCACTATACGAGTATAAGAAAATTGAGATAAAAAATATATTCCGTTACTTTCCCTTCTAATGTTTAGAAATGAAAACCAGTTTTTTTTTTCTGCATTTCAAAACTATAATCGCACAATTTAGAAAAAATCTTAAGTATAACATAAACATTCTTCTTAACATAAGAAGAGAATCTAACGGACTTTTTTTTCTAAGGTTTTTTTTTTATTGCTGACCTTCAAAAAATAAAAATTTTAGGTTGTCTTTGCAATTCCCGATCTTATATAAAAAACAGTTTGATTTGATGCTATTATGCTTTTGCAAAACATTTCGAAATCGAAATCCCGAAAAATTATATAAAATGAAAAATTTGCGCAAATTTTTCATTTTATATAATTTTTCGGGATTTCGATTTCGGGATTTCGGGATTTTGGGTTTTCGGGATTTCGGGATTTTGGGTTTTCGGGATTGTGGGTTTTCGGGATTTTGGGTCTTCGGGATTTTGGGTTTTCGGGATTTTGGGTTTTCGGGATTTTGGGCTTTCGGGATTTTGGGCTTTCGGGATTTTGATTTTCGGGATTTTGACCCCAACCCGTTCCTGAGATTACCGCGTTCAAACAAACAAACTCTTCAGCTTTATATATTAGTGTAGATTACACAAATTCTTCGCTCCTATTGGTCGCAGCTAAATTTTATATAGCTTCAAGCCTTCCTTGATAAATGGACCATTCAACATTAAAAAAATTGTTCAATTTCATAAAGCAGTTCCTGAGATAAGCGCGTTAAAACGCAGAAAAATGTATATTTTTTGCCGTTTTTTCCATATTTTCCACAGATTCTTCGCTGCTATTGGTCACAGCTTAGTGTAAAATAGCTTCAAGTCTTCCTCAATTAATGGACCATCCAACACAAAAAGAATTATACCATTCGAACCAGTAGTTCCTAAGATAAGTGCGTTGAAACGCAGAAAAATGTATATTTTTTGCCGTTTTTTTCCACACTTTCCACAGATTCTTCGCTGCTATTGGTCACAGCTTAATGTTAAGTAGCCTAAAGTCTAAGTCGATTAAGGCACCATCCAACACAAAAAGAATTATACCATTCGAACCAGTAGTTCCTGAGATTACCGCGTTCAAACAAACAAACTCTTCAGCTTTATATATTAGTGTAGATTACACAAATTCTTCGCTCCTATTGGTCGCAGCTAAATTTTATATAGCTTCAAGCCTTCCTTGATAAATGGACCATTCAACATTAAAAAAATTGTTCAATTTCATAAAGCAGTTCCTGAGATAAGCGCGTTAAAACGCAGAAAAATGTATATTTTTTGCCGTTTTTTCCATATTTTCCACAGATTCTTCGCTGCTTTTGGTCACAGCTTAGTGTAAAATAGCTTCAAGTCTTCCTCAATTAATGGACCATCCAACACAAAAAGAATTATACCATTCGAACCAGTAGTTCCTAAGATAAGTGCGTTAAAACGCAGAAAAATGTATATTTTTTGCCGTTTTTTTCCACATTTTCCACAGATTATTCGCTGCTATTGGTCACAGCTTAATGTTAAGTAGCCTAAAGTCTAAGTCGATTAAGGCACCATCCAACACAAAAAGAATTATATCATTCGAACCAGTAGTTCCTGAGATTACCGCGTTCAAACAAACAAACTCTTCAGCTTTATATATTAGTGTAGATTCCTTTATTTCATTAGAAAACATATTTTTTACAATTTGAAAATCAAAATAATATATGGTCTGCCAGAAAATAACATTTGCTTTAATAAAATAATATAATAAATAGTTGGTAGGTTTTCATTAGATTTCTTGTTATACAATAAAAAAAAAATATAATTTGTTGTTTTACATTCGCTCAAACAGAAAAAAGTAAATGATTGATTTTTACGTTTTAGTTTACGTTTGTGACATTGACATTGACTTCACAGTACTTCGCACATAAATGTGACGAACTACAGACACATAGCAGCACTGGTGAGGTGAGACAGAACAAGACAAATACAACAGAGATAGACAGATAGACACATAGAATGGAAGAACACATAACATAAACCTACGTGGCACAAAGGAGGAGACACAGATTTTCATTGCCTCATATCATCGCACAGGTGGCCTCAGATAAGCTGGCGATTTTTGTAGAAAAAGAATGCTGCCGACGCTGGGGCTTGAACCCGTAGCGCTCGGCTTAGCAATCGACTACTCATATTATAAATTGTTCTAGAAATTTGTTAATTAATATTTTTAGGAAAACAGAATTAAAAAAAAAAAAAAATTAAAAGGTTGAAAAGTTTCTTCGATAATTTAAAGCATGGTCACAGAACATGAAGAGATTTGTCCACCCAACGGATCCGTTCATTACACCAAACATTTGTTCTCTAGAGAGGACACTATGTTGAAAATAGAGCCTTCGAATTTCTTGTAGTATCGGACAAATAGCTATGAAATGGTAAATATCGTCACGCTCATTTCTGTTACAATAATTGCAAAGGAGAGGTAGATCTGACCGATGCGGAATAAAATTCAAGTTGCATATTTCAACCCTTGCTCTGAAAATTGTACCTATAGCTCTCGCAGAAAGTCTTTTATTGAAATAATTTGTCGCATTAGTATTTAAAGAGTGGCTTAGATTTTTATATATTTCTCTTGTTGACGATGATGAATGATGATGCTCTATTTAAATGTTGAAGATATATATTTTCATCAACTTTTGTGATAACATTCGAAAAGATATCTTGCCAGTTATCTATGTTAAACTCATTCAGTTCAAGAGAAACATTATGCAATCGGGCAAGTTGAGTCCATTCCTTAATGGCGATGCTTCTGTTCGCAAAAGAACCTTCAAGATAGATGTGTGAAGATTCGAACTTGATTTACTCATTACTCTTGTTAGAAAATCTGCATGCAATTTCAAATTTTTAATATAAATCGGCCCAATTCCAGACTCAACATGAATTGCATAGGTTGGAGTCGAATTAGGTAACCGAAATAATCTTTTGAAAAAGAGGCGTTGTATCAACTCAAATTCTTCAAAATAGGTGTGACCAAAAACGTGAATACCGTAAGACAAGCAAGTTGAATATAGTATAGCTGGCAATAGAAAAGGCCATCTTTCCCTACGAGCTAATGGACCTTTTGCTGTACGATGACATGCTGACAATTTTGGAAAAAGTGAGTGTCTGTGTGGTTTGAAAGTGACTACTGGCTGCGCATTGAGCTCTTACAATTACACTCAGATAAGGTGGCCTCGTTTTCCCAATGCCCGCCCTAGCGACAGAATTTGCTCGATGGACATAGCCACACAGCAATTAATACAGATGGACGAAACTCTAAAACGAACAATAGCGAACGAGCGTGAATAAAACAGACGGTTAACAGAACCACACAATCTGGATATTAGAACTCGGAACTCTGAAGTCTGAAAAAGAAAATTACAGACTATCTTTCACTGTGTATATGGATAACGAAATTTGGGCCGTTAATTCCAGCGACCTAACAATGACAATTTCTACCCTCGTAACGCAGTGTAAATTGGCAATCTAAGAAAATCGGTTCGATGAGGACGACTTCTTGGCAAACACCGTAAGCGCTAAAAATGAGAGCTCCAAATCATATTCGATTCAATGAAGTCAGCAGTAGTCGATGGTATGTATAGTATATCCAAAATTCTACCACTCTTGTTCATAAACGCAGCGAATAATAGGTTAGTTCGATGTACCTATGCTCTGGGTCGCTCTGTGGCGCTCTGATTTCGCACTGAATTGTTCGATGTAGCTCTTTTTTTCTCCCCGGTGCATTTCCATCGTGTTCGATGTGTATTCAGTGCTCGCACCGGGAGCGCTCTGAATCGCCCCAAGTTTTATGCGGGGTGAGAATTTCGGAGCTGTTCGAATCAGCTGTTTCTATACAACAAAGAGAAAAAAGCACAGAGAGCTACTAATGCAAACCCAGAGAAATTTTTCAGTTTTTTTGACAGCTCTGTTCAGGGTAGTAACAAGCACCGGAGTGCCCCGGGGCTGGTTACATCGAACGAACCTAATGTTCATCTATTCAGTTGAAAGACAGCTGTGATTCTAGGTGCGTTCCATTCGTCCGCAGTATCTACTGTCCAGTTATTCTGTCTGCTTTGAACTTCTTTACCCCGTGTTCAAAGTAGTTCCAAACGAACGCACCTAATATAATTTTGGAACATTTATATTCAACGCGCAAGCCCAACAGCGACTGCTGAGACGACTCAAAGAAGAATTAAAATGAATGTTAAATTCTTATTTCCCGCCAAAAATTAGAAATGTGCGAAGAAGATTTCAGACAGATTAAATCTGTTTATCTCTTTTGTTTCAACGCTATTATTTGCGTTAAAAGCTTTTTAGTGTTTGAATGTGGAATTCAATCCACCACAATTCATCCTCTCCCGAAAAAGGGACATCACATCTTCACTCCTTCAAATCATTGGTTGATAAGCCTTCTACCGAGCATCAGTGAGCTTGTCGAAAAGATCATCAATAGAACTCTTTGGAATAACACCAATAAAACGATTTATAGTTAAATACCGAATCAAAATAGGTATTGCTTATAGCAGTAAGACAAATTTGCAAAACAGCATATCGTGGTCGCTTGTCGAAGCTTCAGTAGATTGTTAAATATTCCTTCCGCATATTGTCCATCAATATTACAAAACACCTCAAGTGATCCGACACACCAAAACATCGCCACCCATATAAAATCAGTCTGGCATAATCCGTCAAAATAGGAAAACATTTATAAAACAAAGAGCAAAATCCAGCGCCAGCTGATGACATAACACACATTAACATTATCAAATAATGAGCGTTTAAGTCCAATGAACTGCAGTCGCACAAAAAGCTTCAACAAAAACAAGTCATAACATCTGAAAATTTACCACCAAATCCCACCGACCGACATGCAAAATGTGACCGGAATTCAGACAAAGTCAATTCAACAAGCTTCAACTTAACAAGTTTATATTCGTAGCAACAAATCTATCAAGCTGCTATTACAGCCAAAGTGCGTCACAATGTTGCAATGTCTCGTCGCTGCTCGCCACTATTCAGTGCAAACTAAGTGACTGGGCAAAATAAGAATGCTCAAAACCCATAGGCCCAGCTTAACACTACAACGCCAAGTCGTCAACTTCAACATTCAGCTCTTCGAAGCTTAATCACGTTTTTGCTGCGTATAATACCTACTCGTATGTATGCCCGTGAGGCGCGTACACTTTTTTCGTGTTCCATTTTTTCTTTTTTTTTCATATTAAAGGGGTCTGAACCAAGATGTGGGTATGAGAGAGCCTCATGGCTTCGAGAAAAAAAAAATACTTTCACGAGACCTCCACCTTAATTTTATTTGTGCTTTTGTTTCTTTAATTTGTGTAGTCACTTATGTAAGTTGCATAATAGCGTATAAGCCAAGCGCGCAGAAAGTCTTCGTGGCGCAGTGTTTTGCAACAATAGGCTACAAACGAGCTTCAATAAAGAAATGGGTGTTAGTTTTTATGAGCTTGTAATTTATCAAGATCATTGCTTTGGGTGTAATTAGGTGTAGCTTAAGGTAGTCGGGACTTTCGCTGCTGTTGAGAGAAACTTGGGGAACTTCATTTATGAATCAAATAAAAAAGGCAATTTTATAATAATTTTAGTTTATTAAAAGTAATTTTGCATAATCGATTTGCTTAATTTATTTGTTTTTGTGATTGACAGTCATCGAATGATATAATTTTTAAAATATTCAAACTTAATTATAAACAAAAATAACCTATTTTTTTTTTAATTTAAAACCTATTAACAATTATTTTAAGAAAAAATATATTGGCACCTTGTTTTCTTAATTCAATCAGGATAACATTTATAATTTATTATAATATTTTTATTTCTTAGATTTAATAATTTCCTTAATTTTGTGTGTTTTGTTTTCAAATACTTTTCTATGATAAATTCGTTTTCTTAAAAAAAGGCCTTATTATTGTACTTTTAAAAATAAATTTAACAAAATCTGAGGAGCTAGGAAGGAAACAAAATTTATAAAAAAAATAAAAAGAGTTAAACAAAAAAATCAATAAAAGTTAAGATCTTAAACACATTTTTATGTTAAAAATTAACAATTTCATGGCCATTAAAATTACGCACTTAACATTTATTGGAGGCAGCGTTTATTAGTTCCCTCTGGTGGCTTTGCCAATCCCTTTTTTTGGAGGCCGGGCCCTATACTTCAATGGATATCGAATTTTGATCTGTAAACAGAAATGATAATATTTTAAATTTTTGTTTGTTTTCTTTTGAACCATAATTTTTTTAATGTGTTTTTTAATTTTCGTGGTTTAATCTTGATCAGTTTTGAGACTAAGATAAGAAAAAAAATAATTTTTCGCTAGTCAAATTGTGGGTAGGTGTTTTGGTAAAAAAACAAAATGAGCCAAAAAAAATCGTCTAACCAGAATTTTCTCTGACCCCCAATCGACAAAGTTATTAAGGCTGCATAAGAATGCAGAAAGACAGACGGACGAAATTGCCGGACAAACTTTATTTGACTTCTGATGTCAAATAGAAGACAAGTATTGTACTCGTAAAAAAAACCTTGAGATTTTAATTAAATAGGGCATTACGATGATGAGAAGTTGAAAGACAGAAGCCTTTCATCGGACACGATGATAGCCAACAATTCCGTGAACCCGATCTTGAAGAAGTGAAAACGGCAATATCACGGCTGAAATCCAACAAAGCCGCTGGAGCAGATGGTCTAGCTGCCGAGCTGTTCAAACTAGCAGGCGACGATATAGATAGAAGCATGTACCAAATCATCTGTAAGATATGGCTGGAGGAATGCATGCCCGATAAATGGAACCTCTGCAGAGGAATCAGTCTACTTAACATCGCCTAAAAGATCCTTTCTGCCGTAATATGTGAACGTCTGAAGCCTTTCGTCAACAATCTGATTGGTTCTTATCAATGTGGCTTCGGGCCAGGAAAGTCAACCATCGACCAAATTTTCACTTTGCGGCAGATCCTGGAAAAAAAATATGAACTCCAAATCGATAGCCCCCACCTTTTCATCGATTTTAAGGCCGATTTTAAGAGACGAACTGCATAAAGCTATGTCTAGTTTTGGTATCCCTGCCAAGCTCGTTTGCTTGTACAAAACCTTTCGACGTCAAAAAAGGATTCAGACAAGGCGATGCGCTGTCGTGCGATTTCTTTAACTTCGTTCTTGAGAAGATAGTCCAAAACACCGTCAACACCAGAGACTCTATCTTCTAAAAATCTGTTAAACTTCCCGCCTACGCCGATGATATTGATATAATGGGAAGAACACAGCGTGATGTCAATTGTGCCTCTGTGAACATTGAGACAGAAGCGTCAAAAATGGGTTTAGCGGTAAATGCGGGAAAAACGAAGTATATTATGCTGTCTTCGAGGAAGGACACCCAACACCGAGGGCTCGGACGGAACGTCTCAATAGAGGTAGTCAAGGAGTTTGTCTAACTAGGCTCTGCTATTAACACGGGCAAAAACACCAGCGCCGAGATCAGACGAAGAATTACTCTTGCTAATCGCTGTTTCTTTGGGCTAAGAAAGCAATTGAGTGGATAAGCCCTCTCTCGAGCAACTAAGGTAAAACTGTACAACACCCTCATCATCCCAGTCCTGCTGTATCTGTATGGTGCAGAAGCATGGACCTTGACAAAATCGTATGAATGTTTCGCGAGGAAAGTTCTTCGGGTCATCTTTGGCCCCGTGTGCATTGAAAGGGAAAGGCGAAGAAGATACAACAGCTAACTTTACGTTGTACTTATGTACAACGACATGGACCTAGCCAGAAGGGTCAAGGTCCAGAGATTCAGATGGCTCGGTCATTTAGAGCGGATGGACACCAATGCTCTGGCCCTGAAAGCCTTCCACACTATTCCCAAGGGACGTAGAAGGTGAGGAAGACCGCGACTCAGGTGGCGCACACAAGTAGAAGAGAACCTCAATCAACCTGGAGTGCAAAACTGGAGACAGGTAACTAGAGACCGAGCTGGCTGGAGGAGACTGTTGATTGAGGCCCAAGTCCACAACGGACTGTAGCGCTACCTTAAGTAAGTAAGGTAAGTAAGTGTATTTTTGAGGCAGATATAATTTTTTTATGAATTTAAATCACACGTTTTTATTTCTAATCTTTTTTGTGAGTTAAGTTTAGGAACACAGGACGAGTTCGTGCGATCCAGTCGTGCACATTTTTAAGGAATTCTAGTGAGAAATTGATCCATTGATACGTGTTTGCATTTTTTATCGCAGTCTCATTTGGTTATAGTTATACCTTATACTTTGAAAACAACAAAGAAATAATTAACAAAAAAAAAAAACATCGACAAAACCGAGGATCACTTGATTTCGTAAATCCTGAAGTAGCTTAAGCACAATCATTTAACTCATTTAATGTGGTATCAGTCAGACTACCCATTTAACAACAAAAATCCTTATCCTGTTCTACTACCAAAACTGATAACTAAGGCAACGGTTTTCTATGATTTAATCTTACCATTGTAACCATTTCAAAGCAAACCTTGTCCTACTTTCAATTTAAGGTCGTCATTGTTATTTCTCTTTTTCGAGTCTCTACAATTATGACAAATCTACACCCTTTCACTATACTATTTATATGAATTGAAATGTTGTGAGTGTACAAGGTTTGTTTGATTTTCAAGAGCAAAAATCGTAAGCAATAAAGCATTAAAAATAAAAATTAGACCGTTCAAAAGAACCTACAAATTTATATTCAGGTATTGACTTTAAGAAAAAATTATATAAATCACTCACCTTTTATACTAAATTCGACGGTTTCCAACTTTAATTTACTCCACAATATCGCCGATCCACCCACTTCAATTCACAGGCGCAACAGTTTGACCGAATTTCCTTGCTCTCGATCCGAATCCCTTGCTGCCATCGGGTCCAATCGGTGTTCGTACAACATTTTCAGCTTTATGGGGTGCAATCAAGAAACTACCCGTCCGCGATCTTGGCGTACCTTCCAATTCACCAGTTTTATAGTTATTCAAAAAACTACCAGTCCTCGATCTTGGCGAACCCTCAAAGTCAGAACCAAACGAACACCTCCGATCATACCCAGAATCGGTTGAAATACGTCTGCCATTGTAGAACTCATAGCCGGCCAATTTGCATTTTGGATCGAAATTGTTTGAGAACCTGCGATAAGTGTGTTCATTCTCGATCAGCATTCCAGTTGTAGAATCGCCCGATGGTTTTCGACTAAAGCTATTGTAGTCATTCGATGGACGACGAGGCATCACCACCATTTCATTGCTGCCATTCGAATAGGTCCTCTCGAATGGGAACGTCCCGTTCGAAAATCTTCGCTGACTGCAGTCAGAGTCCGAACCATGCGAAAGCTTACGATAAGGTTCGACATTCTGTGATCCCCGACGACTGTTGCACGGGCAGTTCTCTGAACATCCAGAATCACGTCTCATCTCGGAGCCTTCTATCGAACAATTCGATGGACGACGTGATATCTCCGAACAAGTCGAATAACCATCGTTAGAACAGGCTGAATATCTTCTAACTGGAGTTCCCATTTCGGTTGCGTTATTGCTGAAACGTCTTGGCGATGACGCATAAAAGTTCATGTTGTTTGGAGCAACTGTCGAACTGGTGCCATTCTCTAACGAGTTGTTTCTCGAAAGACTATGATAATGACTAACACCATGATGTGTATATGGCTGTTGTTGTACCAGCTGTTGGTGCTGTTGCTGTTGTTGCGGTAATTGGTGGTGACTATGTGCATGCGTATGGTGATGTAAGCTATCACCCTTGACATGGAAGTCTGAATGGTTGCGACGCAATCTAAATCGCAAATCGCTCTCATTGGGCAGCACATTTCCGCTGAAACTTCCTCCTCGAGCGCGTTCAAAGTTGTTTTCATAGTTGTAATTCTTGTAGTTCTCAACAATTTTAGTGACCGGAGCTCCAACAGCCTTCTTACCGGTTTTCTTTTTCGGAGCCACCATATCAAAGACCTGGAAGTTTCCTGGTAGATTTTTGGCATTTCTGGCTGCTGACGATTCAATGTATTCCACCAGTGCACACTCCTTTTGCTGCATTTCAGGGTATTTGTTCATAAACTGTCGCACATCGACCGGAATTGCCATACCAGGTTTAAGAATACGTATGAGAGCGATCTCACCGCACTTTGAAAAAATATCCGAGACCTTTTCGATACTCAATTTATCCATTGGCAGATCACAAGCCACAATTGTTCGCGATGGCATGGTTTCGTCAAAACTAGGCAACGGATCGATTCGACGAACTTTTGTGCACTCTTCATTCAGTTCGATGTGTTTGCCCTTCCTGCGAACTGCATGGCCAACAACTCTCCAGTCTTTGGTCAATTGGCGAACTCTCTTGAAACTCGACACCAATTTTAGGCTGACGAAACCCTCCTTGTTGCGTCGAACATGCTTAAGCAAGAAAGCGTCCTTTAGAATGCTATCGTTTGAGAAGTAGAACTCGACTTGCTCGACGATCTCCTCAGCCATATGGTCATCGGGTATCTCGGATGCATCCAACATATCAATCTCGATCACGTGAGATTGAAGTTCATTGTCAAGGCTGCCATTTCCGCCATTGCTAACATTGGCTACATTCTGGTGATAGTCCTTGGCCTGCATTGACTCCATCTTGTTGCCCTCAAACGAGCCGCGCCTGTTTGTTGACTGCTGCAGCTGATCATCGCGCAGATGATATTGAAGATAGTGATGCGACATTATATGCGGATACTGATGATGCACACTTTGATGATGGTAACGATCGTTTGTTATTTCATTTAGCACAGGTTGTTGCTGTTGTTGTTGTTCCTTGGGCAGTGGCTTCAATTCATCTTCCTCTTCAGACACTGATTCTGTTGAATCACCACTATTGCCAAGGTCAATCAGATTTTGCTGATAGTGATCGTGCTCATATTTATGTGCTTGATCTTGCTGCGATTCAACTTCTTTGCTGATCGTATAAACTTGCATTCCGTTTTCGGACACTGCAAATACGTTCTGTTGCACTGGCTGCTGACGTTGGTGCATTTGAAGACGCAATAGCTTCGACGGCAACGATGATGAAATAGGCACGATCGCCTTTTCTGTTTCACATAATTTACTTGCGTCACTTTCACTTTCTTTCATAGCACAATGCATCACGCTTGAGTCATTTTCGTATTCTCTACACTTGGACATGATTATTTTGTTTCAAAACAGCAAAGAAAAAAAAAGCACACAAAACTAACCACCAATTTTAGTAAAAATCACTCTTTCAACGTTTCAAGTTCCAGTGAAGGAAATTACGCTCAAAGCGTAAAAGTATCTTTGAAGTTCAACAAGATACTGATACTGGCTCTTGCTCTTGAAACCACAAACGGCGGCGGCGGCTACGACGACGGACGAGGAGTCGTTAAGGTTCAATTCAGACTCAAAGGCGATATAATTTCTTTCGCTCGTGTAATAGCAGAAATTTCACTTTCACTTTTCAATTTGCTTTTGTTGCACAGAGGAACAAGTATTTTTCTGTTTATACACAGAGATATACCTGGCTGGGTAAATTGTCTTTTTTTCAAACTGAAATGTTGCTCGTAATCCGTCTGTTTTCGTCACTTCATGGATGGGAACTTTTTCTTATTTTCAAAAAAGATCGTTTGTTGACAGTTGAGAATATTGTGAACTCGTTGCAATCGGTTGGGAAAGCATTCACATTTTGTATTTCAAAATCACTTAAGATACACTTAAAATTTTTGTATTCAATCTTTTTTTGATGGTTTTTGAATTATTATTGTCTCAGAGCAGGGATATGCACTTTTAGTTAGGTCTTATGGGGTTTTGACTGATTTTTTTTTTGTGTTTTAAAATTAACTTTTTAATGCACTCTTTGAAGACCCGAAAGGTATTGAAGTATTCCTTTTAAAATGACTATTTAACGAGAGTAGAAAGGAAAGCTAGTGCCGGGTTGGAGTACGTTGATTAGACTGAAATCGCAAATTGATTTTTAGCCGGTTATATACCATCCGTAGTGTCTGGTGTCTGCTTTGAGAATCGTCTGAAAGGTGTGCGCACAGTCGACATTCTCCTTTGGTTTTTGTTTTTTTTTTTTACTGGTGTGTATAGAGTAGAGTAATGTGTCGTTTGAATGTAGCTCGCGATCGACCGCGAATATACACTTGATTTAAAGAGATGCAGATACAACAGCAATAGGCCTAATGGGGCACACAACATTCGAAATGAATGAAAAAGCTTTTAAGATAGAGATGCACGAGGAAAGCTTTGAGATTGCGTGTGCAACTGAACGCATTTTTTCAGCAGCTGTTGCTATTTTTTTGTAAGTTGCAGTCGTTGCTTGGGTCCACCCGCAGCTTTATTTTGTAATAAAACGAGGTGAGGTTTATTTGGTATTAAAGGCGTCTGGCGGATACGCACAAGGCGAGATTTTTTTTGTTATATTTTTTTTTTATAAAAAATAATTAAATTGCATTAAAAGTAAAATTAATGTAAAGCCCACGTGCTATTAGAACTTAAAGCCACCTGTTGGGAACTGATCTACATAGACACTTACTAGATATTTGTATCTCTTTTATGTAAAGTTCAACAAAAAAAGATAAAAAACAAAACAGATATGTGATACATGCTGTAGAGAAAAAGTGAAACCTTGGCAATATAAAACAGCGATCTATCTATCTACATCCCTTTGATGATTCGTGCTGATATCTTGTTTTTTTTGTTTTTTAGTTATTCAAGTATTTACACAAATTAATTAGGTGCAATGTAACAGTGTATGCAAACGGAATAATGGTTGTTCTATGAACAAATCTTCAGTTGAAAAATATTCGATGCTATCATATTTTATGCAAATAATGAGGCCTACCTTTTCAGTAATGAGTAAACACATTGTCCCAAATATTTGTCTCTCTTTGAACAGCTGATAGCTGTGATAACAGATGTTCAGGTCTACATACTTTATGTTTTCAGACTTACATATTATATTATATCACTATATCAGCTTAAACTAAAAATAAAAATCTACATATGTAGTATTTCCCAATACATAATAAGAATTAATTAAACATCAATATTTTTCTTAATATTGTTGCATGATTGTAAATTTCATTCCAACGGTAGTGTAAATATTAATTTAATAAATGAAATCCTGGAAATTTGACTGTTAAGCATGACAAACCTTAGTTGCGAGCGCAGCGTACACTAGCAAATTTCGTTGCAAACGCAGAGTACGCTAGCAAATTTCAATGCGAACAGCGTTCGCTAGCAAATTTCGTTGCGAACGCAGCGTATGCTTGCAAATTTTGTCGGGAACGCAGTGTACGCTTGCAAATATCATTGTGAACGCAGCCAAGTACCCAGTGGTGGAGTCGTGGAGTTACCTATAGGCTGAGTAGGCTTGAGCTTAGAACGGAAAATTTTATAGGCGGTAGATTTATCCTATCAACGCTGAGGAATCATGATTTCATCTTATCATTAATGAAAAATAATTCTCAATTAAGTTTTCTCCATTAGAGAAATAAATACGTTACTGCTATTTTAAAACAAATCAACCGCAAAAAATCGAAGAAATTGTTTTCTATATTTTTTTTTTCTCATTAAGACGGGCGAAGATCTCCCTGTTTTATTCAACCAATTACTTGAAGTTTTGGTTTGGGTTGTTTTTTTTTTTTTTTAATCCAAGCAAAGATCAACTTTGATTTTGGTGAAGCCAGATTTTGAATAATTGGGAAGTCTTTCTATGTTTCTGCGAAAACCGAGTTTGCATAATATTTATACTATACCTGTGTATACTGTATACTTATACCTCTTCGCATGACATTATGTACTCCAACGACAAATTGTCCGGTGGAAGAAAATTTTCCCTAAGAAAAGTTAAATGCTGTAGCTGTATTTGTGTATCGAATCGGAAGGAATAATGATTATTTGAGTTTATTGATAACTTTCATATATTCCATAATCCAACGATGTATCTAAATTTATTAATTCTAAATAATTTATACTTTATTAACCCCCCAACCGCACACTTATTTTTTCTAACTCGCACTGCACACTGGGGTATCTTTTTTAAAATTCTGTTTTATTTTTTTTAATTCATATTTTTATGCCATAAAGACAAAGTTCAAAAGATGAAATAAAATTCATTAAAATCTTATGGAAAAAAAAACACAATCTAACTGCACTTCTTTTTTCTAAAAGCTACCGCACTCTAGGGAATCTTACGCCTCAACCACAAAATTTACGAAAATACACCTAATAATTTTTTATTATTAATTTTGTTCATATTTTTATTTCGTCACTGTAAGATCGATAACTTATTCAAATATTTCAATACACAAGATTATTCTTCACTGAAAACACAGCTTACAATTTTCGGAAAAATACTGCGTGCACAGG
Organism: Sphaerophoria taeniata; assembly: GCA_943590905.1. Lineage (NCBI taxonomy): Eukaryota > Metazoa > Arthropoda > Insecta > Diptera > Syrphidae > Sphaerophoria > Sphaerophoria taeniata. The sequence continues at coordinate 56,824,569 of OX016540.1, forward strand.
ACACTTGGGTGTATGATACGCAAGATAACGCTGATGGTCAAAATTCAACAACTGAAAATCTCCCCTTATTCTAAACGTCTAGAGAACTGCTTTTATTTTAATTACATTTTTAATTTTCGGAAAAATAACAAGTATATGTCGCAGTGAATACATATATTGGAAAACAAATTCCAAACTCACAAGTCACAAGACAAGCTTTAGATATTGGTCCCGAATAAATTATGACTTTTCGATTTAAGATCCCCCATAGATCCCGCTTTCACTTTTTCCAGTATTATACCCTAATGGAGAGCAAAATATTCATTGAGAAGAATTTCGAAAATATTAATATTATATTAGGCGTGTTTTTTCTATTACTTAATAGCTACTGATTTTTTATTTTCATCGAAAAACAAAAACAAACGAAACTGTGTAATATTTTTTCAGTAAACGAATACTCAGGATAAGATATTTATATTGAAATCCAGGCCGCGCTCGAATCAATAAAGAAATTTTATGTCAAACGAAAAAAGTATTTATTAAGCTTTTGTTTTAGAATTGAAGAGTCAAGTAGTTGCAAAAGTATCTGTGCCGATAACAAAATTAATATTTTCAAAAACTTATCTTGGGATTTCTTACGTTTTTTGTTTTGTTATCCATTTATTTGCCGTGTTTGAGGAAATAAATTGGATTTCTTCAATGACAGTTTAAATAAAATATTTTAAAATGTGTATAAAGTGAGTATAACAGTTTTTTCTATTTTTAAAGTGAGTTGATAAAATGAGTAGCAGAAAAAACACGCCTATTAATATGGTTCAAGGTAAATAATATTTATGTGCATGAAAAAGGGCCTCGTGGATAATACTTTGCCCACGCCTATATCCGGGCTTGCTACGCCATTGGCTGCAGGATACATGTGAGAAACACTGCATGGTGGAAAACTGTCTTAAAACATTTTTTTTAAATTAGTATGTCCAAAATAAGACAAGATTTTATTTCGAAACCCATATAGGTACACAACAAAAAAGGTTCAACCCAATTGAACGTGATCGCACGTTGGTTTTTGACAGTCATTTTCATTTGAAAACAAATGTATTCCAATATTAAGTGTCTTTCCTCATATTATAGTTCACAAACTATACCTCAAACAAACAAAATTTCATATGTACAAATCTATTTTGTTTCATTAGGTACAAAAAAAAATGTTAATTAAGTAGCAAAAAAATTGTTTCAACACAAAAAAAAACTAATCCGAAATATTACTTACTGCTACGACTTGATAAGCATAAGCTAGAAGAATATGATTGACTAATTTAAACCAGATCTCATCTTTGTATTACATGATTGAAGGCTAAACTTGGAGTTTTGTCATGTTTGTCTGGTGTTTAACCTTTTAACCAAACTGGCTACCAAGATTTGTTCCTATCATTTTATTTCCTTGTAACTGTTTCTATTCATACACATTTTATAACTGGACGCCAACATATTACATATTTACAAAGGTTAAACATTGGTGTCATTGAACGCGGAAATTCGTGTGCACAACACGTGGCTCATCAAATCATGTAAAATATGCATGTACATATATGTAAGCGCCAGATCGAATCTGAATATTTTCCTGTTTTTGAACAATAATTTTAAACCAACAAGAAATGAATAGTTTCTGAACAAGGGAAAAGTTAAGGCATTTTGTGTCTAGTGTCTTCAAAACTGGAATACAAATAGCCGTTGACGAGTTTTGAACTGTAGACGAGACGTAAATGAGACACAATTGATGAACCTTTGTTTTTTTTAATGTGTCATTGACATAATCACGAACCACAATCACAGAAACCTCACAAGTCATAGGTACTGTCATAGTAAGAGTTGAAATTAAGGTACTATTTTTTGAGTTTTTTGAGTTTAGGCATTCGAAACACGTATGCATGTATGTATTTAAAGAAAAAAAATTGAGATTGAATTTATCAGGTACCTAAATGACTCAAGACAATAATGGAAGCGTGGCTTTTGTTCTAAGGTATCTTATTGCATATTTGTTTCCACAAATGAAATGTATAAACCCCTTTTACTATCGACTAATATTTGTACCTAACTGTTTGTAATCCCTGAATACTGGATTCCTCCAACAGTTTAGATAAAGCACAAACAAAAAGCTTTTACATAAAATGCACACTATGGTGAACTTCGTCGCTATTTTCCTTGCGACGCGACGGTTACCTCCGAATTCAAATTATGTTATCACTATCTTCATAAGGCTTGTAACTTGAGACCCACAACCGGCAGAATCGAACTAGAAATGAAAATAAAAAATATTTTTGTTTTCTTAGGCCTAGTTACAATAATTACTTTGCAATTTGATTGGTATTAACATTTTGTCAATGTTTAGTTATCTGTTTAAGAGCTGTTTTCGTTGTTGTTGTTTCAATATTAGATACAAATAATATTACGTGGTGGAATCCGGTAAATTTCCATTTGAATTCTTTAACTAGGACATTCCGTACATTAAAAACTGCATTATTATATTTCAAGTCTTTTAATTGAACGTGCCAATCTCAGGAACAATTGGTTTGAATTCAAGTAAATCGACACATTAATTTTCTCATACACGCTTGAAAATACATATGCATATGTTGGTATTGTTCCAAACCCTCACCGTACTTTGTCCATTGGCTCAATGTACTTTTTACATTGATTCAATGTACCTTACATTGGTTGAATGTACTTTGTACATTGGCTCAATGTAATTTGTACATTTATCCTTGGTAATATAGATTATACCCACCTTCTACGCGAAGGCAACCTTAACACTAATCCCCGCTATCTCCGTTCCCGGCCATTTTTTTACCTCCCCTATCATTGAACCATGGGCACTCCGAACCCAAATACAAAATACTACGGTACTCGAATGATGCGATGCACTCTTTTGACCTTATTATGAACAAGCCCGCACTTAAATCAGCCCTTCGAAATACCCTTCAAAACTAACCCTTCCTTTCTTTTTTTTACTGTTCATGCGCATTTTTTTTTGTTTTTTTTTTTTTTTTTGTAAAAAGGAACCGTGGGTGGGCCCATTGGCCCAGTTCAACAACCCCCATTGCTTCGATAACAAGAACCAAAAACGAAAAAAAAGAAAAACAATTGTTAGCTTTTAAGTTTAGTTTTTAAGTTAAAGCTTGTACTAAGCTAAACAAAAAAAAATAATAATAAAATACATTGAGGCAATGTAGACATTTTTAGCATCGTTATGTAAACAGTACCAACATTAACTAATGAAAAGATACTTTGATTGAAAAATGGCATCAAGTGTCCTTAATTTTTTGATTCTATGTACGATTTTTTTCAGTGCCCCCAACGCACCTACTTCAGCTATACCGTACTGTCAAGCAAAAGCAAATATCCTATTAGGTATTTGAATATAATACTCTGAAGCTGATGTTTTAGTGTGGAAAATAATACGCAGTAAATGATTTACCATCATCAAGAAAAATAGGTCCTTGATGTTTGTTCGACTAAGCTTTAAAAAAAAAATGTTTAAATAGAATTTATAGCTGTACGAAATTCTAAGATAAAGTCTGTTGATAACATATCATAAGATGTGGTGGAATTTATGGGAAAAGAATTTTTGTGTATTATGAATACACAAATTATTATAAAAACACATAAATTGTGAATTGTAAAAATTAAAATATAAACATTTCTTTTACTAAATTAACCTTTCAAAATACGTTTCACTTTGGACTCATTGTAAAATTTTATGTGTGATATGACTAAAATGAGAATTAGTGCCTAGCAATATAACATAAATATATTTTCGGCTTTTCGTCGCGTCGTCGGTCGGTCGTTTGCCTGCGTCTGTATTTCTGTCGATGTCAATTTTCAAACAAAAAAAACATCCTTTAAAACAATTCAACACGTAAACGAACTTTTATTATAGTTTAAAAGATATTTTCAACAAAATCTTATTTTAACGTGTATTTTTAGCAGTTAATAATTGTGGCAATGCGCAATGTGGGCTGTTCGAGGTATTCAGGAATAGAATATAAGGTGGATATAGAGTCTTGATATAACAATATCTAACCTCTCACCTCAACCTGAGCTAGAATCAGTCCGAATACTGACGCAACCCTCTACATCGTTCAGAGCATCTTATTGAGCGATCCGTGATACCTCCCGAAATGTACATATAGTCCATCACCCATCCGTCACAGATAAACTCGTTATAGTTCAATAGAAGAGTCACACACAATTTTTTTTCTTATTATATCATAGTAGGTACTCTAGATACTCATAATCTGTGTGTTGAATTGAAAGTGAAAATCAAGACAAATTAAGTCATTTGAAAAGAACCAAAAAAATCTCACTATTATTTTTGTGATCGAACTTCTTATCAATTTGTTTATGCAAAATACCAGATGTCTCTTCAACTAATCAACAAAATATAAAAACAGTTTAAAAAATGAATACCTGCTACCTTAAACTAGTTCGATCTAAAATACCCCACATAACTCTTCTCAAAATTGTAAGCACGGCAATAAAATGAAACATTAAAAACCAAATTAAAATGACGATTTAAATAAATTATACCTAAGTATTTTTTAATTTATTGAGGACAAAATTGAATGAATAAAATTAATTTGACCACAAACATCTTAGGTTTTCATTATCTTGTTGGGACCATTGCTTAAACGTGCTACTGGTCTTTCTGTTATTTGTGGTCCGCACTGCATCAGACTAGTTACAAGATAAGTTCCTTTTTTATTGTTATCAAGGATACAATATACAAGCAACTAATTGAAACAAGTTACACATCGTAAATCAGGAACTGGAATTCAATAAAATACAGAAAGAGAACGCGTTTTTTTCAAAAGGGTAATTTTTTTTCTTGGTCTTGCCCTTCGAAAGTCGAGACGCATTTTATCTTAACCTGATTTTGCAATCAAGGGCATAATAAATATTCGTGGACTTCTTTCTTTTTATATACATAACTAAGCCAATCCTCCAACTTTCGAGCGAGTGCTAATTGAAACGAACTTTATTTTAAAACGGAATGAAACATTTGGCGCTTTGAAAAAAAAAAAATGTGTAAATATTAGACGGACTTAAATAAGAATCCAATTAATTAAAAATATACTAAGTTACACGTGCTTTTTTGGAGACTGATAAATATTAAGGTAAACAAGACTTCGCTAACAAAAATATATGCATTATAGATTAGATTAGATTTTATTTCATCATACATTTTATAACAATAATTGGTTTATACAATCAATATGATGCATGACATTGCCGTCTGCCTGATTGACAACTAAATATCTCTTTATACAGATTTAAAAAAAAGGTGCAGTTTAAGATTAGAACGCTTCATTGAATATTTGATTTTTATATTTAAGTGCTGTTTTACAATATGTATAAGTATAGCATTATTACATCCATTTCCTAAAGAAGGTTTATGACTTCATTATTTCAAAGATAGTCGCTGTCTAGCATATGTTTTCTTATTTCTCTCAGTAACAAAATTAAAAATTGCATAAGATCGGTAGGTCCTCACGATGAGGTATAAGTTCAAACTTAGTAGCTCTCCTCTTTATCGGAACATGCACAAAATTTGATCGATAGTGTAACTGAGTTGTGAAAATAGTTTTTTTTGAGGAGATTGTAATCTAGGACTAGGTTATTATAAATCGTACGGTGCACTGAACTTTTGGCCTAGTCCATGCATTGTTCTCTTGGGGCTTCGTCGAGACGAGCTATTAAGCGATATATAAAGTTGGCTTCCATGCGATATTAATTTTAAAGTTCAGGTCAAAATCCACCCGTTCGCCTAGTTCTATCCAGTCCTTAAACCATCCAATTCGAGATTGGATTGTTTGAAGTGCAACTTTTTTTGGGAGACGATGACTTGGCATATTAAAAACTTTACTGTAGATGTAGTCTATCTGTAGAATGAGTGTTTTAATGAATAGAGGCGATAATCCCGCTTCTAGCATGATCATGTAGTTTGGCGTACTCGAGGGAAGGCGAAAAATCCGTTTTATATAAAATCTGAGTAGTTTTTACACTTGTTTATATTTCCGACCTTCCCACGCTTGCGCCGCATAAAACAGAACCGATTCTGATACCGCTTCAAAAACTCTGAATTTACTACTATGCTCAATTACCTTATTATTAAAGCACTGCTTCTATCCAACGTTTAAGTTTCTCAGTGAGATGTTTTTCCATGCTCAAGTTCTTTGTAAAGCAGACACCTAGGTACTTATACTCTTTCACCACCTCTATTCTTTCACCGTTATAGTGCCACTGTTCGTTTGTGCCCGTTCTTCCTCCGTTATTTTTACAAACCATCACTTTGGATTTATTTAAGTTCACTACCAGGTTCCATCTTATACAATACTCAGCAAGCCTTTTTATCATTAATTGAAGAGATAGTGGTGTATTCGCAAGCAGCACAATGTCGTCAGCAAATAGAAGAGCTTTAATGATAACTCCTGCGTATTCGATTCCTGTGGCCCTGCGGGTAAGGTTTCGACTATATCTTGAAAATTGCAAATAAACTTGGACTGAGTGCGCAACCCTGTCTAACACCTGATTTCGCTTGAAACCACTCTGATAGACATTTGCCATTCCACACTGCTGATTTGGTGGTCTTATATAAATTTTGCAACACCTTACCGTACTTAGCGACATTCCTTTCTGAAAAAGCTTGTAAAACAGGGAATTTCGGTTGACGGTGTCGAAGACAACTTTAAAATCAACGAAGAATACAAAAAATTTAGAAACGAATCAGCAATCGAGCGTAGTACAAAAATGTGGTCAACGGTGGAGTATCCCCATCTGAAACCAGCTTGGAACTCCCTAAGCAAATTTTATTAGCATTTATCCATTTATTTATACGACGAGTTCAAAAATGAGATTAATCTGTAGTTTTCCGGATCCTCAGTGTTTCCCTTGTTATGGATTGGGGAAATCAAGGCAACATTGAACCGATCTGGTATGGTTCCCTCTGCAAAGATCTGGTTGAATACTGATGATATAATATATAATATGTTTGTATAAGTTTCCTTTTATTGAAATGCGAAGATGGTGACCTCCTTGAAATTGAAAAACTCGTTCCAAAATTAAAATTAATATTAATAAAGAATTTAATATTAAATCATCAAGTAGTCTAATTTATACATGAAAACTAGCCAAATTCCATTGACATTTTGCAATTACAACCCACACGTTAATAAAAGTCATCTAAAAATCTACGCAAGTTCACACCCAGTTTGGACCTCCTTGCATAATGATTTTCAGCAGAAACAAAATAAAAAAAAGAACTACTAACTTACATACACAATTAACTACCATCTCGTACGTCGCGTCCGTTGTTGTAATTGCTTGAAATATTACAAATGCACCCAGACGAAAAACTTGCAAACAAGAAGATTGAGAAAAAAAATCATCGTCTTAACCCAATTCTGTCCCTTTCGATAGAGTTTGTGGTAATTTTCGATATCATACGCATACACTTATCAATTCCAAAGCATTGCGATTAGTCAAGCAAGCGTTGGAGTTGAAGTTGGAACTCGGAATACAAGCTGTGGCACTTGCTTCATTCAATCAAGTATAGCATGATAACTACGATCGAAAAAAAGGTAACTTCAAACCCGTTCAGATCTAGTACTGGTCCGAAGAAAAATGACCACACGCCACACTCTGACGTGTATATCGATAAACAAAACGCACAACCAAGGATTGTGGCAAATTTTGTACGAATTTCCAAACTGTTCGATGCATGCGTGTATGTGCGGACAAATGGCCAACCACAAATACGTGCGTGTTCGACAGAAATCCAGTGTCACCGTATAGAAACAGCCATCGATGATATCTCCCGTCTGCCACCGCAGCTGTCATTACTGTACAGTGGAGTACCTTTTGCTATAAAATGGAATAAAACTTGAAATTTGAATTTTTAAAGAAGAAAATAGGTAAATCGATATTTCATCCATTTATTGAAATATTTCCTTAGATTCGTAGGTACACGTCCCTGAAAAAAGACTCGAAAGCGCTTCAGAACAGTAAGCAATCCTCCTCATACAGTGCTTTTTATTTTCAAAAAGATCTTGGCATTTTCAATATGCAAATCATCTCAAAAAATTGAACTGAACTGAATTTTACCACAAACGATTTACTGTATTATTTTTTTTGCTGTTTTTCGTCGTCATGGTTAAGGCATCTAGATACAATATCTGCATTCCTTTGATCCAATAAATTGCACTACTATTTCACAGTTCCACAGCCGCTCAACTGATGCATATGTGCATTTTAGAAGGCGTGGTGGGTCTCAAAAAAACTAGCTACGCACAGAATGCGATAGTTTGATAGTTTCGAGTTGACTTGATTTTTCCAACAGGATTTTCAGTAACTGCCTCAAGTTAAAATTAAAAGTAACAAAAATTCGCAAAACTTTGTGAAGCCTCCAGCGGTTGCAATGAATTCTAAATCGTGACTGCAAAGCTGTTTTATATCAAAGACAATGTGTCATAACATTTTGTATGTCAATATAGCTTTTTGCTATTACTGTTTGTTATGTTTCAACAAAACTTGAGTTTAAAGATCGCCTTAAGAAGCATTTTCGATATGAATCATAAATATCGACTCATAGCTCATAGGTGTGAGACGAGGTGGGATCTTATCTTTTGTTTCATCGGTAGTTTTATTTTCTTTTCTTTTTTTTGCCCAGCAATACTGATAAGTTGCAGCCACTGAATGCCAATGCCACGACATTAAGTCTACCTGTTGTTTACCAGTTGAGCCATTATTCCATTCATTAATTTCCATTCACATTACATCAGCAGTGGTATCAATTGTTTGAAAGGTCTTCCATTATCTTTTAACCCACATGTGTTTTCTGTTTGCATTGTAAAGGCAAGAACCATGTGACCCAATCATAAATACCTCAACTCATTATATTTAGTGAATTGCGAATTATTAAAAAAAAAAAGCATTTTTATGTTAGTTTTCTTCGGCTCTAACAACTCTGATTATATTTTTTAACAGAACTGCATATTTCTTTGAATTTGTTTCATTACCACATTCAAAACCTCCAAAAAAAACAATATTCTGATATAATTTAGTGATTTTGATGAAACCTCTTCAGCAGGCTTATTTTATATTTTTGGATACCTACATTATACGTTTGCAGTCAAAAAGGTGTTTGATCTAGACATTCCCAATAAATGTTCATGAGCAGATAATGCAAGCATATGTTTCACTCAATTTGTATAAACAAAATAATTTTCCATTTAATAAAATCTAATCAAAAAGCAATATGCACTCATACAGGCAATTTCTTCATATCAACTCTACACAGGCGTATACACAAGTGAGATTAAATAGATCAATGTATGGCCTTACATTGAGAGAATTTTTAAAATTATTTTTATCGTTCAATTAAAAACGAACAAACAAAAACAAAAACGGAACGTTCCACATTCGTGTTGCTTGTTTTCCACTTGAAAATTCTATAAACAGGAAATTTAATTGGGTGCATTTTTGCTTCCTGCAAAAAGCTTTCTGAGCAAAAAATAAAATAAGCTATTTTATCATCAAGGATAAATGCAATGTTTGTTTGCACTGAAGGTTCAACAATAGTGTGTGTGTTATATTTGCTTTTGTTTGTTTTAATTCTAAATATGACTATTATATGATTTTCAAACAACATATAGAACACACTGACGATGACAGACAAAGTAAGCTCGAGCAAACACATCGTGCACTTTTGTCAATACATTTTAATATGAAATGAACCAATGCAATATTGATTAATAATTGTATTTTCAAGTGTTTATCTTTTTTAAGCAGCGGAAAAAATTTATTTTCTTGGTACACTATGGCGTATACTTACTATTAAAAATTAAATTCTACTAAAGAACATTCTTGTGATTTCTGTTGTTGAAACAAGTAGCTTGAGTCTTAAATTGAAAAAACGAATAGAACATTGAAAATCAAGACATTAAGACATTAGGTAAAGTCCTTAAAAATTATGCGTAAATTTGGATTGATCAAGCTTTCAAGTTACAACTATCTAAGTCTTTATTCACACTAGTCAAAACTGTGCAGATTTGTTCACCTTATATTTGATTTAAAGCGGACCAGTGCTAGATAAACCATTTTAAAAATATACCCATGATAATGTTATCATTTAAGTTGAAAAATGTCAATTTTTTGTTAGTGGTTTGGGTCTGGTTATATATATGTATGTAGTTCTGAGGCTTCATTTGTGTTTCTCATCCTTTTCTTTGACATATATAATTGGTCTTAATCTTATGTCACTTGTGCACAAGAAGTTATGTTTCAAAATTGTTCTGACGATACCGTCCGTCTGTCTGCCAAACGTGGTTGTAAGTGGTTTAAGGAAATTCGTAAAAAGCGTTTTCCTTTCATTTTAAATGCCAAAAGTAACAGTAGCTCCTACTTGATCTTTTGGTAAATTTACGAACGGAAGGTAGATAGTATGCAGTATTTGTACAATAAATTAATAATAATGATAAACCTACGAATAAAAAGTAAATAGTACGCGACCGAGCTTATTTTTTCTTATCTCAATAAAAGAGTACAGACTGTCTTCCATAAGAAGAACGTTTCTAAGTTTCTTGACTTAATAAGAGGTGTGCCATAGGGTTCAATACTTGGTCCTTTGCTCTTCTCTCTTTTTATATTTAAATGATCTTCCTAATGTACTTAAACATTGTCAACATCATGTATACGCAGACGACGGACGTTCAGTTTTATTACATTTTTAAAATAGGACTCATAGAAGACGCCATTGTCAAAATAAATGAAGAACTAATCAGCATGTGCGAATGTAAAATATTCGCGTCAATTAATATGCAGCCTTAGATTATAATTCATTGTAAATTCATTTTATGTCATTTTATTTGTATTGTAATTACGTTCCACAAACCTGTCAATTAAGTAATATCGAGACAACGTCGTTTATTTCTGAGCTAATTCTACTAGGTTTTAAATCTAGCTAGTCGATACATTTTGGTTCTTCGAGCTTCTTTTTAACTTAAAAATACATTTTGAGTCTTTACATGCTGTTCCACAAAGTGAAATCGAACCAAATGTCACACATATGGACCGATGGAAACGCGTTCAAGCACTATCTGAAACTTTCTGGAGAAGATGGAATTCGGAATAGATACCTGTCGCGACTTCAACAACGCCCGAAATGGACTCGCATTGCAGAAAATCCGAAGATAGGAGATTTAGTTCTCTTGAAGAACGAAAGACTTCCACCAACCCAGTGGAATATGGCACGAATTGAAGAAGTACATGGTGGATCCAACGGACTTGTACGCGTTGTCACGCTTCGCACCAAGTCTGGTCACAGCACTCAGCCTTTATGCTATAAGATTTTCCACACATCATCTTAAATAAACACGTGGTTGAATTTGTTTCTAAAGTAAGAAATTTATAACTCATTGACATGGAAAGACCATATTAACCATACAGTATCAAAAATGTACGCTGCTATACGGGGCTTATCTAATAGTAGATAATTTCTTCCTTGTGAAGTTAAATTCAAACTGGTGAAGACTTTGGTTCTACCAGTGATGACATTTGCCTGTGAAATTTTTGCTGATTTGGATTGTGAATCTTTTCACAAGCTGAAATTTGTACTCAACGCTGCGCTGCCACCAGGCAGTAGCGTAGCGTGAGGGGGGCAAGGGGGGCAAATGCCCCGGGCGGCACTTGTTTGAGGGGCGGCAAAAAAGGGGCGGCGCCGGCGGCAAAAAAAAGGTTACCAAAACAAAAAAAACTGCACTTGTTTGAGGGGCGGCAAAAAAACAAAGGTAACCAAAACAAAAGAACCTTGAAATAATTTTCGGTAAACAGAATTTCGTATGGGGTGGCATCCAATCGACCTGTACCTATACCACCACAAACTTCATATAATCACAAATTTAACATAAGCATTAGACCGAAAATCTACGATGGTAAATCTTTTGCGAATTACGATCCACCCATCACACATTCAGATAAACGACAAAATTTTAAATAACAATTGCTTCACGATTAGCGGTTGTTGCGACCGAAAATCTCAAAGAAAATTTCTGAATAAGCAACGCTGCAAAACAAATCTCATTAAATTATTCTTTGACAAGCAGAACACATATCTTTTGGGACGGGTGGTGAGGCAAGAATTGGAAGTAAGACTTCAGAAAGATCAAACCATTGATCAAACTGAGGAAAAACTCTTGGCTAATAAATAAAAAAAATGGCAAGAAATTCTTGTTAGAATGGTTGACATCATTAAATTCCTAGCAAAACAAACTTTAGCTTTTCATGGCCATAGAGAAGACCCTACAAGCTCTAACAGAGGCAACTTCTTAGAGCTAGTACATCTTATCTCAAAGTATGACCCAGTCCTTCGTGAGCATCTTGTAAGAATAAAAATTAATGAAAAAATATCAACAAGTTATATGTCGCCACAAATTCAAAATGAATTTATAAACATTTTAGGAGAAGAAGTGCGACATCAAATTATTTCTGAGGTGAAAAAAGCGAAATACTATTCAATAATTTTTGATAGCAGTCCTGATATTTCCCACAAAGACCAGACCAATCAACTGTTGCGGTATATAAAAATTGAAGATCATCATATAAAAGTGGTGGAATCCTCTGTTGATTTCATCGAAACGAAAGATAAAACTGCTTAGGGCATTGCCGAGATGATCCTTTGTAAATTAAAAACCGACGGCCTCGATATAATGGATTGCAGGGGTCAAGCTTACGACAATGCCGCTGTTATGGCCGGAAAAAACACAGGAGTCCAAAAAAGAATTCAAGTCATAAACCCGAAAGCCCAGTTCGTTCCATGCTCAAATCACTCTTTAAATCTTGTTTGCCTGCACGCAAAGTCCGACTCAGTTACTTTTTTCGGAACATTGGAACGATGCTATGTGTTTTTTGCAATGTCAACTCATCGTTGGGACGTCCTGATTGCGACTACTGGTAAATCGTTGAAAAGGATTCAAGAAACAAGATGGAGTGCAAGAGAGGATTCTGTGGAGACCACATACTCTTACTATGAGGATATTTTAAGTTCTATAGAAAAGCTTACTGAGACATGCGAAAGCTTAAATACGAGAACAGATGCAGGAATTTTGCTTATAGCAATGCAATCCTTTTCTTTTCTCTGCTTTTTGGAAACCTGTTCTTCATGAAATAAATGATTGTCAAATTTACTTACAAACCGAAGGTCTTGACCTTTATCAGTGTGCAGCTAAAATCAGTGCTCTACTGACTTTTCTTGAAGATACAAGAGAAAAATTAGTCAATGATGCTCTTGTTTACGCAAGGAATTTGTGTGAGAGCTTAGGTATTTCCTTGGATCCTCCCAGAATGAAAAAAAGGAAGCACATCTTTGGTGATGAAAGCACAGATGTTAGTCTGCCTCATGACGAAGAGTTGAGAAGAAAATTGTTTTCTTCCTTAGATAAAATCATCGTCGAAATCAAGGAGAGATTTAACCATTTGCAAAGTTTGGCCAAAAAATTCGACTTTCTTTCAGCTTCCAAGCTACTGGCTGAAAATTTTGATTACGATTCGGAACTTGCATTCAATGAGCATGATGTATCTCCCGATGATTTCAAAATAGAACGTGGTCAATTGAGAGCCTTTGCATCTTCCTTGGAAAGACTTAACGATCTTGAAACATCAAACCCGTTTGAAATATTAAATTTCATAGTACAGTCGAAGTTAGAAACAAGTTTGCCAAACATTATCATTATGCTGCAATAAGCCATGTCGGATGTGAGAGGAGTTTTTCAAAACTAAAACTAATAAAAAACTATCTCAGGTCAACAATGAGTACTCTAAGGTTAAGTAACCTAGGAATTCTAGCCATAGAAATGCAAAAAACTGATGCGATTGACACCGAAACTATAATAAAAGAATGTGTGTGTATAAAACAAAGAAGACAAAAAATTTAAACATTTTCTACTTTTTATAAATTATTGTTAAATTTGGGTAACGTACAAACGTACATAAGTCAATGTCAGTTGAGTTGCTTGCCACAATGTAATTAAAAAAATCAAATTTGCTTAATTTAAAAATCGAAACAAATGTTCATTAAAAATAAAAATATACGAAACTTTCCTTATTAAAATGAATACAAAAATTAAATTTTTGCTTTATATGTACTAGTAATAACCAAAATGAAGTGATTTAAAAAATTAAATATAATTTCTTAATCTTAATTTATTTTTTGAGCTTTAGGCCGTGTGCGAATTCAGTTAAAAATGGGTTAAAACTTGACGTTTGGTTAAATTTTGACACTTCGCATAATTTGACTAGCTGCTGAGCAGGTTAAAAAATGACAGTAGCGGTTAAAAATTCATCCATTTTTATTTTTTAACCACAATTCATCCAATTCGCACACGGCCTTATTTTACAGTGAGTATGCAATTTAAAACATTAACCAAATTTGAATGTTAGGTTCCTTAAAATGTGGTTACTTTCAATATGGTTATAATCGATATACACCACCTACAAATAAATGGATACTTTGTAAGTATGGTTCATTATGGAAGAAATGGTAGTGTTCACCAACTTTGACAAAAAAAAAATTGGGGCGGCAAAATTTGATCTGCCCCGGGCGGCAAAAACCCACGCTACGCCACTGCCACCAGGTTTGTTTTTAATCAATCGAAAATTTGATCATTTCCCTAGTTTTCTTAACCAAATTTTAGGTTGCGACCTCCGATGCTTTCTCAAACTCAAATCTTTGTCCTTACCCTTCAATGTAATTAAAAATAATTCACCGCACTATCTTTTTTCAAATATCTGCTTGTATATGTCTTCCAGATAAGTTTATCTATAAGACCGATTTTTTATAGTTGCGTAACCTCGCCTCTTTAGTTTTTCATTTTTGCCGTTCCATCTTGGAACAATCTTACTCTAAGTCTTAAAAAAAATATACAACGAAAACAGTTTCTCTCTTTAATCCTCTCTCTCATTTATCACTGGAATCTTCTCATTAATAATCCGTTATTTTATTTTGCAGTTCAAATCCTTACGTTTTTTGTTTTATTTTGTAAATAACTATCTATGTTTAAATTATAATTAAAGTATATTCATTTCACCCTATAAAAACTGAACATGTACTATCTATAAGAATTTTGTTCTTACTGTACAGCGATAAATATACTAAATAAATACTAAATACTAAATATTAATGCTCTTGGTAAATGGACAAAGTATTTGTAGAATGTTCTTATGCTTTTTGGAGTAGGTCATAATAATGTTTTTCAAAATTTTGATCACACAGATCAAAAAACTGTAAGATAAGATCATAGTCTTTGAATATTCGTAGCATAACATAACATTTTTCAGTGTATATCTTATTTATTATAGTGGGTCCACACGGCACAGGATATAGCTTAGGTTAAAATGGGTGCGGATACAGGATCCACACACTTAAGCCAAAGGAAATAGCCCATTGTGATACCACAGAGAATTACTTCTTACAAGTCGAACCATTTTCAGCTTTTTATAAAGCGAAGAAGATATTTGATATCCTTGTTCACTGGGATTATCGTAAAAATATTCCCCCAGATGAAGTTTGCGTCTTAGGGTAAAAGCAGGGCATGTGCAGAGAAGGTGAGAGATTGTTTCTTCTTCTTCTAGTCCATACAGCTCCTGCAGATGTCATTTGAGGCTACACCAAGTCGTACTGTGTACCGTGTCTGCCTATAACACAGTGTCCTGTAAGGACACCTATTAAGGAGCTAATATGAAATCTGCTTTGAGATAACAAGTATCCTTAGAGCGCTTTAGGTCAAGTGACGGCCATATAAGTTTTGTGGCTGCGCACGTTGGTAAATTATACCACCTAGAGTTTGTTATCGTTGAGGCTGTTTCTTTTAGCATAAGTTTACATGTAGCTTTCGGGATACTTTTCTGTTCCCTTTCAGGTGAGTATGGGTATGGAGTCTTCTCACATGGCCTCACATCCTTTTTTTTCTCTAATCTAGGGCATTAATCATATGTGAATTATAAAGTCAACCGCTATATCATAGTTCATGTTATTGACACAACGCGCGCCCAACAAGTTGTTCAGTGCGCCCCAATGACCTAGCAGCGTGAGCGTGACAGCCCACAAGCCGCAGTTGCTTTTTGAGGCTAAATTATCTCCCAGTAATTGGGGTCGGTGAAGTACCACAAGTGACAATTTTACTTTTCATCCAAAAATGTGCCACGGCGGCGGCACGCGGCGCTACATGTCGAATTGTATAACTTGTCATGATGACTTGGCAACAAATTATACAGATGTCACTAAATTAAAATTGTCACTCTAATAAAAAAAAATTATGTTTACAAATGTTTCAGAATACAAGTTTGGATATCAATGGTTTTTCTTTTTGTTCTTGTTAACTTTTCTACCTTTTCTTACCTACAGGTAAATATGTAACTTTCCACAGAGAAATTAAAAATAGATCTTTAATTTCCATGCGCTTGTATCTACAAATTTCAGATGCCTTTATTTAATTTAAATATTTTAAACATACATATATACATAACAATGCATTATGCACCTACATAAACCTTTAAACAGAAATTAATTCAATGACAAGCAACCTTCACTTTCGTATTCCATTAAGACTTCCGAGAAAAGGACAACATTTCCATTGAAGGACATAAAATCATCATACAAACAAACAAAAAAAACCGGGCAATCAACTTGTTTGACCTACCGGGATCAAGTACATTAAGCATTTTTCATTTTTGGTCAATTAGTTTACTCCACTAAACCCGAACCTAGGTCATTGCAATTTATTTCTTGATGCAAAATTTGAAGCGATTCATTAGGATGACCGCTCAAAACGAATGGAATACGAAACCAATGACTTGACTTATGCAATTTAATTCGGTCAACATAATTGGCACGCAATCTTCAAGGACAATACAAGGCATCTTCCTGAATCATGCACAACTCATGAACCTTCTCCATCAGTTCCCACTGGCTGCAGAGTTCGAGTGGTGCATGCATCAAAAGAAGCCCGACAGCAATTATTTGAAGGCAAAGCACCCAACCAGCAAACAGGTACACTTCAATTTCCAACAAAACGAGTTGAGATGACCAACTCACGCGACGATGCCATACAAGACGGAAAGACGACGAAGCGATGCGTTGTGATGTGAGTTGAGTAGTCTGCTGAAGGTAGTTCAACTTGAAAAATATTTAGGTACCAGCAGTGTCATCCTTGCACTGTCGTTTCCTGAAGTTTAACCTAGAAACACTGTTATAGCCTATTCCCACCAACGTGATTTAGCTCAATTAACTTGATTTAGCTAAATCACATAATTAATTTCATGATTTGCCATACATTTTCAATCATTTCTAATTACGTGATTTATCTTGTTTTATTTTTAATTAGGTATAAATCACCTCGATGATTCCAGGCTGAATGATTTCATGCTCAAGTAATGAATAAAATTCATTTCAAATTCATTTTTTTTTCTTTTTGACAGTCAAAATTCAATTTTTGTGTCATATATTGATATATTTTATTGAAAAATTCAAAAAAATGCCAAGATTGTGATAAATGTCAAGCTAAATTAAGTAAAAAGTTCAGTGGGAACGCTTTCTTGATTTATAAATCAAATAAGCTAAATCAAGTCGGTGGGAAAAGGCTATTACACCTTCAGTTTTATTACATGTTTAATATTCCCTACCCAAAAAACTAAAAAAAAAAAAATAAACAAATAAAATAAAATAAAAAGTAACGAGAACTGCAATATCCTTCACCATAAAATCAGCAACCTTGTAATGAGACTGTTGGGTTCGCCTCGGTGATTAATATCGTGTTTCTCCACTTGTCTTCGAAGTTCCAAGCATCGAGACCTCACGATGTGAAATACGAAATTCAAGTTGCCAGCAAAAAGATAGTATCAGAAGCTGACAATTAAAAGAGGTAAACAAAAAATAGTGGGACGCTGAAAAAGCCACTTTACATAAATTTAGGTGAGTGACTCGAGTTGACCTTATGTGAATATGAGCTCCCTGGCTGGTTGGGAGATAGACTGCAAGGAGATTTTATAATTTGGCCTGTATCAGCTTCAGATAGGACTTCGAAAAAAAATGTATGGTTGCCATGTTGCCGAATGCACTGAGTTTTTATTTTGAAGATTGACCATTGGGTCATACGAACGTGCTCCTGTGGCATTTTTCGTCAAAACATTTCGTTTTAGGTCCGAAACCCTTAATTATGTTTGGCAAAACACGCACTCACTCGTGTTTTTTTTATTCAATAATTCAAATTTTCTCAAGAACGGCTGTTACGTTTTTTATAAAACTATCAAACGCATATTATTTCTCAAAATTTCTGTTTTGTATTTCTTCATAGCGGAAATAGAACCGTTTTCATATTTAAAAATTTTGTTTAAAAATATTTCCTTAACATTATAAAGCGGGTTTTTATGTTGGGGTACCCGCATTTTATAAACAAAATATTTTTTCTAGCATCCTAATGCATGAATCTCGAAATTAAGGAGATCTGCATGCTTAATTGTTGAATGATGTAAAAATATTTTTTCATCATCACTTAAAGCCTAGAACGCAGATCGAGCTAAATTTAAGCTTCCATACGAAATTCTCTCCAAAATTTAGGGGAGCTAAAATTTAGCTGAGCTTTTTAGCGAAGAGGTACGCAGCTCTAGTTAAAAATATTTTTTTTTTCGTAACTCTACATAATCAAAAATCAAAATTTTTCAAAATTTAGTGAGTGAAATAAATGTCCGGTACATTATTCTCGAGCTAAATTTTGACATTATTGTTTTTTTGTAAATAATTTATTTATATTTCAATTGCATACGCCAACGGATGTGTTTTATGAAAATTGGCTTCTAACAACTTTTTTTTTGCAAAAGAATTTTCTTAAACCTTAAGGTTACGGGGCGAATAGATGTGTTATTAAATTTCTAATGATGACAATTTGAAAATTCTACTATCATCAAACCATCAAACAAAATTGAAGTGCAAACAGTACGAAATAATTCCTTTGCAAGCAAACGACCGTCTTGTTGGTTTTTCCTTGTCTTCAGCTAAGCCAACATCCGCCCACTGTTTTCGCAAACTATCTTGCCAAATGGATAATAACTCGTTTCAGGCTGTGATTTTGAAAACTATAAGTTGTCACACAATTCACTCCCTGGCAATAGTCGAGTGTCAAATTTTGTTCAAGTGACAAAAAAAATGCAACGAATATTCGGGAAGCTGTTTTTTATCAGCTTTTTGCATTGCGCCGTTAATGGGGCTGTGAATTTCTCTCGAATTATTCAAGTGTCCGACCAGATTCGTCAAACCGATGAAATACGTTCCTTGGTTGTCTTCTCGCAGAAAAGTCTCCAAAATAATCTTGTGTCAAAATTTAGCCAGGAATTTAGCTGATGTTTGGAGAGAAATGTGTGAGCTAAAATTTAGCGCGATCTGCGTAATAGGCTTAAGAGTCAACCTGTTGATCAATGCAAGGTTTCCATTTTACCTAGTTACTTAAGCTCATTGCGGCCGTGCATTTCTTCCTTCTTGTGTTTTCATAGCCTTGAACAACGAATTGGGGTCACAACAACGCCCAACAATAACTCACTTATGATAACCCAAAAACAAATAGACAGCAAAGTTTTCTGTTTCATTTCCTAGTTTGTGTCAAGTTTATTTTATTTGATAAGCGTATTTATTTTCCTGTGTTGATTCGAATAATTTTTCTTTATCATTTTTAGGCCAAGGAACATGAGTCGCAAAATGTCAGGTTTATGGCAACGATAAACTTATAGTTCCTAATTAAACACAAATGTTCTGTCATTGGTAAACCATCTTTACTTTGCAAACTGCATAACATGCGTACTGATAAAATGTTTGAACTTACTTAAATTTTTAACCCGTTTCAAGTAAGTAAATCAAACAAATGCCATAAATCAGAACACACTTGAATAAATATGAAACTTCGTCAAAAGAATTTTATTGTAATATTGCATAATATACATACATTCTTATTTTGAGATAATTTCAAAAAATACACTTGCCGATTTTTCTTATCAAACATTAAATAAAATCATTTTAATACCTATTGTTATTGTTAGATCGTGAAAACAATAAAATTCTATGTTTGGATAGTAAGAGTGTGTCTAGAAGAATACTCTTGTTTGATCACGGTGTAGAGATTTGTTTAACCAGTCATGAAATTTATAAGTCATCATGATAAAAAATTGTTTATAGGTATACGGGATCAGAAATAAGAAATTAAAGTGTGGTTTGCTTAGGGTACGGTCAAATTTTTAATTTGCAGTTATTTGAAATGTCTATACACGCACTAAAAAGAATTTTTAACCAGTTAAGTTCTATTGTTGTTATAATTATAACTATTATAAATTGAAACGTCAAAAAATGTTTGTATCCTACGCCATGTTATTTGAGTTGATGCATGACGCAGTGGCGTAGATAGGGGGAGGGGTCAGGGGGATATATCCCCCCATTGGTATCCATAATTGTTCAACATAGTCATGCCAAGTTAAAGAAACGCTAGTTATTTGTGCGAGTTATTTGGAGCGGTTTTTTGTTTAATTAATTTTGTATACTTATATATAATTTTTCGAAAATGTCCTAAAATTAATTTGGGTATGCAGTAATGCAGTATTCAAGAATATGTAAAAATACATTTTATTAATGAATTTCGATTTTAACTATTGATTCGTTTTCGAGATACAGAATTTTGAAAAAAAAAGTTTAAAAATATTTTTAAAAAATACAAACAAATTTTTGAAATTTTTTTGAAAACAAAATATTATTTGGACGTACTTTCAGACTCTTGTTTTTCGAGAAAATCTTATAATAACAAAAAGGGTTCTATGAGAGGTGCCCTTTTGGAGGAAGTTTAAAAAAAGGGCCGTTTTTGAGAAAATTGAAACTTTTGGTTTTTGGTAAAAAAAAATTGTGGGGTGGCTAGGCTACCCTAAATTTTGATCTTTAAAAAAACGACCCACGCGAATTCTCTCAAGTTTTAAGTCAATCGGACCAGTGGTTAAGGCTGCAGGGGCATTTACAGAAAGACAGACAGACATCCAAGACTTTTCATATATTCTATTTGTCGCAAGTTAAAAATGAGCGAACTAGATCCATCCCCCCCCCCATATCGAAAAGCTATCTACACCAATGGCATGACGACTGTGAGGACAATAATGGAGTTACCGGGTCTACGGGTTTGCCCAATCTTTCTATGTGAAATTCTTTTATTAATTTTCAATTTCAAGACAAACTTTAAAGTTTTAATATTTTTGCATAATTTAATTACCAACAAAATGGTTCATAATTAAATTTTATTTTAAGTAGGTATAGTTGAATTTGTGATCTCCTATGAAACCTCGTGAACGGCGGAACCTATGTGGATAACATTCAAGGAATATATTCTTTTTGTACAATTTTTTGTTTAAAAAATTGTTTTCATTCAGATGAGATTTTTAGCTTGTATTTTCTTAAGCCAGAGAAATATTTCAACTTACACTTTTTTATTGGAACCACCAACACACCCATTTAAAAAAAAAAAAAAAATTAAATAAAAAATTAAATAAGTCTTCATGAAAATTTTTTAATTCGGTGTGTTTTATTGTTAATTGTTTTCCGATATAAAAATATAAAAATTGAGTGGTGCGACAGCTCTTGAAGAGCCAAGGCCTAAGTGGCTTAGGTTAGGTTAGATTGGAGTGGCTGTCTAGATGTTATTGACTCACTTAGACCTCAAGGGTTCATTGTGACAAGACTGAAGAAGTTACTCATGGATAGTAATGAACTTAAACAAACCATTTTGTACTTTTAATGACATTTTGTGTCGATCGTCGCCAGTTCACTCGTACTATCGAAGAAGGGATTACCGAGATAGTTTTTCCTTATATTGGAGAGTCCCGGACATGTACATAGAAGGTGTTGGACTGTTACCTCTTTCTCCTCATCGATGCAGCTTCTACAGAAGTCGTTTGCGTAGACCCCTAGCCTCAAAGCATGCCAACCTATGAGGCAGTGTCCTGTTATGACTCCAATTGTGGAGCTTAAATCAAGAGAAGATACGTATATCCTTGCAAGATTATAACGTTTTCTTTGAGCCAGGATAGTGCCTCTTTAATCGCCATTACTTCTGCCTGGAACACACTACATTATAAGTGGCTTACTCTCATCAACAATTCTCTGAGTGCGTGTGAAGAATTGAGGGGACCTACAATTTAACGCCGATTCTGAACGGCAAAGTTGAGAAGTACTTTATCATGACAAATTGATACCCTTGGAAGTTTTGTCAATTCTCCCCAAGAGGCAGTACCCGAAAAAGATGAAATAAAAACTTTTATGGGCACGAGTAGGACTCGAACCCACGACGACTTTCTGCTTAGCAGCCAACGCACCTAACCACTAAGCTACGGGCAACTGCGGTTTTCGATATAATACTCCCATTTTCTTGTTTTAACAAACAATCTTTGAATTTCGCCAATTTAGAAAAATAATTATTTTTTACTGATTCAATGGAATAATAACAATGCCTTTGGTTCACGAACACAATTTTGACTTAGATCAAATAAAAGAACAGACTAATTCAAAAGTTTGTCAAAAAAGAGATGAGTCATTATGTCAAATAAGTACCAGAAATATTAATTTTTTGTATCATTTCTCTATTTTCGGATCATGTGTATATACATACTATGGATGTCTACATTTTATTTGTTTTAAAAATTTTGGATTTACCTGAAATTATTCAGCTGTCTGAAAGGAATGTTTTCATTGTTTTCAATAATTGTGGTCGTTGTTCTTCATCAAAGTATTTAGTAACACAAAGTCTACCAAAAAGATACACCGTGAAAAAACGGCAAACAATTTTCCAATAAGTAGAGGTACATAGGTAATCGGATTTTTTTTTATTTTCAAGACTTTAAAATGTTGGTTTAGTTTTCGTTGTTGTTGTTTTTTAAATATTTTTTTAAGGATTCTGAAAATGATAAGAGAACGAAAATATGAGGATATCTTGTGAGGAACCGTTTGCATAGATCTCCAAAACTCTTCTTAGGATATCTATAAAACTATTTTCTAGACTCTAAACAGTCCATAATAAGGCGTAATAAGAATATAAAATGAATTCAAGGCATGTCATTTGTTGATGTAAAACAAATCCTCAAATATATATAAATGTTAATTTGTTAAACATGATCTTATTCCTAACATTATAAATCTACAATTTTATCAGTGTAATTAAACAAATGTACAACTGCTATTTCATTGTTTTTGAAAATATGATTATGAGTGCTTATGACTCTATTATAACATTTCTATTATAACTGTTGGCAACTAGCTTAATTTTTTATTTAAATAAAGTTCAAATAAACAAAAAAATTGGTTTGTATACACGCAAATAAAAAACTGTCAAAACAGAAAAACCCAAATCTATTTATTCTTATAGATCAAAGTTCTTATATCGATATGTCGATATTTGTTGATTTTTTTAAAGTTTTTTACTTAAATATTTCGATACTTACACATTTTTGATGAAAACCGATTTTATATCTCTCTTAAAGGTTGTAATTTATTTATAGAATTTTATATTGTTGATAAAAATTGTCTGTGAGTTTTAATGGTTCCCATTACAGGTAGTCCGATAATAATCGGTACTTACAGTTTTAGCGTTAACACTTGTAGTAAGAAATTCCTTAAATTTTGTCACTAAGCTGTATTTTATATTTCTTATTTTTGAAGTCATTATTATTGCACAAATTCATACATCTTTACTTTCAATTTTACTTTATTTTACTTTAGGCCCCACAGAAGAGAAAAAGGATTACACTTAAGACGACACTACGAGCTCCTTGACAAAATTTACGAGCAATGTTCTAGCTATGACATTAAAATTGTCCTCGGCGATTTTAATGCAAAGCTGGGAAAAGAGAACATCTTTGGTGGAACAATCGGAAAGTACAGCCTGCACGACACCACTTCCAACTACGGATTCAGGCTGATCGATTTTTCTGCGTGGCGAAATGTTGTGGTAGCAAGCACATGGTTCCCACATCTCAACATCCATAAAGGAACATGTAGATCTTCAGATCAATCAGCTGTCAATCAGATTGATCACATTGCGATCGACGAAAGGCACTTGTCCAGCATTCTAGATGTTCAAACTTTCCGAGGAGCCAACATCGACCTCGTCGTAGCCAGGGTAGTGCTACGAATATCCCGACAACGGCCAAAACAAGGAAATGCTGCAAAAAAATTCGACGTCGGACGGCTACAATCGCAAGAGATCGCCAGATCCTTCGCTGATACCAGCATTGACTGCGGAGATTTGGAAAGACCACTTCTGTAGACCGTATAACGGCGACGACGAACAAAATCCCGCCGCCGCCGTCCGGCAGGAGCTTTTCATAGATCATGATGGTAGCCAACAACTCCGTGAACCCGAACTAGAAGAAGTGAAAAAGGCAATCTAACGGCTGAAATCCAACAAAGAAGCTGGAGCAGATGGTCTAGCTGCCGAGCTGTTCAAAACAGCAAGCAAGGATCTAGATAGGAGCATGCACCAAATCATCTGTAAGATATGGTCGGAGGAATGCATGCCCGATGAATGGAACCTCAGCATTGATTGCCCGATTCTGAAAAAGGGAGATCCTCTAAACTGCGCCAACTAGAGAGGAATCAGTCTACTTAACATCGCCTACAAGATCCTCTCTGCCGTAATATGTGAACTGTGAACGTCTGAAGTCTTTCGTCAACAATCTGATAGGTCCTTATCAATGTGGCTTCAGACCACAGAAGAACACAGGGTGAGTAAATGGCGCCTTTGTGAGAATTGAGACAGAAGCGGCAGAAATGGGTTTAGCGGTAAATGAGGGAAAAACGAAGTATATGCTGTCTTCGAGGAAGGACACCCAACACCGACGCACGGCTCGGACAGAACGTCACAATAGACGCATACAACTTCGAGGTAGTAGAGGAGTTTGTCTGCCTAGGCTCCGCTATTAACCCAAGCAATAACACCAGCACCGAGATCAGACGAAGAATAACTCTTGCTAAGCTGTTTCTTTGGGCTAAGAAAGCAATTGAGTGCAATAGCCCTCTCTCGAGCAACTAAGGTAAAACTGTACAACATCCTCATCATCCCAGTCCTGCTGTATGGTGCAGAAGCATGGACCTTGACAAAATCGGATGAATGTTCCTTAGGCTGTTTCGAGAGGAAAGTTCTTCGGGTCATTTTTGGCCCCGTGTGCATTGATGGGGAATGGCGAAGAAGATACAACAGCGAACTTTACGGGTTGCAGAACGACATGGACCTAGCCAGAAGGGTTAAGGTCTAGAGACTCAGATGGAAAGCCTTCGACACTATTTCCGAGTGACGTAGAAAGAGAGGTAGACCGGGACTCAGGTGGCGCACACAAGTAGAAGAGCACCTCAATCAACTTGGAGTGCAAAACTGTAGACAGCTAGCTAGGGACCGAGCTGGCTGGCGGAGACTGTTGATTGAGGCCCAAGATCACACCGGACCGTAGCGCCACCTTAAGTAAGTAAGTAACTTTGAACTTTAAACAAGTCAAAAAAACGTACGTTTTTAAATATTTTTTCCAAAATCGACACCATGTAGAAAAAATAAACCCTTACTGTCATACATTTCTCTGAAAGCTCAAATCAACAAGACCGTCAAATTAACATAATTAAATATAACCTTATTATGGTTAAAATTTAAATCCTGCTATTTGAATGGGCAATAAAAAACCTGTTATAGTATGATTGTTCATAATGAACGAAGGTGAAATCATATTTCATATTTAATTTGCAAAAAACAAAAACAAACCAAAACCCAAGTAACGAGTAACTTAAAAAATAAAAACAAAAATATGTAAGCCTATGAAATCATTAATGTTATACCCAGGCATAGATTCGGTATCAGACCCTGACCATTACAGAAAACCTAGGCTATTTATTATTTTAAATCCATTTGCTGAATTTTTCTTCCATTTTTTTTTGTTTTTTTTTTTTTTGTGTAAGCCTAGAGAAAAACTGGCGCACTGTTAAGTATGTAGGATTTATTCAGAAGTAAGTTTTTACGCACGAATTGAGTAAAATGACGCAACTTGTGAGAGCCTAGCTATGGAGAATTGTTATGAATCTGAGCCCATCAAGGTGATCAATTATATTGAAAAGAATTTACAAATAAACTACATATGTATTGAACTAGCAGAATTCTCAGCTATTGACTATTGTAAGGAATAACAGAAAAAAACCGTGATAATTATGGTTCCTGGAAAACCAACTTTTCCACAAAGTGTCAAGGTTAAAGTCAATTGATGACACTTTTTACAAGGGATGACTGAGCTGCGTTTTTGCGCTGACGATAGTTGACTATAGTTTTTATGTCAAAAAAATATGGTTGATGTGTCATAGTTGAAATAGTTAGAAATAGTTGAAATAATCCAAAAACGCTTTTTAGTTAGGTTTGGTGATCTGTCAAACAAGAAAAAAAAACAAATCTTTTGAGGTTATATTTTTCTTTTCCTTTGATTATAATAATTGAAATGGTTAAAGAGACAACAATTTTCGAAAGTCTAAATTTATTGCAAAAATGATCTTGATAGGGTAAGTTCTTAAAGACAATTGAAATGAGAACAAATTTATTTAATTTTGAACAACCCACAGCAAGAAAGGCATATGGAATGTTCGAACTGAAGACCATCCTCCATAAAATATTCAAGCTGCTCCAAGTAAGTCAGCTCCTGATATTCTCCTAATAGCTGCTTCCAGATTAGCTGAAAAACTACAATTCAATATCTAGTACGCGTTTTTATATAAATAAACGGAGAAAGCCTTTATTTTCTGATACTCATGAAAAAAATGTTTATTGCCGACAGAATACATAAAAGAAATAATAACAATAAGGGCTTTTTGTCTCGAATTCGCCGATCAAATTTTTGATGCGTCCTTCGGCGCCGATTTTGTTCGCATGTTTCTTGTTGATTGTCTCCTCAGCTTACTGATGGCTTCGTCCTTCTCCCGGAAACTGTTGCACAGCGCATCGATCATCTCCTGCGACGATTGATTACGTTTCTGTTCGGCTGTTCTGGGATTTGGTCAATCTACAGGTGGAGATTGTCTAAAACAGTTCTGGAGCAATGTAATCAGGAGTTCCAACCGGCGAGGAACTGTACACATGCCCGTCACGATTCAAGGCAGCGGGATTTCCAAAATCTTCCAGTTTGATGGCGGTCGATTAGAATGTTTTCCGGATTGATGACGCGATGGACATAGCCCATGCAATGGAGAGTGTGAATGGCAGAGTCAGGTCGGGCAGATAGAATTGATAGAATGTACATTGCAACTCATCAAACTAAGGAAATCTCCTCCAGGGAAGTACTCCATAACCAAGTAGAGGTATTCATTCCTGATTGAATTTCAAGCAATTGTAAATTATGCGGTTTATGCTCTTACTTTAAAAGACTTACCTGAAAAGCGTATTGAAGATTTGTGATCCATTCCGAACTCCGTTTATACAACGTTCGCAGATGTTTGTGTACCTTTTTTTGGCCTTCCAATTTGGTGTGTGGATATTGTTAGATTTTGGCGTTCGATTGGGAAAAAGTGAGAATTTAATCTGATTTTGAAAAGAGAATTCCCTTCTGATTTAAAACCAGAATGTTTTTACGAGTACACTACACATTTTGAAACCAAAAAAAAAGTGCACGAGAGAAATTTCCTTATAATTTGTTTTCTTTTTTCTAATGAAGTTCCTTTTACAAAACATCCAGCGAAATAAAGTTCTTTTTTCCGACAATTTAAAATTTGTAAGGGGAACCTTATTTTCTGTATTTTGTAATGAAATAATTGAAGACGAACAAATATCCTCTGATTGTAATTAAATTCGCGGCGGTACGGATACGGACGACTACGCGGTTGTAAAAAATGCACAACCAGAATGTTTTTTTTAGATTCCAGATTGACAATTATTAAAGACGCCATTTTACAAAAAAAAACACTTTTGTCGTTTTCCATTGGTCTTTTTTTGACGTTTCTTCTTCTACCGCCAATGGAACGGGTTATGATGTATCTGTCATTCTCCGGACCATTCTGTTTTCAAAACAGAAGAGTTCTGCTCTTCTCAGAAGCATTCCGTCTGTCAAAGTCAGTCCAATGGAATGGTTTCAGAAGACTTCTGGACTCTTCCGAATGCTTCTGGACGACCAATGGAAAACGACATTTGACACACCAACCACTTTCAACTCACCTCCTGAGATGGTTTGGAAATAGTTAGAGATAGTTACGATTTGACACATCAACACAGACCGCAAAAACGACAATTGTGATTACGAATCGTAACTATTGGCGTGCAAAAACGAGAAATAGTCAACCATTGTTGATTATAGTCAACTATAGTCAGCGCAAAAACGCAGCTCTGAGATCGCCAAAATGTTGCGACAGTGATACGAAACATACCCTACTCTGACTACGATTGCCAGAGGAGAAATATCAGGAGAAAATTAACAAAAGAATGTAGACAAAATTGTTCAAAAATGCAAGAAGCAAGACAATAAGACAATTCTAGACCTGGAGGTATATGACATAACAGGCAAATAAAAAAACATGTGTCTTAAATATGTATCAAATCAAAAGTACCCACTTTCTTTTAAATTAAATGTGTTTTGCGTAAACACTTAATTATAATCTTAAATAAGCCAATATTTATTTAATGAATGTGTCAAATAATGAAGTCACACGCGTGTCCTGCATCTCGAAAATGCGAGTACTTAGTTTTTTTAGTTAAAACACAATTGTATAGCAAACTGAAATTCCAAAAATAAATTAAAATTTTACAGTCACATCTACTGTTCATACAGCTGCTTCTAAAACCAACTCAAATTTAAGAGAGGTAGATTTGTAGCACAAGTCTTTTCATAAAGTGATTTCCTTCCAATTTAGAATTGATTTTAAATATTGGGCCCTATCGGGAAACTCCCAAGAAATTTTATTTCTCAAGGAAAATTTCATTTCCCAAAAATATTTCCTTGGGAATGAATTTTTCCCAGGGTAAAAATTGCCAACAAAAACAAATTTTTTTTCGGAAATCAATTTCGAACTGTTTTGACAGAAATATTTCTTTCTGCTTGAAATAATTTTTGTTTTTTTTTGACGGAACTTTAAATCTTAAACAATTTTAGTTTGGTATATTATTAAAAATGCAGTAAAGGATATCTTTTATAAGGAGGAGAAAAAAATACAAATAATGAAACCAGTAGGATCGAAGGTTGTTGTTTACTCGTTCTGGGGAGTTTAATTATGACCCTATAAAAACATCTGCTTCCTTCGCAACAACGAACTCTATCGCCTCTCTCTTTTGCTTTTGGTTTGTAAATCTTGGACAATGTACAAGTCTCTTGCCTCAGTGTCTTAAATAGTTCCACTAGTGTGTTTTAAAGAAGGGATTTTATCTCTAATTGATCTAATAGATAGTACCTTCGAAGTTGATTTCCCCGTAATACCATGTGATGTCACGTTTCTTTCTTATTGACCAGCCCTTTTCCTTGAGCTATTTGTTGTCGCTCCAAATGATCGATGCATATTTTCAACATCTACGTTGGCCTGTGGTAAAGGACCACGGCCGGCCGGCCGTCCTAACTCCGGTCCTAACTCCAATACTCTCATACGCAAGGGTGTTGGTGGAACCACAAAGAGAAAAGTTCCTCAAGGTGCACAGTCCAAATCGAAATGAAAATAACTTATTTTTAGTATTAGCAGTCCAATCGTCTTTCTTGATATTTCTATAGCTTCCATAATCTCTTGATCATTGGCGTTTTCTTTCATCACCTCAATTACAAACGTTGTATTCGCACAATTTCTGTCGAAGGAGTCTGAATCTATGAATATTGCTAATCTTGACAATAAATCTGCTATGTGTTAAATTTTCAAGGCTGATGGACAGTTTCAATTTAAAGAACTGTAGCCGAAGAACCCATCTTTCGATTCTAGCAGATAGTTTTGAAGTTGATAGGCTTAAAGATTGCTTCCAAGGACTTGTGGACCGTTCCTAGTTCGAATTCTATTCCTGCAAGGTCCTACTTCTGAAACTGAAGCCAAACTTTTTTTTTCAATCCGTAAATGTCTTCTTTCCACTGCAGAAAGGCTTTAGCTGGAGATTTCTCCATCAAAATAAATGGGAAAAAACTCCAGAGAAATCACGAAAAATTTCTGGTGGGAAAAGTGTTCATGATCGTAATAACATTCTAGGGGAATTTCGAACATTATTTACGATACGAATTTTCCGAACGTGGGAAATATTTCCAGGGAAATCTCTTTCCCGATAGGGCCCATGTAAAAAAATTGGGAGTTAAATGCGCAAGTAATGAAACTTATTACTACTAAATTGCAACCAAAAAAATTGACAGCAGGATTTCCTTTCACATTCTTCCCTTGTGAGCCTCTTTACTTCTAGTGCAATAAATTTAATGAAAAATATTTTTATACGTTGCGTTGCTGTCTTAATAATCAAGTAAAAATATCAAACTTCGTTCTCCTTGATTCTCATTACTTTGAGTGATGCAATCTGTTTGCTTCCGGATCAATGAAATTTTATTTTTAACTGATTTCAATATTGTTATAATTTATTTATTTAATTGTATTTCACAAAATTAATCGAATGGAAAAATAAAAGTTCTTCAGGTCTTAAATAGCAGGCGAGACGAGGTTCGTGGTATAAATGTACCCTTCTTTAAACAAGGATGAAAAGCATGTAAAATCTATCAATTTGTCTTAAACATTTTCAAAAACCTTCAAGACCAAACCTCGATTTGTTAAGCTTTTAGTGCATCAACATTTACAGTAAAACTCATATTTTTCTCACTTGAAATACTTAACGTTCAAACAATTCATTTCCACTTTCTTTGAAAATGTCAAGAATAATGTTCTTTTCATAATTGCAAATTAGCCGTACAATATTCCGCTAACCCTGGTCAAGTGTAACATTTTCCTTGTGAAAATCGTATTTTTAGAAACATTTTTGACTGTGTACTGCATTCAACCAACACCCAGACAATTTCTCTCAATTCATTATAAGACCTTCTTCAATTTAAACAATCTTCTTATGCAATTTAATTTAAACGTAAACAATGAAATTAATGCATCAAGTGAGAGTTACATCTTCTCACCGAAACCATTTGCCATCAAAAAAGAACACACAAAAAAACATCAACCTACAAAATGTTTTCAATTAAAATAAATCATAGAAGCTTCCGAGTGCGGTATTCGTGTATTCGTTCATGATTCAGTTATTTATAAAAATTTCTTTCAAAAGTGAAGAATTAGGTGAAGGACACTACATTGTCGATAGAGTATAGTTTTAAAGTGTGTCGTTGCCAAAATCTCAACCATAGCCAATTAGTTAGAGAATTGTTAAGGTGTTTCCTTAGTAACAAATAATCTCAATTATAACAACGCGTCTCACGAGTGTGACGGTAAGTGTGTCTCAGCAAGGGTGACTTAACGACGATAATATCTGAAATCAAGCTCAAGGTTACACAGTTGCCAAACCGAATACCTAATCTGAATTAAGACTATACCATTTAATAGTGTTTTTAACCTATTATCGCAATTGTCATGATCATTCAAAGAGCGAACTTATGGCAAATAACATCTTGTTGACCACGAATAATAATTTTGTTTATTTTTTTTGCTTCGTTTTTGATAGTTCTTTCGCTTTATGGATATGAAACATACTTGTTAGTGAAGTTGAAGAAGTAACAGTTTATTTGAAGTGGGCATTTTCACTTTATCAAAATACAGACCTAAAGGTGTTCCATAACGCAATGAAGACAAGCCGTAGTTTCCAACCGAATAGTTACATCTTTAATTGAATTTTTCATAATATTTTAAGCACATCATTATTTACGGAGTCTTAAGAAATATTACATTCAAAAGATTTTTGTTAAATTTAAAGTCATTAAATCCGCTGAGTTGCAGTTTGAAGGTCTACTCATACTTACCAAGGGTTCTTGTACAACGCTTTTTAGCACGCTGAAAATTATAGCTTCCATCGCGATGGCAGATAAAATCGGAGTTAAGTCCAGTGCATCAGTTATTATGGTTATACCTTGATGATTAGGTTCAATGTTGTTGTTTTTCCATTGAATTCTGTTGTGGGCCAACCAGAAAAAAATCGTTATATAGATTCTAGCCTCTCAATGCCAATATCGTAATAAGTTGACCAAATCTGGTTAAGTTGACCAAAAATGGCTTTATTCAGAACTAGCCGAACGACCCAGCGAACCTCGTCTCACCTGCCTACAGATGAACTCCATAATAATAATCTAGTGAAATTCTTATTCTTGCAGATGATAAGAAAATCTTTAAGAAAATTATATCTTACAATGATCGCATTCTTCTGCAAAATGATATAAACAGGTTTTCTCTATGTAATAAGAACAGTTTAAATCTAAACTCATCGAAATGTCAGTCAGTCAAAGAAACGAGCAACTTCGACTTATGTTTATGAGTATTATCTATCTCAGGAAATATTTTCTCGTAAGGAACCTTGGAGTTCTTTTAAGACCGAATCTAGATTTTACTGAGCACATCACCAACATTGTTAATAATGCTTATTCTATGCTGGGGCTCGTTAAGCGTCAAAAGAATTTCTTGATCCTTACGTCATCCTTTCTTTATATAATTGCCTTGTTCGTCCCCACCTTGAATATGCTACACAGATTTTGAGTCCTTATTATGACGTTCATATTGACAGGTAAGAATGGGTGCAACTATAATTTTACTCGTTCCGCATTAAAACACATTCAATGACATGATCCTCAAAATATTCCTTCTAATGAGGATCGAGTATCACACCTTCAAATGCAAACTTTGTCTGAAAGAAGGACCAACAATGATAGATAACAGGCGTCACAGATGCACCAGACCTTCTAAGTTCTCAGTGCTATACTTTTCTTTCTATCGGGGAGGAGGCTGTGGCTATCGCCTTCGCAGCATTGATCTAATTAAAGTCCCAAGACATAGGACCAATTACGGAATGCCCTTGACAAGGGTGATCTTATAGACCTTCATATTCATAAGAATAAATTAGACTATGCTAAAAACCAGTGTGGCACGCTCTTAAATATTTTTGTGTTGTCTATTCATGTATTGTGTTTTTTTTTTCTTGTATCTGTATAATTTTGTCATTTCTTGTGTAAAGTGTTCGTTTGTCTTAGATTACCTAATACCTACTAACAACTGGCGTTTTTAATAGGCAATCTGGAATCTAAAAAGAAGCTTTCTGGTTTTAAAATCAGAAGTGAAATTCTCTTCTTCTCAAAATCAGAACTGTCACTTTTGCCCAATTGAACGGAACCATGACCTGCATTAAAAATTTTAAAAAACTGCGTTGGGTGGCTCAATTAAAAAACAAATATCAATATGGAACAATTGCACCTGAAATTCCATGTAGATTAGATTTAGATTAGATCGTTTTTTATTTAACGTTGATTTCATTACAAATTTTACAAGAAACAAAAAGCATGGCTTTATTGCCGTCTGCCTAGTTGACAAAACATAAATATTATTACATTGAAAATAGATTCTTAATCAAACGAATTTTAATAATATTAACATTCAAAATAATAAAGTTATCAATTTGAAATATTTAAAAACTTTCATTTATAATTCTATTTCTATAGAGAAGAGCTAGTCTGCAGTACTGATATAATTTTTTAACTTCCATATTGTTAAGCAAGAGTATAATTTGGCTTTGCGTTAGGATATCGCTTCCGAAGGTATTCCTCCTTATTTCTTTAAGAATTGGGCATCTTCCCATAAAGTGGAAAACATCTTCCCTTTCGTTTAAGTTACACAAAGAGCATATTATGGGTAAATCCTCTCTATGTGGTACGAAATTAAGCTGTAATAGCTCTCCTCGCAACTTCAACATCATTGATATTTCAGCAATGCTGTTTTCATCTTTGAAATAATTCTTTTCTTCCAAGTTGTGATTTAATTGACTGTAGACTTGTCTGTAAAGAGATCCTGTTGCGTCCATCCAATATTTTTCTCGCTGCTTTAGGTCTACTGCGGAAATGAGATCGTATAGAGAACTTTTCAAGGCATCATGGTTTAGGTCGCTGAGATTCAGTTCCATGCCACAATCCCTAGCTAAATCCATCCAATCGTTACACCAACTTGTTTTCGTTTGCATAACTTGTAGCGCTGCTATCTTTGGGAGCCGGTGATTTCCCATTTTCAATATTTTCAGGATGTTATCTATTTGCAACTTCAGGGTTCGTGTGAAAAGAGGTGATAAACCTGTTTCAAGGATAATGATGTAGTTGGGTGTATTGGGTGGCAGCTGAAAAATTCGCTTGATGTAATATCGAAGAAGTTTCTCCACCGTTTCATACTGCTTCGCTCCCCAAGTTTGTGCTGCGTAAAACAAAATTGATTCTGATATTGCCTCAAATATCTTGAACTTGCTGCTATGTGCGATATTTTTGTTATAGAAACATCTATTCCAGGTTGCGCTGATAGCGCCTTTAGCCTTCATCAGTTTCTCTTTGAGATGTCTTTCCATACTTAAGTTTCTCGTAAGCAAATCTCCTAAGTATTTAAATTCATTGACAATTTCTATGTCCTCACCATTGTAGCGCCATTTTTCGTTCGCACAGTTACGACCTCCTCCAGCTTTAAAAATCAAAATTTTGGACTTATCCAAATTCACAATCAAACTCCAAAGCTTGCAGTACTGTGAAAGTCGATTTATCATAAGCTGCAATGATTCAGGAGATGATGCCAGAAGTACGATATCATCCGCGAATAGCAGCGCTTTTATCACATGTCCTGCGTATTCAATGCCACAGGGTAAAAGATCCACTAGGTCTTCAATAAACAGAGCAAATAAGCTTGGACTCAATGTGCAGCCTTGTCTGACTCCCGATTCCGTTTTAAACTCTTCTGACAACTCTTCACCATTCCAGACCTTGGCCAAAGTGTCTCTATAAAGGTTTTGAATTATTCTTCCAAACTTCCATGACATACCGAGATTATAAAGCTTGTAAATTAGCGCTTGCCGATCAACTATATCGAACGCCGATTTAAAGTCTACGAAAAACGTGTACAGCTTTTTTCCTTTGTGAAGAAATGACTCCGCAATACTTTTAAGAACGAATATATGGTCAATCGTCGAATACCCAGCCCTAAACCCAGCTTGGAACTCCTTAAGCAACTTACAATCATCGATCCATTTATTTAAGCGTTTTTGCAAAATCAGGGTGAAGATTTTGTATGAAGAATTTAAAAAGGATATGCCTCTATAGTTGGACAGTTCGGACAAACTTCCTTTCTTATGAATTGGGAAAATGATGGATTCCTTAAACTCCCGAGGTATCAACCCGGTTTCCATAACATTGTCATATATATCTGCCAGCCTGTTAATAAGCTCCGCTGTGCCATATTTGTAGAACTCAGCTGGTATGCCATTTGAACCAGATGCTTTTCCGTCCTTTAGCTTTGTAATAGCTAAAATAACTTCTTGTTGACTTATTTTAGCATCCAGAGTTTCATTGTGAAAGCTCGGCAACGCATACTGAAAGTTTAATTTCTCTTGGATAGGATTTGATAAGTTTTCGAAGTAAGATGCAAGAAGATTTAGGCTTATACTACAGTGGATGGTAAATTTTTTGCCGTTCAGACTCTTTGCGAGGTTCCAAAAATCTTTTGAGCTCCTACACAGTGTCAGTTGCCTAGATTCCGATTCAAAAAATTCTGCCTTTTTTTGTTTACAGATTGCTTTATAAGCACTGTTAGCTTGTAAGTATTGATTCTTGAAATATCCGTCACTTGAAGATCTATAAGCTCTCAACCAACCAAAAGATAATTCCCTAGCTTTTATACAGTCCCCGTCAAACCAAGGCGCAATATAGTTCTTCCGAGAGTTGTTGTTGGATGTCATTGTTGGGTATGATGCTTTGATGATTTCCTCTAGCTGACCAAGATTGCAGTTTCTTTGCCTACGCAGTGAGTTATCAAGTCTTGCTTGGTATTCTATCGCCTTTGCCTGCTTCCATTTCAGTTTAGGCAAGAGATTTATAACCCTTGCTTCCTCCGACTCCATAGATGAATGTCCAAAAGTCAAAACAATTGGTAGGTGGTCCGAATACGGTACATTTTCAACTTTCATATAAACAATGTGCTCAGCCCATTCGTTTCCTATTAGACTATAGTCTATAACAGAGCTACCCTGGCTTCCAACAAAGGTTAGTTCACCCTCCATATCCGAAAAGCTTGTACCATTTTGTATTCTGAGCCCGTAGGAGTTACAAAAATCAATAAGCTTAAGACCTCTTGCATTGCACACTGTATCCTTAGATTTTCGCTCAATTCCAAGTGCATCGTTTTCATTTCCATTCGCGTTTCCAATTCTTGCATTTGAATCACCTAGCACCCAAATATCAGAGGTTTTGCCTTGAGTCATCACTCTCTCTAGTGCTTCGAAATCGTTGTTCCATTGGTTGCAGTTGATGTAAGTTGGCAGGATGCGAAAACTCTTCCCATTGATTTGGAGCTTAACATACGTAACGTCTTCATTTACTTCGAATGTACAATTTTTTATATACTTCTTGACACCAAAAACACATCCACCACTAGCTCTTCCCCTAGTATATTATAGATAGATTTTCAGTCTTGAAATTCTTTCTTCCTTCAGAGATTTCCAATTCTTCTGTTTTTTTCCGTTTGAAAATCAATGCACCTAAAATTCCGTGCAAAAAGTTGATCTGCTTCTCCAGAGTTTTCCGAGTTTCCCATCAAGAATTTTACATTTTACCATTTCAAAACGAATGCACCTAAAATTCTATGCACTTAAAACCAAGAGGCCGTCCATAAAATACGCTTAATTTAGCTTGTTTGACCCCCGCCCCTCCTTAGTATCACGCTTTATCACACTTGCTATAGTCGCCTTAAGATAATTACGTCCAAAACAAACAATCAAATATATCTATATGCACATCCATTTTTACTGTGACATGAAGAATATATGGCAAGTATTGAAGTCGTAAAAAAATAAAAGTTGAGATTTTGATGAGATATGACATTACGATGATAGAAAAGTCGAAAAAAGTGGGCCCGGCGATTCCGTCTATCTGTCTGTCTACACACACCAACAGCCTTAACCACTGGTCCGATTGACCTTGAAAATTAGAGGTTTGAGTGAATTCGCATCTGTCATTTTTTTTTATTTTTCTTAAGATCAAAATTTAGGGTAGCGTAGCCCCCATACAATTTTTTTTGCCAAAAACCAAAAGCTTCAATTTTCTCAAAGACGGATCCTACGAATTTTTAAAACTCCTCGCACATTTTTTTTAAACACTGATATGTTAAAAAAATATTTGTGTATTGCTTCAAAACGGTACCATTCATGTTTCATACAATCGTTTTTTTTATAAGATTTTCTAGAAAAACAAAAGTCCGATTTTTTTTCTAAAAAAATTGCAAAAATAATATTTTGTTTTCAAAAACATTTCTAAAATTTTTTTGCATTTTTTAAAAATATTTTTAAACTTTTTTTTTTAATTTGTGTCTCAAAAACGTATCAATATTAAAAATCTAACTTTACTTATATAAAAATACATATAAATAAATTCTGCATACCCAAATTAATTTTTAGACATTTTCGCAAAATTTTATGTATAAAAAATTAATTTAAAAAACAACCGCTCCGAGGATTTAAAAAAAAAATTAAAAAAATATGTGTACTAAATTTCATTGCAATCGGACTAGCAGGTTCGAAGAAATCGCTTGTGAAAGACGAATGAACAGAAAACGAAGTGATGTTATAAGGGTTTCCTTTACACTCTGTGTACGGAACTCTAAAAATCAACAATTTCTTAAGAAATCTTATGACATCAATTTTTGTCAGATTGAATCCATTTTTGAGGTAAATATTGAAATTGATTAATTATTTTTTTTTTTATTGTTTTATGATTTTTATGAGTTATAATTTGGAATAGAGGAGCAATTTCGTACGACCCAGTAGTGCACATACAGCCTTGGCCAAAATTATGAGCACCCTATAAAAATCGTGTATTTATGCCTTTAAGATAAAAATAACAAACAAAAATTTGGCCATAGAATCACTCAACAGGTCTAGGCAAACTAAAAAAAAAAAACTGGGTTTGCCCGTTACTTGACGTTAATTTTGTTTTTTCTTACAAATACGAAATTGCGTCTTTACTAAGAATTTCAGTAGTTTGCCTTTGCTTTTAAGAGTAGGTATAGCTGTTTTGACCGTTGCAATTTTCTTTGTCTCAATTTTGACTTTTCTTTTTTTATTTGAAAGTACAATCTTTCCGGTTAATAATGGAAGACAATTTCATTCAAATGGCTGCCTCGGCTGGCCACGCAGTAGCCTACACGATCGGTCCAATTTTTTAGCACATTATCGATTGTGTGCAGCTGTATTTCACCAATGGCTTCAATGTCCTTCAAAGCGTCAATTGTCTCTGGCTTGTCGGCGTAACACTTATCTTTTAGGGCACCCCACAAATAATAGTCCAACGGTGTCAAATCGCAGCTCCGAGGTGTCCAAACGACATCAGCTCTGCGGATGATAATGCGATCTTCAAAAACAGGGAGCAAAACATCGAGTGTAGTTTCGGCTGTGTGGCACGTAGCGAACGCAGGACGTTCGGAAACCAAAAGTTTGGCAATATCCTCCTCTTCAATTTTTGTGAACAAAAACTCGTTCAACATATCCCGATATGGCGATCGTATTGACTGTAACGGCCACTCCTTGCTCATTTTCGAAGAAAAATGGCCGAATTATGCCTCTGGAACAAAATCCGCACCAAACAGTGAGTCGTTTTTGGTGTATCGGCTTTTCAATGTATCATGTATGTGTGCGGGTTTTCTGTACCCAAAATGCGACAATTTTGCTTGTTTACATACCCGCCAAGATCAAAATGAGCTTCATCTGAAAAGATGATTTTTTTGGCTAAATTGGAGCAGATGCCGGCTCTAAGTCGATCGTAGGCCCAATAGTGAAGCGAAAACGCATTGGATGGTCATGTTGGCTTCAACTCCTAAACCAATTGGGCTTTGTATGGCGTCATACCAAGGTCTTTATGCAAAATTCGTCTCAATGATGTCTCCGAAATGTTCAATTGTTGAGAACGACCGTCGCGACGGTGACGGCGTATACACAACCATATTCGTTCAGCGGAAGGATAAAACTAATTATCTGTCAAATCAGACCTGAACTAAGTGTTACCATATACCATTCACGAAATAAGCACTAGTTGAAAAAAAACGTTAGATGGCGGACCCTTTTAGATATTTGTCAGAGCAGTAAGCATTCGTGCTAGCTAATGAAATATTCATAATTTTACAGACGAGTCCGAATTATTACATAGACAGTGTGGCTTTTTTCATCAAAAATTGCGGAGGATCTCAAGCAATAGACTGCTAGTTAAAACAATCCATTACTAGAATATAACTAGACTCATTCATATTATCATCACTTTTCAAACATTAAATAAAAATGGTATGTCCTCGACTAAAAACGACTGAAAATCGAATCATGACTGTTTACTATACGAATAATAAATTGTTAAGCAAAAAAAACAATAATATTCCCATAAATAGTTGTAAACAGACAATAGGCGTTTTTCTTTTTTAGTTCAGAGCTCCGAACTCTGAGTGTTCAGAGCTTGCTGAACACGCTCTGAACAAATGAAGCTCTGAACATTTTCTGAACGCTCGGATTTCATTTTGAAATGCAATTGAGCATTTTTAGTTCAGACATCGACCCTTCGTATTTTTGAAAGCTGAAATTAACATTTTTTCATTAATAAATAAAATAATTAAATAATTATTCAAAATAAAACTAATCATCTTTGCCTGAGTGACTTGTTTCCACCACCATTTCAATTGTTTTGAGAAAAACACGCTTGCGCTCAGCATTTCGTTCATTACGCTCGGTCTCTTTTTTCTGAGCGCGCCGTCGAACTCTGAACACTCAGAATCAGTGCTCTGAACGAAAAAAGTAACACAACTTTGATGCTCTGAACACTCTGAACTAAAAAAGAAACACAACTTTTCGTTTGACAGTTCAAGCTCTGTTCAGATGTAAAAAAGAAAAACGCCTAATTACTGTGCGATTCCAAATAGTAATAATAACTACGCAAAACACACATGGTTAAGCTTTCAAAACAATAACTGTATGTAAGTGCTAACGATGTGTCGTGATCGGTGAAAGAGAATAATTGTGTCTATGAGTAGGTAGACTTCAATCTATTCTAAAAGTGATGTCGGGCCGGAGTAAAATGTTGTTTGCCTCAAAAAACAATCGAGAATAGCTCAACGACCTTGGCCTTAGCGATTTTTTTTTGTTTTTTTATTATTTGTTTATTTTGTTTTAATAAAATGTCATGTCGGGTTGTCTAAGCATTTGTTCATTGAAATATGAAGTATAATGCTTAACGCAATTTACAGGGAAGGAATTATTTAGGGAGGTTATTTTAAGTGAAGTTGAAAAAAGGCTCAGATATTTAAATTGTCTTTTCTGTGGATAAAAACAAAATAATGAAAAATAAAGGCTGAAAACCCTAACCCGCTGCCGTTCTAAGGAAATTGTTAGTGGTAACTTAAGGGTTGTGAGAGTTGCCACAATTCTAGAAGAAGCAGCGGGTAGCACAATTTTCCCAAATGAATGTTTTCCCAGTTACATACTCTTGGAGCATCCAAAAAATCATCTTGCCTTTGTAAGGCACTGTTAATTAATTTTTCGTCAGTGTTTTTGTTATCTATCCGCAGATTAATATTTCTATTGCAAAAAAAAACGTTTACTGGGTCAGCTAGAAGGATAAAAAGTATCCTATAGCAGATTCCCGATTTTAAATACTGTGATGTACTTTGGGTCAAAGGCTGAGGTTTAGCTCGCCGGTATGTCCAGGATGTTACTAAAGAAAGTACGAAACTTTAGTTAAAAGTCTTTTCTTTATTTAAACTTCAGAATGTCTTAAATTATTTAAATTATAATATATTTATATAAGTTTGAAATGTTGATGGTATCGATGTGTTCTCCTTGTCTCACGGCTGGGTATCCCTCTGATGAATCGATCTGGGCTGTTAGCCGTCTTCCCTGGGAAAATGGTGTCCGATGCTGTAGCTGCTTCAATAGTTGTTTACTAGCAATCAACGGGCGGACCCGGCTATCACGGACGAATCCGGCTGTCACAGGCGAACCTGGCTATCAACGGGCGGACCCGGCTATCACGGACGAATCCGGCTGTCACAGGCGAACCTGGCTATCCACGGGCGAACCCGGCTGTCAGGGACGAATCCGGCTGTCACAGGCTAACCTGGCTATCAACGGGCGGACCCGGCTGTCACGGACGAATCCGGCTATCACGGACGAATCCGGCTGTCACAGGCGAACCTGGCTATCAACGGGCGGACCCGGCTATCACGGACGAATCCGGCTGTCACAGGCGAACCTGGCTATCAACGGGCGAACCCGGCTATCACGGACGAATCCGGCTGTCACAGGCGAACCTGGCTATCAACGGGCGAACCCGGCTGTCACGGACGAATCCGGCTGTCACAGGCTAACCTGGCTATCAACGGGCGGACCCGGCTGTCACGGACGAATCCGGCTGTCACAGGCGAACCTGGCTATCAACGGGCGGACCCGGCTATCACGGACGAATCCGGCTGTCACAGGCGAACCTGGCTATCAACGGGCGGACCCGGCTATCACGGACGAATCCGGCTGTCACAGGCGAACCTGGCTATCAACGGGCGAACCCGGCTATCACGGACAAATCCGGCTGTCACAGGCGAACCTGGCTATCAACGGGCGGACCCGGCTATCACGGACGAATCCGGCTGTCACAGGCGAACCTGGCTATCAACGGGCGGACCCGGCTATCACGGACGAATCCGGCTGTCACAGGCGAACCTGGCTATCAACGGGCGAACCCGGCTGTCACGGACGAATCCGGCTATCACAGGCAAACCTGGCTATCAACGGGCGAACCCGGCTGTCACGGACGAATCCGGCTATCACAGGCGAACCTGGCTATCAACGGGCGAACCCGGCTGTCACGGACGAATCCGGCTATCACAGGCGAACCTGGCTATCAACGGGCGAACCCGGCTATCAACGGATGAATCCGGCAGGAGAGTTGGTTAATAATAAGACCCCTTACCACTGGTGGGGGGAAGTCTTATCGGTTAGTATTACTTGTATTAATTCGCGAGCACAACTTGCCTCGACGACGGTCGGCACCAGACTGATTTTTGGTCGGTCGTAGCAG
This sequence comes from Sphaerophoria taeniata, assembly GCA_943590905.1. Lineage (NCBI taxonomy): Eukaryota > Metazoa > Arthropoda > Insecta > Diptera > Syrphidae > Sphaerophoria > Sphaerophoria taeniata. Next base: position 56,866,896 of record OX016540.1, read on the forward strand.
CTCTATTTATACTCCAATTCTAGTACGCTTTTTATTGGTACAGTGTGGTATCTCAAAAGGTAGTATGTAATTTGGTCGTGCATTTAGTACTTTTGTGGGTAAAACGATGGTACGAATTAAGGGATTTATGCTAGTACGCTTCTTAGTTGTGTAAAATCGTATTAAAAGTATTTTAGTAGGGAAGCGGTAGTAGGTAATGGAAATGATACATTACAATACGTCTCCACTTATTTTGAGCCAAATCGGATAAGTCGTTCTAAGAAGACAGGCATCGAAGGACAAAAATCAAGAAAAATGGTTTCGGGATCATATCCTGGTTACCAGACGTCGCAAGTGGTGTGACAGATAGATATAGATCTGAAATGCGCTGTATTAATCCGTATTTGTTTTTAATTTCACTGAAATACCAGCAGTTAAATTGCTTCGAACAGTTTAGCAGAAAACCTGGAGGGTCATTTCGTAACTTTCAAAACTAGTTGATCGTCATCGTCTCGTTCATCGTTTTTTTGTCTATAGATTTTGAGAGCTACAGAGACTCTCAAACTGTATACGAAATGTCATCGTAGTGCACGTGTATTACTATCACATCAAGTTTTGTGTTTGTGTACTTTATCCCTATCAAGAATTTGCAAGAAAAATATAGAGAAAACTTTATAATGTAGATGTCACTTCTCTCTTTTCATCTGATTGCAGTACTCCTTAATAAAAATACTACCATCAAAGATGACAATTTGAACTAGGCATTTTACACATTTAATTTTTGTTTACCTCGGAGATTTTTTCAAACTCAAAAAATATATGTAATTTCAGTAACAACAGTTGAAATGAGTTATTCCTATTTGTATTTTTCACTTCAAAGAAAATTCATAAAGTCCATTTCTTGACAAAAATGTAAACTCCAAAGTCTGTTAAAAGCCGAGAACATTTTGTTTTAATAAAATAAATGATATAACATAAAATGTTTCATAAGTTTCAACCGTGTTTTGAATCAAAAAATAAATTGCCTTAGATTTTTTGTTCTAGACGATACCTTATTAGCTATCGTTCAAATTCCATCGTTTTGACGATATCGTCTTGACGGAAAGCAAATGTCGATCTGAAAAAACGATATCGTCTGGACGATAGTGATTTTCGGAGTTACGTGAAGCGAGTCGATCGTCGAAACGATATCGTTTCGACGATATCGAGATACGGAATGACCCTCCTGTTTTTTTTTTAACCATTTCTACGAGGGTCTTATTTCTTTCATATTTTTTTTTCTCAACCTCCAGAGTACAGAGTGACACGATAGCATTTGGCAAATTGATTTCGTTTGCCCTATCCTTCCCCTTTATGAATGGCATTCCGCCAATTTCTTTTACAGTAGCAAATGGTTTGAATGGTGAATATTTTCTTGTCTAATTTAATGTACATATTTAATTGAAGCTCCTTCAAATAGTCGGAATTCTTTCCTTTCTCCAATCCTATGAAAAAAAAACACAAAATTATGGACAGTGTCACTGAAGAGATAAATCATTCTTTGTTATTGTGCCTTGTAAACTGACCCTTCACGTCTTGGATTAAATACAGCACGACCGACTAAGCTGATACTGTCATGTACAAACAGGCGCGGATCTAGAATTTTTTTCCGGATAGAAAAAAATCAAAAATAACAAGAATAACCAAATTAACAAAGCATGGGAAGGTTTAAACGGTTAGAAATTTTTCGTAAATTCACCTATTCAGAAGTTATACGCAAAATTAATTTTCTCATGCGTTTTTGAATAAAAAACAAAAAACAAATGGTTTGCTTGAATAAAAAATCAAATTTGACAGAAAAAAAAAATAAACTAGCTTCCCGAACCACCGTTTTTTTGTTTTAAGCTCCCAAACAAATATTTTTTCAGAGCCAGTTCGTCATAAGGTTTAAAATCGATTAAAAAATATTTTAATTGTGGTATTAAATAAAATGCTTAAGTGCCATAAATTAAACAAGTAGTTAGTGAGAAATAAAAAATTTCAAACTATTATAGGAAATATCAATAGCGGTGACGTGCCCGACGAAATAAGCTATTTTCTGAAACTGAAAATCTCGAAACACAGTTGGATGTGGAGTTAAAAGTACCACACGTTGAATCAAACCCCGGATGAATATTTCAGGAGAACAATTTACATTCCCCTGTTGGACAACTTTGTGACCGACCTCAACGAAAGGCTCTCTCCAGACGTGATGAAGCTTTTTGGGTTGAGAGTGTTTCTGCCTCGGACTTCCTATACATCGGAGGACATTGAAAATGTTCAGCTTGTAGCAGAAACGTACCAGAAGCTTCTGAACACTCCCCCTTTGAGCGTTATTGCCGAATTTGAGTTGTGGGTAGCTAAATGGAACCGAATTGTTGAAAACGGCGGCGGTGAACTCCCAGATTCAGTTCTTCTCGCCCTTGATGCGTGTGATGAAGTATTTTATCCGGCTATTAATACACTGCTTACGATTTTGGAGACGCTCCCTGTTACTGGAGCCACTGCAGAAAGGAATTTTTCAACTCTCCATCCTCAAAACTTGGTTGAGATCAACTATGGCAGAAGACAGACTCACCGGGCTTGCATTGCTCAATCGCGACATCGCATCGATGCGTTCAATAACAGATTTGCGAAACAAAATAGAAGATTGGATTTCGTGTTAAAAATTATGCTTTTGGTTGGAACTGGTAAACATATTATAAACAGATGCTAGTATATAAAGTAAGTATATGTAGCTAGAATCCAAATATAGAAAAAATAATGAAAGATGTCAGTATTGTTTAAAAAAAAAAATTTGATTCAGTCTTTTTTTGATTCCATTTTTATCAGAGGGCAAAAAAGTAAGTTAATTGTGGTCGTTTGGTTAGTTCCCGTTTCTTAAGTGTGCAAAAACTAGGTTTTGTTCGTTTGGTTTATTTTTTTTGTTATTCGGTTTGCAAAATATTGGTTCAGCTCTATTTTTTTAAATGTGGCCTGTTGGAGGGGGGGGGGGGGTCATGACCCCTGTCATGCCAAGGCCTAAGTGGCTTACTCTCTTCAACAATTCTCTGAGTGCGTGTGAAGAATTGAGGGGACCTACAATTTAACGCCGATTCCGAACGACAGAGTTGAGAAGCACTGAGGCAGTGCCCGTGAAAGATGAAATAAAAACTATGGCCCGAGTAGGATTCGAACTCACGACGTTCTGCTAAGCAGCCAACGCACTTAACCACTTAGCTAAGGGCAACTGGCCGTGATCATTTAAGTTCATATTTTGCGAAATGTATTATTTTTTAACATTGGCACCATTTAAAAAGTATAAGTTTTGTTTTTCCTTAACCTTCTACCCGTATACCTTTTAAGTTTGGAAAAAAAAATCGGTCAAGCAGTTTGGCCGGTTAGCGAAGGAACACGGCCGATTTTATACCGGTCGTCCAAATTCCAATAGTGAACCACATCTGGGAACTAGACCTGGCACACACACCGCCCGCTTTTTATCGGTGCCGGCAATATGCCGGTGAGCAGCCGGTCCCTGCCACTGTATTGCCGGCAGTATCGGGAAGTAGTGGCGTACGTGATTACATATAAAGGGTTTTCCAATAAGAGGTGTTATTTTGAATAGCCCGCTATTTCGGTAGCTGTCACTTTTGAAGCTGTCATTTTTTGACATTTGACAAGTAGATGGAACGATACACGCTTCAACAACGCATTGAAATTATTAAAATTCACTGCGCTACGTGCCACACAAGCAATGAAACCATCGATCTTTTACGGGAAAAGTTTCCGGACCGTGTTATCCCTCGAAGAGGTGATCACAATTGGCCACCGAGATCTTGTGATTAAACACCTTGCGACTACTTCCTTTGGGGCCACGTGAAAGATAAGGTCTACGCCAACAGTCCAGTGTCGATTCAAGACCTCAAAGATGGAATTCGTGAGGCTATCGACGACATAGGGCAGCCACTTTGCGATTTGGTTATGGAAAATTTCATGTAAAGGATATGGTCCTGTAAGAGTGGTCGTGGCGGCCATTTGGCTGATATTGTTTTCCATTATTAACAGCATACCTTCCTCTTTATAATGAAATAAGCATCCGATCATTTATCTCAAAAAATGCCATTTTTCTTTGAATATCAAAATAACACCTCTTATTGGTTATATTTATTGTTATTAATAGCCGCTGATTATCAGGCGCCGCCCGCGCCCTGGCGCTGGGGATCGAAAACTAAATTCTAAAATCCACTTCTGCTGAAGTCTTATCTGCACTTTCAATGAAAGCTATTAATTATTATTAAAGTATGCTTATTATTTTTATTTATAGCGGAACTACGGAAATGAATTGAATAACCGATCAGATGACTTAATTGCTGTTAAAGCTTGCTGCAAAATAACAGAAATTAAGATTGAATCTACGGGACAAGTGTGCACGTTCTCACTGGTATGCATATCAGCGTCACCCGTCATTAATTCTTTTTTTCATTGCGCGCGTGTGATCAGAGTGTACTTGAAACGTTGGTTGGATGTCTCGCCTCAAAACTGCAACAACATGCAACCGCTAAACTGTTCTTAGTTCATTTGCTCGTTAATGCCGGTTCACAGACAACGACACCGACACGCCACAATTGAGGGGGTGGTGATCGGTCTGGGAGAAAAAAAAATACCCAAACAAAACAAAAATCAACAGAAAACTAATGACTTCCTTATAGACGTTCAAGTTCAACGTCGAGATATTTACATTGACTGTGTCATGGAGGAGAATGCAATGACTACAAGTAGCACGACACACTATCTACATATATGCACATCTATACACCACCACATCACACTTGGACGTATGCACCGCGCGCTACGAGCAAATGTACTTGTAGCTTTTGTTTCCGATTGCCCGCGTAGCGTTGCACGTTTGATTTAAGCTAAAGGTGATCGCTGCTTGTAGCAGTTTGATTCACTTAAATCGGAGAAATTGTCGAGCTTTTCCGCACTGTTTCTCTTTTAAGTGTGCTGTTTGCTGATAAAATATACAATGCACTTTTCAAGAACAACATATACCAGTTGCGCTATTTTTATTCGCCAAGGTTACTTCCGGTTTGTGTATAACTTATCAAGTGCGTTACATTGAGATTCCTTGACAGCGCACTATTTCTATTTTTGAGATCCCGATTTTAACCGATGCTTTTATTGTTTTTGGATTGAATTGAACAACTTCAAGGTTCTACCGCTATTGAAATGAAAATGGTTCTTGAACGATTTTAATAAAGATAAGGCTATAACTGTGTATAGGTGTGTCCTTTTGAGACATTGGTATTCTCATCAAAGTAAAAGTACATTTTTTTTTTTTTTTTGGGACCTTATGTAGATACATTTAATATATAAACTAATGATAATGACATTTAAATAACTAAAAGGCATTAAACTAAAAAAACAAATAAACAATCTTAAAACTACCTAAAAGACACATAGGTGTGAATGACCCAAAAAGCCCTTCATTGGACCCAATGAATATTAATGGGGCCTTAGGTCAGGAGACAACATCGATCAAAATAATATTTAGATCTTGCTCCTCAGAAGTCCTTTGCTGCCAGCACAAAATGTAGAGAACCAGTGGCAACACTGCCAAGCAGCCATCAGAGATGCCGCCTCTGAAGTGCTAGGGTTTACACGGTTTGACGATGAGTGCCGGCGAGCACATGCAGCTAAACAAGAGGGATACAAAGAGGCGCTGCAAAGAAGGACACGAACAGCTCGTGAGCTCTACGAGCAGAAAAGGAGAGAGGAGCACAAACTTCTCAAAAAGAAAAAAAGGGAGCTTGAGAAGCGAGCAATCGAGGCGATAGAGGGATGTCACAACAGGAACAAGGTTCGAAAGTTTTACAAAAAGGGAAAAAAACCACCAGGGCTTATACAGGTATACTCTATACACCCCGAACCGAAGCCTGTAGAGACCATCATGGGAACATTGTAGTGGAACAACAGTCAGTTGACCATTTTTCCAAGCTGTATAATGGCGATGACGAGCAAAATTCCAGCAGACACACAGAACCATTCAATTAAGGTGAAAAAGGCCAACAGCTGCATCCACCCGACATTGACGAAGTGAAGATAGCGATATCTAAACTTAAATCGAACAAAGCCGCAGGAGCAGACGGGCTAGCCGCCGAACTCTATACAAAGCAGCTGGAGATGATTTGGTTAGGAGCATGCACGAGCTCATTTGCAAAATTTTGTCGGAGGAAAGCATGCCCGACGAATGGAACCTCAGCCCGATCCTCAAGAAACGAGATCCCCTGAACTGCACCAACTACAGAGGTACATATATAAATCTCCTTAACATCGCCTACAAGATCTTGTCTGCCGTGCTGTGTGACCGTTTGAAGCCCTCCGTCAACAACCTGATAGGTCCTTATCAGTGTGGCTTCAGACCCGGAAAGTACACCATCGATCAAATATTCACCTGACGGCAGATCTTAGAGAAGACTCAAAAACTTCAAATCGATACCTACCACCTTTTCATCGATTTCAAGACCCCGTATGACAGCGTCTATTTAGACAAATTATGTAGAGCAAAGTCTTGTTTTGGCATCCCAGAAAAACTCGTCCGTCTGTGTAAGATGACAATGGAAAACTCACGCTGTTCTATCATGGTCGGAAAAAACCTAACGGATGCATTTGATGTCAAAAAAGGTTTTAGACAAGGCGATGCGCTATCATGCGATTTCTTCAACATCATTCTTGAAAAGATTGTGTAAAACTCCAACGTCAACACCAGAGGCATAATCTTTCAAAAGTCCGTCTAGCAACTAGGATTCGCAGACGACATTGACATAATTAGAAGAACACAACGTGATGTCAGTGGACTGTTCATGAGTCTTGAGACGGAGCACACACGGCAAAATGACTACTTTAGGAGGCCAAAAATCATAGACATGGAAAAAATTTTTTGTTTCTGATTTTTATTTGGTTCCTGACCGATACATTATCAAAAATAATGAATGGACACACGGTACACTTAAAGCAAATAGAACGGTTAACTTAATAAAAAAAAATATATGAATTTAGGAAAAGTAAAAAAAAAAATAATCATATTTCACTAAACAATAATTTATTAGTGGTACTTATGAAAATAGAAATAGTTAATTATCAATCATCTCCAAATAAATAAAAAAAAAATCATCTAATTTTTTTCAGATTTTTATCTATACCCCTTACTGGCCCTGTATCGAAGTGAAATTCTAATACTAGGGACTTTGCGGCTGATTATTCCCGTATATCTCCATTTCGGCTTTACCGATTTTGTTAAAATTTTGCACAATTATACGAAACATTATCATTAGTGATATTGCATTCCAAGATTCTATTTAAAATATATTCTTCAATAACAAAAAAATCGGAAAACAGATCCATTTTTGTAGTACCTTTTGGGTTTATAACACTCTTTTCTAGATTTCTCAAAAACGGCTCAACCAATTTTTTGGAAATTTCGTCAACACGTGTGTTTTAATTTCCCTGATATTTTATACAAGGAAATTAAAACACTTATGAAATTTGTGAAATTAGAATTTCACTTCGATACAGGGCCAGTAAGGGGTATAGATAAAAATCTGAAAAAATTAGATGATGTCTTCATTAATTTTCGAAAAAATAAGCAAATAAGAACCACCCTAATGTATATATATATATTTCGAGTGACTTGGATCTACATGTCAATAAAAGAAGATAGTATCACAACGAGTTGGTTTGAGTTCTCAAAATTCACAATAATAACGGTCAACAAACGACTTAATGCAAATATCAAGGACAGAAAGCGGTACCTAGCGAAACTTTTTTTGTAAGTCTAAGTAAACATGAATTTTAAAGAAAAAATTTTCTAGAACCGCAATATAATATTTTAATACTTACCATCACATTGTTTTTTATCAAACGGTCTTTATTAAATGTACATACCCGTAGATTTCATATTCTTGAACACTGTTTGTATTTTAGCACGAGATTGAAATAGAAATGCGTGATGTTTCGTTGACGTTTTAGAGAGCAATTAACCGTACCATCACTTCGCTCATTTGCCGGACTCTCGCAGTCTTTTATTTTGAACATAACAGAGGCGACTTATGCTCTTTGTGATTCCTAGACCATCTGACTAAAAAAATACAAGCTTATTTAGACTCTATCTTTATTTTGATAAACCGCTTTTTGGCCTCTTAAAGCAGTAATTTTGCCGTGTGTGCGGAGGCCAGGAAGAAGGGTCTAGCGGTTAACGAGGGCAAGACCAAGTTAATGCTGTCAAAAAGAAAGGACAACCGACATAGACGTTTTGGAGCAAACGTCAACATAGACAGATTTAACTTCGAGGTAGTCAAGGATTTCGGCTCCCTAGGATCCGCTATCAACTCAGACAACAACACCAGCACTGAAATCAAACGAAGAATCACTCTTGCCAATCGCTGCTTCTTCTTTGGACTTAGAAGGTAATTAAGTAGTTCCTCTCCCGAGCAACTAAAGTGACACTTTACAAAACCCTCATCATCCCGGTCCTAATGTATGGTGCAGAGACATGGACCATGACAACATCCGATGAAAACGGTTTGGGCTGCTTCGAGAGAAAAATTTTTCGATTGATTTTTGGTCCTGTCTGCATAAATGGAGAATGGGGACGAAGATTCAATCAAGAACTGTACGAGCTGTTCAGCGACACTGACCTAGCCAGAAAAGTTAAGGTCACGACTTAGATGGTTGGGGTATGTAGAGCGAATGGAGAATAATGCTCCGGCTCGCAGTCTTCGAATCCAACCCGGAAGGACGTCGCAGAAGAGGAAGACCGTGACTCAGGTGGAGCACACAGGTGGTAGAGGACCTAAGCACACTTGGCGTGCGAAACTGGAGACTGCTAGCTAGGGACCGAGCTGGCTGAAGACGTTTGTTGGATGAGGTCCTGGTCCGACCTGGACTGTAGCGCCACCATAAGTAAGTAAGTATTTTAGATCTTGGAAAAGATATAGGAAAACGGAATTGATATCCACACAATTTTCATCGATAAATTATTGAAACGAAGAGAACAATGTCTGATTTTTAACAGTGTACCAACAGAATTCAGTAGAAAACATTATTTTCAAATACACTTTCTCTACTCAGAATAGTCAGAATACCAATATATTTATCAAATATTTTCTGATGCAAAATGTTGTTCTCCAATATTTTGCTCTACAAATTTTGCGACAATTATATCATCTCATCACAAGACTGTAGTCGAGCCATCTGTGTGAAAATTCAAAACAAAACAACGATTGAGCATACATGAACTACCTTGGTATTCAAATTTATCGTTAATTAATTGCGAGCAGCAAGAGAAGTGGTTGGTTACCCCGCCTGATTGCAAGTGCGTGAGACGAAGCGCTACACTGCACACTCGCTGCACTGGCGAGACTGTGCGGTTTGACCCTCATCGAATGTCAAAAACTATCAATCAACAACAAACTTTAGATTGTTTTTCTTTATAAAGATACTTATATAAACTCAAATCGATTTAAACGTGCATTCATCGTCTGAATGCGAAATGATGCAACTCAAATTTTGTTTATTTGTTGGAAGACAAAATGAAGAATAGGAAATTTCCGATACTACAACATGAATATGATGGTTTGAGTTCTATGTATTGAAACAAGTTGGAAAACTAAACGAATTTTAATAAATTCAATTTATCATAACGAACATACATAATACCTATGCCGCTGAATTATTAGGTGATATACCCCGTGTTTGTGTACCTTTTTCTATGACCTAGTCCTAGCCACTAATTTTCTCGTATTCACTCTTTTTTTTATGAATCAGTTTAGTTTTACATTTTAATGTTTTAAAAATATTAATGAACTTTTCATTATTGCCTATTGCAAACATACTTTTAAAAAAATATGCCCCGGGTGAGGCTCGAACTCACGACCTTAAGATTATGAGACTTACGCGCTGCCTACTGCGCCACCGAGGCTATACAGAGCTGGTGACAAAGAATGTATAGAAACTTATGATCAACTTTATAGAATAGTTGTGTTTCAAAAGCATTAAAAATAGACTGTAGCGAGTGTTGAGATTCATAATAAAAAGCTCGCTATTACAAATATTTATTTTACTTTTGTCTGGTCTCCAGGGAAGAGCTTTTCATCTTCACTTCTTCAATAGTTGAGTCGAGTGGTGAATATAAATTATATCACTGTTAAAATAGAGGTTAAAATGTTGTTCCTGGACTGGACGAAAAGTTTAAACGGTTTACAAACTTTTTATACTAGCACAGAGCTTCTCAAACACTAATAGATAGTTGGTGTCTAGGATTTCTCATAATATCGGTTACTATTCTTAAACTGTTGACGGAATTCGTTTACTCTGTTAACTTTATTTGAGTGATTTTATAAGCACGACACGATTTCCTTTTCATTACATTATCAAGGATATCAAATTCTGTTAAACTTCTTTTGATTGTCATGAAGTAAAAGGACAAAATGTTAGCATCGTATCTTAATTAAAACCGACTTCACAAAAAGGAGGAGGTTCTCAATTCGATTGTATCTATATGTTCATATTTTTATTTGTCTGTTCGGGCAGTACTTCTGTTTATAAACAGATTGATTTGATTTTTTTTTTTGTGTTAAAAGGAATGGTTTTTCAGAATGGTCTTTGGTGAGGTTTGGATGGGTATCTTCGGAGCGTTATCAATTTAGTGGTAATAAGTATCTTCGGGGTGAAGAAATTATACTAAGGGGACAGAAATTTATGTCAACATAACAAAAAGACACGTCTACCCTAGCAGAACCATTTCATAATAATTAAAGCAAGGGATTTTTTAAACCAGTATCTACAGTAAGTGCATTAGGAAGAAAGGAAGGGGTTAGAAAGGAGTTGTCGGTGTACATTGGTCTTGAATTCTTGTAATGATTGGGAAAGACAAGGACAGAGTGTGAAAGAGAGTACCACATTTACGTAGTACGGGTAAAGAATGAATTTCTATACTTGGGAGTACGTCTGAAGTTGGGCTCGAGAGTGAACTGATTCCTAGAAGCGCAAGTATTACGGGTGAATTGCTTGAGGGGAGGAATGCAACTGACTAGTTCTCTAGATCACTTACCGTAGAAGTAACGATAGAATAGAGAGAGACATGAAACGTTACGACAGTGATCTAACGAATGGAATGACGCAGTGATGTCTCTATCACCGATCATTTGTAGAGGCTTAAGTATGTAGCTGAAGCACCAGCGAAGAGATGAGAGTTGTACTTTGGACGGATATAAGTCTTATAGATGGTAGCCAGTTCAGACGGGGAGAAGAATTTCTTGCACCGTCTTAAGAAACCCAAACATCTTGCGGCATTTTTAGCAACATCGCAAATGTGCTCATTCCACAAAAGGTGGTCAGTGATGCACAACCGAAAATATCGAGTTGTTCGGTCTCATTGATGCAAGTGCCACCCATGGACAGTGGCAAAGGCGGTATATCTCGCTTTAACGGTACAAGACAGCATTGGGTTTTCAAAGCATTAAACTCTACGTTATGATATGATTTTTGTTTTGACCAATTGAAATGTTAAATGTTAATTAATGAAAGATAATCATTAATCATTAAACTCTACGCGATTTTGTATTCCCCATTGTACAATGCTTTTAGGTCAAAGTTCAATGAGCTTATCATATTTTGCCGTTGCAGTTCGACATCCGAAGAGGAGGTATATGAGTCTGGGAACGAATGAGAAAAGCTAAGGGTACTATCGTTAGCGAAACAATTTAATGGATTAGAAGTTACAGACAAGGGATCATTTATGAAAATGAGGAAGAGGGTCGGAGACAAAACGGAGTCCTGGGGCACATTAGCATTTATTTTGTGGGTTTCAGACTTGAATCCGTCCAGTACAACTTGCATTGAACGGTTCAAAAGAAAATTTCTAGTCCAACGAAGAAGGGATTTGTCTATACCGAAAGCGCATTTTCGATAAAAGAGAGAAGAAAAGGGAGAAGAAGATTCGCCTTTTTTTGGGATTGGCTAGACAAATGCTGTTTAACTGCTCGGAACGAACCCAGAAGAATAGGAAAGATGGAACAGCTTACGCAAGGATTTTGCGGGGATACCATCCGAACCAGCGGATTTATGTATGTTGAGACCACAGCACAAGTGCGGAAGAAGATTTGCCCTATTGAATCATCATGGAAGCACTTTATCAAATGCCTTTGAAATATCAAGTGCAACAATATTACTTTCTCCAAAACGATGTAAAGATTTGTTCCAATGTTCGGTGAGTTAAAACATCAGATCACCAGTGGACCTATTGCTGCGAAAGACGAACTGCCGGTCATTAAGAAGCTTTCGGGCTTCGAGATATTTCTTGAGCTGATAGTTTATCAGCGTTTCCATGGCCTTAGAAAGAAGGGACGTAAGTGCAATCGGTCGATAATTGGAGGGAGAAGCAGATTCGCCTTTTTGGGATGGGCTGAACAAATACAAGTTCTTGGACAGAACCATATCGATATCTAAGAAACCAATGGAGTAAGCGACATGAAATTATAACAGCATATTTTATTGCATATTGGCGCCGCAATAATTGCTCAACTTGTTCTTGGAAAAAAACGCGTTTACCCATCTCCTTTTTTTCTTATAAATAACCAATATATACGCCCGAGTGCACGTTCTTATAGAGTGTTAATTCCAATATCTGGATAAATCTCTTTAAGGTTTATTCAAAGAAAAACCATGAACAAGCAGCAAACATACCTTTTCTATTTCTTTATGTTTGCAGTGTTTATCTATGCCCTGCTAGATGTGCGCTTTATCTTACATTTTTCTTCCAAGTTTTTTCGTGTTTTTGTTTTTGGAAAAAATGTCTTTTAGTACACTTTTTGTCCTATGGTCGCGAATTTGATCCTTTCTTAAATATGAACCAAATTTTGCACAACTGAATAGAATAATTCTTAACTATATACAAAATTCTTCCTATACTAAAATAATAATATAGCGTAATCGCTCTTTTTCCAAGAACTAGTAGAGCAACAAAATCGCTAGCTTCGTTGGCTCTTTAGATCCCTATGGATCTGCTAGCGTAATATTGCTTCCTTGTTGCTAACGTTTTCTCTCCGAATAAACTTTTAAGAGGATCTATCCAGATAATGGAATTAACATTCTATAAGGAAAAAAGGAAGTTCACTATGGCGTATACTGGTAATTTTTTTCAGAAAAGAAAAAAGAAGATGCGCAACCGTGCCTTTATATTCCAAAAAACTAGCTGAGCAAATATAGCGACACAAATAAACAACAAAATTCTAACTTCTTTTCGGTGCCAGCTTGTGAGTAGTTTTGCTATGGTAATAGACTTCAAAAAAGACTTTCATCTCTGAGAAAAACAAAAAACTAAAATAAGGAAAAAACTCTAGTTAACTAAAAACTATTTATTAGGTCCGTTCCACACCCAGTTTGAAACTGCCGAATTTAGTAATATTTGGTTATTTTTGGTCAGAGTCTGTTCCCAACTTCAAAAATTGTGTAGAAGAGAGCGCTCACGAGAGAGTAAAAAATTTCCCCACCCTGACAAATTTAGCCCAAAGAATTTCTTCCGGCAGAAATATAAATTTTGTCAAATGAGAATTTGACATACATCAAACAGAAAAAAAAACAATCCAAAAAACAAAAATTTATAAATTTTTTCTTGAATTTGGTTTCCTGAATTTTTTAATGATAAAAAGAAGAATATGGATTCTGAAAATTTAAGTGTGATTGAGTGTTCACCTAACACTTTTCATAGAATACAAACTGGTAAGTCATGAATCCAAATAAGATAAGTAACGCTTCTCTACATTTATTTTATCTTTTCCAGATTCCAATTCCTTTTACTTTCGTCATATATTTGCGTTGCCAAAGCCACCGTAGCCGACATGGAAGCAATCAAATTCTGTTTTTTTGTAACTTTTTCAACGATTTCGTCGTCAAAGTCAGATGTTTGCATGAACATTTGTATTACTTCTTTTGATGTTGGATTCATTTTTGTTTTTTTGTTTTTTTTTTCTAAAAACGAAGATTTCTTTCACATAAATACGACACTTTATAGGATTGTAGTTTAAACTTACGTTTTATTCACTGCTTGATATAAATTTTTTTATTTTAATAAATTTTTAAATAAATTTTCCACGGAAAATACCAGTTTTAACGAATTTTTTTCTTTTATTTTTTGCTACTTTTAAGCTCTGACATTTGCCGATACAGTTTTTTTTTTATTTCGCCCGTTCCAGAGTTAAGACACTTTTTGATAGATTTTTTTCTCTCCGAGAGAGTTTTCTCCCCACTGCTCAGAATTTGACAGATTGCCTAATTTAGTGCACAAATAGTCTGGAACAGACCTATTATTTGATAACTTTGAAGTCGGTGCCAAAAAAGCATTAAGTCAAGTACCGTCATTACCTACTTAAATAAAAATTAAGACACTACTCCCCCAGTTTAACTTACATATGTGTGCCGAAAGCCTTCCAAATGTCTACTATCAGTAACTAAAGTAACCAAAAATTGATTTGTCTCAATCGAGGTAACCGTCGGAGCGGAATTTTCTCCGATTTCCTCTGAATTTTGCTTCGAGGTAGTTCTCCGACAAGCAAAATGTCTCCGATTAGGTGGAAATCAGAGAAAATTCCGCTCCGACGGTTACCTCGATTGGGCAGGAGTCCTGAGTCGACGAATAATGGATTTCAATATCCATGGTTCCAGGATCAGGACGATGTCTTCTCCACTTCTGGCCAGGCGAAGTTAGAAGTGAGGCTGAAGGCTTGATGGAGTGTTGGAGACTATAATCTATACTAACTGCAACATTTTGGATACAATTAGATCAACCTACACTACAGTTTTATCTTTATCTTCTGAATCAGAAGATGAGGCCAACAGTTCATCCTTATTCAGAAAGGTATCTACGCAGTCCTCAGTCTCCATTAAGGTTTGACTGTTGTCGACATCAGTAGAAGGTTGAATCGTCGCCGGAGAAGACATGGGTACAACGTCAACTTTTAAGGTGACGATCTCAGAGCCGCATCTTATAGAACCTTTTGTAAGCGCTAGCGGAGCCAGGGATTCCTTATTGATCACTACAATGGCGCTTCTATAAGAACCCTTAACTTCTTCCCGCTTAGCGATCTTCCAGTTTTGCGTAGGCAAGAATGGATTGCTGGTCTTGATTATCTAGAATATGTCCTCCATGCACGAAGGTTCAGCTGGAATCCATTTGCGGACTCTAGGTCTGCTAGGGATGTCTTCCTTAGCAACAACTTCGAGCTTCGCACCTGGCCAGATTTCGCCTAACCTGCTGACAGCAAACTTATACAGATCACAAGGCCTCTGATCGTCACAAACGATGAGTTTGACATGCCCTTGGCGTTAAGTCATTCGTCCTAGGTGTTGAAAGGACGCTTTGGACCCACCTAATTCGGGCATCAAGCTTCGAGGTCCCTCAAGCATGTAGTGATTCACCAGATGCTTTCAGGATTCTCGCAGCCTGACGCCTTTTGTTGTACATGGCCTTAGATGGTCTCTGCTTTTTGTAATCGATTTGTGTAGCGGGAGAAGTATGGCCGTTGTTCACAACCTCGCCACTGCTCAAATTAGGTATCACTACCTGTACCTGTTTACTCTCGCTGCAACTTGCAACAGAAGAGGGATCATTTGTAGCCACAAACACCTCTTTTGTGCCAGCCGCAGGAAATACGGCAAACAGCTTTGAAGCCGTGCTGCCGCCCGGTTTCGAAAGAGTACCGGTCTCATCTTTGTGTTGTTTTTTGTTCTTCATCATCTAAATCCCACGAGTTGCGAAGAAAGGGAGGTTGTTCTGCACAGAGATTCGCATGTACAGATAAGGCTGGTTAATCCGGAGGTCGCCAGGTATCCGGATACTCCGTTAGAGACTGAGCTATTTTTGAATTGGGCCCTCAGCCAGGCTGATCATCGGCACGGGTCGTGTAACACCTTAGATCCAGCCCAAGTTGGGAAGTGATGATTTGGTAAGGAAGAGTTAGGGGTGAGGAGTCAGACGAGGTTAGACATCGATCTGACAGCAAGGAGTAGGATTAGGAACCGTAGACAGCGTAAGCCGTGCTACAGAGAGATGGAAGGAAACGACAAACAATCTTGAGATAATCTTGAAGTATAGGAACAAGGAACGTCGAACAGCTTTTTCGCCGTACCAACTTGAGAGGTGGGAGCGGAGTTGGTGACATAGGTTAGCTTTTGCGCCATACCTTTGTTGGAGTGGAAAAGGATTGGAGAAGGGTAGAGGGATATACGTCCTTTAGTTTCAGGACTCATCTGGAGAAAATTCTCGAGAATCTTTGACTTAACTCAGCTTGTTCTATTCGGCAAGTTCGACGCCCGGGAAGAAGGATCACTTTAACTGGTGCCTTAAAGTTAAAATGCTTTAAAACATTCCGAGTTGCATACAAAAGCTTCAAGTCAAATATTTGAAGCCTTGAATCCATCTAAATGTTTGTGAAACAAATTTTAAAAGTGATGTATGTTCGACTCAGATGGCACGGTCATATAGAGCGGATGGACACCAATGCTCCGGCCCGGAAAGCATTCGACGCCATTCCCGAGGAACGAAGAAGAAGAGGAAGACCGCGACTCGAAACTGCAAAACTGGAGATAGCTTGCTTGGAACAAAGCTGATTGGCGGAGACTGTTGGTTTAGGCTCAAGTCCACAACGGACTGTAGCGCCATCTTAAGTCAGTAAGTAAGATGTTTGTCCGAATGTATTTTGAATAAAGAACAAATTTGTTTACAAATTTCAAATTGGTTAGCTTTTATTATGGTCATAAATGCGGTTATGTATGTACAGTTACATTCTGTAATGTTTTAAAAGGAATTAAATAATATATTATATTTTATTTAAATATATAACTTCGGTTAAAATTGATCAAAAGAAATTTTAAATATCGAAATCATAAATAAGCATGTTTTTCGCCGATGTATAAATATGAGTGCCAGAGAATCTGGCATTGAGTTCAAACATAATACAGTTAGTAAGCCGAGTTATAAAATAACAAATTTGTCATAAAATACTAGAAGCTTTTGAAAGAAAAACACATTTTAGTTTCACTTTTTATAAGGAAAAACTACATTGATGATTTATTATTGCCTAAGTTCAGTTAGATAAGAGGACAACTTTATTTATTGTTGTGGTGGGACTCCACCCCACGCCCGAAGTAGAGTCAGAGCTTTGTTGAAATAAGCACACCATTCCTCGCGTTCCTCCTTTGTGTCGGCCGACAATAGTTGCCGAACAATTGTCATTTTTCCATTTGGCACAACGAGCATTGATTCAACATCATCATCCTTTGCCGGTCGTTGGCATTCCAACATTATCGTGTTCAATCGTGCACAAACATCTCTGGGTGCTGTTGTGACTTTTGTCGAACAGCAAGTGTACAAATCAATCGAACCCATTGGTGTTTTCTTCTTTTCATCATCCGGATACTTCCAGTAGTTGACAACGTGTCCATTTAGATAGCACCATCTTCTGTGCCAGGCACCGAAGCCGGAAATATCTTCGAACATCGTAAGAAATCCTTTGTGCTCTACCGAAACCGACAGTTCACAATTGACTTTCATGTGTACAACTCCCTCCAATGGACTAACACCCAAAACCTGGTATACAAGCAAATAATGTTAATTGACTTGTCGTCTTAATTAATCAAATCAATTACCTGTGTGAGGGACCAGGTGGTCCGTTGGATTTCTCGCAGCGAGAATATCGCAAATCCGTACTGAACCAAAGCCGGAGTGCGAACAACGTGTGGCCCACCTGACGACTGGACAATCGGCATCACCAAACGGTTGTCGTTGCCCTTCTTCTTGGGTGTTTTGACGCCACCCTTTTTGTTTATGTTAATGTGATATTTCACTTCGTGGGGAAGAACTTCACGCTGGGCGGTCATTCCATAAATTTCAAGTGTAACCTGATTTATAAAAACGAATGTAATGGATTTTTTGTTTGTGTGAGTAGAATTTTACCCTGAAATCAGCATAGACATTATTTAGTTGCAAGGTGTCGGGGAATTTGACAGCAGTCAAGCCGGGTAGGGTTGGGACGGTTTTCGTGGCCAGAACATGTTCGTTGTATTTAAGCAGGCAAACCAAATGATGTCCAGAAATTGTGTCAGCGGATAGCTTTCTTATGTAATCTTGCCTTAGGGGAATTGTTATCTCACGTACTGTAAGACGACCCTTTTCTTTTGGTGCGCCAAGTGGCCGGAGGCTGTTTTCTACACGTAATCTTTGTATTTCATCCAGCGATGCTTGTCGACGATGTGCTGTTTGGTTAGAGAAAAAGTTGGACAATTGGAATCGTTGGAATTTTAGTTGCTTTTTCCTTAAAAAAAAAAAAAAATAACACCTTGTCCAAATTGTTTTCCTGTAGTACTTATTACTCTTGCAGCACATGAAGCCAAATATCTTGGTCTGATATCAGACAAAAAATTAAGTTGGAAACCTAACATTCAAGAAAGAGTTAATAAAGCTAAAATAGCTCTTTTCTCTTGCAAGAAAGCCATAGGAGGCAAATGGGGTTTTCAACCTCGCATAACCTACATCGGTCATTCGACGAATACTCATGTACGGGGTTGCAGTATGGTGGACTGCA
The DNA here is from genome assembly GCA_943590905.1 of Sphaerophoria taeniata. NCBI lineage: Eukaryota > Metazoa > Arthropoda > Insecta > Diptera > Syrphidae > Sphaerophoria > Sphaerophoria taeniata. The sequence continues at coordinate 56,885,510 of OX016540.1, forward strand.
CTGGAGAAATTCACCTACTGCGTCAAACTAAGCAGAGTCCAACGCACTTCATGTGTCTGCATAAGCGGGGCATTCAGATCCACACCCTCAGCGGCGCTAGACACTCTCCTCCATCCGAAACCTCTCGAAATTTTCAGCAAACAAGGGGCAGCGAGTACAGCTATAAGACTAAACACCTCCTCTCAAATGACCAACAATAATGCGGGACATTCCATAATTTTGAACTACTTCGGTTCTAACCAAAGTACATAGACTACACCCGAATTTGGGAATAACTTCCAGGTCTCCATTCCATCCAGAGATGAATGGGAAGACAAAAAATGTTTGGAAGACAGGGGCATTCATTTTTATGCAGATGGATCCAAGACAAATGATGGTGTTGGCAGTGGTGTGTCAGAAAAGCTTAATTAAAGCCTCTCATTCCGCCTCCCTAATCATTGTAGCGTCTTCCAAGCGGAAATTTTGGCGATCAAAGAGGTTCTATCCTGGCTAAGAGAAAACGTGATATCAACTTCTGAAATCCGCATCTTCTCTGACAGTCAGGCTGCTATTAAATCTCTCGACGGTGTCTCAACGAACTCTCTAACGGCCCTCGATTGTCGATCATCTCTTATGGAGATTTAACATTCACCTCTGTTGGGTGCCGGGCCACAGAGATATCACACGAAATTGTAGAGACGATTAACTCCCTAAAAACGGAACCGTCATACTCATCTCACCTGAAAGGGCGCAGCCACAGGCCGTCACTTGACCTAAAGCGCTCTAAGGACTTGTTATCTCAAAACAGACTTCATATTAGCTCCCTAATAGGTGTCCTTACGGTACACTGTCTTATAGGCATACACGCAATACGACATGGTGTAGTCTCAAATGACTTCTGCAGGAGCTGTATAGACGAAGAAGAAGAGGAAACAATCTCTCACCTTCTCTGAACTTGCCCTGCTCTTTCCCTAAGACGCGAACTTCATCTGGGAGAATGTTTTTACGATAATCCCAGTGAAAAGCTAACAAGGATATCAACTCAAAAACTTGATTCTCTATATTCATGTGGTATCACAATGGGCATTTTTCTTTGGCCTAAGTGTGTGGATTCTGTATCCACAGCCACTTTAACCTGACCTAATGTTGCTTTAATTTTGCTTGATCAAAGTTTTTTGCCCGAAAGAATTTTGGAAATGGATAATCATGACTGATGATGAGTGATAAGTCAATTTTCGTCATTGACTTGCGAAACAAATCTGCTGTAACATGATTCCAATTGAATTTTATTAAATTGGTTCTCTCATTCCCTTTAAACTCCATTTCTAATAATAAAAATTGAGAAAGGATAAAACCCACTCCGCAAAAACCGAAGCAAATGCACTGAGAATGAAAAGAACGATTTTCCAATATTGTTCGGTTTCTAGTTGAAATTTTAATTCGATTTTTACAACAAGGTGCTATTTAAAGTCCCTACACATTGCACAAAGCCCACAAAACCATTCTGAAGTCTGAACACGATGTGTCCTCTCTGTTGCTGTCCAAAACAAACACAAACAGATAATGACGTTATCTTGTTGGCAGTGTTGTTACGGCAACTGTTGAACAGGACGAGTTCCATATGGACCAACAAAACAAAAAAACTACACACAACTATACATAACGTGTAGTCGTTAATTGATGCACGGATAACAATTGCACACTTGCTTCGTTTATGTTCGTTCGTCCTGCCAATGCCACACACTTAAATGAACAAATTAAATGCTATGCCAAAAGGCTGGTTAACCAACACGGAATTTCATTTTCATTTCGATTGCGGCCAGGTTTTGATATTTACGCTGTTTTCAGGAGATGTGTCAATTAATATTTTATTGGAAATTCAACGAGTTTCATAACTACTAATTAAATAGGTTACACTTCGTAGGGTTTTGGGCTTGACCTTTTACAATATCGACAATGATGCTGTATGTTAGGTTAGGTTAAAGTGGCTGCGGATACAGGATCTACACACTTAGGCCAAAGGAATAGGCCCATTGTGATACCACATGAATCTAGAAAATTACTTCTTACTAGTCGAACCATTTTGAGCTTTTTATAAAGCGAAGAAGATATTTGATATAGTTCACTGGGATTATCGTAAAAATATTCTCCCAGATGAAGTTTGCGTCATTTGAGGCTACACCAAGTAGTATTGCGTGTCTGCCTATAAGACAGTGTCCCGTAAGGACACCTATTAGGGAGCTAATATGAACTCGTTTTGAGATAACAAGTCTTTAGTGCGCTTCAGGTCAAGTGATGGCCATATGAGTTTTGTTGCTGGGCACGTTGGTAAATTATACCACCTAGAGTCTGTTTCTTTTAGCATAAGTTTACATGTAGCCATCGGTATACCTATCTTTTCCCTTTCAGGTTTTTTTAGCGAGTTCATCGGCTCTACAATTTCCTGTGATGTCTCTTTGGCCCGGCACCCAACAGAGGTGAATGTTAAATTGCTGCGCCATCTCTATAAGAGATGATCGACAATCGAGGGCCGTTAGAGAGTTCGTTGAGACACCGTCGAAAGATTTAATAGCAGCCTGACTGTCAGAGAAGATGCGGATTTCAGAAGTTGATATCACGTTTTCTCTTAGCCAGGATAGAACCTCTTTGATCGCCAAAATTTCCACTTGGAAGACGCTACAATATTAGCAGTTCGTTAACTACTATGTTCCACAGGAGAAGGGACAGAACACCACCTTGCGGTGTGCCTCTGTCGACAGACCCTTACGTACAAAAATACCCCATCTTAGAGTTGATGATTTTTCTTTTTAGCATTAGATTAATCAACTCACAAAGTGAGTATTCAACGTTTAGGGTCGTCATAGCAGAAGTGATAGCCGATGTGTCAACATTGTTGAAAGCGCCCTCAATGTCCAGGAATGCAACCATAGTGTATTCCTTTTGCTCTAGGGAGTATTCCATAGTTCTTACCAGAGTATGCAAAGCTGTTTCTACCGATTTCTCTTCGCAGTAAGCATGATTGATAAGAGACATAGATAGTCTCTTATCAATGCTATGACGTAAATGGATATCGATCAATCGTTCCAGAGTTTTAAGAATGAATGATGATAAACTAATAGGTTTTAGATCTTTAGGGTTGACATGCGAGCATTTGCCCGCCTTGGGGATGAATACCACCTTTACTTCTCTCCATCGCTGAGGTATATAGACCAGATCTAGACAATTTTTGAAGATCGTCTCAATGATGGGCAAAGCTATATCGCTGCTATGTTGGACCTGGAGATTTATAAGGTTCGAAACTATTCAGAGCCCATGTCAATTATTCTTTTGTAACTAGACCTTGAGGGAAAGTTTAGTTAATACCAGACCTAGGAGGGTTTGTTGTATTAACGGATCTGTAGCTAACTGGGAAGCGCGTGTCCAGTAGCAGGTTTAGCATTTCTTCGCAAGAGTTAGTCCATGTACCATCTGACTTTTTAAGACAACTAGACATGGTTGGATTTGTCGAGAGAATCTTCCTTAATCTCAATGCCTCCGAAGATTCTTCTAATAAGCTACAGTTCCTTATAGGAATCCTAATCTTGGGGGTATCTAGACTTTTTTGCAAGTTTGAAAAGTCTTCTACAACCATTCTTCAGTGTTTCTAGTTCAGCAGCCCATCAGTATGGTTTCCCCGCACTCTAGTAAGGGGCAGGCAGTTTCCAGGGCTTTATTGGGGGCTGCTATAAGCTCATCGACTTTTTAGTCGAGTTCAAAAGCGTACAAGGGAGGATCGGAAAGTTCTGGTTTAATCAGACTTTTTAGGGTTGTCCTACATTTTGGCCAATCTGATTTCCGATAATTCTGGAATTGGATCGGTTTTGGGAACTCTTCCATAAGGGTGAATTGGATGTATCTATGGTCGGAGAACAAGTGCTCCTTTGATACTCTCCAATTCAATATTTTATTCGAGAGATGTGTCGAGACAAGAGTGATATCTAGGACTTCTTGTCGATTTTTAGTTACGAAGGTTGGTTCATCACCTACAAAATTTCATTTTGTATCATCTCCATCTCCAAAATCGACAGTTAACTACCATAAAAGAGTTTGTGTACAGCATTATTGAGTGGGGAGGAGGAAATTGTGTGAAGTTGAATGTGACGAAAACCAAAGGGTGTCTATAGTCTTTAAAGGTAATATACAGCTTTGGTTACCTTTTCATCTGTGTTACCAATAACCTCTCGGGGAAGATGTTTGAGTTTCCCAAAACTATAAAAGTTGTATGTGGCGACCGTTTCAAGTAATTAGTGGCACTATCACTATTGTTGACCGAATAAGGATCTGCATCTTTTTCTTCGCGAACTCGGGAAGACGCCCTGCCTGGCCAGATGTACAAAGAGAACTGAACTCTATATGCCTGCCACATTCATCGAGCTGCGATATGCAGTCCTGCACAACTACTAACACAACTAACGAACAGGAGGGATTTCCCTGTTCACGAACATTTGATGCTGATGCTTGTTATTTTAGTCGGTTAACACTATGCATTCCCTCCGTTTCAACACACCAGGAACTTCTCACATCTCAACTTTTGTCATTACCACAAAATCTACCCAATATGTACCTAAAGTTTAATTTAAATACAAACATTTTCTTGGAAATTCAATATATAAAAAAACAACCAGCGACAACCGACTATTTGCTATTGTACTTACTTGCAACCAATAAATGACGTTCGCCCTCAACCGATTCCGTTGAACCAGAAAATTCAATTGTCGATGCACACAAATTCAACGCCTGGCTCGTTTGTCCAATAACCTGTTGCTGTTTGCAGACCTCATCTAAAAGTTTTTTGATTTTATCCTGCACCAGATAACTATCATCTGGCACATCCGATTCGGCATTCGACTCATCTTCTTCAGAATAACCTTCTGTGTCGGTTTGATGATGATTATTCTGATGATATCCGCCATTGTTATCTCCGGCATTGCTGTATTGATGTTGCTGCTGTTGTTCTCGACAGATTTTACGAATTGGTGTTGAATTGTTGCTCTAATCGAATAGAAGAATGAAATTGAATAGAAGACATTTCAATTTTCAATCGAATGTAACTTACATTTGAGTTTTGCTGGCGTCGATAGAAGCTCACTGTATGAACCAGAGTAACAACGTTCTCGTCTTCCGACTGATTAACCGTCAAAGCTGATTTCACCGGTGTTTGATATGGTGTAGATGCCGGAGTAGGGTGATAGTCATCGTTTTCCTCGGAGATTGGCATGCAGTGGGTGTACTTTTTTGATGTCTTCTTGAAGGAGAAACTGTTCGATGCAGTTGTCCCTTTGCTCTTTTGTAATAAAAGTTAGAGAAAGTAAATTGTCAAAGAAGTTGTTCACATTGCATGAAAATAGTGAACCATTCTTACCGATCTGGATACTTTGCTATCATTATGTTCATCTGTGTCCTCATCGTTACTGTGCTCATAGTTATCGACATCCTCGTCGAGTGCCTCGTCGAGATAGTCGTCCATGCCCATTGAACCTTCTCCAGACGTATTTATTGAGCTGTCACTATAGAACTGATCGTTTTCAGCGTATCGTACCTTGGCAACAAGAAATAAATATTCAATCAAAAATGGAGTGTTTTGTTTAGCTACCTTTTGCCTCGCAAGTGCATTCTGTGTGTTTTGCTGAGATTCATTTGACTGGACTACTTGCATTATTTCACGACCTAAGCTAACATTACAAATTCCGGCTGAACTGTCCTCTTCCGAGTCCATATAACTGAAGAAAATAGACAATTGTTCGGGGTTGTTTCTCTTCTGTAGCTCTAGTTACTCACCTTTCATTGAACTGGTTCTGTTTGCGTTGATTTTCCTCTGCCGATATTGTGGCCGTAGTGCAATTGTCATTATCGGATTCATTGGACTCCAGGTCGGACAATGCCGGATACAATCGATTGCCCCCACTTGAACTTGACGGTTTGACTTCATTAGATTTCCTGGCTCGTTTGATTTCATCGATGGCATTACCAGCTTTAAGAACAGTAAAATTTGTTATAGTTTATGGCAAATTCAAGGGTTTTAAAATTGACATACGACTTCGTCTCTTGTAAGTGTTTGTATTTGTATTTGTTGGCATTGGTGGCGGTGGTGGAGGTGGCACCACATACGAGGTTTTTGTTGATTTGTCTTGCTTCGGTTGGCTTGAGCTTGTAGTTGGCCTGTCGACACTGTCATTGCCATCATTAGTGTCGTGCTCGTCTTCGTCTTTCGAGTGCATTTGGAATTGTTCTTTTTGCCTGTTGAAACGATTGGCTATAACTTGCATGTCCTCCATACGTTGTTTGCTGATTTCAGCTTTAATTCTATTTTCGGAAATTGTTGATGATGCGTTCGCGACTAGGGCAGCCACTTTGTTGCGAACTTTAGTGTCAACATTGTTCTTAACTACGGCGACAGAAGCTGCAAAAAGAGTTTGGAATTAATCAACGAATCCAATTGTTAGAATTGTTGGTCTAAATGAGTACAGTACATTCTCGATTAACGCAACTCTCCATTCACGCAACTCCTCGATTTTCGCAACAGCTGAATTTTTAACATTGTTGACGCAGTAATAGCAACTCTTCCCCCAAAATTGACTCGATAAGTGCAACTTTTGTTCTTATTCTCATATCTCTATTTTCTCAGATTCTTGACTATTGTTTGTTTTTGTCTTTGGCGTTATATTTTGTCACGGCAGTTATTTTACCGCTACTTTTGAGTGATGGTATGATGAAGTTCTGGCATATACATCATCTGATTTTTGCTTTAGATCTCAAATTGAGCGTACAAATTTTTTACTCGGTTATTGCAACAACCTCGGTCAGTGCAACCACCCTTGTTTTAATTAGTTGCGATAATCGAGAACGTACTGTACATGGTTTTGTAATATGGTAAGGCTAGTGCCTCCCTAGTTAAATGAGGCCTGCTTGTAAACATCCGCCTAAAAAGAGAAAAAGAAAAACAACAACGAAGTCCACAGCAAGGCTCGGAAACGACAAATTTAACCTGAAGTTCACGGAGCTACTACGGCAACGATGATGGAAATCTCCAAACCCAAAGGCTTTCTGTAGCGATCGGAGGTGCACTTTAACGAATTTTTAAACGATTAGCTTACAGTCAAAGTGATGACTTCACCATCTCAAGAAGCCAAAGAGGATTAAACTCAACCGGGTTAAGGACTATGAAACCAAAAGTGCCGTCACTTCGACAGTACAGGAAGAAATGCTTTAAGACTGGTGAAAGGTATTATGTCCCCTACGTAAGAAAAGAGATATTACAACGTGACTCAATTATAGGAACTTAACATTCTTGAGTACATCCAATTAGATATCCGCCTTTATCCTACAAGATCGAATAGCCCCATACTCGAATCCAAAATCGGCCAACATACCATATATTTGTTGACCATAAAGTCTCGACATCACAAATAAACAGATAAGACTATTTAGGCTCCCACCATGGGGTAATCCTTGACGTGGCGGAGCGGCTTACGGTGACTACTACTATGAAACTTAGAGCTATGCGATCGCGAAGCTTGTTTTCGCAGACAGGCGTCCCATGGTCGACAGGTCGAGGCGGAGCAGGGTGTTACTACTAATTACCCCACAACGAAGCAGTGTTCCCACCAAGCCACTCTCAACGAGGGACGGCAGCGAATGAATTTCTTTTTTTAGAATCAACGGTTTCGTCTTCAGTTCCAGTTAGGCCGAACTACCTTTACGGTCTACTTCGAATTTTTTGAAGCCAAGGCCGTAAAAGGAGCGGTTTTTCCGGTTATTGCACTTGGAGTCACATCAAGTGCCTGCTACTCCAGGTTGGGGGTGACTTCCCGGCTACGTAGAAAAGCATTTAGTTGCGAAGCAACAGCAGGCCTCGGAAACGGGCGAAATGCGATGGGATAGACCGGGCAAAAGGAGGATGAAAAACTGCGAGATCTACTGGTAATTGTTACCGAGAGCAACAACAGCGGCTCTTTGGATGCGGATTCGTCGTGGGAGCAATGTCCTAGCTATGACATTAAAGTTGTCCTCGGCGATTTTAACGCAAAGCTAGGAAAAGAGGATATCTTTGTGGGAACAGTCGAAAAGAACAGCCTCCACGACAACACTTCCGACAACTGATTCAGGCTGATCGTATTTGCTGCGGGGCGAAATGTCGTGGTAGCAAGAACATGGTTCCCACATCTCAACATCCATAAAGGTACATGGAGATCTCCTGATCAATCAACCGTCAACCAGATTGATCACTGGGACTTGTCCAGCACTCTAGATGTTCGAACTTTCCGAGGAGCCAACATCGACTCGGACCACTACCTCGTCGTAGCCAAGGTAGTGCTACGAATATCCCGACAACGGCCAAAACAAGGAAATGCTGCAAGAAAATTCGACGTCGCCGTCGAACGGCTACAATCGCAAGAGATCGCCAGATCTTTCTCTGATCGAGTGTCAAGTAACCTTTTAAGAAGTCCTATGCCGCCAACATCAAGAATCGAAGACCAGTGGCAACATTGCCAGAAAGCAGTTAGAGATGCCGCCTCTAATGTGCTAGGTTTCACACAGCCTGCAAAACGAAACCCCTGATTTGACGAAGAATGCAGGCAGGCCCATGCAGCCAAGCAGGAGGCATACAAAGCGGCGCTGCATAGAAGGACAAGAGTTGCTCGTGAGCTCTACGAGCAAAAGAGGAGAGAGGAACGCCGGCTTCTCAGAAGAAAAATGGAGCATGAGAAGCGTCAGATCGAAGATGTTGAGAGAGCCAAAAGCAGGAATGAAGTTCGGAGGTTTAATCGGAAGGTAAAACAGCTGGCTCAAGGTCATCGAGCAAGAACCGATGCTTGCAGAGATAAACAAGGGAACCTCATGGTAGAATCGCAGTCAATGCTGGGGATTTGGAAAGACCACTTCTGTAGACTGTATAACGGCGACGACGAACAAAACCCCGCCGTCAGACAGGAGCCTTCCATCGGACACGATGATAGCCAACAATTCCTTGAACCCGACCTAGAAGAAGTGAAAACGGCAATATCACGCTAAAATCCAACAAAGACGCTGGAGCAGATGGTCTAGCTGCCGAGCTGTTCAAAGCCGCAGGCGACGATCTAGATAGGAGCATGCACCAAATCATCTGTAAGATATGGTCGGAGGAATGCATGCCCGATGAATGGAACCTCAGCATTGTTTGCCCGATCCTGGAGGGTCATTCCGTATTCCGTATCGACAGCGGACAGCCTTCGATACTATTCCTGAGGGAAGTAGAAGGAGAGGAAGAAGGTGGCGCACACACGTGGAAGAGGACCTCAATCAACTTGGAGTGCAAAACTGATCAAACAATGACCGATGCGGAAAGGAATTTGCTTTACAATTCATAGCAGAAAACAGTGCGGCAGACCAAATTTGCGCTTGAAGAACACTGAAAAGTTTGGGGTGCGGTCACGATCGGGATGCATAATACTTGGTGAAGAGGGCCGAAGCAAATCTGGGTTATGGCGCAAATGAAGTCAAAACCCTTTTCTGCCAGAACAATGATATAACTTGGGTCTCAGATTTCTAACCTTCTGCCAATTCAAAGAAAAAAACATTCAATTACCTTTGTTGTACTCTTCCACTGCCTGTTTAGTAGCAGCAATTGTTTCAGTGACTTTTTTGCTGTCCTGACGAATTTTACTAATCGGTGGGGCCATACCAAATGCAGCTTTCGGAATCAAGGCTTCTCCTTTGTTCTTCTCGAAAAGATTCATGCGTTCTTTGAGCGATAGTTCGGTTGGATCTTTGTGCAAAGGTTTAGCCTGAATCGAATTTTGGACTTTGTTTTCAAACACAGCAGTTCTACCTGATACCAGACCCGTCTTGACAGTTGTTGTTTCTTGTTTTCTAGCATCAGCTGGTTTGGCGTTCGATGCTTCGTTTATGAACTTTGCAATTGCTTTTGGCTGTTTGTTGTTTTCATTCTCAGTCGGTTTAGCTGGTTGTTTCTCATATTCAAATGCCAATTTGGGATTTGTGGAGTCTCTGCGTTGGAAGCCCTGAGCTTCCAGATTTTCTATTACCCGTTGATCCCATTTTAACTGTTTGGTTTTGTTTGATGAAGTGCTGGGAATCTCTTCTTCTCGGGCTTTCGTTGTGACTTCATTTTCAGCATTATATTTGGGTTTTTCTTTCAATGTATGCTGGACTATTTGTGGCTTCCTTGGGGGACTTCTCCTAGTTTCCTTTGGTGACGATGGTTTCTCGACAGGTTTGAGTTCAACGGTCTTAATGTCAACATGAGCAGTGTCATCTTCCCAATTATTTATAGAATTCGCTAAGGCAGCTAGTTTTCCGAAGCGTTGTTTGGGTCGTTTCGATGCATTGTCTTGCTCATCGTCCTGTGTACCTTCATGAAAATTGCCTTCGGTTCGATGGATTGGCGAAGATATTTCGTTGTTGGAGTATAGTGCGCCTAAACGTTGAAGTCGATTGCGAGAAGTGTCACGTAACTTTGCCATGGGCTGGGCGCAGGCTTCACTTTCGTCACTGATTTCATCCTGTTCTTCAACTTGCACTTCGACCTGAAGGAGGAATTGTTATCCATTTCAAATTTAAATAGAATCTCTGTTCTGCATTTTGTCACTTACCTCAATATTCTTATCAGTAGTTATGTTTATTTCAATTCCCAGATCCATGTTCTCCTTGTCCACAGAGAACTGCCTTCGTACCTTGTCCTGGGACGACATTTTATCATTGTTCAAGTTTTCCACTTTCTTCTGGACCACATTTAATCGGTTGTTGGAAGACGATGCCATCTGGTTGCTCTGTTGCAAGGGAGTTGAACTCTCCGTCCGAGTTGAGGAATGCGCCTGCTGCGTGGGTTTCTTGAAAGCCGAATTTTCATTTTGACCACGGAGAGGCTCAAAGTTGGTGGCTTTGCTTATTCCAAGTGTTTTACTACGTTGTTCGGCTTTTTCGAGCATTCGCTGTGAATTTATTTGTTGAAATATGTTCGCAAACTTCACTAAACAAAAAAAAATTGACATCTACCTGAGTAAAAGGATCCATTGTGTAGAGGAAGTCTTCTATTTCTTGAATAATTAACACAATCTGCAGTTCTTTTTTTTTTTTTCTTTTTAAATGTATTTGAAGTTGCTTTGCACAATAATTAATCAAAAGTTCACAAAAATTTTCGACGAAAATAAAAACTTTTCCAGAGGAGACAAACAACGCGATTGATTTCAATTTTTGCAGTTGATGTTTGATTTGAAAATCTAATGAGTTTTTATGTTGTACACCTGGCGCTAGTGGTGTTTGGAAGACATTAACGAAGTGGTTTGTGTATGCGATATTAAGGCTAATGACTCACTAGTGTATTGAAAAAGAAAATGCTTGAGAAAGTTCCATTTCAAATCTACACATACCGATTCTTCCATCAACTTTTTTTCGTAGTATAATTTTGTATATACACTACAGCGCATTGAATTAGGGCAAAAATTGATATTTACTTTTAAATTGATGCAGGTGTGTTTAAATTCAATGCACTTATTATGAGCAGGGTTCAATAGGGTTCCAAATACAGAATAAAAATTGAGAAAAATTAAGATTCGAAGGGTTCGAAGGGTAGACACAGTGCATTCACCGCGGGAAGGTGGCTGTTGACGCTTGTGTCCTCTTGAATCGACTCAGACCACTGACTTGTTGTAGCCAAGATAAGATTGCGGATATCCTGATCAAGGCCAACACGTGAAAATGCTAGGCGAAAATTCAAATTCCTAGATCCTTTTCCAATGGTGTCTCCGAAAATCTCCTCAGAAGTCTTTTGCTGCCAGCACAAAATGTAGAGAACCACAGTGGCAACACTGCCAAGGAGCCATCAGAGATGCCACCTCTGAAGTGCTAGGGTTTACACGGCCACCACAACGATACCCCTGATTTGACGATGAGTGCCAGCGAGCACATGCAGCTAAACAAGGTACATACAAAGCGGCGCTGCAAAAAAGGACACGAGCAGCTCGTGAGCTCTACGAGCAGAAAAGAAGAGAGGAGCATAAACTTCTCAGAAAGAAAAAAAGGGAGCATGAGGAGATAGAGGGATGTCACAACAGGATCGAGGTACGAAAGTTTTACAAAAAGGTGCAACAAACCTCCACGGCTTATAAACCCCAAACCGTAGCCTGTAAAGACCATCATGGGAACATCGTAGTGGAACCACAGTCAGTGCTGAGGATATGGAAAGACCACTTTTCCATGCTGTATAATGGCGATGACGAGCAAAATTCCGCCAGCAATACAGCAGGCCAAGAATTCCATCCACCCGACATTGACGAAGTGAAATTAGCGATATCTAAACTTAAGTCGAACAAAGACGCTGGAGCAGACAGGCTAGCCGCCGAACTCTACAAAGCAGCTGGAGATGATTTGGTTAGGAGAATGCACCAGCTCTCCTCGAACTGCACCAACTACAGAGGTATAAGTCTCCTTAACATCGCCTTCAGAGTGGCTTCAGACCCAGAAAGTCAACCATCGATCAAATATTCACCCTGGGGCAGATCTTGGAGAAGACCCAGGCTCTTCAAATCGATACCTACCACCTTTTCATCGATTTCAAGGCCGCGTATTGCAGCGTCTATAGAGATCAATTATATAGAGCGAGCAATGTCTAGTTTTGGCATCCCAGCAAAAACTCGTCCGTCTGTGTAAGATGACAAAAAACTTACGCTGTTCCATCATGATCGGAAAAAAACTTACAGATGCATTTGGTGTCAAAAAAGGTTTTAGACTAGACGTTATCATTCTTGAAAAGATTGTGCAAAACTACAACGTCAACACCAGAGGCACAATCTTTCAAAAGTCCGTCCAGCTACTAGGATACGCAGACGACATTGACATAATTGGAAGAACACAGCGCAATGTCAGTGGAGCGTTTATGAGTCTTGAGACGGAAGCCAGGAACATGGGTCTAGCGGTCAACGAGGGCAAGACCAAGTTAATGCTGACAACAAGAACGGAGAACCAACATCAACGTCGCGTCGTGGAGCAAACGTCAACATTGACAGATTTAATTTCGAGGTAGTTAAGGACTTCGTCTAATGGCGTTTTTAATTTGCAATCCGGAATTGTTCTTCGATTCGGAATCCCAATTGAACAGTTTTTTTTTATTCCGAAGAACCTGAAGTTTGTTGAGAATGTATTGGTTGAGTATGACATGTGTCACATATATGTGTATTCGCGGCAAATTTCATTTTGTTTTTGTGCTGCAAACACCTATGAATGTGTGAGTGATTCTGCTTCTGATATCTGATTCTGTTTTTAAAACCAGAAGAGAAATTCTCTTTTTTTCAGAATCAGAACTGTCAGTTTTGCCCAATTGAACGCATTCAGATTGCTTTTTTTTTGCTTCCAGATTGCCAATTAAAAACGCCATAAATAGGATCCGCTATCAACTCAGACAACAACACCTGTCCCCTATTGAGGTATCCTGTCTGCATAAATGAAGAATAGAGACAAAGAACTATAATGCTCCGGCTCGTAGAGTCTTCGAATCCAACCCTGAAGGATGTCGAAGAGGAAGAACGCAACTCAGGTGGAGCATACAGGTGGTAGAGGAGCTGAACTAATTTGGCGTGCGAAACTGGAGACAGCTAGCTAGGGACCGAGCTGGCTAGAAACGTTTGTTGGATGAGGCCTGGTCCAACTTGGACTGTAGCGCCACCATAAGTAAGTAAGTAAGATATCTGTCAGCATCAGCACCAATCCTATCACTGTTAACGTTTTGACGTTGAAATTTGGGACACCCTGTATAGCGGTTTAACAGTGTGCGTTTTTTTACTTGCTAACTATATGGCATCTCTTTAATTTTCTTACGGTCAGAAAAGTTAAAAAAGAAATTGTCATAGCCATACCTAGTCGTAAGCCTTTTTTTTTTAACTGTCAATATTTTTTGTTTCTGCAGTTTCAAAAACATTCAAAAAGAAGAAAATAGAAAATGCATTGTAACATGAGTCTAATTCACTTTCTTCAATTCAATTCAATTCATTCAATTCAATTTCTTTAGCCGCACTACCTGAATGCACAATTCAAGACCATCGTCCATCGTTCACCAATGTTCTCCCACTCAATTCCTTAATCAGTTTTAAGCAATCGCATGGACATTAAAACAAAACAAAAAACCCTAAATAACTATCTTTTAGCCAAAGGCCTAAAACCCACATATTTCAGTTAGGTGCTAGTATATAAGTCAGTTAGGTACTTCTTTATCCTCCATTCAACTAAAGTCAAGGCTGAGGCTGCTTCTTGAAATGATGCCGCACCGGATAGTGAAATGCGAAACAAAAAATTCAACCAGTTTGTGTCCATTCCTGTATAAAATCGCAATCTCGCAAAACATTGCAGAAAGTAACAATCTTATATACAAATATGTTAAACCATACATCTAGGTCTCAAGCCTGAATTTTTGTGCAAACTGCTAGCTACCCACACGCTTTATCTTATTTCCTTTTTAACCCAATACGCAACAAGCCGCAAAAGGACAGGCAGTTCATAAGGATTCAAACAGTGTAAAAAAAAAGTCTTTCGATCTCGAAAAGCACAACACACTTTAATTTTCTAACTCCTTGCCATAGGGTGCTGCGTGCATGTGCAGGTATTGTATATCAAGAGATTTTAAGTTTGCCATTGTAATGGTCAAAAAGATGAACTAGGGTCACCAAAATCTTAACCATCGTTTTGGCTTACTTACTTACTTAAGGTGGTGCAATAGTCCGGGGTGGACATGAGTCTCAATCAACAAAACCTCTCCAGCCAGCTCGGTCCCTAGCTAACTGTCTCCAGTTTCGCAAGCCGAGTTGGTTGAGGTTGAGGTCATCTTCAACTGAGCCTTAGTCCTCCTCTACTGCGCCGTCCCTCTGGGGTGGATTCGAAGACTTTAAGGGGCCCGGAGTATTGGTGTCCATCCTCTTCACGTGACCAAGCCATCTGAGTCTTTGGACCTTCACTCTTTTAGCTAGGTCAGTGTCGCTGTACAGCCCGTACAGTTCGTGGTTAAATCTTCTCCTCCATTCATCGTTTATTAAGATAGGACCATAGATCTTCCGTAGAACTTTTCTCTCGAACCGGCCTAGGGCGCTCTCATCCAGGGTCCATGCTTCTGAACCATATACATAGCAGAACGCGAGTAGTTGCACAGACTTCTGGAAGATAGTGCCTCTAATGTTGACGTGGGAGTTCTGCGCTATATTCGTTCCAGTATGATTTTAAAGAAGTCGCATGACAGTACATCACCTTGTCTAAAGCCTTTTTTGACATCGAAGGTATCGGTGAGGTCGTTAGCGTGAGTTCTCCATTGTCATCCTGCTCAGACGAATGAGTTTTGTAGGAATGCCAAAACTGGACATGGCTTTATACAGTTCTTCTCGATAGATGCTGTCAAACGCGGCCTTAAAATCGAAAAAAAGATGGTAGGTGTCGATTTGGATTTCTTGAGTATTTTCCAGGATGTGAATATTTGATCGATGGTGGACTTTCCTGATCTAAAGCCACTCTGATATGAACCTATCAATTTTTTGACAAACGGATTAAGGCGTTCAAATAGTGCTGCAGAAAAGATCTCATAGGCGATGTTGAGGAGGCTGATGCCTCTGTAGTTGGTGCAGTTTAGAGGGTATCCTTTCTTGAGCATCGGGCAAACAATGCTGAGATGAGTTAGTGAATGCCAAGTCATCGCCGGCTGCTTTGAAGAGTTCGGCAGTGATGCCGTCAGTTCCTGCGAATTTGTTGTCCTTAAGCTTAGATATTGCTATCTTCACTTCTTCAAGGTCGGGGAGACGGAAATCTTGGCTTGCGTCGTCTTCATTGAATGGTTCATTCTTCCTGACAGCGGAATTTGATTCGTCATCGCCGTTGTACAGTCTGCAGAAGTGGTCCTTCCATATCCTCAGCATTGACTGTGACTCTAGTACGATATTTCCCTGTTGGTCTTTACAGGCTTCACTTCGTGCTCGGTTACCTTGAGGCATTCGTTTTACCTCTTGATACAATCTCCGAACCTCATTCCTATTTTTAGTCTCTCAACATCCTCGATCGATAGCTTTTCATGCTCTCTCTCTTTTTCTTTCTGAAAAGATTGTTTTCTTCTCTCCTTTCTGCTCGTAGAGCTCCCGAGCTGATCTCGTCCTCCTGTGCAGCGCTGCTTTATATGCTTCTTGCTTGGCTGCATGTACCTGCCTGCATTCTTCATCAAACCATGGGTTTCGTTGTGGTGGCCGCGTGAATCCCTAATGGCTTCCTGGCAATTCTGCCACTGGTTCTCAATACTCGATGCTGGCTGTAGCGGACTTCTTATGAGGTTACTTAACACTCGGTCGGAAATGGATCTGGCGATCTCTTGCGATAATGGCCGTCCGACGTTTGTGGTTTAAGGGACTTTCAGCGTTTTTTTAGCATTTTTCTTTTTATTAGTTAACCCTACGATCTTTGTTCCGTAAAATATTTTTGCAAAAGACATTTACTTAATGAAATGCTATACCTACACAACTGAAATGAACAATAACTGTGTTATAAGCCCAACACATTTTCAAGAATTACCTTCAACACATGCAAAAAAAAACTCATCCGAATTGGTGCAGTCGTTTTGAAAGAGTAAAGTGGCATACACACAACACACGCACCGAACAATTTATTTGCCAGTTAATCGTATTTCAAACCCCGGTTGTTAATTTTATGCTCGAAGTCTTCAATCGAATAGCACCATTGTTTGTTTTTTGTTATTTTTCATTTCATCGAATCGATCCTCATAAAATGTGCGTATGTTCGATACCTCATTCTCCTGCATTTAATAAAAACGAAGAACAGGAAAAAGCAACAAAAAACAAAAAACCCAACTAAACCAAACAACAGAAGCAATATCAAAATAAGCAACCGAACCAACAAGAAGAAGAAGCTCAATTCTTGATTTTCTGGACTCTATACGCAACTCAAGTGCAAAATCGAACTCAAGAGTCAGTTTAGTTCGTCTTCATCATCGTATTCGAATCCCGGTTTTCATATTTTATAAGCGGTCGGTGCTTGCCATCTTCATTCTCATAACAAAAAGAATATTATTTTTGTATCTGTAATGGAAATTCCTATATATAGATTCCGTATTGACTAAATTTGTCAAAATAACAGATTGCATTAACATTGCGGGTGGTGCAACGGTTTTTGTTTGTTTCGTTCTTAATAGATATTCCTTTGGATTCTTCACTCTATAGTCTAGATTCTAGAAAATCCGAAATATTCTGCTGTGTATGTCACCTTATACAAACAAACATATAAAAACAATATTCTATTCCATTCTCTCCCACTTGTGTTTCCATAAAGCATTTTAGACGACGAAAACAATCCTCAATTGACAGTAAAACCTCGCTAAACAAAAAGTTTCGAATTCAAGGGAATAGATTCTTTATAATCCAGTCATTTTAGGTTTCATCTGCGAAATAATTCCTAGTGGGCTAGATTTTTGTGTACACCTTTATTACGGTGCTGTTATGAAGATGTGAAAAATCGACATTGATATCGTGCCGGCTAAAAAAGTTATGGTGGTCAAACTGTCGCGAAATTCAGTTTTTCGTGAATATTTCGCGACCTATTGCCCGGAGGTCAATAGTGGTAAAAGACAAATTGTTCGTCTTTAAATTATCTAACAAAAATGCTTTAAGCATTTTTCTCTAAAATTAACCGTTTTTTGAGTAGAGGGACTGGAACGCGCTCACATTTGCTCTATTGTTTTTTTTTTCTATATGAAACTCGGGTGTTTTGTGATGGAAAATGGCGGGTCGATTTTAAAACGGAATAAAACAAGATATCAATTAGGTTTTATCTTTATTTGAGGACCCTATTAATGACATTATGTGTGAAATAAAACATCGTTCAAAAAGCCACCGAGTCTTTGCTGGGTAGCCCGCATTCGAAAGGTCCAGTTTTCGATGACTTTGGCACATAAATCAGACTGAATTTGAACGATGGCATCGATTATGTTGTTATTGAAAGCCGTAGTGGTTTGCAGATTATTCGAGTAGACCTGCGAATTAAGAAAGCCAAAGCCGCACGGAAAAAGTATATAGGGGCCAAATCACAAGACAATGTACTGAACACAATCTTTTGTAATTATACAAAAGGTTGTGGCAGCAAAGGTTAATGGAAATAAAATTGGATTGAGATGTTCAACCGTTTGTGGACATTACCGTAGCCAATCATACTTAATCACAGAGTCAACCAATGACGAAAATTTCGATGTGTCATGTCAGGCACTGTTAATGAAATCAAAACTGAAGAAGAACAAAAGAATTATCAAAAGAAGGAAGAATTGCTGTGTGTAACAGTAACGGACATTCCTGAGGATGTTTCGAAAATCCCTTATTCAAAAAAATACACCGCCACATTTTATGGCTGATGGCCATCCTCAGAAATACATAATGCGAGGATATGATGGTCACGTTCCTATGGCATACCGCGTTGGCGAATCCAATCAGGAAATTCACTTAATAGCTTTCCTACCGATTATAAGAATCGGTTAGGCTCATGGGTTGAAAAGGAAACGCCATATGTTTCACCTCCACTTGCATCTTTTGAAATCTACCATGCTGGCCATGTTCCAGGTGAAGGTTTCCAATTTGGCAGTACTAACGGAAACATAGCATTAACGCGAAACAATGGTTACAGAAAAGTTAAAAAAAATGGAAATCAATTAAATTTTAACAAATTAATATTGTTATACACGATTATAGTTGTAAGGGAATTGCAATTATCCTAATTCTCTAAAAAAAAAAAAACATTTCAAATTGTAAAAATATTTGATTACTGCTACTGAATATGAAAGAAGAAAAAACAATAGAGCAAATGTGAGCGCGTTCCCTTATTTCTTAAAATCTCTCAATTTTCCCAGGTAGCCTTTATAAAATAATACACGAAAACAAAAGTATATTCGTATTCTATCTACGAGGTCTGTTTACCGAATTTAATCAAAATTACGATCAAAAACGTTTTTTTTTTTTTAATTGCAAGACGAACAATTTGTCCCTTACCTCTATTGACCTCCGGGCAATAGGTCGCGAAATATTCACGAAAAACTGAATTTCTCGAACTTTTGACCACCATAACTTTTTTAGCCGGCACGATATCAATGTCGATTTTCCACATCTTCATAACAGCACCGTAATAAAGGTATACTCAAAAATTCAGCCCACTATGAATTTTTACGCAGATTGGGGTTTTAAATTACTAAAATGACTACAATATATAAATAATACTGTAACGTGTATACACTTTATTTATCTCATACGCTCTGTATCTCCTTCTATTGTAATGTCTAATACTAATGTGTATACTTTATTATCTCTTACTCTCTGTATCTCTTTCTATATTTAATGTACACACTTTTCTTACTCTCTTTACTTACTCTGTATCTCTTTCTATATTTAATGTACACACTTTTTATTACTCTCTTTACTTACTCTGTATCTCTTGTTTATTTAATGTACATACTCTCTTTACTTAATATCGTTTAATTGTAGTAGTAAACACTCGTGAGGGGCAATAATTAATTAAGATTAAGAGAAACTTTTTGTTTAGCATTAAGAACGTTAGCCCCTACAAAAATCCCAGTATTTTCTCTCGAACTTTCAGCTTCCCCAAGAACTAATAGGAACCAATAGTAGTTTCTAGAACCCATCATTTTTGATATAAATAGCCGTTTGGTGGCGAGGCGAATTAATGGATTGTGAACTGCGATAAGTAAAGTACACTGTGTTTGAAAAGTTATAATTGAAAGTGTTGAATAAATAAGTTTGTGAGTGATTTGAATAAAGTGAATTTGTGTTTTATTTAAAAAGTGAATAAGTTTTAATTGTCGGACCAAGCCGAATATTACATTGGTGTCAGAAGTGGGATTAAAACTTATTGAGAATAAAACAGTGAACAGTGATTAAACTATTTTGTGTGAAATAGTGAAGTTAAAAAATGATAAGTAAAGTTTTGAAAGACTTAACTGTCGCTGAGCTAAAGGCCGAATTAAGCAAACGTGGCTTAAGTGCGGCAGGATATAAAATCGAACTCGTAAAACGGCTACAGGAATATCTGGAAGAACAAAATGAAGACCCAGATACGTTTGCTTTCGAAGTGGAAGCAAAATCGGAAGAGGTAAATGCAACTGCCGACTTATCTACCATGATGACACTTCTTCTAGCCAAATTTGAAGAGAATCAAAAGAAGCAAGAAACTCAAAACAAGAATGTTCTGGAGCAACTAGAAACTCAAAGAAACGAGCAGAAGACCGAGCAAGAGAATGTCCTCAAACAACTGGAAGGAAATGTCCTCAAGCAACTAGAAACTCAAAAGAATGATGTTCTGGAACAACTACAAGCTCAAAGGGATGACGTTCGAGATCGGTTTGATGAACAGAAAAATCTGCTAGAAGGCAGGTTTGCGGACTTCGAAGACAAAATCAATACTCTCGATGAGCGTGTCGAAAAACAAAATTCAACGACTAATGCACGTTTCAAGAAAATAGACGACCAGATCGAAACCATTACAAGCGAACTAGAAAAAGTGCGAAAGATGAAAGCTCGAGAACCTTCTGGTGAGTGCTCAAGAAAGAGAGAAGTGAATCCCCCAAGCTTTGATGGTCAGATACCGTGGTCAATCTACAAGAAACAGTTTGAAGCAGCAGCGTTAACAAACGGCTGGGACGATGACGAAAAATACATTGCTCTTACGCTTGCCTTGAGAGGAGCAGCTGCTGAACTGCTACAAACCATCCCAGCAGAGAAGAACGGTGACTTCAAAGTTCTGGTAAACGCAATCGAACAGCGGTTTGGGGATAGCCACATGACAGAAGTCTTCCGAGTTCAGCTTAACAATAGAGCACAGAAAAGAGGTGAAACTCTGCAGCAGCTTCAGGCAGATATTGAGCGACTGGTTCACCTGGCATTCCCAACAGCTGGCAACGAGATAATTAATCAACTTGCTGTTGAAGCCTTTGTGAGAGCTGTGGGCGATATAAATCTCCAAAGGGCTATTCGCACTGCCGGAAAACAAACACTACCAGAAGCATTGGCTTTCGCTCTAACAATGGAAGCCGCAGAACAAGCTTCCCAAAACGTGCATCGCGTGAGAGAATTGGAAGTCCAAGAATGCTCTTGTCAGAAGGCTACTCTGGAAAGGAGTCAGCGAGACGGACCAGCACGATGCTGGAACTGCAACAAGACCGGGCATCTTCAACGACAGTGCAGATTACCGCGAAGAGGAACCGCATGCCAACACTGTGAACACAGAAATATGTCAACTGGTCAAAGTTACACCTACAACAATGTTGCTTCTCAAGTTGTTTCCCACCCCACCAATTTTGAGGGACAGAAGCTGGCTTCTAGTACCGATAGCTACAGAAACACCATCCAGGTTTCTCAAACGAAACGTGACAACAAGAGCCTGACCGTGGAAGCAAGTATAAACGGCAACAAATGTGTGGCTACCATCGACACCGGTGCCACGGCGTCCATTGTACGGCAGGACCTCGTTAAGAAGACATGGCTCCACAACACCAACAGCTATCGTCTAAGGACTGCAACTGGAGAAGCCGCAAAAGTTTATGGTGAGGTACGTCTTAAGATCCGGATGGCAGAGCTGGAATTCTCTCACCTGTTCCTGGTAGCAGATATATGCGACGAGTGCATTGTCGGCGTCGATTTCATGAAAGATCACGGAGTGATATTGGACATCGGGAACCAAGTCCTGAAATATCGAAACATCGAGATTCCGATGATCTATGGGATCCACTCGTATGAGACCTCGTTATCTGTGAAAACCGTCATCAAAGAAGATCTGACTTTGCCTGCTTCTTCAGAAGTATTCGTGTGGACGAAATTGAAAGGTAAGCCTGGCAGCCATCGATACCTCATGGTCGAACCAGCATCTGTAAAGTCCTCCCGAAACGTCACCATTGGGAAGACTCTTGTTAGACCTGTAAAGAACATGGTTCCCGTACGAATACTCAACATGAAGCCGTACGAAGTTAAGCTTAGAAAAGGTGAGATTGTCGGACAATGCGAATCTGTATCAGCGATAACAAGGATCAACGAAGAAGAGTCAAGGCAAACCTTAAAATCTGAGGAGCTGAACTCCATAAAGACCAACATTCTCAAGTCATCTTATCTTGGTCACCAACAACGAAAAACTGCAGAAGGTCTCCTCGAAGAATTTGCAGACATCTTTTCGTCATCGCAAGGGAAATATGGCAGAACACAACTGGTTCAACATCGAATCAACACCGGAGATGCAAAGCCGATTCGTCAACCTGCAAGACGCCTTCCACTAGCCAAACAAGGTGAGGTTGAAGAACTGATAACCACCATGAAAGAAGAGGGTCTGATCGAAAACTCAAAAAGCCCTTGGGCGTCTCCAGTGGTCCTGGTAAAGAAGAAAGACGGATCAACCCGCTTTTGCGTGGACTATCGAAGGTTGAACGATGTGACCAAGAAAGATAGCTACCCTCTGCCTAGGATCAGCGATACTCTGGACGCAATGGAAGGAGCACAATGGTTCTCAACTTTAGACCTGAAAAGTGGATACTGGCAAGTAGAAATCCATCCTGAAGACAAAGAGAAGACAGCGTTCTCGACAGGAAACGGATTGTGGCAGTTCAAAGTGATGCCTTTTGGACTGTGCAATGCTCCAGCGACTTTTGAGCGCCTTATGGAATGCGTCCTGCAAGGACTCACTTGGAAATCTTGCCTGGTCTATTTGGATGACGTCATCGTATACGGCAAAACATTTGACGAACATTGTACAAATCTGAGAGCCGTGTTTCAAAGACTTCGAGAAGCCCACCTCAAGCTCAATCCAGAAAAGTGTTCACTCTTCAAAACCGAAGTGAAATACCTGGGACATATCATCTCATCCCAAGGAGTTAAGACGGATCCTGATAAGGTTGACACCGTGAAGAATTGGCCAACACCACAGGACAAACATCAACTCCGAAGCTTTCTGGGTCTAGCCACCTACTATAGGCGCTTCGTCAAGAATTTTGCTGAGATCGCCAAGAGTCTACATCAGCTAACGGAAAAGGGAAAGCAGTTTAAATGGTCAGGTGAGTGCGAGCGCAGCTTTCAAGAGCTCAAGCAACGCTTGTGTAATGCACCAGTGCTGACCTACCCGACTCCAGGAAAACCGTTCATCATTGATGCTGATGCCAGCAATGTCGGGATTGGTGCTGTATTGTCACAGGTACATGATGGCGAAGAAAAGGTGGTTGCCTATTACAGCAAGGTACTCTCAAAGTCGGAAAGAAACTATTGTGTGACCAGAAGAGAACTTCTTGCACTGATTTTGGCAACAAAGCACTTCCATAAGTATCTCTATGGACAGAAGTTTCTTCTCCGAACCGACCATGGAGCACTAAACTGGCTTTTGAATTTCAAGAATCCAGAGGGTCAAGTGGCGAGATGGATTGAGAGGCTGCAGACGTACGATTATGAAATTCAACATCGGAAGGGGAAGCTTCACTCAAATGCTGATGCACTGTCTCGGAGACCATGTAAGCAAGACTGTAAGCATTGCAGACGCCAAGAAGAAAAAGAAGTGGTCACTGTCCAACGAACCAGAACCGATCCCATTTATGGCTGGAGCAACGACGAGTTGAGGAAGGCTCAACAAGAGGACCCAGATATTGAACCCATCCTCGCATGCAAGGAACACCAGGAAAAACCAGAATGGGCCGATATCTCCGACAGAAGTCCGGCTCTAAAGGCCTATTGGGCACAGTGGGACTCATTGCATGTCCAAGAGGGTGTCCTTCGACGTAAATGGGAATCAGCAGATGGAAAGTCCTATGTAATGCAGCTAGTCTTACCGAGATCGAAGATTGTGGACGTTCTGCGAGAGATGCATGATGGAGTTTCGGGAGGCCATCTAGGAGTAAACAAGACGCTAGAAAAGGTTCGACAACGATTCTATTGGCTACATGCAAGGGAAGATGTCGAGAAGTGGTGCCGAAAATGTGATACCTGTGCTGCCACCAAAGGCCCGAACAAAAAGAATCACAGCCAAATGCAGCAGTATAATGTCGGATCACCCTTTGAAAGGATTGCAATAGACGTGGCGGGTCCATTTCCGGAAACAAATAATGGAAATCGTTATATTCTGGTCGTCATGGATTACTTCAGCAAGTGGCCTGAAGCATACGCCATACCGAATCAAGAAGCCAAAACAGTCGCAGACCAAATTGTGTTCAACTGGGTGAGCAGATTCGGTGTTCCATTAGAACTGCATTCCGACCAGGGAAGGAACTTTGAATCAAACATATTCCAGGAAGTTTGTGGGCTTCTTCACATTAAGAAGACAAGAACAACACCACTCCACCCACAATCTGATGGCATGGTCGAACGGTTCAACCGAACCCTGAAGGAACATCTTTGCAAAGTTGTGGACGACAACCAGCGAGATTGGGATCGACACATTCCACTGTTTTTGATGGCGTATCGAAGTGCAAGACATAGCTCAACTGGCCATACACCGTCTGAGATTTTAATGGGAAGGAACATCAGACTGCCGAGCGAAATCAAATTTGGATGTCCCACGTCGGAACCGCAAGCCGAGGATGTTTACTTGGATGACCTCAGGGAAAGACTCCTTCAGATCCACGACGATACCAGGTCAAAAATTAAGATGTTCAGTGACCGAATGAAGACACGCTACGATATACGAGCGACAACAACAGAGTTCCAAGCAGGAGATCGAGTGTGGCTTTACAATCCCCATCGACAAAAGGGGTTGTCACCGAAACTTCAACGGGACTGGGAAGGCCCATATACAGTGATTAGCAAAATCAACGACGTCGTGTACCGGATACAAAAAGGAGTCAGAGGTAAACTTAAAGTCGTACATCGCGACCGACTACATCGCTACAGTGGTGATGAAGATGATGGATTTGTTCGGGACGATCAATCCTAAGGAGGGGGCAATGTAACGTGTATACACTTTATTTATCTCATACGCTCTGTATCTCCTTCTATTGTAATGTCTAATACTAATGTGTATACTTTATTATCTCTTACTCTCTGTATCTCTTTCTATATTTAATGTACACACTTTTCTTACTCTCTTTACTTACTCTGTATCTCTTTCTATATTTAATGTACACACTTTTTATTACTCTCTTTACTTACTCTGTATCTCTTGTTTATTTAATGTACATACTCTCTTTACTTAATATCGTTTAATTGTAGTAGTAAACACTCGTGAGGGGCAATAATTAATTAAGATTAAGAGAAACTTTTTGTTTAGCATTAAGAACGTTAGCCCCTACAAAAATCCCAGTATTTTCTCTCGAACTTTCAGCTTCCCCAAGAACTAATAGGAACCAATAGTAGTTTCTAGAACCCATCATTTTTGATATAAATAGCCGTTTGGTGGCGAGGCGAATTAATGGATTGTGAACTGCGATAAGTAAAGTACACTGTGTTTGAAAAGTTATAATTGAAAGTGTTGAATAAATAAGTTTGTGAGTGATTTGAATAAAGTGAATTTGTGTTTTATTTAAAAAGTGAATAAGTTTTAATTGTCGGACCAAGCCGAATATTACAATACAATAAGTGTATTCACGTAACGAGATAATTTTCTACTTTGCGGAAAAATAGAAAATTCCGCAAAAGATTTAAATGAACACCCCAGCAGAAAATAGTTGCGTAAACAAGGGAAAGAAACAGCTGATTGTTAAACGTCAAAGTGAATTTGTTCAATTCACGTCATTCGATAATTTATGTTAAAGTCATTCTTTTTTTTTATTCTAATTACATTTTAATTTTTGCTCTTCAAGATGCCAAGAAGTAGTTTTAAAACAAAATTCATTCGATTGTATGAACAAATTACTTTAATTTGACGAGAACTTCCCGCTTATGTCAGTTCAGTTGGAGAAAAGATGAAATGAGCGCCAAATTAAACGTCAAAATAAACGTCATAAATTTTATCAAGTTTTTTTTCTGCAGTTTCTGCTTCAAATTTGTGAGATAAAATTCTACGATTTGCAGAAAATTTTTCCCATACAAATTTTGACAGCTCATTTCTACCGATAGAAAATTCTACAGTTTCTACGGTTTCTATGGGTTTTCCGCGTTTACGTGAATACCCCTAATATCTATAATTTAACTTTAAAGTATTGAAAATTGCATAAATTGTGTATTGAGGAATAGCGAGTCTCTACTGTTTATGTTCGTTCTGTTAGCTTGATTCTGTTGTACTACCGTATTTAAGTATCTGTTCTGTTTGGGAGTGATCAAGTACACATTCATACAAAGATATCTGAAACTCTCCGAATCCAAAGCCAGCCCCAGCTCCATCAGTCAGATTTTAGAGCCAGCGCTGTGTTAATTTAAAGTTCTTCAAGTACTCTTTTCGGGATTCAGACTGTCCGACAGTTGGCTGGAATTGAACAACCAGTCTGATAAAAAATACGCTAATAATAGTGTTGAGTAGAGTCTTTTCCTCTTTGTGTCGCTCGTTCTCGTTGGCTCTTTTTTTGTCTTAATGTTTTGTAATTTCATAGTCATTGACCACCGCCAAAAGTTTAATAATTATTTTTCTATTCCGAATTGAGGTCTCCAGCGCACAGACGTTATTATTTAATAACAATAAAACGAATTCAAAAGAAAAAAAAATATCAAAATTCTGTTAGCACTGCTCGATTCCATTTAAGCCACACATAGCACTTTATGCGATTTCTCCTTTCCTTTTGTGTAATTTAATTTATTTTATTTTTTGTTGTGTTTTTATGGAAACTGCAAACAGAGTATCGTGAAAATTCGATAAACAAAAATTATTTTAAGCCGGAATAAAAAAAATATGTTTGTTTGTGATCTCTCCCAATACAAGAAGTGATAGTTCTATAGACATCTACAAAAGAACAAGAAGATGGAATATCTCGTCATTGCCATCGGTTGGTCATCCAATTGACATGAATGTAACTGAGTTAATTGTTTCTCTTTGTGCGACAAATAATAATAATTAATTCGTCAATTGAATGAAATATTTTCTTGTATCCATTTAAAAACACAATGAATGTCTCTTTTAAACAGTTACTCTCAACCCAAGATTACTTGAGGGAAATAAAAGAAATACCGTGAAAGACGTGTGTTTAGTGAACCTCTCACCCATCCTCAGTGTCTCAGTGGGAGGGCATTGTTGAGTGCATAACAAGATACAAAAGAATCTTTATCCACGAGAAAATTAGACTATTAGAAGAAGTGAGGATTGAATGAAACTTGTAATATTTTTCAGTGAAACGAATTTAAAATCAATTTAAGTGCATGTGAGTGTATAAGAAATTAGCATTGGAATATTATTGCCTATCACCGGTATCCAGAGCTTAAGCATACCTACGGGGCGTGAAAATGGATTTGAACAGTCATCGTGTGGAAATAGAACAGTTTTTATTCGGTAAGTTGCAAGTGCAAGTGCATAGTGCGTCAAGGTTAAGAAATTTGTACAGGTGTGGGGGTTATGTTATTGGAAAAAATGCCGTTATAAAATGATTGGGTTGAGCAATATAAATAGCCAGGGAAACGAATAATTGTAAACATTGATTCATGCATATTTGTTTGTATATGTTGTTTAGTTCAGGGATGGTTTCTTGGGAAAACCTGGAAATTTGAAAAATCGAAAATTGATTTGTGTTTCGAAAAGATTAATTGGTGAAAAATTTGGCAAAGTCTAAAAAATTTTAAATTGAAATTGAATTATTTCTGAGTTCCATCGAAAATGTTAATTTTAAAAGGTCTTCTACAATTTAAATTGTATTCATTTCGTACCAATCAATTTCATAGAAAAGAATATAAGAAAAACATTTTTTGTTTTCGTTTATTATAAAAATGTAACACAAAATAAGAAATTCAGTTTAATCAGAAATGTTGTACGATATTTGAGTAGTCAATAGGTGGTGGTCTAGGACAGAAAACGGTAAATTATGCTCGGCAACAAATTTGGAAAACGCAATTTCCAATCTTCTTGAATTTTCGGATAACTTGCAACTCTTTTTTGTTGCAATTGTATCAATTTTACGGCTTGTTTTTGCTGCAATATATCGACGATTAAACTTCATAACCTCGTAAGTCGTTTTTGTAAGTTTTTCAGAAATCAAAAAAAAACCTTTTAAAACCACCAAACAAAATTAAAGAAATAAAAAAATTATTGATTTGAGTTATAAAATAAACAATTCATTATATTTAATAACATTTTTGTCAAAATAATGTGTCGTTTTTAATTTATGGACACTTACGAGGTACTGCATTCAAATTTTCAATACTTACGAGGTAATGCTACCAATTCCTTTGTTTACTACATCATAATTTTTTATTTTAAAAACATAACACGACTAGTTTAAACTCCTTCGAATATTTTATTTTATTTCATAGTGATAAGTAAATTAAATCAAAAACCAACTCATAAATTAAACTTTAATGGCAAACATAAAAGGAACACATTTCAGAATACTGAAATACAAAAAAGTCAAAAAAGCGAATCCATTTAATAATGAGTTTAAGTACAGTTAGTAAGAAACATTTAATTAAAGTTAGGTATTAAACAAAAAATTAAAAGGTACTTGAGTAAAAAGAACTAATTAATTTAAAATGCACTACAAATGCAATCAAAAAGGATACATTTCAGAATGTTATTACAGATAAAGCCGAACTAACAATGTTAATTTTATATTAGTTACAGTAAAAGTATTTTAATAACACAAAAAAAAAATAGTAAATATCAGATAAATTCAAATTGCACACACATTTCGAAAGATAATTAAAAACAAATTAAAGAAATAGCAATTTTCAATACTTTAAGTGTCTTGGTATTTCAATGAGTCATAAAAAGGCCAATGGTCTCTCGGTATTATAGCTTTAATTTCCTGCAGATGGTCAAATTTTTTTTTCGTAATTTTCAAAGGTGATGAGTGAAGTTGTTCGAAGTTTGTTTCTAAAAAATTAACATTTTTGGGCCTTGCTGGTAAGTCTTTGTACTCATCATCGAAATCCAATTTGTACGAAATTGTACCTCTATGATATCGATAACTTTTGACATTTGTTACACAGGGATCATTCGTTTTTTTCCCTGGTCTAATCGATGTATATTTCATAAATTCTTTATAGTAGGAGAGCCGCTGAAGACCGACCTTCACCGAACTGTTAACCGGCTGAAACTTTTTTTTATGAAATTTGGTTTGAAAACATATATGAATATGATAGCTTGCCTAACGAAAAGTGTGCCAGGCTATATTAAATTTGACTTTATATTTTAATCAATAACTAACTCCTCCTTCACCCATATGTTAAAATAAAACGTTGTGCCACATAGCCATATGTGTAAGTAGGCTTGAGACAAGAAAAAAATTGTATGGGAGAGGGGGGCCTATTCCACCCGTTTAGCCAGGAGGGGCAGTTTTCTGAAAAATTGGCTTATTTAAAAAAAAAAAATATTAAAAATCAACGGCTTCATCTACAACAACGTGTTATACCTTTCTGCAAAGCCAAAAACTTAGGCTTTCATTTTGTATTTAAATTTAGTTGTTTTAAATAATAGTTTTAGAAAAAATAATTTTCAAACTCAAAATTTTGCAAAAAAAAAATTTTTGTTAAATTTTTAGTTAATTTTTTTCAAAATTTTATGTGATTAAGAACTTATTTTGCTTTCAACATTCAATTCTGTTAATAATTTTGAATATAAAAACAGTAACACAAAAATAAAAAAGTTTTTTTTTAAAGCAAAAAGTGATTTTGGTTTTTTCTTTATTTCTCGACAATGGCAAGGTATTTTTCAATCCGGTTTACTGTGTTCGACTAAAAATTAAAAACAGCATTGAATATTGAAAACAAAATTAGTACTTACTAACATAAAATTTTGAAAAAATTAGTTCGAAATTTAAGACAAAATTTTTTTTTCAAAATTTTAAGTTTGAAAATTAATTTTTCTAAAACAATTATTTAAAACAATCAAATTTAAATACAAAATTAAAGCCTAAGTTTTTGGCTTTGCAGAAAGGTATAACACGTTGTTGTAGATGAAGCCGTTGATTTTTAATAATTTTTTTTAAAAATAAGCCAATTTTTCAGAAAACTGCCCCTCCTGACTAAACGGGGGGAATAGGCCCCCCTCTCCCATACAATTTTTTTCTTGTCTCAAGCCTACTTACACATATGGCTATGTGGCACAACGTTTTATTTTAACATATGGGTGAAGGAGGAGTTAGTTATTGATTAAAATATAAAGTCAAATTTAATATAGCCTGGCACACTTTTCGTTAGGCAAGCTATCATATTCATATATGTTTTCAAACCAAATTTCATAAAAAAAAGTTTCAGCCGGTTAACAGTTCGGTGAAGGTCGGCCTTCAGCGGCTCTTAGACTATTAGCTCCAAAGTTTTTGAAAAAATCAAAATTTGGAGCCTCAGTTTTATATAATGGTTTGTTGATTTTTGCCTCCTTTGTCAATCTAACGTAATCATTGGGGATGTAGATTTCTTTATTTTTTATCTTATTTTCAATTGTGCTGTGCACACTATCGCATTCCATTTGAGTATGTCCTTTTGTAAGGTACTTCTGAATAATCTCAACGTCATATTTTTGAGATATGAACAAAAGTGCATTGCTCATAATGCTGTTACGGTTCTGTGCCGTGCAACCATCAGAATAAATGATAATAGGAATCTTGCTCCCCAACTTCAAAAAATTTGTTTCTAAATAATGCAAAAGAAAAGATGCGAATGTTGATGCCTGGCCATCTGAAACGGTTTCATCAAACCAGTAACATGTAGCAATTTTTTCAGCTAAATTATAGACTGTAAAGTTATGACAGCACAACTTGGTTCGGTAATATAATGCACTCGCATTTATGAACGGACATACTTTAACAGCCTGTACATCTATTGCTAGAACATGGTACAAATTATTTTGTGCATCCGTTTTATCCTTATCTATTTCTGCTCTGGAACGATCTTTTTCTTTGATATGCTTTTGAAATTCTTCTTCAAGGACCTCCCCACTTTTATGTTTGAAACAAATGTCACACCAGTCTTTTTTTGGCCTATAAAGACCGATATTCATTTCTTTTATCATATTTCTCATTGTTGTGTGAGAAATGACTACGTTGCCAGTTTCTGGACATTTTTTAGCATAAGCCCTATGAACTTCCATTACCGTTTGGAAATTTTGCTCTAGGTACAATTTAGTGGTCTCCTTTCTGCAGTAGTGGGAAGGCAACTTACTTAAATTTTGTAAAAACTCTTTCATGAAGTTAAGTTCTGCACTTTTAGGACATTGAGTTTTGTTTAAAGATTTATTTTTGTCTTTGATTCCCAACTGGCTCTTTTTCAACCAATTTAAAATTGACCATTCTTTTATTCCAGTTGTAGCGATATACATTTTCTTGCAGACCCGAATGTTGTCTCCTTTTGAATTTTTTAAAAAATATTTGAAAGTAGTTTGCCTGCGGTTAATTCCATCCACTTTATTTATCAAAACCGTTGCGCAGACAAACGCTTTTCTTTCATCCCAGTTAAGATTGCTCCAAATACGATCAAAAATTACCTTTCTTTCCTCATTGGACAACTTGTGGCATTCGTTTCTGGGACCCTTGTGTACAACCTTGCATTTGCATCGTTCTCCCATTACACGGGCTTCTTTTGTTGCAGTTTGAAATGTATTTTTTTGGAATTTTGGTTTTGAGAACCCCAAATAGGACTTTCCCTGCATCCTCAGCTCTTTATTTATTTTTCTTTTATTTGGTTTTGACTTCGTTATAGGATCCGGGTCATTAATATCTTAAATAAGTAGGTATTATCTTAAATTAAGTATTTTCGGATGACTATAATACAATTCTCACCTTCTGTACCTTCCGTATTTAAAATAATATCTTCAGCATCATTTACCTCAAGGATTGAAACATCGCTTAACATATCAATGGATCCATGGTCTACATAAGAAAATGTTAAATTCTGATTTTGATTCTCATTTGCTTTATTTTCGTTAGGGGAAAGAATTAAATTTTGATTACGATCGTCATCAGAAAAGTGTGTTCTGATGTCAATCTGATTTCCATCACCACTGGACAAATTCTCGTATTCCATCGCATCATCTTCATCATCTTAAGTTGTACAAAAATAATTCTTTTAGCTGTATCTTATATAAATATAAAAATTCTTAATGAACGGGTCCTTACCAATGAGCACATGATTAAACAATTGTTGCTCAATATCATTATCAATCCTTGAACTTGATTTCGTATCATGAGCCTTTTTCAAGGCTAAATTAAGCATTAAAAGTGCTCGAGAAGTCATTTTTAATAAATGCAGAACCTCGTAAGTATATATATATTTTTTAAATTAGCCAAAGCAGAACCTCGTATTTATTCGTTGAATTGAAATCTCTAATAAACAATAAATAACATAAAGATACTATATAATTGTGTGTCTTTTATATACATTTAACAATAAATATTACCAATTTAAACTTTTTTATGAAAAACACAACCTATTTATGCACTTAAACACAGAAAAACTTTACCCAGACGTGAAAACAAATCTATTAACTTATACGTAGTAGGAGACTAACGAGGTACTGCTTAATTTTTTATTTGATTTAAAATACGAGTTTTTGAATTGTGTCATTCCTGAAAAATATTCAGAACAACATTGTTGATTTGAAAATACCAAAAGATGGCTCTGAATCTCCTGAGTTTTTTGCATCAATAATATTTTTTTCGAATTTTTCGACTTACGAGGTTATGAAGTTTAACCGTCGATATGCTTTTTGATGAGTTGGGGTTGATTCATGCCTACGTAGATTAGTTTTTCCTCCAGCAATATTTAATTTTTCTTGAGGATCTTCTTCAAGCCAAGGATAGTGTTGTATCCACTTCGTTTGGAAATTAACAACTTTTTTTTCTTTTTTCGATTTTCAGAGCACGAGGCAAAACTTTTAAAACTGAATAGTAGGTAATAGCCAAATTAATAAACATAGACTACCGAAGGACTAACTCTTAGTCTGCGGACTAGTGTAAAATGCTAAAATTTCTCTTAAGTGACGTTTACTAACTTAGTCCACCTTGAGAGGTGGATAAGCAAAGGACTAAGCAAGAAATATGTATGTCAATCGTGAAAGAAGAAAACAAAATAATAATGGGTGCTTTCATAAATGCATGGTTGCGAAAGTCTGACGCATGCATGTCGTTCATAAATGCAAATGATAAGTCAGATGTTCATAAAAGCAAAACGCAAATATTTGCAGCGCAAATGTGCAACTACAAAAAATCACATGCACACTGAATTTCTTTCTGAATAAAAGAGACAGGTATATAGTATCATAAATGCAGTGTAAGACACATGCGCAAGTATTTTTGTCTGACGTTAATATGATTGCAAATGATCGCATGTAAGCAAAGCAACCATGCATTTATGAAAGCACCCAATATTAAATGTCTACATTATGTATGTCAAAATAAATTTTTGATTTTTCTTTTGAATAAATGAATTCCTATCGATTTAAAAATTATAATTAGAAAAAGAAAAAAATGAAAACGAGATACAATCCTATGGAGGTGTTATGGGAGGATTTAAAAAAATATATACACTGGTCGAATTTGCGGCAGACGCATAACTGGGCTGTGCAATGCAAAGCAGGAACAAGTCGAAAAAGCAATTATTCAAGCACAGAACTGTGCTATGATGCCCTACTACCACAAAGACATGGACTTCGTAAAGGATCCGAAACTATTCGAGCTCGAAAGACCGGTCAGACCCCATAAATATTAAAAGCTCTTAAGCAAAATGAATAATACATATACATATTTAATAACAGACGAAATGTAATGTTGGTAAATTTATGTGTAGGAACTCAATCATGTCCGGTGGGATACCCAGACGTGCTGTCAATTCTTCTTATTCCATTTTCGGTTCGATCTTAGTTGATAATTCTTTAAGAGAAGCTGTAAAAGCTTCCGCCCAGATGGCTTTAAATCCTGTACCTTCTGCTCGTGTTTGTGATAGCGATCGAGGTGTTTTTCCTTGTCATCTACCTAGCTATTATGTAGAATAACTCGGAAGAGTCTTCTAGATTCAATGTTTTTTTAACAGTTTTTTTCTTTTTATTTTTTATTTTCAAATTTGTCGTCAAATATCAACAAAAATAAACATTCCCAAAGGTGAATTTTTGGTAAACGTCATTTTACTATTCTGGGATCAAATTATTTTTATTAATGAGAAATTTTAGGCCATCGACTAACGCTTAGTCTATGGACCAGTTAGGCTGTGGATTACGAGTGGACTAGGCGTTTTTTATTAATATGGCTGTAAGAATTTAAAATGAATGCATTCAGAGTTCAGATCAATCATATATTTTAGTCCATCTTGACATTTTATTTTTGCAGATTTTCGAAGTGTATCCAATAAAGGCCAATTGTATTTTCGTACTTCGACAAACTCAATTGTATCGAATTCGATACAATTGTATCCCATTTTCCATGCCTGTATCACACATCTTCTATATACAGTGCCTTGCATAAGTATAACCGCACCTGAAAAAATGCGTTTTATAGAAAACCTACGATAGGAGTGACTCCTTACTATTTTTTTTTTATTGAGTTGCATAACTGATCAAGCGAATTGAGAAGAAAATAAAGTACCTGGTGTTTAAAAATTAAGAACAGATTTTGATGTATTGTAAAAATATAACCGCACAATGCAAATCTCTTTGAAGCTGCATTCAGTCAAGTGCTTTCAAAAAAAAAACAACAAAGCCACGTGGTACGCATCTAAGCGAAATTGAAAGAGGCAAACACCCCTATTTACATTTATCAATTAATTTTGTTAAATGGTATTGTGAAAGTCAACTGACAATTTTGTTGATTTTTGCTTTGATAATCTATTGTGAATGTAAAAATCGGTATTATGAACAACAATTTTCATCAATTTTGTTGTCAGCTATCAATTTTTCTTTCAATCGTAAATTTGCAGTTGATGAGTTCGGTCTGTGTATAAAAATAGCTGAAAGATGTGAGCTTAGAATTAAAAAGTGATCATTTTTTTTTTGTATTTCCAAAGGTCCCAAAAAGTAATAAGCAGCAAAAAACAGTTGAACAGATTGGTCCAGTTGATGGAAGAGAACATAGAACTCGCCAAGGGAATTTGTTCCAAAGCTGTGGCTACTGCAAAGTGAGAAATAATTGGTGTAGAGCTAAATAAAAATAGCCTAGGGCCTCCAGCACGCATAGATGAATTAATTTATATCTGAAAATCGAAATCACTGCTTACATACTTACATTTGGATTTCCAATTCTAAGGGATTGGATGCATCCCTCAAACTTCTTCACATTCTTGCGATTTCAACCAAAGCAGGATCATCCAATCTTCATAATCATAAAAATAGTTCCGTTGAAGTCATTTCGTACCTATTTGTTTTTTAATTATTTCTTTTGTTGGTTTCTAATGTTATTGAATCTGATAATTTTATGTTGCACGTTCCTCAAAAAAGAAAAACATCTGTCAGATTACCATTCCCATTCAAAATAATAGAAATATTTGTAAGACATTCACAATAGCATAATATTTTATCAATTCATTTTCACAATACCGATTTTTAATTCAGTTGATGAATTCTATTAATCGTCAATCGGTTGATAGTTGATCTTCGCAATAATAGCGTTTTTTTTGTCGTCCGGAACTGTTCCGAACAGTTCTGTACTCGTTCACTTGGCACATGATGACAGTTCTTGTTCTAAATAGAACAGAAAAACGATTCCGAATTTGAAGTCAGAATCAAAAACAGAATCACGCATACATGCACACACTCGCATATACGTACTCGCTGCCATGTTTACAAATAAAGAAATTAAAAACAATATCACGTCATCTGCAATTCTTCATATGAGGTTTCACAAATACACAACAATTCAACCCTTAGAAGCAAAAAAATGTGTTTGCCTGTTCGTTTGGAATCCGGAATCGGACAGTTCTGTGTACAATTCCGGATTACCAAAAAAAAAACGCTATAAGAGTGAAAATCTTGGCTTTTCGGTCAAGCGGCCTAAGTCTTAGGGCTATTGGAAGACGAATTTCACGATCGGGTCGCGTCGTTCGAAATTTTTTTAAAGATCCAGAATCTTATGGGACAAAAATAAGACCCAGGCGTCCGCAGAAGCTGAAACGTCGCGACAAGAGGCGTTTAATCAATGCATTCAACTCGGTGCATTCTTTGCCGGAATTTTGTGACGAATTGGGCTTAGGAGTTTCGGTTTCAACCGTTTCTCGTACTTTAAAAAGCAGTGCAGTGATTGTTCGGGGCAAAATGGTGTCAGCTCCAAATCTAACAGCAGCACACAAACAAAAAAGATTGGAATTTGCCCGCCAAAACATGAATCGGGATTAGAAAACCGTAAGTGACTTTCTATTAATCTACACTAAAATCTTGTTATTCCAAATGGCATACTCGATTAACGGTAATAACGGTAATAACGGTACTTTATTTTCTTCTCAATTTGCTTGATCAGTGATGCAACTCAATAAAAAAATAGTAAGGAGTCACTCCTATTGTAGGTTTTCTATAAAACGCATTTTTTCAGGAGTGGTTATACTTATTGTGGTATAGCCTTATCACTTGTTTATTTCTACTTTGTATAATTTAATTTATTACAACAGATTGAAATTGTCAAATGTTTATTATTGAAATTATTAGAAAAATAAATCAGCTCATTTCTTACTTCCTACTTAAAAACATCGTATTGGCGACGAGGAGAAAAAAAAATAAAATAAAACTTGAAAAAAAAAATTTTCTTCAATTATATACCTAATATATGATTGCATAATGCCTGAGAACAAAAATCATCAAGATCAAAATATGAACTCAACCAAATCTATGGTATATGGAGTAAGGGAATACCGACCTGGATTGGATAACTGGAGGAATTGGCGAGAAATTTTGGATTCACATTTTGTGGAATCTTCATGTGAAGAAGATCGCATTAAAACATCCATATTGCTCAGAACCGTTGGCTTAGACCCAATGGAGAACTTAGCATTTGTGGAGATTACAAGTCAACAATTAATAAATTTTTAGTTGATATTAAATATCCTTAACCTCGGATTGATGAGTTGTTTTCTTGTCTACAGGGTGAATTATTTTCAAAATTAGACTTATCAAATGCATATAATCAACTAGTTTTAGATGAATCTTCGCAGTTGTTATGTGCATGGAGTACTCACATGGGCATTTTCAAAATGACGCGTTTACCTTTTGGTATAAAACCTGCGGCAGCTATATTCCAAAAGACATTAGAAAATATTTTGCGAGGTATACCCAATGTTGTAAACTATATTGATGACATTATAATAACAGGAAAGAATTTACATGAACATGCAAAAACATTAGAACAGGTATTGACAAAATTGAAAGGCTTAGGGTTGCGTCTAAATGCATGCAAATGTGTATTTTTTCAAAAAGAAGTTTCTTATTTAGGTTTTATAATAGACCGAAATGGATTAAAGAAAAATAATAAAAAGGTTTCAGCAATTTTAGATGCTCCTGTACCACAAAATGCGTCGGAAATAAGAGCTTTTGCAGGAATGTTGAATTATTATTCTAAATTCATTAATAATTTCGCACACAAAATGACTCCTTTTTATACATTGCTTAGAAAAGATGAAAAATTTATATGGACAAAGTTTTTTCAAGATTCTTACGAAAATCTCAAACAAGAAGTAACATCAGATCAGACTCTAGCACATTTTCATGCTAAGCAACAAACCGACGCTTCGAATGTGGCTGTAGGAGGTTTTTTGTCCCATATTTATGCGAATGGTTCTCGGAGGCCTATTGCATTTGTTTCACGTGCTTTAAGTATGACTGAAAAAGGCTACAGTACCATTCATAAGGAAGCGTTGGCAATTATTTTTTGCGTTACAAAATTACGGCAATATTTATTGGGTAACCACTTTGTTTTAGAATCTGATCACAAGCCACTTCTTGCTATCTTTGGAGAAAATAAAGGCTTGCCCGTTATGGTGGCTGCAAGAATGCAAAGATGGGCGTTTATTTTATCCGGCTTTAATTACACTATGCGGCACATTAAAGGTTCATTGAATCCAGCCGATCATCTTTCTAGATTGCCTCAGCCGAATTCAGCTTCAGAAGGTGAATATGAGTTTACTTACGTTAATTATATAAATGCAAATAACGATTTAAACTTAAATTTTAAGTTAATTGGTAAAGAAACTCGACGTGATCCAATTTTATCAAAGCTATGTGACGCTATTCAAAGAGGCTGCGTAGAATCATTAGAAGGACAGGATTTTATTTCATATAGGAATAGGAAAAATGAGCTTTCGGTTGAATACGGCTGTGTTTTGTGGGGTTACAGGGTAGTCATTCCTCATAAATTGCGTAACAAAGTTTTGTTATAGAACTACATCGTTCTCATTTAGGTATCGTTAAAACGAAAGCTTTAGCACGTTCATACGTGTGGTGGCCTAAAATGGATCAATGTATTGAAAATTTGATTTCAAATTGTGTACCATGTAAAATAACACAGCCAAGTCCAGAAAAAGGATTTTTGTATCCATGGGCACCAACAGATTCTGCTTGGTCTCGAATCCATGTTGATTTTGCAGGTCCTATCAACAATTATCAATTTCTTATAGTAATTGATTCATTTTCAAAATGGGTTGAAGTTTTCAAAACCAAAAATATGACAACAAATTTTACCATAACAAAATTAAGAGAAATATTTTGTAGATTTGGTTTGACTGACACGTTGGTCAGTGATAATGGCCCACAGTTTACTTCGGAGGAGTTTAGTCAATTTTTAGGCAAAAATAATATAAAACACATTTTGACAGCTCCTGGTCATCCTGCTACCAATGGTCAAGCTGAAAATTTTGTAAGAACTTTTAAAAAGTCTATTTTAGCAAATTTGGAAGGTTCAGGCAGAGATTTGGATAGAATAATAGACACGTTTCTTTTCGATTATAGGTGTTCTAAGCACTGTACAACAGGTGAAACACCTGCTAAATTGATTTTAGGAAGAGAGTTAAGAAATCGTTTTAGTATGCTTCAACCATCGTTAATTAAAAGCAAGATTTTAGAGAGTCAGATATCGAATATTAAGAATCATAAGGGCTCAAGAAACACAACGTTTAAAAACTGATCCGAATAAAACAAAATGGCAAAAAGCATCAGTCAAAGAACGTGTTGGACCGCAATCCTATCTATGCATATTGAATCGCAACAATAGAACCATTAAACGACATTTAAATCAAATCATTCATGGAACGCCTCATGATAACCAGAATAATGTCGAGACGGTTACGGATGATCAAAGTCTTTCACCTACGTTAAATAACTTCGATAATCTCGGTGGGACAGTGGCGCCTGTGACCAACACGGAAGCAGATATAACCTCAACGAGTATGGAGGAGGGTCGTTTGTCCGCGGTTCACGAACCACGAGTTTTGATAAAAATTTAAGGCAGCTAAAACGTGTAAATTATAAAGAATAGTTTCAGCTTGTTAAAGAAATTTAATAAAAATATCTTATTTTATTTCTTTAGTATCATTAATCGTTATTTAATACTTAGTGTTTGTTTTTTTTTATATACAATAACAATAACAGATAATAATTTATGTTTACGAATTTACTTATAGTAATTTAATTATTATATTGTTATGTGTATTGTATTTAACATCTTAGGATGGGAGTTGTGGTATAGCCTTATCACTTGTTTATTTCTACTTTGTATAATTTAATTTATTACAACAGATTGAAATTGTCAAATGATTATTATTGAAATTATTAGAAAAATAAATCAGTTCATTTCTTACTTCCTATTCCTACTTAAAAACATCGTACTTATGAAAGGCACTGTATAAAAGAACAGCTTATTTTTGTGTTCGTTAGATAACTGGCCAAACCGCTTGATCGATTTTCTGATTTTTTTTCCAAACTTAAGAGGAATAAGGGTAGAAGGTTTAGAAAAAAAAAATTATAACTACTTTTCAAATGAGAAATGTTAAAAAATTATACTTTTTCCACTACATCGAAATAAAAACAAACAGGTTAGCGGAAAAGAATAGAAGAGTAACATTATCCTCGTGTTAAAAAAAAAAGTTAAAAAAGTTCGTGTGCACCTTTTTTCGTTCATCAGGTTTTATAAAATTGAGACAGTGCGCAGGATTAATCTAAAAATTTTCGCAGTGTTAAAAACAAACCTTAACGTTTTCTCAAAGCAATTTTTTTATATGAAGTTTTGTGCCCTGTAAAATTAACAGCTTCCTTGTCAAATATTTACAGGGTGTTTTACTCTGAGTGACATTACTTCAAAATAAAGATAAAACAACTCGTCATAGGCTTCTCTGGGCCAAGATGGCCAACGATCTTGATCTTGTGGTCTGTTTTACCAACCTACAAATATTTTAATTACAAGCTTAATAATGTTTGTGATTTTTTTAATAAGTTCCGTTTCACCAAATTTTGTTGATTACAAATTTGTTGTTGTATTTTACAAAGGGAAATTTGTAGTAAAATTTCCTTTTTCTGTTTCACCAAAATAAAAACTAATTTGTAATCTACGAGTTACAAACTTGTGGAAATGCTACAAATTTTTAACTTTCTGTTTCATCATTGAAAGAGAATAAATTTACAAATTTTGTTCAGTTTGTAAAAATTTTTTACACGCGAAAGTGCACCTGTGATTTCTCCTGCAAGTTTCTATTTTGTTCAATTCTCTGTGATAGTTACCTAAAAACATGTATCGGCAGCGGTGATTGTAACTTGTAGTTTGGTGAAAGAGGCCACCTATTCGAAAGATATTATTTTTTAACAATGGTGAGCAAAATCCGGGTGATGACAATGATTGCCTTTAATCGCTCTTCGGGGAAGCCTTCGGCGACCTATAATTCTATGAGTGTAGCGACAGGAGTTCGCTTCATGTCATGGCCGCTGCTTGTAAAAGCTCTGAATAATTTCCATGAAGTCCTACCGATTTGTGCGTTTATTATGGCAGTAGTCTCATCTCTCCCCTTTGTATTCCGAACCGCACGAAGTGCGTTGTGCATTCTTTCTATTCGCAGATATTATTTCCGATTGGATCTTCTTCACCATTCACCTTCCTTCCATAAGGAACCGCATATATCCATCGTAAAAATTTCTGTTTCATGAATATGTGAAAGGAATTACATGAAAGCGCATCTTCAAGCTTTTTTTGTTAACAACAAATCTTCCAGAGATACGTTTTTACATATTCGGTAGTTATTTTCAGTTCTGTGACGAAGTGTTAGATGCTCTTGTACAAAAATTTGAAATCTCTAATAAATACCAAATAAATGTGTTAGTT
The DNA here is from genome assembly GCA_943590905.1 of Sphaerophoria taeniata. NCBI lineage: Eukaryota > Metazoa > Arthropoda > Insecta > Diptera > Syrphidae > Sphaerophoria > Sphaerophoria taeniata. Next base: position 56,926,866 of record OX016540.1, read on the forward strand.
TTTGCATTTCGCGTTCATACAATTTACGCTCGCATTAAAAAGCATATATTCAGACAAGACTAATTCTAGCATAATATTACCTAATATGCATTCCGATTTGGCCTTTGATCCATACCAGACAATGCATAAGCAAAATCACCTCATTTACCCGTACAGTGTTTACATTCATCATCATCATCAATACCATTCACTGCTTCATAAAAAACATGAGATAAGCAAGTTAAATCGAATCACAGGAAAGTTTTACATTCGCATTCCTATAATTCACGCTCAATTTTAGTAGTAAAATTTGGGGTGCAGTGCAATAACACCCACGGCAATAACCCCTGCAGGGGTTATTTCCCAAACGAAAAGGAAATAACCCCTGCAGGAGTTATTTCCTTTTTAATGTGGCAATAAAAACCGTAGGTCTCATTGCCTTTTACCTGTGGGGGTTATTTCCAATTTCAAATGGAAATAAAGCCTACCATAGAAAACCTAATAAAACAAAATTAATTTTATAAAATAACCATATTCACTTTATTTCAATAAACCAAAAAAAAAAATTGAAAATAATAAGTAATAAAAAAAAAAAAAATTAAAATTCTGGAAGTAACCGCAGGACTACTTTTTTGCATTACCTAGTGAAATTAAAAAATTTGCGCGATATTTTGCCATAATGGTCACTACAGAAAACATTGAATTTTCAAGAATAAATTAAAATTTATTAACTTGATAAATAAATAAATAAAGCGATTGGCCCGATAGGTCTTGAAGAGCCAAGGCCTCTCATCAATAATTGAGGGGACCTACAATTTAACGCCGATTCCGAACGGCAAAGTTGAGAAGAACTTTTTCATTTACTTTTACTTTTTCCTTTTTTATTTACTTGATATGAAATTTAAGTTAAAGAAAAATAATTACCGCTATTCAAGCAAGGCGTTATTGTCCAAGTGATGTGAAAATAAAAAAATATGCGCGAAAGGAAAAATAATCGTCGCGCGAATTTTTTTATTTTCACACCCCAAAGGCCCAAATTGATTCTCTCTGGGGCAAAAAAAAATTTCCGCTGCGCGAATGACGATTTTTTTTTCTTAATTTAAATTTTAAATCAAGTAATTTCATTAATGCAAAAAATAGTCCTACGGTTAAAATAAATAAATAGAGAGGTGCGACAGCTTTTGAAGAGCCAAGGCATAAGCGGATTACTCTCATCAACGATTTGCTGGGTCCGTGTGAAGAATTAATTGAGGGGACCTACAATTTAACGCCGATTCCGAACGGCAAATTTGAGAAGCAATTTTTCATGCTAGATTGAACTCTTAGAAGTTTTGTCAGTTCTTCGCAAGATGCAGTGCCCGTGAAAGATGAAATAAAAACTATGGGAACCCATGACGTTCCGTTAGCAGCCAACGCACCTAACCACTAAGCCAAGGACACGGTCCTGCGGTTTAGTTTACGTAATATTTTGCGTTTTTGCTTTTTATTAAAATTGTTAAATGGAGAGTTACGCTTAATCCATGTGTGGGGCTTATAGCCAATTCAAATTGGCAATTACACCCGCAGGTGCAAACCCTGCAGGGGTTATTTCCCAAACGAATGTGGCAATAAAATCCGTAGGTCTTATTGCCTTTTACCTGTGGGGGTTATTTCCAATTTCAAATGGAAATAAAGCTTACCATAGAAAATCTAATAAAAGAAAACAAATTTTATAAAGTAACCATATTCACTTTATTTCAATAAAGCCTAGTATACAGTTCCTCAAGAAAAAAAACGAATGTATTTCTTATGGGAGAGATTTTTGCCGAAAAAAAATATTTTTCATTTCACCACTGTGTCATCCGAGCTGTAAACCAAAATCGAAAAAAAAATATACTCACCTCGAATTTTTTTCACACAAAACAATGTGTAGCTCATTGTTTTGGCAGAAAAAAAATTTAAATATTCGACATAAGTTTCACAGTGACAGCTAATTTATTTCTCAGAAATTTTTTCATGAACAAATATTTTTGTTTCACCTCTTATTTTTTATTTTTTCGTAAAGAACTGTATACTAGGCTTAAACCAAAAAAAAAAAGAAAACATTGAATTTTCAAGAATAAATTAAAATTTATTTACTTGATAAATAAATAAATAAATAAATAAATAAATAGAGTGGCGCGATAGCTCTTGAAGAGCCAAGGCCTCTCATCAACAATTGAGGGGACCAACAATTTAACGCCGATTCCAAACGGCAAAGTTGAGAAGCACTTTTTCATTTACTTTTACCTTTTCCTTTTTTATTTACTTGATATGAAATTTAAGTTAAAGAAAAATAATAACCACTATTCAAGCAAGGCGTAATTGTCCAAGTGATGTGAAAACAAAAAAATGTACGAGAACGTAAAAATAATCGTCATTCGCGCAGCGGAAATTTTTTTTGGCCCCAGAGAGAATCAATTTGGGGTGTGAAAATAAAAAAATTCGCGCGAATTTTTCCGCTGCGCGAATGACGATTATTTTATTTTTCTTAATTTAAATTTTAAATCAAGTAGTTTCACTAATGCAAAAAATAATCCTGCGGTTAAAAAAAAATAAATAAAGAGGTGCGATAGCTCTTGAAGAGCCAAGGCATAAGCGGCTTACTCTCATCAACGATTTTCTAGGTGCGTCTGAAGAATTAATTGAGGGGACCTACAATTAAACGCCGATTCCGAACGGCAAATTTGAGAAGCAATTTTTCATGATAGATTGAACTCTTAGAAGTTTTGTCAGTTCTTCGCAAGAGGCAGTGCCCGTGAAAGATGAAATAAAAACTATGGGCAAGGGTAGGGCTCGAACCCATGAAGTTCCGTTAGCAGCCAACGCACCTAACCACTAAGCCAAAGACACGGTCCTGCGGTTTAGTTTACGTAATATTTTGCGTTTTTGCTTTTTATTAAAATTGTTAAATGGAGATTTACGCTTAATCCATGTGTGGGGCTTATAGCCAATTCAAATTGGCAATTACACCCGCAGGTGTAAATGCCTTTTTGTTGCAGGGGTTATTGCCACATTAAAAAGGAAATAACCCCTGCAGGGGTTATTTCCTTTTCGTTTGGGAAATAACCCCTGCAGGGGTTATTGCCGCGGGTGTTATTGCACTGCACCGTAAAATTTATATGAGGGTCAGTTCTTTCGTAGTAAAACCACCGCTACCACTACCTTTCGCTACTATTTTGGTTGTCGTTTCAACTTTTGAGTTCGTATCGAGTGTTTTTGGTCATTTCCCCTGTTGACCGCCATTTCTTTATTAAAGCTCCCCCCCACCAGTGCTAAGGGGTTTTAACGTTGGAGGAAATTTGTCCTGAGTGCCACTAGGGGCCTTAAATAAACCTGCTGATCCGCGAGAGCTATTGCTTGTCGTGAAGTGCCACCAGGGGCCTTAATTAAACCTGCTGCTCTACCAGAGCTATTGCCTGCCATGTAGTTCCATGCCACCAGGGGCCTTAAATAAATCTGCTGATCGACCAGAGATATTACCTACTAACCGTGCCGAGTGCCACCAGGGGCCTTAAATGTACCTGCTGATCCCCCGGAAGTAAACCAGTTGAGCAGACTTACCGATAAAGACGGCAAACAACCAGACAAACGGAAACAGGAACTGAAGCCCAGTAGCGGAAGCAATACACCTATAAAGGCAGCAAGTGACTTAACATCCGACAAGCGGAAACGAGAACCAGAAGAGACACCAGCGGATACCCGTTTTACCAAATTTGAGAAGAATAAAGCAAAAACTTAATTATTTTTTATATCTTTATTGTAGTTATTAAGTGTTCCCAATATCATTGAAGTTTCGTGTTTTCTTCAATAGACCTTAGCTAGCTAGACCGACGAGCGAAACTTCGGCTAGAAAACAAAATTCAAATGGATCGATGTTCATACCAACATTATTTTTCCAAATATGAACGTTTTAAATTTGAAAGTCGCAAAGCGGAAATGCTCCTTCCTTCCGAATTTCAAAAGACGATCGAAAACAAATTGTTTGATATGCTATTCATAACATATAATTCATTATGATTACGCAAACAACACTGCTCGATTTCAATATAGAACGGAATGCATTTTGGTCGTTAAGTTCACAGAAATTTGAGTCAAATGTTGTTTTCAATTTGCTTAATTTATTTAGTTCTTAATCCCGAAAAATACACTTTCAGTGTCAAGCTCTACCGTTTTTTGTATCTACTTTAAATAAATAAATAACTCTGATTTTCAAATAATATTTTGTATGCAATATTCAAGTGTTCTTGCATGATATCGAACAAAGTCTATTGACTCGATATGAATCACTCACAGTATCTGATCTAAATTATGACATCAGATCATATCGTCTCGTCTGTTCCATGCTATTCCCAACGACGAACTTAAGTTTTCACATGGAAACACAAAAAATAGAACAAGTCAGATTTGCTTTGGTACTTAAGTTCATCCCATCTTGAAAGAAGTGACATCATTCTGGTTGATTGTACTTTTTATTTTTAATTAACAAAAAAGATGTACATACATACATACACATAACAAAGTAGCTCATAAGGTTTTCTTCACAAACTTCCAGAAACCGATAAACTTTCAACAAAGTACCTACATTTGTATCAACTTCAAAGTTGAAATAAAGCAATTCCATTGTCTTCTTTCATTTCATCGTGTTTTTGCTGACCTAACCGGACCAGTAATTAAATGTTGTTCTTAATTGTTGCCGGAAGTGGTTGTGGTTCATGCAGAATGCTATGTTATTAACATAATGCACATTGACATCAACCAAAGGAAAAAGCGGTTGCATTCTCCGTATTTGTTTGCAATCGATAGTACCTCTACCTACCTATAATGAAGGTTTAACTTAAAAATAATTTATAGACTTACACCTTTTTATATCTACCTAAAAGAATGTGCGTTTATGGTAAGTTGATGAATTAAAATGATTAAAAAGAGAAATCGTCTATTTCTTGATTTTCACTCAAATCGTCTAAGTGTCAAAGCCATAGTCATAAACCACAGTTTAACCTTGTTTAACTATTTGCGGTTTTTCGTTGATTTGAGGTATGTACGTTAGCTGTTTTGGAATGAATGACATATATCGCGCATCAGCAATCGTGCAATGCTATATAATGTTTGTGTGAATTACTCTGCGCTTGCATGAATGTTTACGCAGGCATCAATTTTTCTTTCTCCTTTCTTGGTCATTTAAATAAAGAAAACTTATCAGATTAATTCATCTGGTTACAAGTTATGTTTATAATTTTTATGGTACTGGCTTAAATCTGCATTTTATTGAACATTGAAATTACAGTACTTCGCACATGAATGTGACGAACTACAGACACATAGCAGCACTGCCGACTGAGACAATCGGCTGGGACAGAACAAGACGTTAATACAACAGAGAGAGACAGATAGATACATAGAAGGAAAACACATAACAGAAACCTACGTGGCTCAGAGGGGGAGACATAGATGTTATATTGTCTCATGTTATCGCACAGGTGGCCTCAGATAAGCTGGCGATTTTCGTAGAAAAAGAATGCTGACGAAGCTGGGACTTGAACGCGTAGCGTTCGGCTTAGCAATCGACTACTCTTTTTTTTCAAAATTCATTTTTATTCAATTCACTTATAACTGTGTACTTATTGCTAGACAAAAGAATTTAAAGTAGGTTATTATCTAAAATCTTATATTTAACTTACTGGCCCCAACCGGGCGCTCTAAGGAATTCATGATTTCTTAAAATTAATGCCTTTCGACCTATGAACTATTTTATTTATTTCCAATGTTTATTCTTTGTTAGAAAAATTAAAAAACTAACTTCCTTATCCGTTTTATTTGTTCCTTACATTCTACTTAAAATTAGGTCCTTAAAAATAAAAAATTAACTAAAACTACCTATTCTACCTAACAACTACTTACAAACTAGAACAACCACACCAGCAAATATTTTTTTTTGTATATATTTCTTTTCTTTTTATTTCCTTTTTATTTTTAGGGTTCCGTACTTACTTACTTACTTACTTCAGGTGGCGCTACAGTCCGTTGTGGACTTGGGCCTCAATCAACAGTCTCCGCCAGTCAGCTCGGTCCCTAGCTAGCTGTCTCCAGTTTTGCACTCCAAGTTGATTGAGGTCCTCTTCCACTTGTGTGCGCCACCTGAGTCGCGGTCTTCCTCTCCTTCTGCGTCCCTCGGGAATAGTGTCGGAGACTTTCCGGGCCGGAGCATTGGTGTCCATGCGCTCTAAATGACCGAGCCATCTGAGTCTCTGGACCTTGACCCTTCTGGCTAAGTTCACGTCGTTGTACAACCCGTAAAGTTCGCTGTTGTATCTCCTTCTCCATTCCCCATCAATGCACACGGGGCCAAAGATGACCCGAAGAATTTTCCTCTCGAAACAGCCTAAGGCACATTCATCCGATTTTGTTAGGGTCCATGCTTCTGCACCATACAGCAGGACAGGGATGATGAGGGTGTTGTACAGTTTAACCTTAGTTGCTCGAGAGAGGGCTTTTCCACTCAGTTGCTTTCTTAGCCCAAAGAAACAGCGATTAGCAAGAGTAATTCTTCGTCTTATCTCAGCGCTGGTGTTATTGTCCGTGTTGATAGCGGAGCCTAGGTAGACAAACTCCTTAACTATCTCGAAGTTGTATGCGTCTATTGTGACGTTCTGTCCGAGCCGACGATGTTGGGTGTCCTTACTCGAAGACAGCATGTACTTCGTTTTTCCCTCATTTACCGCTAAACCCATTTTTGCCGCTTCTGTCTCAATCCTCACAAAGGCGCCATTGACATCACGCTGTGTTCTTCCCATTATATCAATATCGTCGGCGTACGCGAGAAGTTGAACAGATTTATAGAAGATAGTGCCTCTGGTGTTGACGGTGGAGTTTTGGACTATCTTCTCAAGAACGATGTTAAAGAAATCGCACGACAGTGCATCGCCTTGTCTGAATCCTTTTTTGACGTCGAATGATTCCGTAAGCTCATTGCCAACCTTGATAGAGCAGCGTGAGTTCTCCATCGTCATTTTGCACAAGCGAACGAGCTTGGCAGGGATGCCAAAGCTAGACATAGCTTTATACAGTTCGTCTCTGTAGATGCTGTCATACGCGGCCTTAAAATCAATGAAGAGGTGGTGGATATCGATTTGCATTTCATAGGTTTTTTCCAGGATCTGCCGCAACGTGAAAATTTGGTCGATGGTAGACTTTCCTGGCCTGAAGCCACATTGATAAGGACCAATCAGATTGTTGACGAAAGGCTTCAGACGTTCACATAATACGGCAGAGAGGATCTTGTAGGCGATGTTAAGCAGACTGATTCCTCTGTAGTTGGCGCAGTTTAGAGGATCTCCCTTTTTCAGGATCGGGCAAACAATGCTGAGGTTCCATTCATCGGGCATGCATTCCTCCGACCATATCTTACAGATGATTTGGTGCATGCTCCTATCTAGCTCGTCACCTGCGGCTTTGAACAGCTCGGCAGCTAGACCATCTGCTCCAGTGGCTTTGTTGGATTTCAGCCGTGATATTGCTGTTTTTACTTCTTCTAGGTCGGGTTCACGGAATTGTTGGCTGTCATCGCGTATGATAAAAGGCTCCTGTCTGACGGCGGGATTTTGTTCGTCGTCGCCGTTATACAGTCTACAGAAGTGGTCTTTCCGAATCCCCAGCACTGACTGCGGCTCTACTATGATGTTCCCTTGATGATCTCTGCAGGCTTCGGTTCTTGCTCGATGACCTTGAGCCAGGTGTTTTACCTTCCGATTAAACCTCCGAACTTCATTCCTGCTGTTAGCTCTCTCAACATCTTCGATCTGACGCTTCTCATGCTCTCTCTTTTTTTTCCTGAGAAGCCGGCGTTCTTCTCTCCTCTTTTGCTCGTAGAGCTCACGAGCAGCTCTTGTCTTTCTTTGCAGCGCCGCTTTGTATGCCTCCTGCTTGGCTGCATGGGCCTGCCTGCATTCTTCGTCAAACCAGGGGTTTCGTTTTGGTGGCTGTGTGAAACCCAGCACATTAGAGGCGGCATCTCTAACTGCATTCTGGCAATGTTGCCACTGGTCTTCGATACTTGATGTTGGCGGCATAGGACTCCTTAAGAGGTTACTTGTCACTCGATCAGAGAAGGATCTGGCGATCTCTTGCGATTGTAGCCGTCCGACGTCGAATTTTCTTGCAGCATTTCTTTGTTTTGGCCGTTGTCGGGATATTCGTAGCACTGCCTTGGCTACGACGAGGTGTTGTGAATAAAATTTTCGTACCGTTCCACCGGATTTGAACCTAGATCACTTCACTCAAATGCCAGACGTCGCTAACCATTCGACCACGGGCCCTAATGTACTCAACTAGTACAGTTTGAATACCATTATAATTTTTTGAAAATTTGTATGCTCTCATCCAAAATATAAGACATTTGTCACAAGACAATACATGTGTGGTGTTAGCTGGATAGTAGAGTACTCGCCTGATGCTCTTGATGTGCCTGGTTCGAATCTTGTCGCGGGATTGTTTTTTTTTGTTTATGTGTATTTTATGTAAGAAAAAATAAAGTTCCTTATTCCTTTCTTACTGTGGTGTTTCGTTTTGTTTGCCGATGGCCAAAATTTTTGTTTCGTTTTAGGTTACTTACACAGGTGAAAACGAAAACCTATAAGATCAGTTCGGTTTCCTTTTATTTGTCTTTCACAAGCGATTTCTTAGAATCTGCTAAGCTGATTGCAATTAAATTTGGTTCACATTTTCTAGAGTAGATAGAAGTGATCCGAAAATGCTGCTAGCAGATTTTTAAGATACACAGTTTCGAAGTCATTGAAGGAAATAGGCAGAAAGACCATTCAAATTATTTTCCAAGAAAATGTTTGGTTTCAAATCTTAATCCTTGTATAAAAAATCCTTCAAAACTGAAAGAAAGTAGGGTCGGATAATCAAGTACGGAACCCTCCTCGAGCGAGTTTATCTCGCACTTGTCCACTCTTTTTGTATTTAATATTTGTTGCCTACTCTACTTAAACCTAAACCCAAAACCCTTTAACGAAAACAAGTATGTAAGCCGGCCAAGGCTCAAAACCCCACCCGTCTAATCATTGTCAAGTGCTGATTGAAGCTTGAAGCCACCAGAACTGGTGCTCCTGCTTCACCCTATCGATTCGGTCCCGTTCGGACACAGCCCTACTGAACCGAAGGAGCTCTGCTCCGTCTTGTGCGAGGACGTCTCGAATGTAAAGGAGCCGCCGATCGACGGTTCTTCGCCTGACGTGGTAAAGGTTAGCGGCACTGCCAATCTGTCCTGTATCAGACAGCATCTGGTGGAATGAAGCCGCTAAAGCGTGCACTATCAAAATATTTGTCGTTCGGATAGAACGCCCCAAAGGTCAAATTATCGACTACTCTATCCTCTGGGCCATGGCCACCTGCATCTGCATTTTATGTTTTCGCATATTTAAAGAAAAACTGACGGAGCGTTCTACTTCAATGTACCTACTCGAAAATTGATCAGTTTATTTGGAAACCAAATACCGAAAAATCATAGATACGTTGGTAAAATGTTTTTCAGGGAGGTGTATATATTTATACAAATGTACAAGATGAGCCACGACAACCGTTCAAAGTAATCTTCGTTTAGAATTCGTGTTCCTGACTCCTACTTCCGCTTAGAAAATAAGTTTTTAGTTTTAATGGGGGCAAAACCCTCTTTTATTCCGCTTAATTCAAGCTACAAGTGTATCTTAAGAACTAACTTAAAATCTAAACTTATAAGTTATAACTATGAGTGGGGATGGGTAAAAGGTGTTTGAGGTTATGGGTGCTGATATTGAAATCAAATGAATTTGCATTCAAATTGACCGAACGAAGCATGCGTGTTAGAGGTTCATTGAGGCCGTAGGAGGTGTAGTGAGTTGATAAATAGAAGAGTCAAGGGTTTCTCAGATAACGGGTATTATTGTTGAAAGAAATCGAGTTATAAAGGGAGGAGCAGTTAACCAAGCCAGAGAGAATCCGATGTGTGAAGAGTATGTCAGCAATTCCTCTACGTTCCTGTAACGAGTTGAGGTTTATCAGTTGCAGACGGTCACGATAAGAGGGTAAGATCATCGGATTTTCTCAGGGATTAAAGAAGTGCAAAACGAAGGAATCTTCGTTGATACGGAGACCAAACCTGAGATGCATATTCAAGGAGAGGTCGGACAAATGTCATGTAAAGAGAACGGGTCACGTAAGGGTTAGAAAATTCTTTAGACCACCTTTTAACAAAACCTAATGCAGAGTTGGCCTTATGAGTTATTTCATCAATATGGGGAAGAAATTTAACATCACGGTCACATAAAAGTCCAGGATCCCTTATGTTTTCTACTATCTGTACCGGATGGCTCTGAAGATAGTAAACACGGAGAGTTGCTTTAATTCGCTTACGTGAAAAGGATATTGTCTGACATTTGCTAATGTTGAGTTCTAAACAATTTTTGGTGCACCAGGTTGAGAAATTGTCGAGATCTTTTTGGAGGAGAGATGTATCTTCAGGTGCTGCAATGATTCTGAAAAATTTCGTATCGTCTTCGTAGATATTTGACAATGTTGAACGATCATGTCAATGTCGTTGATTGTAAGGATAAAGAGGAGAGGACCTAAATGACTACCTTGGGGTACGCCAGAAGTGGCTAGAATAGGATTGGAACCGGACATAATATTCTAGCTTCTCAAGGTAAGAAGTAATCCATTTGAGGAAAAGGAATTGAAAGCCTAAGGGATATGAGATAGTTAAGCTATTGGTCGGTAGTTTTTTAACTCACTCTTCGACCCCTTCTTGTGAATTGGTGTTATGAAAGATGTTTTCCATATTTTAGGAAATGTTCCTTGAGATAAGGATAAGTGAAAAATTTTTGATAGAGGAGAGGAGCCGAAAGAGAAGTCATAAATTTTTTTTTAGCAAAATGGCAGGAACGTCATCAGGCCCGGGAGTGAATACATCATTAAGTTGCAAAATTTTGTTTTCAATGGCCGATATGGAGCTATGGATAAGATTGTATCCAGCGAAAAATTCAGTGAATACTCAAAATACTTGCAATCTGGCTTAAACGAGTCTTTAGAGTATGATTCTTTAAAATATGTTGCAAAGTAGTTGACTATAGTTAAATTATCATTGGAAGTTTCATCATTGAAGGACAAGGAAGATGGATACCTATCTGACTTTCTTTTGTGATTAACGAACTGAAAGAAGGATTACCTAATTATCGTTAATAAGATTAGATTGAGTTTTGATTAAGTATTCTTGGTAGAGAGAATTGTACAGCTCATTGAAATGAAGATATGCAACAAGATACTTAGAGTAGTCAGTTGGGCATTGAGAGCGTAGAAAAATTTCCCATAGCTTATTCCTTTGGTTACGTAGCGATCTTAGTCTTCGATTATACCAAGGTGGGGCGGACGGAGAAACCCTACGTGCGTCGGTAGAAAAAGGAACGTGCAAAGAAATTGAGTTGTATGATTATTCATTGTAGAAAAGGTTTGTGGCTTCCTCAACAGACATATTTTCAAAATCAAAAGGAGCTCTGTTAATAATTATAATCGTTAATTTGGGAGAGTCGGGCTTTGTGAAAATCATACAAAATAGGATGTGAAGTGGGTGCAACCTCTGGGTATGAGTTCAAGTAGAACGTTAGTAACAAGGGAGGGTGATAAATATCGATGGATGTAAGTATTTGGGGGGGAGAGCAGAGAGTGACAGATGAGTTATCTAGGTCGGTTGAGAAAATTAGGTCAAGTTGTCGGTTCATATTATTTAGAATTCCGCTCACTTGACTTAGACTTGAACCAGTTATATAATCGACAAAAATGCATTCTTTTACCGAGTATGGGTTACAAACGTAGTTGGTCCGTGTTCTGACACTGTCCATTTAAAGTCATTAAAGTCGACAATGACTCATCGAACTCTTGTTCGTAAGAGTTAAAATGCAGACGGGCCAACTATTGATTGTGTCCTCTTACTACCTCCTGTCTCTACCATCAAATCTAATGAGGAATTAAAAAATTTTTGGAACTGGAACTGAAGATGAGATTCTTATTAAAGGAGATTATAACAAACCTAATTTAATTTTTTCTTTTTATTTCCTTTTTATTTTTAGGGTTCCGTACTTACTTACTTACTTACTTCAGGTGGCGCTACAGTCCGTTGTGGACTTGGGCCTCAATCAACAGTCTCCGCCAGTCAGCTCGGTCCCTAGCTAGCTGTCTCCAGTTTTGCACTCCAAGTTGATTGAGGTCCTCTTCCACTTGTGTGCGCCACCTGAGTCGCGGTCTTCCTCTCCTTCTGCGTCCCTCGGGAATAGTGTCGGAGACTTTCCGGGCCGGAGCATTGGTGTCCATGCGCTCTAAATGACCGAGCCATCTGAGTCTCTGGACCTTGACCCTTCTGGCTAAGTTCACGTCGTTGTACAACCCGTAAAGTTCGCTGTTGTATCTCCTTCTCCATTCCCCATCAATGCACACGGGGCCAAAGATGACCCGAAGAATTTTCCTCTCGAAACAGCCTAAGGCACATTCATCCGATTTTGTTAGGGTCCATGCTTCTGCACCATACAGCAGGACAGGGATGATGAGGGTGTTGTACAGTTTAACCTTAGTTGCTCGAGAGAGGGCTTTTCCACTCAGTTGCTTTCTTAGCCCAAAGAAACAGCGATTAGCAAGAGTAATTCTTCGTCTTATCTCAGCGCTGGTGTTATTGTCCGTGTTGATAGCGGAGCCTAGGTAGACAAACTCCTTAACTATCTCGAAGTTGTATGCGTCTATTGTGACGTTCTGTCCGAGCCGACGATGTTGGGTGTCCTTACTCGAAGACAGCATGTACTTCGTTTTTCCCTCATTTACCGCTAAACCCATTTTTGCCGCTTCTGTCTCAATCCTCACAAAGGCGCCATTGACATCACGCTGTGTTCTTCCCATTATATCAATATCGTCGGCGTACGCGAGAAGTTGAACAGATTTATAGAAGATAGTGCCTCTGGTGTTGACGGTGGAGTTTTGGACTATCTTCTCAAGAACGATGTTAAAGAAATCGCACGACAGTGCATCGCCTTGTCTGAATCCTTTTTTGACGTCGAATGATTCCGTAAGCTCATTGCCAACCTTGATAGAGCAGCGTGAGTTCTCCATCGTCATTTTGCACAAGCGAACGAGCTTGGCAGGGATGCCAAAGCTAGACATAGCTTTATACAGTTCGTCTCTGTAGATGCTGTCATACGCGGCCTTAAAATCAATGAAGAGGTGGTGGATATCGATTTGCATTTCATAGGTTTTTTCCAGGATCTGCCGCAACGTGAAAATTTGGTCGATGGTAGACTTTCCTGGCCTGAAGCCACATTGATAAGGACCAATCAGATTGTTGACGAAAGGCTTCAGACGTTCACATAATACGGCAGAGAGGATCTTGTAGGCGATGTTAAGCAGACTGATTCCTCTGTAGTTGGCGCAGTTTAGAGGATCTCCCTTTTTCAGGATCGGGCAAACAATGCTGAGGTTCCATTCATCGGGCATGCATTCCTCCGACCATATCTTACAGATGATTTGGTGCATGCTCCTATCTAGCTCGTCACCTGCGGCTTTGAACAGCTCGGCAGCTAGACCATCTGCTCCAGTGGCTTTGTTGGATTTCAGCCGTGATATTGCTGTTTTTACTTCTTCTAGGTCGGGTTCACGGAATTGTTGGCTGTCATCGCGTATGATAAAAGGCTCCTGTCTGACGGCGGGATTTTGTTCGTCGTCGCCGTTATACAGTCTACAGAAGTGGTCTTTCCGAATCCCCAGCACTGACTGCGGCTCTACTATGATGTTCCCTTGATGATCTCTGCAGGCTTCGGTTCTTGCTCGATGACCTTGAGCCAGGTGTTTTACCTTCCGATTAAACCTCCGAACTTCATTCCTGCTGTTAGCTCTCTCAACATCTTCGATCTGACGCTTCTCATGCTCTCTCTTTTTTTTCCTGAGAAGCCGGCGTTCTTCTCTCCTCTTTTGCTCGTAGAGCTCACGAGCAGCTCTTGTCTTTCTTTGCAGCGCCGCTTTGTATGCCTCCTGCTTGGCTGCATGGGCCTGCCTGCATTCTTCGTCAAACCAGGGGTTTCGTTTTGGTGGCTGTGTGAAACCCAGCACATTAGAGGCGGCATCTCTAACTGCATTCTGGCAATGTTGCCACTGGTCTTCGATACTTGATGTTGGCGGCATAGGACTCCTTAAGAGGTTACTTGTCACTCGATCAGAGAAGGATCTGGCGATCTCTTGCGATTGTAGCCGTCCGACGTCGAATTTTCTTGCAGCATTTCTTTGTTTTGGCCGTTGTCGGGATATTCGTAGCACTGCCTTGGCTACGACGAGGTAGTGGTCCGAGTCGATGTTGGCTCCTCGGAAAGTTCGAACATCTTGAATGCTGGAAAAGTGCCTCCCGTCGATCGCAATGTGATCAATCTGGTTGACGGTTGATTGATCAGGAGATCTCCATGTACCTTTATGGATGTTGAGATGTGGGAACCAGGTGCTTGCTACCACAACATTTCGCCCCGCAGCAAAATCGATCAGCCTGAATCCGTTGTCGGAAGTGGTGTCGTGCAGGCTGTGCTTTCCGACTGTTCTTCCAAAGATGCCTTCTTTTCCCAGCTTTGCGTTAAAATCGCCGAGGACAATTTTCATGTCATAGCTAGGACATTGCTCATATGTTTTGTCGAGGAGCTCGTAGAATTCGTCTTTGGTGTCATCCTTTTTCTCTTCTGTGGGGGCATGCGCGCTTATTAAGCTAATGTTGCCGAATTTAGCCTTGATTCGGATCGTCGTGATGCGTTCGCTTACGCATTTGAAGCTCAAGACTTTTTGCCTGAGTCTGCTTCCCACGACGAATCCGCATCCAAAGAGTCGCTGTTCCCGGTAGCAATCCCCATAGTAGATGTCGCAGTTATCCATTTTCTTTTCGCCCGGTCCATCCAATCGCATTTCCTGGATAGCGGTAATATCTGCTTTGTAGCAGTTGAGGGTCTCCGCTAGTTGTTCGGGAGCACGCAGTCCATTAAGGGACCTAACATTTCACGTGCATATCCGAAATTCGTTGTCCTTTATACGTTTGCTTGGGTCGTCATCAGTGTATCCGTCCGTTTCCGAGGCCTGTTGTCGCTTCGCAACTAACTTTTTTCTACATAGTCGGGAAGTTACCCCGACGTACAACCCCCAACCTGGAGTACCAGGTACTTGATGTGACTCCAAGTACAAAAGCCGGAAAACCGCTCCTTTTACGACCTGAGCTTCAAATATGTCGAAGTAGCCCGTAAAGGTGTTCACCAAGTAGTTCGACCTAACTGGAACTGAGGACGCCACCGTTCATTCCAAAAAGAAATTCATCCGCTGCCGTCCCTCGTGGGAAGTGCCTTGGTGGGAACACTCCTTCGTTGTGGGGTAATTAGTAGTAACAGCCTACTCCGCTTCGACCTGTCGACCATGGGAGGCCCTGCTGCGAAAACAAGTTTCGCGATCGCATAGCTCTAAGCATCGCAGTAGTAGTTACCGTAAGCCGCTCCGCCACGTCAAGGCTTACCCCATGGAGGGTACACAGAGTGTAAACGAAACCCTTATAACATCACTTCGCTACTTTCGTTTTCTGTTCATTCGTCTTTCACAAGCGATTTCTCCGAATCTGTTAGGCCGATTGCAATGAAATTTGGTACACATATTTTAGTATTCAGTAGTAATGTTTTAATGTTTTTAAGATAAATAGTTTCGAAGTTATTAAAGAGAAAAGATAAAAAAATACAAAAAAATTTGCCCTCCCCTTTACACTCTTTTATGGGATTTTCTTTTGTTGTATTGATTTTGTACTTAAGTGTTGTGAATAAAATTTTCGTACCGTTCCACCGGATTTGAACCTAGATCACTTCACTCAAATGCCAGACGTCGCTAACCATTCGACCACGGGCCCTAATGTACTCAACTAGTACAGTTTGAATACCATTATAATTTTTTGAAAATTTGTATGCTCTCATCCAAAATATAAGACATTTGTCACAAGACAATACATGTGTGGTGTTAGCTGGATAGTAGAGTACTCGCCTGATGCTCTTGATGTGCCTGGTTCGAATCTTGTCGCGGGATTGTTTTTTTTTGTTTATGTGTATTTTATGTAAGAAAAAATAAAGTTCCTTATTCCTTTCTTACTGTGGTGTTTCGTTTTGTTTGCCGATGGCCAAAATTTTTGTTTCGTTTTAGGTTACTTACACAGGTGAAAACGAAAACCTATAAGATCAGTTCGGTTTCCTTTTATTTGTCTTTCACAAGCGATTTCTTAGAATCTGCTAAGCTGATTGCAATTAAATTTGGTTCACATTTTCTAGAGTAGATAGAAGTGATCCGAAAATGCTGCTAGCAGATTTTTAAGATACACAGTTTCGAAGTCATTGAAGGAAATAGGCAGAAAGACCATTCAAATTATTTTCCAAGAAAATGTTTGGTTTCAAATCTTAATCCTTGTATAAAAAATCCTTCAAAACTGAAAGAAAGTAGGGTCGGATAATCAAGTACGGAACCCTCCTCGAGCGAGTTTATCTCGCACTTGTCCACTCTTTTTGTATTTAATATTTGTTGCCTACTCTACTTAAACCTAAACCCAAAACCCTTTAACGAAAACAAGTATGTAAGCCGGCCAAGGCTCAAAACCCCACCCGTCTAATCATTGTCAAGTGCTGATTGAAGCTTGAAGCCACCAGAACTGGTGCTCCTGCTTCACCCTATCGATTCGGTCCCGTTCGGACACAGCCCTACTGAACCGAAGGAGCTCTGCTCCGTCTTGTGCGAGGACGTCTCGAATGTAAAGGAGCCGCCGATCGACGGTTCTTCGCCTGACGTGGTAAAGGTTAGCGGCACTGCCAATCTGTCCTGTATCAGACAGCATCTGGTGGAATGAAGCCGCTAAAGCGTGCACTATCAAAATATTTGTCGTTCGGATAGAACGCCCCAAAGGTCAAATTATCGACTACTCTATCCTCTGGGCCATGGCCACCTGCATCTGCATTTTATGTTTTCGCATATTTAAAGAAAAACTGACGGAGCGTTCTACTTCAATGTACCTACTCGAAAATTGATCAGTTTATTTGGAAACCAAATACCGAAAAATCATAGATACGTTGGTAAAATGTTTTTCAGGGAGGTGTATATATTTATACAAATGTACAAGATGAGCCACGACAACCGTTCAAAGTAATCTTCGTTTAGAATTCGTGTTCCTGACTCCTACTTCCGCTTAGAAAATAAGTTTTTAGTTTTAATGGGGGCAAAACCCTCTTTTATTCCGCTTAATTCAAGCTACAAGTGTATCTTAAGAACTAACTTAAAATCTAAACTTATAAGTTATAACTATGAGTGGGGATGGGTAAAAGGTGTTTGAGGTTATGGGTGCTGATATTGAAATCAAATGAATTTGCATTCAAATTGACCGAACGAAGCATGCGTGTTAGAGGTTCATTGAGGCCGTAGGAGGTGTAGTGAGTTGATAAATAGAAGAGTCAAGGGTTTCTCAGATAACGGGTATTATTGTTGAAAGAAATCGAGTTATAAAGGGAGGAGCAGTTAACCAAGCCAGAGAGAATCCGATGTGTGAAGAGTATGTCAGCAATTCCTCTACGTTCCTGTAACGAGTTGAGGTTTATCAGTTGCAGACGGTCACGATAAGAGGGTAAGATCATCGGATTTTCTCAGGGATTAAAGAAGTGCAAAACGAAGGAATCTTCGTTGATACGGAGACCAAACCTGAGATGCATATTCAAGGAGAGGTCGGACAAATGTCATGTAAAGAGAACGGGTCACGTAAGGGTTAGAAAATTCTTTAGACCACCTTTTAACAAAACCTAATGCAGAGTTGGCCTTATGAGTTATTTCATCAATATGGGGAAGAAATTTAACATCACGGTCACATAAAAGTCCAGGATCCCTTATGTTTTCTACTATCTGTACCGGATGGCTCTGAAGATAGTAAACACGGAGAGTTGCTTTAATTCGCTTACGTGAAAAGGATATTGTCTGACATTTGCTAATGTTGAGTTCTAAACAATTTTTGGTGCACCAGGTTGAGAAATTGTCGAGATCTTTTTGGAGGAGAGATGTATCTTCAGGTGCTGCAATGATTCTGAAAAATTTCGTATCGTCTTCGTAGATATTTGACAATGTTGAACGATCATGTCAATGTCGTTGATTGTAAGGATAAAGAGGAGAGGACCTAAATGACTACCTTGGGGTACGCCAGAAGTGGCTAGAATAGGATTGGAACCGGACATAATATTCTAGCTTCTCAAGGTAAGAAGTAATCCATTTGAGGAAAAGGAATTGAAAGCCTAAGGGATATGAGATAGTTAAGCTATTGGTCGGTAGTTTTTTAACTCACTCTTCGACCCCTTCTTGTGAATTGGTGTTATGAAAGATGTTTTCCATATTTTAGGAAATGTTCCTTGAGATAAGGATAAGTGAAAAATTTTTGATAGAGGAGAGGAGCCGAAAGAGAAGTCATAAATTTTTTTTTAGCAAAATGGCAGGAACGTCATCAGGCCCGGGAGTGAATACATCATTAAGTTGCAAAATTTTGTTTTCAATGGCCGATATGGAGCTATGGATAAGATTGTATCCAGCGAAAAATTCAGTGAATACTCAAAATACTTGCAATCTGGCTTAAACGAGTCTTTAGAGTATGATTCTTTAAAATATGTTGCAAAGTAGTTGACTATAGTTAAATTATCATTGGAAGTTTCATCATTGAAGGACAAGGAAGATGGATACCTATCTGACTTTCTTTTGTGATTAACGAACTGAAAGAAGGATTACCTAATTATCGTTAATAAGATTAGATTGAGTTTTGATTAAGTATTCTTGGTAGAGAGAATTGTACAGCTCATTGAAATGAAGATATGCAACAAGATACTTAGAGTAGTCAGTTGGGCATTGAGAGCGTAGAAAAATTTCCCATAGCTTATTCCTTTGGTTACGTAGCGATCTTAGTCTTCGATTATACCAAGGTGGGGCGGACGGAGAAACCCTACGTGCGTCGGTAGAAAAAGGAACGTGCAAAGAAATTGAGTTGTATGATTATTCATTGTAGAAAAGGTTTGTGGCTTCCTCAACAGACATATTTTCAAAATCAAAAGGAGCTCTGTTAATAATTATAATCGTTAATTTGGGAGAGTCGGGCTTTGTGAAAATCATACAAAATAGGATGTGAAGTGGGTGCAACCTCTGGGTATGAGTTCAAGTAGAACGTTAGTAACAAGGGAGGGTGATAAATATCGATGGATGTAAGTATTTGGGGGGGAGAGCAGAGAGTGACAGATGAGTTATCTAGGTCGGTTGAGAAAATTAGGTCAAGTTGTCGGTTCATATTATTTAGAATTCCGCTCACTTGACTTAGACTTGAACCAGTTATATAATCGACAAAAATGCATTCTTTTACCGAGTATGGGTTACAAACGTAGTTGGTCCGTGTTCTGACACTGTCCATTTAAAGTCATTAAAGTCGACAATGACTCATCGAACTCTTGTTCGTAAGAGTTAAAATGCAGACGGGCCATCTATTGATTGTGTCCTCTTACTACCTCCTGTCTCTACCATCAAATCTAATGAGGAATTAAAAAATTTTTGGAACTGGAACTGAAGATGAGATTCTTATTAAAGGAGATTATAACAAACCTAATTTAATTTGGATTTGCAACGAAGATAATAATGGCTACATCAAAATCCAAACGCCTGTAATTTTGAAGAATTTAGATGTCATGTTATCTATCAACTGGGCTTAAGTAATTATTTATTTATAACTTACTTACTTACTTAAGGTAGCGCTACATGTCGGGTTAGACTTAGGCCTCAGCCAACAAACCTCTCCAACCAGCTCGGTCCCTAGCTAGCTGTCTCTAGTTTCGCGCACCGAGTTGGTTGAGGTCATCTTCAACTTAAGCACGCCACCTGAACCTTGGTCTTCCTCAATTGTGTCGTCCCTCTGGAATCGATTCGAAGGCTTTACAGGCCGGAGCACTCAACGTGACCAAGCCATTTGATTCGATTGGACTTTAACTCTTTTTGCTTGGTCAGTGTCGCTGTACAAACCGTACAGTTCGTGGTACTTTTCTTTCGAAACGGCCTAAGGTGCTCTCATCCGTTTCTGACAAGGTCCACGCTTCTTCACCATAGGGCAAAACGGGGATGATGAGGGTCTTATAGAGCGTCACCTTAGTTGGTGGGCAGAGGGCATTTTCTACTCAATTGCTTTCTTAGCCCAAAGAAACAGCGATTAGCAAGAGTTATTCTCCTTCTGATCTCAGCGCTGATGTCATTGTCCGCGTTGGTAGCGGAGCCAAGGTATCTACCTCGAATTTATATTTTATTTTATTTTTTATAATTTGCACACACTAAAGGGGCTTGTTATACCCTTATTATGCCAGAGACACAGTGACCGGTGTACATTGGTCTTGAATTCATCAACATTGCAATGATTGGGAAAGACAGAGTGTCGAAGAGAGTTCCACATTCGTGTAGTACGGCTAAGGAACGTTTCTCTATACTTAAGAGTACACCCGAAGTTGGGAAGGGTAAACTGATGGGCATTTCTGGAAGCGTGTGAGTATCGTGACATTTTGTCGAAGACGTCGGTGTTGGGCGTCCTTTCATGATGACAGCATAAACTTTGGTTTGCCGTCATTGACCGCTTAACGCATTTATTTAGCTTCTGATGTCTGTATACTCAAAAATGCAGATTTGACTTCATGCTATGTTCTCCCAATAGTATCAAATCAAAAGCGTTGGCGTACGCGAGTAGTTGTACAGAATTTTGCAAGAAAGTGCCTTTAGTGTGGACGCGGGAGTTCTGTAACATTCAGAATTTTATTCTGTATTTTTCAGTAGGATGTTTAAGAAGTTGCATCACAGTTCATTACCTTGTCTTCAGCTGTTTTTGAGTTCGTTACCGATTCTGATGGAGCAGCTTGAGTTCTCCTTTGTTATTCTTCTCAGACGAATAAGCTTGGTAGGGATGTAAAAACTGGATTTATACAGTTGTTGTCTATACATGCCTTAAAAACGATGAAAAGATGGTTCGTGTTGATTTAGATACCATGGGTTTTTTTTCAGGATCTGCCGTAGTGTAAATATTTGATCGATGGTGGCCTTTCCTGGTGTAAAGACACACTGATGTTGACAAACGGCTTCAGACGTTCACATAGTACCTAATGCAGATAAGATCTAATAGTCGATATTTAGAAGGCTGATGCCTCTATAGTTTGTGCAGCTAGGAGGGTCTCCTTTCTTCACGATCAGGCAAACAATGCTGAGGTTTCCTTCATCGGGTATGCTCTCTTCTGACCATATTCTTCAGATGAGTTGATGCATGCTCCTTACCAAGTCATCGCCGGGCTCTTATTTGAAGGGTTCGGCAGTGATGCCGTAAACTTCCGTAGCTTTGTTGTTTTTAAGCTTAGATAATGATATCTTTACTTCTTCGAGGTCGGGTAGACGGAAATGTGTGCTTGCGTCGTCTTTATAATTGGTTCAATCTGCCTGACAGCAAACTTTGATTTGTCATTGCCGTTGTACAGTCTACAGCATTGACTGCGATTCTGCTACAATATTTCCCTGTTGATCTTTACGGGCTTCAGTTCGTGCTCCTTCCGAACCTCATTCCTGTTTTTTAGTCTATCAACATCCTCGATCGATCGCTTTTCATGCTCTCTCTTTTTCTTTCTGAAAAGCTTGTGTACCTCCTCTTCTGCTCGTTGAGTTCCCGAGCTGCTCTCGTCCTTCTGTGCAGCGCTTCTTGCTTGGCTGCATGACCTGACCGTAGTCTTCATCAAAACAGGGTTTCGTTGTGGTGGCCGTATGATATCCAGCGGGTACCTATTGTTTCGGCATTTTTGTTTTGCATTTTGTTATTTCACTTTTCTCTCTTCGATTTTCTTTTATTTCGCAAAACTTGTTTTGTTTTTTGTTTATTTTGTTTTTTCCTGTTTCGCGCCAGAATTGTTTCGCTCTTTTTGTTTTGCCATTAACTCTCTCGCAAAATTGTTAATTTGCAATACGATTGTTTCGCCACCGGTTATCTCGCTAACGGTTATTTCGCATTTTTTTCTAAATTCTCTTGGGAATGTAATAATTGTTATCTAATTAGTCTTCATTAGATGGCTTTTAGTCTTTTAAACCGCCCGCGTAAGGTTAGAATACAGTGAAGTATTTTAATATTGTCTTTAATTTAAAAAAAAATAGAAAGTAAAATCATATGCGATACTTTTAAATCAATTTGAGGAAAGGATAAACTAAGTCGTGAAGGATTTTCCTATTATTTTGAAAAAATCGTCAATTCAAGTACATATGTAGGTACTTCGTCTGTTTTTTTTTTCCTTAATTTTAATTTTTGTGTACGTAAGGATCCTGAAGACTTTAAAATTCGCGCGAATTTTAAAGTCTTCAGGATCCTTACGTACACAAAAATTAAAATTAAAAAAAAAAAACAGATGAAGGCGAAACAATTAAAATCAAAATAATAAAAAAGCGAAATAATCGAAAAGCGAAATAAACGAATGCAAAATAAACGAAAAACCAAAAGACTGAAAGGCGAAAAAAAATCAGCGAAACAATCGAAAGCGAAGCAACTAAAAGACCAAACGAATGAAATGCGAAATAACAAAATGCAAAACGACCGTGGCGAAACGACCAAAAGCGAGATAAAAATAGCGAAATAAACCATACCCATATCCAGCACATCAAAGGCAGCATCCGTAATGGTAATTTTGCCACTGGTTCTCTATACTCGATACTGGCTGTAGCGGACTTCTCATGAGGTTACTTGACACTCGATCGGATCTGGCGGTCTATTGCGATTGTAGCCGTCTTATACTTTCTTATATCTATCACTTCCTGTTTCTAGCTTTGATCGGGATATCTGTTGTGCTATTTTAACTACGACGAGGTAGTGGTCCGAGTCAGTGTTGGCTCCTCTGAAGATTCGGACACCAATGATGCTTTTTATTGTCTTTGAATCTTATGTGTAATGTATTTTATTGTAAATTTTATTTGAAACGACACCTTTTGAAACATGTTGTAAGAATTGAAATAACCCACCATTTCAAACGTTTATTTATGTTCTTCCAGATCTTCGAGATCATCTGAAACACTGCATCGAACCAACAGAATATGAAAACACAGTGAATCTTTTCGGCGATAGTTCTGAATACCAAAATCGCAAATTTCTCGAAAGATGTGAAAGAATTCTAAGTCACTTTAGCGATTCCTCAAACAACAATCACAAAATACTGCAAAATGGATTTTCGCCAACTGAAAAATTAGCAGCCAGAAGTGCAAGAACCTCTACTCTGGAAGATGAAGAATCCCAAAAATCCGAGGAAATTTCATACCTAGAAATGTCAGCTACTCCCCCAAAGAAAGGTATCAATCAAAAAGGTATTTTCATGTCTCGCAAATTAATATGATCAAATTTTCAGCAATATCGACAGAGTACATAGACTTTCAGGAGCAGAAAGTGATCGAAAATCCAACAAAACCGAACGATCTTGACAACGAAGAAGATGAAGACGACGATGATAACGAAGAGAACAAAATTTTGGACAAAGGAATTTACGACATCTGCAACGAGTCCCCTCAGTCCGATGAAGGAGCAAAAACAATCATAGAACCCGAAAATAGTGTAATTCCAGATTGTCCGTATGCTGGTCTACCTGCCTCGCACCTATCAATTCAAAAGTCTGCCAAATTTGGCCAACTGCAACGCGTTGAGAAAAGACTATTCTTCGATCAGTGTAAAAAGTGTTACTGCGGGATACTTTCCGATTGGCTGCTGTGTTACTGTGATGGTGTTTCGGCTTTACGTCCGTCATTTAGTGTGCATTTAAAAACCCATGGTGTCGAAGTCGAACACTATGGCGATGGCAAACGTCGAGAACTGTGTTTCCAGATAACCAGTCCAGATCCAAATAAGAAACACGTCTTCCAATGCAATTCAGAAGTTGAAGCCAAGGAGTGGATTCATGCTATCGAAGCTGTTATCCGTGGAGATTCATCCACCGTACACATGAGTACTGGCAAAAGCCCGCGAAAACTTCCAACGCCACCTATCAAGAAGAAGCTCTTCTCCGACAGTTCGAGCAATAGAAGTGATAGTAACAACGACTGCATATATGAAGAACCGTCACCACTGTACAACATGCATCAACCGACAGAACTACTTATCCAAAGAAGCACGGATGAAAATGACCCAACACCTGAAATCCCCGAAAAACAAAAATCTTCCACGAATATGGCCAAAAAATTCGACTACGATATTCCAAAGTCTCCACCGCCTCCAGTGAACTCGGAGTCGGAGACCGCAGAGCTTTTAGACATATCCCGCAACAACAGTGACTTCCAAACAAAAGTAAAAGATGTACACAGCAAGTTGTCCAGTCAACTCTCAACATCTGGACCCGGTCCGGAGCGACTGAAGAAAATTGTTAAGAAGACACTTTCCTCCGACTCAGAGTGTTCGGCTATTAATACCTCACAACAAACTTCTCCCACAAAAGAACAAAAGAAAACTGTCAAGAGCTCTCAAAAACAATCAAAGTCGCCAAACCAAGAGAAAACGCCTGCTCGCAATTGGTTTTTGAATCGTCTCAACAAGTCTACTTCATCAACAAGGAGTTCGACATCGTCGCCGACAAAATGCAAACAAAGCGAAAAAGAAAATCTGTTGAATAACCTGGAGGCCAGTGATGGTTTTGAAGGAGATGTAATATGTCCTAGCAATGGTGCATCAGCAACAACTACTAGTGCCAAAGGGAGCAAGGTTAACATGATTATCAACCAGTTCGAGGCGAGCGGTCATCTTGCTATGTTCAGCGTGGAAGGATTCAATGGTGGCCACTCGGATTCTAAATTATGTTCTTTTCTTGAGAGCGATTGTAATAATTATGAACCCATCATGACTGGTCCAAGTAGTTTTATGAAGAAATTATAGTTTTACATCGATGAATAAAGGGAGTGTTTTATACGAAGACAAATAAAGCTTAAAATAGTTAAAATAGCTGTTTACTTTCTTAAAATGACTACAGAAAAGAATTGTTTCTTCTATAGAGTTGCGTAAAACAAAGGTAAGGTACAAATGTTAATTCCGTACTCTGGTTAACAAGACTTTTGTTGAGTTGAGGACAAAAGCCAAAGGCTTTTCGGTGCCTGTCGGAAGACCGCAAAAGAAATGACCGCATGTCATAAGACCGCAAATTTTTTACTTACGAAATTTACTATTATTTGGAAAAGGAAATAGTACTATTTTTCTGCGGGATTTGACACTATTATGGAAATTTATTCCGAAAGTGCAATTTCGTATTGGAATGTATGATATGCAAAATTGTTGTTTTTTTTTTTATTTTTTATTTGGATTAAGGTTGAGGTTAATTGCAACGTGCGTCGTCAGCATAGGCAATCACCTTATAACCGACCTCCTAACATCAATGCTCTGCTTCCATTGATGTTAGGAGGTCGTTTACTACCATGTTCCATAAAAAAGGCTAAAGGACCCCACCTTGGGGGGTACCTAGCAGAGATTAAAATGAATCAAGCTTGCTCACGAATACTGAGTATTTATTTGAAAAAAAAACAAGTTTGAACAAACTAAGTCAACGCACAAGCAAGTAAACCTGAACATTTTTATTTATGAATCAAGTAACTCTGAGCAACCCCTATTTTCAAATGAATACAAATGAGTATTTTTGTTTTCAAGTCAAAATGAGTTTGAATAACTTTGAACTGAGTTTCTGTGAGCAAAAAGTTCATGAACAAGCAAGCTATTCATGAGCAGGCAAGGGTTCTTGCCAAGCGTAAGCATTGTAGGTATCTGTTTGTGATTTGTCTATTTGATGGTGCGGTTTGATTTAAAAGGAGAAACAGTATTAAAAGTTGGATGATTTTTTGTTTGTTTAGATAAAAAAGTGACAACGATTTAAAGGGGATACAATAGTTTTTTTTATTAAATGATTCAAACTCAAAGAAGGTACAATTCAAATTAAGGAAATAAAATCACAGCAAATGAGAAAAAAATTAAAATGTTAGATATAAAGATATGTAAGTACATTATAAAAATTAAATTTTGTTAATCTTAAGATTTGAATAAGACATGATCAAATCATTTACTGTTTCTGGATTTAGCCTGGTTCGTTTTACGGTGATAATGTTTCCGGCTAGGGAGAAAGCTCGTTCTGATGGGGCTGATGTTGCAGGATTGCAATTTAAAATCCTGTGCACTTCATAAAGGCGCTTAAAGATGTTCCTGGGGCCCTACTCTGTAATGCGTTTCGAAAGCCAATCCGATTCGAATCTGATATTCGATTCGTTTATGAATTCGTACTCTGTAAAATGTTCGAATCGAATAAAAAAATCATCTAGTACTATTTCTATTTATAGAATAGATTTGCGGAGTCTCGAAGTATTTCTTATTAGATTTGCTAAGTCTCGAAGTATTTCTTATTAGATTTGTCAAAAAAAAAAAAAATCAAAAGGAAAAAAAATCAAAACAAAACAAAACACAAACAAGGCGAGAATGTTCAAATTAATTTTTAAAGAAAAAATATATAATTCCATAAAAACTTAATAAAATGGCCTCGGTTGCTCTATGAATGGATGAAGAAAATAGAGAAGAACACCGTCTCTCATTGGTGGTCCTTCTGCATTAAAAGATGCCGATAGCCTGTCCCAAATTGTTGGAAGTGTTTCTCGCGTCCGAGGCGTTCAAACGTCCCTTGGCCAGATCGGGATGAGCTCATTTTTGGCTGATGATTACCTGTAATTAAATTTATTTGCTTAAATTTTGAATAAAATTATTATTTCCTTACTTACATTTTATCTATTTCACACAACTAAACACAATTTTCCTTTTGTGTCCTTTAAAAACGGCATTCGAATTGCAATCCGTTACCTCTCTTGGTGTAGAAAGAAAATTTCCGTTTTCGAACGCTAATGACTTTCGGAAACGGATTGCCAGGTACGAAAAATCCGAATGCGGATTTGTCAATCCGTAAGTACTAGATTTCTTATCCGAATTAGAAATAGAGAGTACCAAATATTCGTTTTCGAAAATATTTGCTTTCGAAACGCATTACAGAGTAGGGCCCCTGTGCTCATACCACCATTGAAGCATATCAACTGGGTCATCTACATCAGTTGTAGTGTATTTGTTTATTTCGCCTTCAATGGAATCCTGGGATGTGTTTCCACCAACAAACCGTGAAAACACATTAAATGGCCGTGAAGATGTTGACGGCTGCTCGTCCGACAAATTTTCAATCGGTTGAATGACTGGAATTTTTTTTTTAATTCGCATCCACAAACAACCTAAATGCATTTGTACGTCCTTTTTAACACTTTTATGATACATACTGCCAATCAACAAACAACTTGACCACGGACATTCAAATTTTCCAGTATTTAATAAAGTGCATCGTCGCTAATTTTATGGTGGGTTAAAAAACTGTATATGAATGCATAATGCATCTATAGCAGGTACACATTCACACAGGACACAGTATTTAAGAACTTACCCAATCAATGCTAATCTGTCCTTGAATTTTAACTAGGTACCTGCTATTATGAAATACGAAAACGTATTTTCCAAGAGTTACTCATTCATTTACCATTTGGTACCTATTCATTCATCATCATCTTTCCTTAAAATGCAACAAAAACACATTTTCCTAACTACCTAACAAACCTGCATATTATGTCGGTTATACTTTTATAAATGTAATCCATTTAATTTTTGTATGGCTGGAACTATTAATCAAAAAATAAACAAATTCTCCTTCAATAATTCACGTCAATCTAAAATATTCAGTATATAATTACGTTATGTGCATATTTATGTTCATATTCATATTCATACCATTATATTATATACCTACGCTCGTTCATTGATAAATCCTTTATTTCATTATGCACATCGTAACAAAAAACAAAAAACAAAAAAATACTTACAATAAACATTCTGCTTGCTCGAAAACATTTGAATGTGTCTGAGCAAAAATGCTTGTGAGCACTTTGCTTGTGAATAGGGGTGGAAGGAAAACGATCAAGTCTGAGCGATCATTGAGTAATTTTGTGATGTATTTGAATATATTTGAACGTATTCATTTTACTACCTACCTCGATTCACCGATGTGGTGTGGTGGTAGTAAAACTCCTCATGCTGGAAGTTATTGCCCTGCTTTTAAGCATGAGACATGAAACTTATTAGATCGATGAGTGATTTCTCTAATTTCAGCTTGTGCATTGCTGTTGTGATCGCCTGGTAGCTGACGTTGTTGAATGCTCTACTTGAAAAGTATTGGATTTTTTGAAAAACTTTATAGATGATTTTTTGCTTAAAATTAGGCCTTCTATCGATAGCCGAGGTTATTTTGAAAAAAAAAAATCACCCCCGAGAAGGGGTGGTAACCACCCCCAGGGAGGTTACGGAGTTCAAATCATTTTCACTTTTGAAGTTAAGGGTAAGATGAGCCTAATTCAAAAATTTCATGAAAATCGGTTCACAGTAAAATAATTCGGAGGTAAGACCGTATTTTTCGCTTCAATGACTGCACTAATAGGCATACAAAAATTAAAAATTTCTTCCATTGCTGTTTCATCATCGCTGCAGCTGTCTTCAGCAAACATTATCTAAAAACAATTTTGATTAAATACCTAAATCAGAAATATTTTCGTATTTAAATATTTGTCTGTGAGTTTTCATTTTTTCAAAATGTTCCATCTAATTCAAATTAAAAACACCAAAATATTCACACAATAAAATCAACTGTTTGCAAAATAACAGTCGAAAGTGCATGTGCTGCCAAACCATACGTTGGTCGTTTTTTTGCACAAGTTCATTCTATCGCGCTGAGCATTTGCAAAAAAACACAACTTGTATTGACTCTTGTCTGGAATACGCGTTATTTTTTATGAATATGGCTGATATTAATAAATCTTTCTACAATAACTTCTTTTTTGTCTCACACTCGCCATCTATCCGCCATATTTAGAACTAATTTTTTAGTTACAAAATAAACCCCGATAGCTATCGGGGTTCCAGATTGTTGTTGTTTTGTGTACAAAAAATAAACCCATATGGGCTAGTGAGGATAATAAAACGTGGCTAGTGTTACCGCATGTTAAAATTTAAATGAGCTGAAAAAATGAGTCATTTTGATAAATTTCGATAAATTTTATTTTTCAAACAAAGGTTCTTCGAAGATTCTGAATTTTGGCAGTTGATAGCGGCCTTTTTTGAAGCTATATCTGTTGGTTATCATTAATTCAGTCTGTTTTGCAAGAGTATTCTTTGCATGTTATAATTTGCATGAGAAGAAGAAAGTTAAACATGCAGAAATGAAAATAAACCCTTTTTTCATGCACTAATTGTAGAATACTTAAAAAGATGAGTCAAATTTAATAATATGAGTCCCTGAGCCAGCTTATCAAAAATCACACTATCAGAAAATGCCGAACAGATCTTATAGCAAGCTAAATCTTACAAAAAATGTCTCATCACTTAGTGCAGTGTTAGTTGCTAGTAGACTAAACTAAAACAAACAAACACGTACGCAATAACAAACTTAACAAACATAAACAAAAATGAGTCCCTTTTGAATCAAATGAGTCCCAGTGGTAACTCTGAATAAACACTCTTTCGCCTGTGAATCCACCAATAAAAAGCTGTCGTATTTCAACTCGCCAGTAAACATTATGACATTTCAAATACGCCTTCGAGTTCGTTAATTGGTCGAATTCAAAACGAAGAAGACGAAAGCGAACGGAATAATTGAAAAATGTCAAACTCGCTAGCAAAACGATTCGCCGCGAATCCCATAATTAGGCCCCAGGGTTTTAAGAAGGAAGTATGATAGGCTGATTGGTCGTAGATCTTTAGGGTTAACGTGAGAGGGTTTCCTTGCTTGAGGAATGAAGACTATTTTTGCTACTCTCCAGGCTTTGGGAATATATCTCAACATTACGAAGCTTTAAAATGGTTAAAGGGCATAAAGTCCTCATTGATTCATTGAAAGCTTCGGTGCAGAGATGAGTATTTACTTAATATGTAGCAGATCTATTTCATAAATTTATTTTTATGTATCTGCTACGTAGGAACCTATTTCTACTTCGTTTCATAAATTTTTTCTAACGCACAATATTTCATTTAAGATGTGTTGTATTGATTCATTTTTTGTTAATTATAAAAGTCATTTTCAAGATCTGAACGTACTCAAAAATTTACTACTTCAATCTGAAAAGACACATACACATTTTGCGGAAACGTGTGCTCGTGATCTTGTGCGAAACTGGAACTTCGGTTTGATTTAACCGACAAAAAGTTGTAATTTTTACAACTTTTGGATCCAAAAGTAATACAAACTCAAAAATATCTGCCAATTCTTCCACATAGAAACTCTGAACTCCGAATTAAGAACGCTTTTGTTTTTTTTTTCGGAATTCATTTTTTTATTCATTTAAACTTAACTCTACTACATGCTAGACTAAAATGGGAAACTGGCCTAATTAATTCTACTTATATACAGTGCCTTGCATAAGTATAACCGCACTCGAAAAAATGCATTTAAAAGAAAACCTACAGTAGGAGTGACTCCTTACTATTTTTGTATTGAGTTGAATCACTGATCAAGCAAATTATAAAGTATCGTTATTTCCTCTCCTGGTGTTTAAAAATTAAAAACAGATTTTGATGTATTGCAAAAATATAACCGCACAATGCAAATATCTTTGAAGCTGCATTCAGTCAAGTGCTTTCAAATAAAAAACAACAATGCCACGTGGTACGCATTTAAGCGAAATTGAAAAAGGCAAAATCTTGGCTTTTCGGTCAAGCGGCCTTAGTCTTAGGGCTATTGGAAGACGAATTTCACGATCGGATCGTGTCGTTCGAAATTTTTTTAAACATCCAGAATCTTATGGGACAAAAATAAGACCCGGGCGTCCGCAGAAGCTCACACGTCGCGACAAGAGGCGTTTAATCATTCTTTGCCGGAATTTCGTAACGAATTGGGTTTAGGAGTTTCGGTTTCAACCGTTTCTCGTGCAGTGGAGTGATTGTTCGGGGCAAAATGGTGCCAGCTCCAAATTTAACAGCAGCCCACAAACAAAAAAGATTGGAATTTGCCCGCCAAAACATGAATCGGGATTGGAAAACCGTAAATGACTTTCTATTAATCTACACTAAAATCTCGTTATTCCAAATGGCATACTGGAGTGAATGTTTTTTTGTTAGGTTATTTTTAGTGATGAAAAAAAGTTTAATCTCGATGGACCAGATGGTTTTAGCGGATATTGGCACGATTTGAGGAAAGAGAAAAAGTTTTTTTCCATGAGGAACTTTGGTGGTGGCAGCTGTATGGTTTGGGGGGCCTTCTGCGAGCGTGGTAAGGTTGCACTTGCCTTCACCTCTCCCAGAATGAACAGTTCTGACTACACTTCGTTCTTTGAGGAGAATTTGGTACCTTGTTTAAGACGATTTCGTCGAGTTGAGCATGTCTTCCAGCAAGATAATGCCCCAATTCATGTAAGTCGTCAAAGTTTGGATTGGTTCGAATCGAAAAACATTAATTTGATGGAGTGGCCGTCACATTCTCCAGATTGCAACCCCATCGAAAATCTTTGGGGAATTTTAACTCGCAAAATTTATGCCCATAATAAGCAATTTGCTAGTGTTGCTGAGCTGCGAGAGGCAGTTGTGACAGAATGGAACGCTTTAGACGACTCCATATTGAAAAATCTAGTTAATAGTATGCCAAAAAGAATTCTAAGATTGGTGGAAAATAGAGGCAACAAAATTGCATATTAATTTTTTGTTAAAAATGAAAAAAGAAACAAAAAACAATAAATGCGGTTATATTTTTGCTATACAATAAAATCTGTTTTTAATTTTTAAACACCAGGAGAGGAAATAACGGTACTTTATTTTCTTCTCAATTTGCTTGATCAGTGATGCAACTCAATAAAAAAATAGTAAGGAGTCACTCCTATTGTAGGTTTTCTTTTAAATGCATTTTTTCGGGTGCGGTTATACTTATTCAGGGCACTGTATAACTTACTGGCCCTAATCGGGCACTCTAAGCAATTAATGCCTTTCGGCCTACGAACTAAGTTTATTTCAATTTATTTATTTATTTATTTATTTTTTTATTAGAAAATTAAAAAAAAAACTAATGCCTTTATCTATTTTTGGGGGGTTTACTTACATACTAGGGTCCTTAAAATAAAACTTAGAATTACCTATTCTACCTAAAAACTACTTAAAACTAGAACAACCACAGCGGCAAAAACTATGTACTTGTATGTTGTGTTATGGTTTTTTGTAATTGTTTTTTTTCACATTCTCATATTGTCCTTGACCGTTTTTTTCCACTTTTTTGTTAGCATTTTTCACTTTTTGTTTTTTTTTCGTTTTTATATATTTTATAGTGCCACCATACCTACTCTACTTACACCTTAAACCTAAGACTAAAACAAAAATGTAAGCCGGCCAAGGCAAAAATACCCCACCCCGGACTACCCATTATCAAATGCCGATTGAAGCCACCAAAACTGGTTCTCCTGCTTCACCCTATCAATGCGGTCCTGTTCGGACACAGCCCTACTGAACCGAAGCAGCTCCGCTTCATCACGAGCGAGGATGTCTCGTTCATACAGGAGTCGCCGGCCTACAGTTTTACGCTTGACGTGGTAGATAAGCGGTACTGCCAATCTATCCTGGATCATGCCGCACTGGTCTAAATAGAGGAATGCCTCTGGTGGGATGAACCCGCTCAAGCGTGCATTCTCGAAGTAGTTGTCGTTCAGATAGGACGGCCCGAAAATCAAATTATTATTATTAAAATTAAGAACACTGATGTTTACTAAATGTATCCTCAATTAATCTTTCAACGAAATTTGCATTTTACTGCATGCTTTATTGAAAGTAGAAAGTAAGTTGCAAAGCTTGGAAAAATTCAGATATGTAGTTCTCTAATCTAGGAAAGCTGTACTTCTCCCATGGACAGCTATATGCGATGCGTGTTCGCGGGTGTCCAATGCCCAGAATCTTTTCATTGTTTCACCTTATATCCTGTATAACACAATACTAAAATAATAGTGTAATGTGTATACACTTTATTTATCTCATACGCTCTGTATCTCCTTCTATTGTAATGTCTAATGTGTATACTTTATTATCTCTTACGCTCTGTATCTCTTTCTATATTTAATGTACACACTTTTCTTACTCTCTTTACTTACTCTGTATCTCTTTTTTTATATTTGATGTACATACTACTCTTACTCTCTTTACTTACTCCTTAAATCTATAACTCTAATATCGTTTAATTGTAGTAGTAAACACTTGTGAGGGGCAACACATAGTGATTAAGAGAAAACTTTTGTTTAGCACCCAGATTCAGCTCTTATAAAAATCCCAGTATTCTTTTCTCGAACATTCAAGCTTCTCCAAGAACCAATATAGTAGTTTCTAGAACCAAGTATTTTTGTTATATAAATAGCCCGTTTGGCGGCGAAGTATCAATTGATTGTGAACTGCGATAAAGAAAAGTACACTGTGTTTGCAAAGTTATAATTGAAAGTGTTGAATAAATAAGTTTGTGAGTGATTTGAATAAAGTGAATTTGGGTTTTATTTAAAAAGTGAATAAGTTTTAATTATCGGACCAAGCCGAATATTACAATAGGTTAACTTTAACTTAACGCCGGCAAAGCCGCGGGCACTAGCTAGTATCAAATAAAATGAAAATGTATTTGTTTTCTTTTTTTTTCATTATCTGCTACATAATTTACAAATCTACTTCGTTTTTTGAGCAATATTCTTCACTTTTCGGGCTTAGCATTCTCATCCCTGCTTCGGTGAGATGATTTACAGAGAGATCCATTTCATTTTTGGTGGAGGAGCTTTTAAGAAGGTTGTGGCACAGATAATAAATTTATACAGATGTCTCATCCCTGCAGAAAAAAATGAAACATATTTTGCTCTTAACAGACAACGCCTTAACAGACAAGGAGCTTTTTTAAGCTTTTTTCCTTGCCTAAGTATTCATTTATGGGCAATGAGGCGAGCGAAAATAGATTTTTAATGCATTAAGTGAATGCGTTCAAGCTTTTGGAAAAAGCTTTTTTTTTGGTAGCTTTCAGTTTCATATATCATTTCTCGCCATAAGGTTGAGACATCTGTATAAATTTATTGTCTGTGGTTGTGGTCAAGCAGTTGTGCTAGTACCTTCCTATATCGTACCCAGTTTGTATTCCGGTGATTGCGAAAACCCGTAGATATGTTAGCCACATCATTGAGATCAAACTGAATACATCTATGATCTGAGAAGTTCTCTTTTGAGAATAGCCAGTTTGAAATTAGATTATGGATCGAGTCAGAGGTAAGTGTTATATCAAGTACCTCTTTCCTGTTCTTGGTTATAAATGTAGGTTCATTGCCAATATATCAAATAAATACGTTAGTGCTTAGTAAATAATCAAATAAGGACTCACCTCTTTCATTTATGTCAGAGCTACCCCATACCGTGTGATGAATGTTAGCTTCCGATGAGGAGACCCACTTTCTTTGATTGCCCGTCCGCAACAGCTTTCTTTAAAGTGTCTCCTGGAATTAGGCTGTCGTGGCCAAAGTATGACGATATAAGCCAGTAGGTGCCTTTACTGGTTGTTATGACAGCA
Source organism: Sphaerophoria taeniata (assembly GCA_943590905.1). Classification (NCBI taxonomy): domain Eukaryota; kingdom Metazoa; phylum Arthropoda; class Insecta; order Diptera; family Syrphidae; genus Sphaerophoria; species Sphaerophoria taeniata. The sequence continues at coordinate 56,961,581 of OX016540.1, forward strand.
GTTGTAGTGTCCTTGTCGCTGTAATTGGGGAGTAAAAATACATTTAAGTCTTTTTTTTACTAATGTGCATGACCTTGGTTCACCTTTCTCCGATGCATGTAATAGATTGTAACCAGGACTCCTGAATAGCAGAATGTAAAGGCAGTGTGAAATGGAATCGACTGCGAGTGACTGCTAGTTACTCGAATTAACGTTTCGTTCGAACCTCAAAATAAGCATGGATAATTTTTTAATTTGCCGGTTCCCTCGTTTTTTCAGAGGACATTTCGCAGGGAGTTGAGGAAAACAACAATGTGCACACAGTTTTCAGCCCCTCAAGGTCCTCAATATAGGGTTTCTGATATTTAATTTCTTGTCAATAAAAAAGGTACACCCCTTTCAAATATATAATTTTTTGTTTTTATTTTTAAGAAAGCAAGAATAAAAAATAGAAAAACAAACTTTTCGTTTACAAAAAATCGATTGGTTCAAGTATTAACTTAATTTATAGTTTTTTATTGAATCCAAAGCACGATTCTTTATCCATTTCAGCTTTATGTTACAAATGATTTATGAGGTAGATGTGAAATAAGAATGACTAAAAAAAAATTACGGCAAAAAAACAATCAAATTGCGGTATTATAGGAAACTACTGGGAAATGCAACAGTTAGTGAGAGTATGACAGTTTGTATTTTTTTTCTTTATATAAAAAGTCATGGGAACAAAAAGAAATCGATATCGAATGAATATGTGCGTATGACTTCTTGGACAGACTCGCTAAGTTTTGTTGTTTTAGAAAAATAATGAAGAGCGTCTTCCTTGTCGTAGAGCATCCATGAGATTCGCCAAATTATCACGACGAGTACGTTGCGGTATGATCACAATTTTACGCTGACCTTCCGACGATGAAAACAAACCGAGAATTTTTTTGTTCTCTTTGTGAAGAGTGATTTCTACTCCTCTTTCCGTTGACTCGACCCCTGAAATCTCTTCCCACAGATAAGTCCATTGGATCTGCAAAGCAATTCAGTTAATAAGTTTTTTGTTATCTTCAGAATTTATATTGAAATCATCTCACCGCCCACGAGCCAAAAAGATCGTTTTTCGTTGCATAAATCACACGGTAATTTGAAATCAGTACTATTTCCTTCTTGGCAATGACTTCTTCGCAGTGTATAAATGCGTCTGTGTTGGCATATTTTCCTTTTTCAATTTCTCTGAAAAACAAAAATTCATAAAACTATGTCTGAAGGATCAAGAAAAATATTGGTTACTTAAGCAATTTATTTCCCATGGCTTCCGATAAACTGTAGGGTTTTAGAACACTACCGGCATGCATAAATCTGGGTGGCCTCAATCGGACTGTGTCTTCACCACATTCGGTCGCTCTTTTGACAGCATCAAAACTTCCACTGGCAAAATCAACGACACCAGCAGTTGGGCGGGCAACCAGACCAATTGCACCTTTACCCAAGCCTTTGAAGAATCCTTCAACTCCTTCTTCTCTGGCACCGGATATAGGTTTAGTGAAGACACCACTCACACCATCGGCGAAACCCTTTGTTTACAATCAAATCAAAGTTACTCCGAATTGGAGTTTACGATTGATAAAAATTACCATTACTAATCCTTTACCACTGCGAGCGATGCCCTCTTGGAAGTTGGCAGGTTTCTTATTTAAAGTTTGTCGTCGCTTCTTTTGATAGTCTTCGTCAAATGTCAATGCAGCAAGTCCTTTGCCCATTGCTCCAGTGATTCTAAATTCAAGTTTGTAATTTATTTGCTCCAAGAACACACAAGAAAACGAGAAGCCTTACTTTGAAACAGCCCCAGCAGCACCGCCCACTGTATGTCCAAACAATGATTTAACACCGAGAACAAGACCTTCAGCGAATTCACCAGGCCCTTGAATTGCTCCCTAAAGAAAAAACAACGCAAGTAACATAATGCTTTCATTTTCTAGTAAAAACACACAAACCTGGAATGGTTCGTAGAACAAATCCTGGACGCCCGTCTTCAAGCCGACCACCAGGCCATAAGGATTACCAATGACATCCAACCCTAACACCAGCACATAAAGCTGTTTCAAAGCTTGTCCAGTGTAATGAGCAGTGATCTCTGATATCAATTGATTCTGTGTAAAGAAACCAAATTCACGTTGAAAGAAGGCCAGCTTGAAGATTACACCATTGACATCCGTCAGAGTGACACCAACACCCTGAACAATTGTTGAGAGTAGTCCTGGTAGAGCTGTTGTGTCCGAACCGGCCATGGAAAATGAAACGTGTATCTTAATCGGGCCTAAATGCAAGTGATCGTAGAAGTTCTTATGCTCATGTGCTGATTGAATTTCAACTAAGGCTGAAAGGGGGTTTTCGATGGAATTTACATCCTCGTTGAAGAGTTTCGCCTAGAAATGGAAAAATTTGTTAAACAAAAATTGAGTTATTGAAAGTCAAACTTACAGCTTGTTCGTCACTTAGGTCTGCTGTGAACAACCCTGCTATCGCACTGAGGAAAACAATGTCGACTTTGAAGAAGAATTCTTGGATCAAAATCGAGCAATATTTGAATTGGTCGACAGTTGAATTTCGAACTACTCGTTTCACAATGCTGCACTCGACGAATGGCTTAAGTGCTGTTAAAATAAAAACATTATAAGAATGTAAAATAGATACATTTGTTACAATTATTGAACCCTATTAAAAGCTTAAGTGGTGGTTGGGTGTTGTAGGATCTGGGGGCTAATGCTGTATCTTTTCCTACACACCAAGTGCTTACTTTACCTCTACGTGGTAACCACTGGGTACTGGTTATATCTCTAGAAATAACATGCAAAACTTGAAAGCGCGGGTGCAAAACGGAGAAACAGAAGCACGTAATCAACGGCCCAACGGAGGTTTAGTGCGAGGGTCTAACAACCCCTCCACAGTAAAAAACTTTGATAGTTATGTATGAGAAAGATAGAAGCCTCGGATAATGAACCCCCTCTAATGGTAACCAGATCCGGAACGACAACGGACTATGCATTGAGAGTCTGTACCTGAATTGTACACTCCACTCCTCTACACTCCAGGAGCAACTCAAAAACTTGAATCTGTCCTCTCGCCGTATAAGGCAGACAGGATCAGGGACAATGAAAAGGAAAAATTGCGACATTTATTACAGCTGTCATCAAAGAATTCACATATTTGGATGCGGATTCGTCGTGGGAGTCGGCTTAGATCGAAAGTCATGGATTTCAAGCCAATTAGTGATCGCCTGACTGTAATCCGCATCAAGGCCACACTACAAAACATCAGTATAATACATCACACATCAGTATAACACGCCCCTACCGATGATGATGAGGAGTCTAGCAAGGAAGATTTCTACGACCTCCTGGATAGAGCCTACGGAGCCTGTCCAGAGTACGACGTCAAAATCGTACTTGGAGATTTCAATGCAAAAATCGCGAAGGAAGACATCTTTGGCGGATAAGTTGGAAAGCACAACCTCCACGAAGTTACAACAGATAACGGCTTCCGACTAATCGACTTTGTTGCAGCTAGTAATACGGTGAAAAGTAGCACTAGGTTTCCAAGACGAAAGATCTACACAGCAACCTGGCAATCCCCGGATGGTCGAACCACCAACCAAATCGACAATGTACTAATCGGCGCAAAGCACTCATCCAACATCTTGAACGTGCGCATTTTCCGAGGAGCAAATGTCGACTCTGACCACTTTCTGGTAGTGGCTAAGTTTAGAGCTCGAATATCAAACGACAAAAAAACACGTGCGGGCCAAAGAAAGAAGTTCAACATCGCTTGCCTTAGCACCTCGGAGAATGTCAGAGACAACAGTGAGCGCCTGAATGAGCGACTCTCCGACGTCCTCCCAAATACCACAGATGTCAACACCTTGTGGAACCAATATCGCGAAACAAAAATGTAGCCGAGACCACCATAAGTTACCAGCCACCCCCGAAAAAGAACCCGTGGTATGATGATGAGTGCGTGATATTGAAAAGAGAGACGGAAAATGAACGTTTGCAGATGCTGCAACGGAAAACAAGAGCAGCAATTGAAGAGTACCGAATAAAAAGGAGAAATTAGAAAAAGACGCTGCGAAGAAAGAAAAGAGCATCGGCAGTTTCTCAGCTCAAAGATCTAGAAGAGTCTCGGGACAAGAAAAACACCCGGCGTTTCTTTAAAAGGTCGAAGCAATTAGCTTCTGGTTTCAGAACTGGGACACAGGCTCTTCGAAACAGTGAAGGAAAACTAAACACCGAAGCACAGGGACTTGTAGATGTTTTCAAGCAGAACTTCCAACAGCTGCTGAATGCGCAAAATGTCGAGCGAGCTAATGACGAAAGAGAAGCAAGACCAGTCAATGAAGACCCAGTCACAGCCCCCAGTGCAAAACAAGTAGAAAGAGCCATCTAAAGAATAACAAGTCCGCCGATGGCATACCTGCGGAACTCTTTAAATATGGAGGAGGTGTTTTGATGAATCGCATGCACCAGGGCATCACCAAAGTGTGGGAGGAAGAATGCATGCCCACTGACTGGTCGATAAGCTTCATATGCCCCATCTACAAAAAAAAAGCGATCCGATGTCATGCAATAGCTACCGTGGCATATCCCATCTTAATGTTGCATACAAAATCCTATCCAACGTACTGTGTGACCGTCTTAAACCGTTCTGCAATATAATAATCGGCACGTACCAGTGTGGCTTTAGGCCAGGCAGAACAACGTTAGACCAAATATTCACACTGAGGCAGATCCTGGAAAAGACCAACGAATTTCAAGTCGAAATCCACCATCTTTTCATCGACTTCAAAGCTGCTTATGATAGCATCTACCGCCAAGAGCTTATGATGGCGATGTCTGAATTCGGGATCCCGAACAAACTGATCCAGCTGTGCCGCATGACGCTAAACAATACGCAGTGCAGTGTGCAAATGGGTAACAGCTCATCCGGGTTATTTCAAACATGCGCAGGATTTAGACAAGGAGAAGCGCTGTCATGTGACTTCTTCAACATAGTCCTAGAGAAGATAGTGCGCAAAGGCAGGTGTGAGCACGGAGGGCACTATCTTCAACAAATACACCCAGCTCCTAGGCTATGCGGACGACATAGACATCATCGGTCGATCCAAGAGAGCTGTGCTTGAAGCCTTCAGAGTGATTGAAGAACAGGTCTTGAAGTGAATGATGACAAAACAAAGTACATTCTATCAACAAACAAAGCAACATCTGTCCACCGCCTAGGACAAGACGTCACTGTTGGTAGCAGCAGTTTCGAGGTATTTAAGGAGTTCGCTTACCTTAGAACAAACATCAATCCCACAAACGAAACCTTAGTGGAGATCCGAAGAAGAATTACCCTAGCAAACCGCTGGCAAAACAACTGGGTTCAAAACTCCTCACTCGAAAGACAAAGTGTCTACTATACAAAACTTTGATTTTACCGAAAGCTGGACGATAAGTAAAAAAGGGGAATTGATACTGGGCACTTTCGAATGAAAAATTCTTCGACGGATTTTCGGTACTGTATGCGACGATGGCGAATGGAAAAGAAGGTTCAACCGAGAACTGTACCAGATGTGGATGTAGTCCAGGCCAAGAAAAGACGACTACATTGGCTTGGCCACATTTTCATCCCAGCCCCCAGGTTCGAGACGGCAAGGAAGACCGAACCTACGGTACAAGGTCCAAGTGACTGCGGATGCCAGAGCGCTTGGTTTCGGAGACTGGAGAGTGCATGCGAGGAACCGTTCACGATGGAAGGTTGCAGTCTCTGGCTGAGATCCTTCATTTATTGTGAGCCGGATAAGTAAGTAAGTAAGTATTTCCATATCAAACTTGTAACGAAGTTACAAATTAAAAAGACCAACAACACTCAACGAGCACCGAAAAGAAAAGCAATAGCCGACACCAACCATCATCCCAACAATAAACACCGAAAAGAAAAAAACAGCAACCGACACCAACCATCGATAGAAGCAAGAAACGAAAACAAAAGCAACAACAAGCACACAGTCGGAGTATACAAAACAACAACCACACGAACGACGAACAACAAAATAGAGAGGCAGCAGCACAGAAGTTGTTCACATTGGTCGCATGTGCAAATATACGATTACTTCTTTCTTGTATTCTTTCAATTCACTCCTACTTGCTACGCAACATTTATCAAGTAGGAGTGATATTGATGACAAAAATCAGACTTCTTTCGGTCTCCGACCGTTTAGGTGCTTGGTTTAATAAATATTTAAACAAGTATTCCTGAGGCATCTTTTGAAGCCTCGAATTAATTTTTGGTTTTTTTTTTCTTTTCGCCAAGACTAGGGATTGAATCCCATTATTCCGTCGAGGCTAGGGAAATTATCCCGCCGTAGGTTGTTTGTATTGCCAAGACTAGGGATTGAATCCCATTATTCCGTCGAGGCTAGGGAAATTATCCCACCGTAGGTTGTTTGTATTGCCAAGACTAGGGATTGAATCCCATTATTCCGTCGAGGCTAGGGAAATTATCCCACCGTAGGTTGTTTGTATTGCCTAGACTAGGGATTGAATCCCATTATTCCGTCGAGGCTAGGGAAATTATCCCATCGTAGGTTGTTTGTATTGCCCCGACTAGGGATTGAATCCCATGTACCTGTTGGGGCTAGGGAAGTTATCCCATTAGAGTATTTAGTTAAGGTATTATGCCGACTAGGGATTGAATCCCATTTACCGTGTCGGGATTAGTTAAGCTATTCCTCCGTTAAAATTCCTAGAGCTAGGGATTGAATCCCATCCGCCGCCGTTCGCTCTAGGAATCCGCCGTTTACTCTATTAATATACGATAAATAAAGTTGAACCTTAAATTTCTTTAAAAACCGAGTTTTACTTGTTCTTTCCTCGGAAAATCCTGGACCCGCTGACCTACCTTAGCTGGGAAATACAAAAGAACATCACAAACTCCAAAGGAAGTTTGTTGGATTTGATCGAATTTACGATCTTAAGCTTTCATCCCAGAGTTCATTAAGACCCAATCACAAATAAAACATGCAGACAAAACTAAATAAAGTGAATCTTACCAATATTAGCTGCGATACTCTTTGGTGGTGGTATTGGCGCCAATACTACTGGGAATATACAATCCGTCAGTTGATTGTCAATTTGGATTTTATTGATTTTCGCATGCAACTGCGTTTGGTAAGGAGAAGTTTTCAAATCTAACCAAAAGCCAGGATAGAATGTGCGTTTCATCTCGCGATCCGTTGTTTTATGGAAGATCATTTGATCAAAGTCCAGCTATTCAAATAAAACATAAAATTCTCTTTACATAAAAATCGAAAAAAAGCAAATTTTCTATTGCACCTCATGTTTCTGGTCCAAATAGAATTTCTTTTCTTGGTGAACACGCTTGGACGCCAAATAGACTTGGTATTGGTTTTCTATGTTCAGCGAATCGGCAATATTGAATTGTTTGAAACGTTTCTTGCCTGGCTTCCTGTATTCCCATATAACTCCGGAACTCTTTACACCCAAATACAAAATATCCACTGCAGTCAAGTTATTAAGCACGGAAATACCAAGTCCATGAAAACGAATCTCGATTTCTTGACTAACCTACAAGAATAAAATTGGTAATGACACAATTTGACGAGGACTCAATTTCATACTTTTTGCATGTCGGAACTACCAGCGACTTTCGCAGCTATGCTGCTCATATCGGTAAAGAGAATCACACGCTGAAGACCATTGAGAAATGAAACCCAAAATGCATCTAAGCCTCCGTCCATTCTAAATGAATTCAAGTTTAATTTAAAACCAAATCAAATCAAAGAAACCACTATACTTACGTAATCGACCCAATACCGTCTCGTCGAAGATCATTTTCAACTTTATCTTTGCCTAAAAACAGTTTTTTGTCACCTGCGGGATCAGCCCAAGCAAACAGAATCTTTTCTGATGGACCCAAAATGCTGTGGGTAAGAAAAATATTTACTAGCAAAATCACTCAAAACAGGAAGAGATACTTACATTTGCTTATTGATTCCCTTTTCATGGAATGTTAATGATTCACTTGTGTAATTTATCAAAAGACCAGGTGCATCACCTGCATGGTACTGAGTAAATGTTATAAAGGCTCCTCCTTCCGTTACTTGAACGTCAACATTGATTCCACCATACTGGAAAAAGATAATATATTTATAGTTGATGATTTATTTGATTCAGGTTAGATTAGGTTAGGTTAAAGTGGCTGTCATGGATGTTAAAAGACACTTAGGCCCATTGTGATACCACATAAATGAAACCAATTAGAGTTCCTTACGAAACGTAGAAGATTAATAATATTAATGTGTTTGAGATCATTTAGGTCATTATAGAAGGCAGAACAGGTGCATCTTGTAGCAGAATATGATCATTACTAGAAGAGATGTTTTTGTAAATCTTCATATCATCTGCGAAAATGAGAATTTTGCTATAACGTACACATAACGGAGCTACCTGAGGAACTGCCGAATAAGCTACAAATTACTTTGAGATAAAATGCCTGAATTTTACTTGATAAAACCTATTCTCAAGATATGAGGATATCCAAGTGATGAAAAATGGAGGGAAGCCATATGCATTTAGTTTGAATTTTATGATGGCGTGAAGGAGTTGGTCGAAAGTTTTCCAAAAATCTGTACAGACACAATCGATTTCCTGACCACATTCCAAAGTTTTAACACAATGATTTATAAAAACATGGAGATTTGTGACAGTAGAACGTTTCTGCATGAAACCATGCTGTTGGTGACAGATGATGTCCCTGCAATGAAATGCCAAACTGTCACATATAACTTGATCAAATACATTAGGAATGCTTAGATATTGGTCTATAATTCGCGCTAGTGGCCTTATCTCCCTTTTTATAGACTGGTAATATACGCGTTTTTCCAAATTGATGGAAATTTTCCTAATTTCAAAGACAATTCGAAAATATTACAGATGGGAGGTGCTAACACAGACTTACACTTTTTTTAAACAGGTGGATCTGGACCACTCGAAAAATCTTCTTTTAGGAGAGAAAGAATGTTAATACTGTCGTCAGTCTCTACTGAGATGTTGTTAAACATTAAACAATACTTGTGGACAGCCATGTAAACATTGAGAATCGATAAAAGATTTGCTGAAATTTTTTTCAGAAGTTAAGTAGAGGGCTACATTATTGCTAGTAAAGTTCATTGGATAAACATTCTTCTTCGAATTAATGTATAACCAAAAACTGTTCGGGTCAGACGTCAGAGAGCATCCTATAGTAAGTAAATACCAGAGTATATCTAATAATGAGTAGGGAAACTCTTTTGAAAATGTAGTAGGCACTACTTCAACCTTTGTATATGGAATTGTTACGGCGGCCTGGAAAGAAAATTAAATGTTTTTAAATGTATTTTTGGGGCTTTAATTTAAATTAAATAAGATTCTTACCTTTCATTTCGATGTCCATTTAGGTTTTTGTGTTTTTTTTAATCTCCTGTCAAATTGTAAACAAGGAAAAAGAATAAGAAGGCATTGGGGATGTTGGGAAGACCGAGACAAAAACATACCAATTAGAAAAGGATAATTTCATCTCGTTCTGCAACATATTGCAAAAATAAAGAGGAACAGGCATTAAAGATGGAAGAGATTAGAAATTAGGAAGGTTAAATAAGGAAAGATTAAAAGCCCAATTTTTAGAAGGAGATAGGATAAAGATGCTAAGAAAGGTAAAGCTAATGATTTCAAGAAAAGAAGTAGTTGAGTGGTTTTCGCCGAATTAATTTCCCGTTTCACTCAGACTCTAAATGAGTGAACCGGTACCCCTTAACCGAGTAACATAACTCAGTTTGAGTAAGATTGGGGACGACAGTTTTTTTTGAATATTGAACTTTGTTCTATCAGCGGTATTTTTGATGAGGCGAGGAAACCGTATAGGCTAGTACCATAGTCTTTTATAGGGAGTACCGTCATATACCTAATCTGATGAAACATGAGATGATTGTTAATGTAACCACCGACGAGTCCACATCTAGTAAGCTTACGAAGTGAAGTATTTAAGCTAGTGAAGAATTTGTACAGTCTCGCAACATAGTCCGGGGCAAATTTTAAATCGTTGAATGTTTAAACATCGACTGATAGTGTGTCCTAAGTGTGTTAAATTGAACTTAAATAGAAAAGGGGTGAATTTTCGGGGGCAGGAGGTAGCGCGACGACGACGACCACCAGCAAAGTCGTCGACGACATAGCAAAGCCGTCAAGGACTCGTCACGAAGAAGGATTTTGGGAAAGGCTCATTATCGTGAAAAGCCCGTGCCAAACCCGGGTTATACAAGTAACCGAAGTAGTTATATTTTTTGTTCGAGGTTTATAAAGCGCACCGCCAAAGAGAAAGATTAGTGTTAGTATATATGCATGTAAAGAGCTAAGCGATTTTCAAAACACTATCCCGCCCGAAATTCACCCCGCAATTTCTAAACTAAGAAAAGTAAAACTAAACTCGTCAGCGAAGCGACGACTTGCGAAACCAAGAAGATCGAGGTCAAACCAAGGAGACCCGCTGAAGGGGTTCCAGCGGTCCGGCGGTGCATGTTCCGGATATTATGTGTAGTGTTGTCCTTATTTATTTCTTTATATATTTATTATTTTGGCGTGATACTTATTTCTTTATTTATTAATTTTTTTTTGATTGCATTATAATTCATTTCTTTATATTTTATTATTTTTTTTTATTGTAAGATTATTTATTGAATATTTTACTATTAGGGAAAGACGAAGTAGGTAACTAAATTGGTCGGAGACCATAAATACAGTTTCACCGTAGGCCTAGACAATTAAAAGCGCGGTTTTAAGTCTGAACGTCCACCAGTTAGATACCCACCTATTACAGAGCTCTAAGTAGGTAGGTTCCTGGAGATAAGAACGGAAGTATCGTTGGACTTTGATCCGTTTTAAGGTGAAAGAAGTCCTGAAAGGGAGACTCTACGCTCAGGCCTAAGGCGAAGTCCAAATTTTGGTTTTTTCTTTGACTGAGGTTACCATTCTTCTTTTCTATATAAATAGTTTAAAGTTCCTAACTGAAACGTCATAAATTTCATTTGGCATAATATTAGCTCTGTTTTTTTTAGTAACTAGTTTTGTTGAAATAAATTTGATTATGTAAGTCACGCCGCACAGTGGCCCGTTTAGGCTAAAGTCATTCCAAAATTCATTTTTTTCGTTGTTCCAGAATTCAAAATTTGTTGTTTCGCTGAATTAACAAATATTTGAAGTTCTTGAAACCGAAGTTTTTTTTTAATTTTCCCAACGGTTTGGTTTTGAGAGGGGGTCAAAGTTGAACTTTTTTTTCAGTTTTAATAACAAACATTTTTTTTTTCTTTTTCTTGACTTTGAGAAGCTATATTACGAACGTGGGGAAAGAATTTTTGTTTTTTCTTTCTGAAATTAACAAATAGGTACGGTAAAATATATGTTTGGAAAAAATATTACAAAAAAAAAAAAAATGTCTATATATATTTTTTTTTTTTTTTGGACACCACTTTTAGTACCTTTTTCTAACTTTACATTGCATGGAAAAAAAAGCTTCAAAAAGCATTAAGCAAAACTCAACGCATAATGAAAGCTGAAGTATTTCTTAATATAATCCTGAAGAAATAATTTGCGCCAACTTGCGCCCAACTGAGCTAGAGCGATTTTATTAATCGATGGCAGGCACTTTTTTTCAATTTTCTGGGTTTTCAATGGCAAATTAATAAAATGTTTAATACTGTAACTTTTGAACAAGTTGAGATATCACCACAATTTTTTTTTTAATTCGAAGAAAATGTTCACGGCTAACAATATGATGAGTTTTAAATTTATTACATTTGCAGGGTGTTCCAGAATTTTCGAACAAAAATTTTTTTTTTTTCAAATTCAAAAAATTATCTGAAATGGGGAATGAATTCACCACAATTTTGTTTTTGATGACGGAAATATTTTAAAATACGATATGTCATAAATATTACATAAATCGGAGGCAATAAAAAAATTAAATTGAAGGGTTTATATTATATCCATAATAAAATATTAGCAGTTACTTTTGACTTAAGGAGATTAAATGTTCAGTGATTATTTATGTAGGTATTAATTTTTAATCGGATTAAATGTTTATTTTTATTGCTCGATGTCATAAAATTTTAGATTGACGGAAAAGTTTTAAATGAACTTACAGAAACAAAATCAACGCGGTCATGCCCAATATGCAAAAGGACACAAAAAAATTTCAATAGCCAAGATGAATCCAATGCAAACATTGACGAACATAACTACCAATATGGAATATCTCCACTGCATGGTAGAATCAGATGCATGGAATTTATATTAAAACTTGCATATACACTTCGACAGGATGGAGAGGATTTCGGTGAATCGATTGGGATCAAAGAAGCACAAAAAAGAAGAAAGGAAAGGATACAAACGTGTTTCCGTGATCAGCTTGGACTCGATGTAGACAAACCAAAGCAGGGATTCGGAAATACTAATGATGGGAACACTTCGAGAAGATTTTTCGAGCAATCGGTGATAACAGCTTAAATAACTGGAGTAAACATAGAGGTTATTTCCAGGCTGAAAATAATGCTTGATGTTTTGAACTGCAGGGAAGTTGTGAACGCAGTTAAATTTGGGGAGTATACTAAAGCAACAGCAGCTCTGTTGACTCAAAAGTATCCTGAAAAACAACTGACACCTACTCTTCACAAAATTTTGGCTCACAGTCAAGATATTATAGAGTATCAATCACTTCCCCTAGGAGAATTATCTGAAGAAGCCCAGGAATCCAAAAATAAGGACTACAAAAGGTATAGATATCAAAATACCTGCAAAGTTTCGAGAATAAGGCAGAATGAAGACTTATGCAACATGCTTGCAGCCTCATCTGATCCGCTTATTTCTTCTCTGAGGCACGTAAGGACCCAAAACGATATGAAAGCACTTTATTCTCCGGAAATGTTGAGTTTATTGAATATTACCACGGACCAAGATGATAGTTTTCAAGAAATCTAATGTTTATACGTACATTTCAACTGTTTTTATTGTATAATTTGCTGTTCAATTTGTTATTTATTATTATTCTAATGTCAATTTACAAAAAAAAAAAAAACTTTTTTCGCCACTGTTCCTCTAAAATCGGTGTTTTACTTTTTGCGCTACTGTTAAACGTCAATTCCTTTTGTTTTACGCCAGAAAATGAATTTTCTTGTTTGTTTAATTCACATTTAATCATTTTTATCTCACTTAATATAACTAAGCTTTTTGACAGCTATTTCCGAAACACCCTGTAATGTTTTTATTTTGAAATTCACCAATTTCATAGCGTTGGGTGTAACCTTCAAAATAAAAAAAAAAATGTGGAAATATCTCAACTCGTTTAGGAGCTATGATTTTTGGAACCAAAAAAGCCGAAACGGGCCACTGTGCGCCGTGGCAAATGAAAACTGATTTATCTTTTGATTTTCATTGGATGTGAATCCGTCCAATGAGTTGCTAGAGGGTGTTTCTTAAGGGGGTGCGGTAGGGAACCGCATTAAAGGTAAGCATGAGTCGATGAAGAGAGTTTAGTTTTGAAAGCTAAAGGGGAATCCATTCGCGAGACTTCGGATTCCAAGGTAGGGTGGGTGAAGACATCGCTACGCCAACATCTGTAGCGACGGAGATGAAGCGAAGATTGCTCTGATAGACTCGTGGATCGATACCAGCCCGTGGCACGATAAATTTTTTTTGAAACAGGTGAGGTCCTATCGAGAAGGAAAGATCCCCCCCCCCCATTCCGACGAGCGCAGCCGCGCATAGCTAGCGTGCCACTTCCTTCGAGAAGGATGGATCAGAAGGCCCCGCTTCACCTCGGCCACCTACGTTTCAAATGGCGCCCAGACGTGTTGTCCTCGTCCTTCCTGAATGTTCTCAGTGCGTTCTTTCTTAGATGTCGACTTCGGCGTAAGTCTTAATCGAGATAGCTTACGAGAATGCCCGCTTAATAGCGACGTCGAGCTCGGTATCAGGAATGGACGTGTTCAGAATATTGTTTGTGTTGTTTGTTTTGCTGCCACTGCCGGAGCCGAGAATGCTGTTTGTCTCCAAATAGGTGGTTCTTAAACGCTATTGCGAATCGCGACAGCATCCTTGACCCCGACAGAGATAGCAGTTTTGTATGTATCCTGGTTGCACGGCGTTCGTCATCCGCTTTGATACGCATCGTAAGTCTTGATTGGGATAGCTCCTAAGCACGCCCAATCAATCGCGACAATGCGTGTCGGACCGGATGGAGAGCTCTATGCAACATTGTGTAGTCGTGTCGTCAAAAAGTGTTAAATGTAAACTTTTCGCTTCATCTCAGAACCAAGTAAATAAAATGCAAAGAACAATAATTCATCGATTCATGCTTCCAAAAATGTATCCCAAAACACCCCCGTATTCAAATGTAAAAACAACAAAAAAATCTGATTTCTTTTTTGTTTTCCGTGAAACTTCTATGAAGTGCTTTTTAAATATTTGTACGTGAATGCAAGGTCGTTTATTGTGAACGAAAATTACATGTTACATGTTATCAAGCTTTGCAAGTTTCATCTAGCAGAAGTTAGCTCGTTTAGTAAGTTTTTTTTGTCATTCCTTAGGGGAGTTTAGATAAAAATCATCAAACAAAATCGAACTATTGTAGTACTAAAGTAAAGCGTATCGTAAAACCATAATCTGTTACCGAAAAATAATATACATCATACACTAAAAAAGCGTTATTTTTATAGTAAGTAAACCTTATTAGCGTCCCGAAGGTACCAAAATTTATAAGTCCCGGCAAAGGCTTCTCTCAACTTTCAAATTAAGAAAGGTATTGATGAATAAGTATCAGCTAGGGAAAAACGAAGAGAAAAAGGTTAGAGAAATTAAACAACGGATAGGAAATAGAGTAGTTACCCGTTCCCTGTTGAGAGATTTTGAAAATCAACCAGCAAGCATGTCACTTAAGCGTACACCGGTACAAGGGGAAAAAGGAACGTCCGGCTCGGATCAACAATCCACGGGTCAGTCCAACGATGAACATGTCGGGTCAAGCGGAAATCAAGAGCAAACAGGAGCAGGGTCTAATTTATTGACGGGCAGCTCATCATCGGCTAGTCAACAGGATTCCATTGAAGGTCCAGGTTTCAGCAATGTAAGTGAGACGACGCTCACTGGTTCAGAGAAGCAAAAGGAAAACCTGATGGACGAGAGGATCATGGAAATAATAGGGGTGAAAACATTAGTTCCAGTAAATCCGACCGCCAATGGTACAGCTAAGAGTGTCGTAGGTGCAGCCGTTCAGGTCACGCCAGAAATTAGATCTGTCAGTAACCAGGCAGTATCGGACGCCGTGAAGGCAGAGATACAGAAGGGTCTCACCGATTTTTTCAAGCGAAATAATGTTCCTTCACAAGCGCCAGTAGTCCAGGAAAATCCGACCAGACCGTCAGAGGAAAATAATCATACACACAGTCAACGTTACAGTCAACCACCACCAGCGCTGCCAAGATCGACTCATCTGAACCCCGATTCAAGGTCATTCGTTCCAGTCGGGAACCAAGGTAGAGGCGGGTATACCGATTACGACCAATTCGGGAACTATGTGGATCCGCACTGGAGACAAGGAAACTATGAACGTGGACCGACTCCAAGGCCTTTTCATCCGACGAATTTTAATCCCCGAGAGACGATGCGTCAGGCGATTCGTATCGACAAGTGGGGGCTAAACTTTGATGGCCAGTCGGACGCGCTATCGGTGGAAGAGTTCATTTTCCGCCTCGAGATACTACAGAGCCAACATCACTGTTCTTGGGCGGACGTCCTGCGAGACTTTCATCTGTTGATATCCGGGTCGGCAAATCAATGGTATTGGCAGTACCAGAGGACAAACTATAGACCAGATTGGCCAACCTTGAAGGATGCATTGCTCAGGCAGTTCCGAAACTCGAAGACAGATTGGGACATAATGCGAGAAATCGGCACTCGACTTCAGGGTCCTAATGAACCAAGTGACGATTTCTTTGCCGCAATAAGCAAACTAAGAGCGCAACTCAGGATGCCGGTTATGGAGCAAGACTTAGTGCGAACTCTCAAGAAGAATCTCAATGATAAAGTTGGTAGACTAGTTTATCCTCAGGCCATTGACACCGTGGATCAGCTGCGCAGGGCCTGTAAGGAAGCGGAATACGCTTTCCCGGGGCGAGACCGAGAAGTTCCCAGGCATTCAAGGCCTCAGATCCGATACGCGAACGAGTTAGAAACTGAACACGAAGCACAAGAAGAATATGTAGAGGCGTTTCAGCACCAAGGCTCACGTGTGCAATGAATCGTCAGTACGGCGAAGCTCGTTCGGTAACGTGTTGGAACTGCAAGACCAGTGGGCATGTGTTCATGGATTGTCCAGCTACAGTTAGGCATCTTTTCTGCTTCAGGTGCGGCCGCGAGGGAGTGGTTACTCCAAAGTGCCCTAACTGCAAGCCGACGGATAACCACCCACGGAACGTGAGGAATCTGGGGGATTCACGTTCGACGGAAACTCTTCAGGACATGCCGAGGTCCAATTAGGTCCAGCGGAGATAGGGGACGGAAAATCCGTTCGTTTAATGGGCCGCAGCCAAAATCTAGAAAACGTAAGGAACAAAGTAGAATTAAGGAAAGCGTTTAAACCACTTCATGTTAGATTAAGGGAGTATTATGAAGCTAGAAATAGGATTTTTAATGGTAAGGTTGGGGAAATATCAAAACGAATTAGAAAGGCCAGGGAACGATTTAAATTAAGGAAACAAACCCGAAACAGAATAGCCTCAACAGTAGTAGACCTCCTATCCGATCCCAGACCACATGCTAATGTTTGGATTGCCGGTAAAGAAGTCTTGGGATTATTAGACAGTGGGGCCAGCGTAAGCATCCTGGGCAAAGGTTGTCAAGAGTTTGTCCGGGATACGGGGTTGGTGGTGCAGCCTTTCAATTCCGGCGTGAAGACGGCCGACGGCAAACACCAGGCGATCGTCGGCAAGGTTAGAGCGTGCATTAGTTACAAAGGGCAAGAAAAAATGATCAGTTTATACTTAGTCCCGAGCTTAGATCAGAAGCTTTATTTAGGAGTTGACTTTTGGAAGGAATTTCAGATCGCCCCTAGTTTGATTAGTGCTATCTCTGGGCCAGAGGAAGAAGTGGATTTAAGGAGGTCGCACGACCTGACCTTTAATCAGCGAGCCGCCCTAGAAGCCGTCAAACAGAGATTTTTAGATTTCGATCGTCATGGGTTGGGGAAAACGTCAATAGTCCAGCACGTGATAGATACCGGAGACGCGACACCGGTGAAGCAGAGGCACTACCCTGTTTCTCCAGCGGTGCAAGCTAAGCTGTATGAAGAGGTGGACCGGATGTTAAATCTAGGTGTCATAGAAGAGAGTGAAAGTCCGTGGTGTTCACCAGTGGTACTCCTCAAGAAGCCCGGAGTGGATGGGACGATTAAGTACCGATTTTGTCTCGACTCCAGGAAAGTCAATGCGGTGACCAAAAAAGACGCCTTTCCGCTCCCTCATGTGGATGGACTTCTCAGCCGATTATCGGACACCTACTTCATCAGCAGCGTAGACTTAAAGGAAGCCTTTTGGCAGATACCGCTGGAGGAGCAGAGTAGAGAGAAAACTGCTTTCGCGGTGCCGGGGAGGCCCTTATACCAGTTTAGAGTCATGCCCTTTGGGTTGTGTAATGCAGCCCAAAGGTTATGTCGCCTGATGGATAAGGTCATTCCCGCCCGCCTCCGGGAGCGCGTCTTTGTATATCTGGACGATTTGCTGGTCGTATCACCCGATTTCGAAACCCATATTAGCTTGTTAGGCGAAGTAGCCGACTGTCTGCGGATGGCCAATCTCACCATCAACGTCAAGAAGTCCAAATTTTGCTTTAAAGAGCTAAAGTACCTGGGCTTCATCGTTGGTGGTGGGATGCTGAAGACAGATCCGGATAAAATAGAGGCAGTCGTCAATTTCCCTAAGCCCAAAAATGCTAGGCAGGTTAGAAGGTTCTTGGGTCTCGCTGGGTGGTATCGGCGATTTATAAAGAATTTCTCGAGTCTGACTGCTCCGTTGACAGATACCCTCAAAAAGAAATGTCCTAAGTTCATTCTGACCAAAGAGGCAGAAAGCGCCTTCGAAGAGTTGAAAAGAGCCCTTACCTCCGCTCCGGTGTTGGTTCGACCAGTATTCTCGAAAAAATTCTACATACAATGTGATGCGTCTGATTCCGGCATCGGGGCTGTGCTCTTTCAAAAGCATGAAGATGATCAGGAATTGCCGATAGCATATTTTTCCCAGAAACTCAACTCATGTCAAAGAAACTATAGTGTGACCGAGAAGGAGTGCATGGCGGCAGTTATGGCTATCAAAAAGTTCAGACCCTATGTCGAGGGAATGGATTTTACGGTGATAACCGACCATTCAAGTCTTAAATGGCTAATGTCAATGAAGGACTTGAGTGGCCGGCTCGCTAGGTGGAGTCTTAACCTACAATCCTATTCCTTCGACATAGAGCACCGTAAGGGTTCTCTGAACATAGTCCCCGACACTCTTTCTCGGGCACACTTGGATGTCCTGACACTGCATTGGCCAGCCCAGATAATAGATTTAGACTCGAAAGAATTCGAGTCCAAAGAGTACCAAGACCTTATAGCCGCGGTTAAAAGCCATGAACAAGAGCTACCAGATTTGAAAATCGATGACAACTATGTGTACAAACGGACAATTCCACAAACAACTTCCGATGAAATTCAAACAGAGCACTCCTGGTGTCTCTGGATCCCATCAGCTCTGACTGACGACCTTATTGCGAAAGCACATAATCCTCCTCAAGCAGGGCACGGAGGGATCTCGAAAACCTTACACCGTTTGCGGCAATACTTCTATTGGCCGAATATGACCATACAGGTCCGACAGTTCATAGCAAGCTGCGATACTTGCAAACAGTCCAAATCGTCAAATCAGATTTCCCGACCACCCATGAACCCCATTAATTATTCTTTCGAACGTCCCTTTCAAAAAATCTACATAGATTTTATTGGCCCATACCCTCGTTCCAAGAATGGAAATGTGTACGTGTTTGTTGTGCTTGATCACTTCTCTAAATTTGTTTGTTTAAAGGCTCTGAGAGCAGCCAACTCTAGTTCGGTGATAAAATATTTGCGAGAAGATATCTGTAATACCTTCGGTGTACCTCAGGTGATACACTCTGATAATGGAAAGCAGTTTACCTCCAAAGAGTTCCAAAACTTTTTGCAAGTCTATGGTATAAGGCACTTTAAGACTGCCAATTATTCGCCACAATCGAATGCATCGGAACGAGTAAATAGAACTTTATTAGCAGCCATTCGGTCTTACCTAAAAGAAGACCAGCGCGACTGGGATATGCATCTCAGTGACATCGCAGCAGCGCTAAGAAGTTCCGTGCATTCGGCCATTGGGGTCACACCGTATTTTGCCCTGTTCGGCGTCAATATGATGATGCACGGCAGCGGGTATGATCTGGCTCGTAGATTGAATGCTCTTGAAGAAGGTGAGTTGCTAACCCTCCCTCGTCAAAACCGGTTACACTTGCTTCGTACCAAACTGAAGGCATCGATTCAAGAAGCAAGCGAGAAAACTGCGAAAAGGTACAATACCCGATCCCGAAACGTAAGCTTTGCTCCGGGGCAAGAAATATATAAGCGTAACTTCGTCCTAAGCGACGCTTCCAAACGCTTGTCCGCAAAGTTGTGCCCAAAGTACACGAAATGTCGCGTCGTTAAGCCCATAGGCAACAGCATGTATGAGTTGGAGAACTTGGCAGGGAAATCCATTGGTGTTTTCCATGCCAAGGATCTAAAGCAATAAAGCAGGAAAATAAAGAAAAGAAAAAAGAAAACACTAAAACTTAGCCAACCCCAGCAGTCAAGAAGTGTATAGTTCGGGCGAAAGTTTCTTTCAAATATGAGCGGCATTCCGCAAGAAGAAAAAAAAATCATTCACGGAGTCCTTAAGTCTTCGGAGTGAAAAACTCCCTTGGTAAAAATTCAGCTGGTAGACTATCTAGAAAGCCTGATCACCACCTGCTATAGTATCATTTGGTAGATAAACATTAGAAAGAATCTGATGTTTCCAAAACAAATAACCTTATCTGTGATACTTACTTAGCGACAAAACCAAAGACTGAATAATTTAACGCGACCTGTGATATAGATTTAAGTTTTCTTGCGACACGCACCATTTGTGATAACACCTAAGACTGATTTATTTTTGCTTTGCTTTAAGAAATGTACACGATATGTGATAAGGCTCCAAGCTCTAAATCGTATCGTCTTGAACTATTTATTCCTTGTCGTCTTTTCGTCTGCATTTGTGTTTTTTTTAGCTTTCCATTTTCCGTACATTATGTCAAGACATAAACTAATCCCAACAGTTTTTTTTTAGAGTTGTCCTTGAAATATAAAATGTACAACGAATCCCGAACGCAAATCGCGTGCATCATCTGGACCAACCATAAACAAAATAATTGCACTTGATGCACTCGAACCGAAATCAATCAAAACGAAACAGTACGCACACACACAAAAAACAGAAAAAAAAGGAAATTTGGCATATCGTTAATTTCATGGATCGAAGTTTTATTTAAATGAGCACTATCTTCACATGAAAATAAGAAATTTAATCAACTAATCTACGCATGCATTATGTAGAAAACTACCTCGTCCACGAAACGTGATCTCGGATTACGGCTGCGCTGGCGACTATCCTTAAAAAGACACTTTTTTTTCTGGTTATTGCCCGGCTTTTTGGTCGTGAGTTCTTCCCCACGCAAATAGAAAAGACTGCCTTGCCACCACCTCTGTCCACAGTATTTCGGTCTTCACTCGATAATACTTTCCCAGATGCGGTGTTTTGTTACGGCGGCCTGGAAAGAAAATTAAATGTTTTTAAATGTATTTTTGGGGCTTTAATTTAAATTAAATAAGATTCTTACCTTTCATTTCGATGTCCATTTAGGTTTTTGTGTTTTTTTTTAATCTCCTGTCAAATTGTAAACAAGGAAAAAGAATAAGAAGGCATTGGGGATGTTGGGAAGACCGAGACAAAAACATACCAATTAGAAAAGGATAATTTCATCTCGTTCTGCAACATATTGCAAAAATAAAGAGGAACAGGCATTAAAGATGGAAGAGATTAGAAATTAGGAAGGTTAAATAAGGAAAGATTAAAAGCCCAATTTTTAGAAGGAGATAGGATAAAGATGCTAAGAAAGGTAAAGCTAATGATTTCAAGAAAAGAAGTAGTTGAGTGGTTTTCGCCGAATTAATTTCCCGTTTCACTCAGACTCTAAATGAGTGAACCGGTACCCCTTAACCGAGTAACATAACTCAGTTTGAGTAAGATTGGGGACGACAGTTTTTTTTGAATATTGAACTTTGTTCTATCAGCGGTATTTTTGATGAGGCGAGGAAACCGTATAGGCTAGTACCATAGTCTTTTATAGGGAGTACCGTCATATACCTAATCTGATGAAACATGAGATGATTGTTAATGTAACCACCGACGAGTCCACATCTAGTAAGCTTACGAAGTGAAGTATTTAAGCTAGTGAAGAATTTGTACAGTCTCGCAACATAGTCCGGGGCAAATTTTAAATCGTTGAATGTTTAAACATCGACTGATAGTGTGTCCTAAGTGTGTTAAATTGAACTAAAATAGAAAAGGGGTGAATT
The DNA here is from genome assembly GCA_943590905.1 of Sphaerophoria taeniata. Classification (NCBI taxonomy): domain Eukaryota; kingdom Metazoa; phylum Arthropoda; class Insecta; order Diptera; family Syrphidae; genus Sphaerophoria; species Sphaerophoria taeniata. The sequence goes on from OX016540.1 coordinate 56,983,337, forward strand.
TTCGGGGGCAGGAGGTAGCGCGACGACGACGACCACCAGCAAAGTCGTCGACGACATAGCAAAGCCGTCAAGGACTCGTCACGAAGAAGGATTTTGGGAAAGGCTCATTATCGTGAAAAGCCCGTGCCAAACCCGGGTTATACAAGTAACCGAAGTAGTTATATTTTTTGTTCGAGGTTTATAAAGCGCACCGCCAAAGAGAAAGATTAGTGTTAGTATATATGCATGTAAAGAGCTAAGCGATTTTCAAAACACTATCCCGCCCGAAATTCACCCCGCAATTTCTAAACTAAGAAAAGTAAAACTAAACTCGTCAGCGAAGCGACGACTTGCGAAACCAAGAAGATCGAGGTCAAACCAAGGAGACCCGCTGAAGGGGTTCCAGCGGTCCGGCGGTGCATGTTCCGGATATTATGTGTAGTGTTGTCCTTATTTATTTCTTTATATATTTATTATTTTGGCGTGATACTTATTTCTTTATTTATTAATTTTTTTTGATTGCATTATAATTCATTTCTTTATATTTTATTATTTTTTTTTATTGTAAGATTATTTATTGAATATTTTACTATTAGGGAAAGACGAAGTAGGTAACTAAATTGGTCGGAGACCATAAATACAGTTTCACCGTAGGCCTAGACAATTAAAAGCGCGGTTTTAAGTCTGAACGTCCACCAGTTAGATACCCACCTATTACAGAGCTCTAAGTAGGTAGGTTCCTGGAGATAAGAACGGAAGTATCGTTGGACTTTGATCCGTTTTAAGGTGAAAGAAGTCCTGAAAGGGAGACTCTACGCTCAGGCCTAAGGCGAAGTCCAAATTTTGGTTTTTTCTTTGACTGAGGTTACCATTCTTCTTTTCTATATAAATAGTTTAAAGTTCCTAACTGAAACGTCATAAATTTCATTTGGCATAATATTAGCTCTGTTTTTTTTAGTAACTAGTTTTGTTGAATTAAATTTGATTATGTAAGTCACGCCGTGGCAAATGAAAACTGATTTATCTTTTGATTTTCATTGGATGTGAATCCGTCCAATGAGTTGCTAGAGGGTGTTTCTTAAGGGGGTGCGGTAGGGAACCGCATTAAAGGTAAGCATGAGTCGATGAAGAGAGTTTAGTTTTGAAAGCTAAAGGGGAATCCATTCGCGAGACTTCGGATTCCAAGGTAGGGTGGGTGAAGACATCGCTACGCCAACATCTGTAGCGACGGAGATGAAGCGAAGATTGCTCTGATAGACTCGTGGATCGATACCAGCCCGTGGCACGATAAATTTTTTTTGAAACAGGTGAGGTCCTATCGAGAAGGAAAGATCCCCCCCCCATTCCGACGAGCGCAGCCGCGCATAGCTAGCGTGCCACTTCCTTCGAGAAGGATGGATCAGAAGGCCCCGCTTCACCTCGGCCACCTACGTTTCAGAATTTATAGTATTTTCAGCCTCGAGAATTTTTGGTTGGGGAGTCGTCCCGTCTTGGCGCTGTCAGTTTTTCTATATACAAGATTTTAGTTCTGTATCGCGTTCCGGACGTCGCTGTCATCGATTCACGAGGCTGCAACTACTATAAATTGCATATACAAAGCTACAACCGCAAATTTTCGAAAAAAAAACAAAAATTCCATAAGTGAAAATAGTCTAATTAATTCCTGTAAAACTGCCTAAGCAAGAAGAAATGACTTAACATTCATCACTAGCTTCTTTCCCTTTTTCCCTTATAGACTTTCAAAGGCGGTCTGACTTGATTATCATAAATTAAAATTAAAAATTATTCGATAAAAAAGCTTATGTTTTTTCCCTTTCCTTCCTACAAGTTTCTCATTGGCATCTATTTCCAATATCTGTGTGAAAATAAGTGTGAATCAAGAGGTGAATTATCATTATTAGATCTACTCCGGTAAATACTCACTATAAAGTTCATAAGAAAAAGACAGTTTCTTAAATTCTTCAAAAAATGAAATATAAACTACTTCAAGCCTTATTTCTCCCTAGGCTCCGCTATTAACACGGGCAATAACACCAGCGCCGAGATAAGACGAAGAATTACTCTTGCTAATCGCTGTTTCCTTGGGCTAAGAAAGCAATTGAGCGGAAAAGCCCTCTCTCGAGCAACTAAGGTAAAACTGTACAACACCCTCATCATCCCAGCCCTGCTGTATGGTGCAGAAGCATGGACCTTGACAAAATCGGATGAATGTGCCTTAGGCTGTTTCGAGAGGAAAGTTCTTCGGGTCATCTTTGGCCCCGTGTGCATTGAAGGGGAATGGCGAAGAAGATACAACAGCGAACTTTATGGGTTGTACAACGACGTGGACCTAGCCAGAAGGGTCAAGGTCCAGAGACTCAGATGGCTCGGTCATTTAGAGCGGATGGACACCAATGCTCCGGCCCGGAGAGCCTTCGACACAAAATAGGACTCGTCTTCATAGGGAACCCAATCAATAAGAGGAAGATTGAAATCACCTAGCAAAAGAATACAGCTGTCAAGATCAACAATACTGAAAACAAAGTCTAAAATTAAGGAAAGTTCACTGAACACTGACATTGGGCTTTTAGGAGGAATATATACATTTAAAACAAATATTGATTTTTGCCGTAAGGCCGAGATGAGTTCCATAGTAACTTTAAATGGAAAAACAACTACGGGAGATGAGAGACTATTTCTCACAGCTATGAGGACTCCATCGCCAACTAAGTTCATAGCATTCTCATGATGGTCTTTCCGAAAAACTTAGAACTCTTTATCAAAGAGCTCTGTGTCCAATATTGAGCCAGGTTTCTTATAAATAGAAGTAGTTTTACTACGAAGTCCTCTTACGTTTTGATAGTAAAGGGAGTCTCTGCAGTTTTTTGAATTAAGGCCTGAAGTTGGGGGACGTGATTTTCTCAATGGAGCACTGAATTCCTTAACTAACTAAAGTGTTAGGAGTCTAGGAACAATTACAAATGGGATCAAAAAGATAACTAGGGGCAATGATTTTAAATGAGGCTACAAAACTGTTCGGTTTACTTATTTTAGAACATTTAAGGCTCGAAGGATTGGTAATAACCTTTGAATCGAGCAAATGCGCCAATATGTCCTCAGGCTTTGTATCGGGTAGTAAACGCGAAATGAATATATATATCGGTTTTGGGACTGATGCCAGATTTGTTTGGGGAATTGTATTATTTATTATATTTACCTGATTGTTTTCAAGTTTGAGTAGAATACACTGAACTTCGGAATAATCGAAGGGGACTGTCGTTTTTCCGTCCACTTTCAAAATAACTCTGCTGTCTTCTGATTTCGGCCAAAATGGTATACACTCATTTGCTTCAATCTAAAGGTAAAGAAAATGGTTATTTTATTCGACTGCCAATGGTCGAACACACTTACTTTTGTCCATGGATCTCCTGGTCGGCTGTGTTCCTGCAGCTCAATCAGAACGTCAGATTTATTGGTGGCAATATAAAATGGTATGAATGTAATTTGTTTTGTCATTGAATCCTGAGTGAGATGGTTGTGTACTCCGATGTGATATTGTTGGTCATTGGCGTTACATGTAACGCTTCCAGTCGATCCAGCCACATCCAAGGGAATTTTATCACTCCATTCGCCATTATCGACACGGATCGATGCCCTCTTTTTGTCAAAGAAGAATTTCTCACGGAACGAAAATAAAATGGGACCTTTGTATTCTGGCGGATGATAGAGCACGTTGACAGATTCGGTGTTTGTCTGGAAATCATTTATTACAGCGTGCAACTTTCAAATTACTCATGTTTACTGTTACTTTACCTTATAACTGAGCATCAAACCGGTTTTGTTTATCATCCAGAATGGGCTGTAAACGGTTAACATGAGGCTTCCATAACGGTCTTGGAATCTAAAATAGAAATGAGAAGCAAAACGTTCTTAGGTTCCATTTAATTATTTTTTTTGGAGGTGATGTGATCATACCTGACACCTAAATCCATTTCCATTTTCGCAACAGAATCATATGAAGTAAAAGTCCACGTGGCAAACTCTTCATGGTCTTCCGAAATTGCTGTAGTACATGACCAATCTTTTTCCAAATAGTTAATAAGCTGAAAATTAAATAAAATAGAATTCTCGTTAAAATAGTCAACCAAGTACCGATATTTCCTATAAAATTTACAATCCATCCTACATTACAAAGGCTGTTAAGTCTCTTTCAAAGATAAGAAACATTTTTTGCAGATAAATTATTGCTCTCTGGAGGAGTTGTTTAGGAAATATAATTACTAGGGTCTATGGTCTATATTGGAGTACTGCGTAAGCATCAGCCATGGCCAAGGCCGTTCTTCGTCCAGCTGAGACCCACCATCTGTCAGGTTTTATTTTTATAATAAGCACTCACTCAATGGGTTTTATTCCCTTTTTATGCGAAAGCACAGTGCGAACGTTGGGAAAATGGGATAGACGGAGAGGGTTTAGGATGAGGTGTCGGTTAACATTAGTCTTGAATTCCTGAACACTGCAATGACTGGGGAAGACAGAGTGTGGAAGAGAGTTATACATTCGCGTAGTACGGCTAAAGAACGTTTCTCTGAACATGACCGTTCGACCGAAGTTGGGCACGAGGGTGAACTAATGGGCATTCCTGGAGGTGCGGGTATTACGGTTGAATAACTTAAGGGGTGGAATGCAACTGGCTATTTCTCTAGAGTCTAGAGCATATACCGTTGAAAGAGGGTGATACTGGATACTGTCCAAAAGACTTAAATACGTTACTGGAGCACCAGCCCAAACGTGGGAGTTGTACTCAAGCTTTGGACGTACATATATATGTTTTATATATGATAGCCAGATCAGGAGGGGAAAAAAATCCTTGCATCTTCTTAAAAAACGTAAACATTTTGCGACATTTTTGGTGACATCGCATATGTGCTCGTTCCACAAGAGGTGGTCAGTGATGCACATACCGAGAATCTCGAAATGTTCGGTTTCACTGATGCAGGTGCCACTCATGGACAGTGGCAAGGGGGTATATCTCGCTTTAACGATACAAGACAGTATTGAGTTTTCGAAGCATTAAACTCTACACAGCATTGTACAATGCTGTTTAAGTCAGAGTTGAATGAGCTTAACATATTTTGCCGTTGCACATCCGAAGAGGAGGGATGTGAGTCTGGGATCGAATATGAAAAGCTAAGGGTACTATCGTCAGCGGAACAATGAATTGGATTAGAAGTTACAGACAAGAGATCATTAATGAAAATGAGAAAGAGAGTCGGAGACAAAACGGAGCCCTGGGGCACACCAGAATTTATTTTGTGGGTTTCAGTCCAGTACAACTTGTATTGAACGGTTCGAAAGAAGGTTTATAATCCAACGAAGGAGGGATTGGTCGATACCGAAAGCACGCATTTTCGATAAAAGAGCAAGATGCCACACTTTATCAAATGCCTCTGAAATATCGAGTGCAAAAATCTTACTTTCTCCAAGACAATGTAAAGATTTGTTCCACTGCTCGGTGAGATAAACCAGCAGATCACCAGTGCTGCGAAAGCCGTACCGCCGGTCATTAAGAAGCTTTCGGTCTTCGAGATATTTCTTGAGCTGATAGTTTATCAGCGTTTCCATGACTTTGGAAAGAAGGGACGTAAGTGCAATCGGACGATAATTGGAAAGAGAAGAAGATTCGCCTTTTTTTGGATTGGCTAGACAAATGCTGTTTTCCAACTGCTCGGAACGAGCCCAAAAGAATAAGATAGATGGAAAAGCTTACGCAAAGGTTTTGCCAGCGTGGAAGAACACCTCTTCAGAATAATAGCGGGGATACCATCCGGACCAGCGGATTTATATATGCTGAGATCCTTTAGGACTCTCGCCACAACACGAGTTCAGAAGAAGATTTTTCCCATGGAATCATTGACGTGTCATTGTCAACGAGCGTTGGGACCGAGGAAATTCTTACTGCCTTTGGAACATTGGAGTATTTTTTGCCTTAATTTTTGGTCATGCAAAAACTTTGTCCGTCGAATATGGGCATTGCAGGCCTTCCTGGCTTGTTTAAACTTGTTCCGGTGTTCCTCAGTTGAGTTGGCTCTAAAACACCGGAACTTTACTTCTTTTTCCCTGATAAACTCATTACAGCTAGAATCAAACCATGGTTTATCTTTGGGTTTGATGCTTTTAACCCTATCTGCGCTGGAGTCTACGTCACTATCGAGGAAGCATAGTGACCAGTTAAAGATCCGGAAAAAGTTGTTGAGACCGTCTCAGTTGGCTTTGTCGTATTGCCATACGGTTCTCTTCGGAGCTCTTTCTCTAACTGGATAAGTTTGGCACGAGAAATTTGCAGATATAATACTATGGTCTGACCTGGCTAGAGGACTTAATAGCTGCGTAAGAGCATTGAATCGAAATCGAAATCTAGAGCTTTATAGCCATGGATGAAGCATGAGGGTGGGAATGGACATGGCCAAGGCAGTTCGTCATCCAACTGAGACCCACCATCTGTCAGGTCCGCTGTCGGTAACAGATAAGTTGTTTGAAAAACGATAGCAACTTAGAGGGGCTTCCACCAATGGCTTTTTCCGTCAACGTATGTTACGTGTGTTACGTGTAGTTGGTCTAGGTTCAAATCCCAAAGTGAACTCAAAAAGTTTTTGTAACGAGTTTTTTTCTTTGAGGACATGCTGGCACACCATCAACTTCCCAAACTAGCTCGAAATGGGTTCGTTTCCTCCTCGTTAGCAAAAAAAAATCGAATGCCAGTCTTATTGCATCCCGGTGTAAGTGATGCGCGAGATATTTTGGTCAAAACCCACCCTACCTGGTCGTTTTCCTCGCATAAAACAACCCCTTTACCAACGTCCCTTTATCTCAGCTGTTTAAATATCGTTTACCATCCTTATCTTCCCCTTTATGATAAGAAACTCAAAGATTCATGTTTCTATAATTTTAATCATTCAATTTCCTTATACTTTTAACATTCATTTCTACATAATTCAACAGAAAGTAAAAGTTATCGTTTGTATCTTTAAAGCGATATAATGATGCGAAAATGTTCGTTTGAAATTATCGGTGTCTTATGTGTATGGTTACTTTAAATGTGAAAATTTGAATATGTGGGCAATGCTTATAAAATAATTAAGTGTCAATTGGACACATATACATATAAAGGCACAAATTAGATGGACTTACCCCAAAATTTATCGTAGTAGTGGCCACTCCTCGACGAATCTTGGTTCAGGGTGTTTTTGTTATTTTTGTTTGTAACACCTCTTATGGGATTTTCAACCTAGCTTAGTCTTTTTATAAAAATTACCACACTTGTTTGAATTCAAAGCAAGAATATAGGCAAAGGTATGCGTATATATATAGGAATGTATATGTACTATATGATATGAATCGCAAAATTACACTCGAAATTACACTTTAAAAGATACAACTTTTTTGGTATTAAATTGACTTTAAAATTAATACAGTAATTAAATGAATTGAACAAATGAAAATGGTAAATTGTAATATGAAAAAAAAAGTTGATTTAAGATTTTCTTGTGTCTAATACAAAAACTGTCTTTTGATGCCGCGCCGCTGACGACGACTTTGCCGTTCGTCTCAAACGACCCCTTTTTTTGTTGGTTTTGATTCGAGTGATGGCAAATGGCAATGAAAATGCTCGAGTTGGAATTTTTCCTTAGACAACGTTGCGTTTTGAACCGTTGTATCGGTTTTCCTGCGATGTTCAGGCCGTTAAAAGAAAATTCTAACGGCCTATATGTATGGCTTAAATTGAGATTAAATTAATAGAGCAAATTGGCGTGTATGCATATAATCTATACGCATATACGTATATATATATATATATATATATATATATATATATATATATATATATATATATATATATATATACTTTTTGCAGACTCAGGGCCTTGGCAGTGCGTTTAAACGTGGTCTTCCTTCCTAATAAAACCAATCCTTTGTCAGTTTATATGTTTGGGTAACTAAATTCGCTGGTCTATAATTGATGGCTTTTCGGGAATAGGAACTTCTTGTGTGAGAAAATTTCAGTTAAGACTTCTAGTCGCTTTGGTGGTACTTTGGAAAAAGAAGTACGTACCGTCGGCTATCGCTAATTAACCCTAGATCTCTAACAATATATCTATACCTACCAACAACCTACATGCAGAAATTTTCCAGCCTTTGTTTCACTGTTTCGGTTTTACCCATACCTTTAAATCATCTAACTTTATTACCTATGTGTTATTATTATACGCATAATGATTTCATTAGTGGGTGAAAATACCGATGTCTACTTACGCACTTGTCGCAATCAAAATAACGATCAACTTGTATCGAGTAATTTCCTGCAACATGTTTCTAGGATCCTCTCAACAAAGTTGCGCTTCCCCAATCACTTTACCAGTTTTATGGAATGTTGCGCTGAACATTACTCATTCCGGATAAAGTGCTGAATTTTACTCAATTATGGGAAACCCCTATTTATATGGTTTTGTTTTTGTTTTATTTTGCATAGTTAAGTGAAACCATAATTATGATCGTTGCCATTGCCATTCTCCTCCTAATAAAAAAGATAGCCCTACTTATTGGTGCCTTACCTCCCATTGGTAAGAACGAAAAGACATGATTATCAGATTTTGTTTACATTTTGTCGAAAGGAAATATTAGAGTTTCGTGTTTGTCGTCGTATCGTCGTCGTCGGTCTTTTCCTTGTCGGTTGTGCGAGTTTTCTTTTATTTAAATCCTTTTTTAAGTGAAATAAATAAATAATAATAAAAAGGAGACCAAATCCGGTTACATTTTTCAATTAATATAAAAAATCACTAGACAGCACCACTAATTAAGGAGTCTGATGATCGGCTTGGAACCCGTGAAATAGCTATAACTCCAACCAAACAAAGGAATTGACGGAAAAAGCCATTGGTGGAAGCAACTCTAAGTTGCTATCGTTGTTCAAACAACATAAATGGAATTGACGGATGCAGCCTAACTGCAGTGTTAAATAACACAAAAACAAACGGTAACAGATAAGAACAGATATCTTGGAATCACATGATTAAATGAACTTTGGCCCTTGCCTTGTTCAAGACAAGTACAAGTAGCTCATTGTGGTTCGTATGGTTCAAGAGTGACTCGAGACTTACTTGGAAAGTGTTTCAAGCTTTATATGGTGAGTAATTTATTGGTTGTGCAACATTTGGTGCTCCTGTATGTTACCACATCGCTAAAAAAGTTGTGAAATGCTTTCTATTTATCATACAGACTCAAGGGACGCTGTGACGGTTTTCGAGAGGTTCCATTCCTTGACTGGAGGTCTTGTGTATAGGCGTAACCTAAAAGCGAAAATCATTTGACTTGTTTTCAACAGACTTGGAATAAATGAGGTTGAATCTAAAAGAATGAAAGGAGGCATTTCCAAGTTGTGTCATCACTAGATGACAATCTAGGTGGGAACACAGTAAAGTTAAAATTTCTGACAGAAAGTCTTGAAGTCTTTTTTTTTAGTGGTTTAAGAGTCCACTAGCTCAGTCAAAGCAAAACTGAACTGATGCTCTTTACTACCAAAACAAAAGTACCTCTCTAAAACTATTTCCTTCTCTTCCAGCGCTAGATATTTGGGAGTAATAGGTACTTGACCCAAAGTTAAACTGGAAACTTAATATCGAAGAAAGGGTCAAGAAAGCCAGCATAGCTTTCTATGCCTGTAGTAAAACCTTTGGCAAAAAGTGGGGTTTGCAATCGAAGATGATTTTGTGGACGTATACAGCCGTAGTCGATCCAATCTTAACCTATGGTTCGATTGTTTGGTGGCCCGCACTTAGCAAAACCTACAATATAACGAAATTAAAAAAAGGTTAAGAAACTGCTCTCCTACTGTGGACCTCAGTGCGGATTTTAAAGTTATCATTCCATCCCGAAAAGAATGGTGACGAGAGGCTTCGACACAACTATTTTCACTGACGGCTCAATGATAGAGTGTAGGGTTTGTGCAGGAATTTTCTCTGAGTCTTTAAATGTCTCCAGGTCTTTTTGGTTTCCTGACTTTGCTAGTGTCTTTCAGGCTGAACTACTCGAGATTAAGGAAGCATGCAAATTACTAAAACTATATCCAAATAAGAACCTCAATACATCTTTTCGGACAGTCAGGCGATTGGCTCGTCCACATCATCCCTAAATTAGTTCAACAATGCCGAAGTGAGCTCGCGGGCATGAACATTGTACTCAGGGTCACTCTTGTCTGGGTTCCGGTTCAGAGTGGCTTTTGAGGGCTGACGAGCTGGCTAAGCAACGATCAGCCCTTCATAGCTCACTCGCGGAAAGAGTCAACATTTCTCTTGGTGCTATGAAGGGCCAGATCTTCTCAATTTTTCTCGCTGAATCTAACCACAGGTGGAGCAGCCTAACCAACTGTATCATATCTAGAAGGTTATGGACCACCTACAATAAATCGCGTACTTATAACCTTATTTGCAGACCCAGGCAAGACATAGCCGGACACTGGCCTGTTGGGGAACAAGCATCTAAGCTGGGCATTCCCCAGAATACTTTCTGTCGTAGTTGTGGGGACCAGTGAGAAAAGGAAACTGTTCTTCACTTCTTGTGTAAGTGTCCTGCCCTAGCCAAAACGAGAGCCAAATCATTGGGAAAGTCCTTCTTCAATGAGCTAAATGAGCTTTCCGAACTGAGGATCAAAGATTTGATCTCCTTTCTAAACGCAACAAAGTGGTTTTGAGGTGTTTCAGTTCCTCTTCGAACTTGATGTCGCCAGCTAGCGAACTCAAAACAAAACTGAATGTTATATAATCCCTCTTTTAATTTTATAGGTCAAACGAGTTTTTAGGGTATCAAAACGGCGCAACCCAGCGCTAATTGGGTCACCAAGCTAGACTGCTCGAGGCCGCCATTTCTACTACTACTACTAGCTCAGTCTATTGGATCTTCCAAAAGTCAGGAAGACTACTTGGGTAAGAGCTATTTTGGGCTCTTTTCTTAAGATTTCTTACTTTAAACAATTAGTGAACCACTTACCCGTACAACAACATAACTCTTCGCTTTATTCTTTCGCCCTGTCAGCTTCACAGTTGGTAGATGCAGAACATCGCCGGGCTTCACATCTTTCTCTCCATAATCAAGCATGTCCTCTTTTATGAGCGATTTCACCTTATCAATATCATCAGATTCTTGCAGTTCAGATGCGTTGCTATCGCGTACAGTGCATCCAGTTACCGAAACCTTGATATCAATCGGCAATGCATTCCTCATATACAAAGGAGGACGAAGATAGATCGTGAAGAAGGCACTCATAAGCTTATATTTCATGGTATCCTCGTGGAAGACATCAACCTTTTTCCGCACAGCGTTAATGTATAGTGGTTCGAATGTATCAACCGGATCACATTGTATTTGACGTTGGTAGTTGAAATCTGTTGGACTGTCATTCCATCTAATGCCTTGAACTGAAACTTTATAGCCCTAAAGAGTAAATAACTGTTAGGGAAAAATTGTCTTGTTGTTCGAATATGGCGTCTTACTGGTAACGCAAAGAACAAATCTTTGTCTTCAGCATAAATTGCATGTAAGGGAACATGGAAAACTTCACCGGGAGCAACCTCACCAACTAAAACTTTATCATTGGTACCGTGTTTGTTTCTATAAACATTGACGGTTGTTGTAAAATGATTCTTGACCTGGAAAAGCAGTTATTAAACAAAATGTCGATGCAAACAAAATTACAAGTCTTACATTAAGGATTCCGTGAATGTTGACTCGAGTGGTTCCATATTCTGAAGTGACTTGTGAAATGATACCCCAGGGTTCTTGATTAGCTCCACGGTATAGTGGGAAGTATCTTTGATCTGACTTGGAAACTGGTAGGACGATTTCTTTATCTATTCCAATAAGCTTGAGAGAATTCAAAAATAATAACATTTATTTGTTGAACAACTGTAAAAGTGCCTTACCGTGCAATGAACATTATACCCTGCGTCCTCAGCCGATGTAAGCGTCGACAGATCCTTGGTTTGCAAGAACGCCCTCCCTCCGGGTGATATTCTGCATTCTTTGACTTGATCTGGCACTAGGTCCTCATCTTGACAATGGCACTTAAATACCAACGAACTATTCAATGTCTCACTGCGGATATTCGAATTTGGCATATGACATTCATGCAACGTGAATATGCCACAAGTTAAATTCAATGAAATGTCAAATCCAGTGTCGTTTTCAACCACATATGGTGCAATGACTTCTGGTTTGGTTAGTCCTTTAGCATCGATGGCATTCGAGAATGCCTCACCAAGCTCTTTGAGGGTATCCATGCAAGTTTTACTCATTGTAAGTTCGAGCATTTCCTTGGATTCGATTGTGATTCTCGTTGTTGGTTCTTCGATTTCGTCCTCGATTTCAGATTTATTTTGTTCAATTTCTAATCCAAAATTGAGCTCCCATGGTACGTATTCAGTGAATCCGGTGGAGTCAGTTTTTTCAATTTGTTCAATGAGAGGTTCCCACATGGCCAATGCATGATTGAAGTAGTTCATGTATAGATTTAAGGAACCTTCCACTTTCATCTAAAATGGAAAAGTAGACGGATAATGATCATGATTACTTTTAATGTCAATGTTAGGAAAAGATCAAAGGAGAAGAAAAAAAGGATAAGACTAATAGCAAATGCATGCCCACTGACTGGTCGATAAGCTCCATATGCCTCATCTGCAAAAAGGCGATCCGATGTTATGCAAAAACTACCGTGCATATCCCTGCTTAATGTTGCATACAAAATCCTATCCAACGTACTGTGTGAGCGTCTTAAACCTTTCTGCAACACAATAATCGGAACGTACCAGTGTGACTTTAGGCCAGGCAGAACAACGTTAGACCAAATATTCACACTGAGGCACAGATCCTGGAAAAGACCAACGAATTTCAAGTCGAAACCCACCATCTTTTCATCGACTTCAAAGCTGCTTATGATAGCATTAACCGTCAAGAGCTTATGATGGCGGGATCCCGAACAAACTGATCCAGCTATGCTGATGACGCTAAACAATACGCAGTGTGCAAATGCGTAACAGCTCATCCAAGTTATTTCAGACATGGGCAGGGTTTAGACAAGGAGATGCGCTGTCATGTGATTTCTTCAACATAGTCCTGGAGCAGATAGTGCGCAAGGCAGGTGTGAGTACGGATTTTTTTTTTTTTCAACAAATCCACCCAGCTCCTAGGCTATGCGGACGACATTGACATCATCGCTCGATCCAAGAGAACTGTGCTAGAAGCCTGCACAGCGATTGAAGAACAGGCGAAACTCGTTGGTCTTGAAGTGAATGAGGACAAAACAAAGTACATGATATCAACAAGCAACCCCTGGTTTGACGAAGAATGCAGGCGGGCCCATGCAGCCAAGCAGGAGGCATACATAGCGGCGCTGCATAGAAGGACAAGAGCTGCTCGTGAGCTCTAAGAGCAAAAGAGGAGAGAGGAACGCCGGCTTCTCATAAGAAAAAAAAAGGGAGCATGAGAAGCTTCAGATCGAGGATGTTTAGAGAGCCAACAGCAGGAATGAAGTTCGGAGGTTTTATCGGAAGGCAAAACAGCTGGCTCAAGGTCATTGAACAAGAACCGATGTCTGCAGAGATAAACAAGGGAACATCATAGTAGAATCGCAGTCAATGTTGGGGATTTGGAAAGACCACTTCTGTAGACTGTATAAAGGCGACGACGAACAAAACCCCGCCCTCAGACAGGAGCCTTTTATCGTACACTATGACAGCCAACAATTTCGTGAACCCGACCTAGAAGAAAAGAAAACGGCAATATCACGGCTGAAATTCAACAAAGCCGCTAGAGCAGATGGTCTAGCTGCTGAGCTGTTCAAAGCAGCAGGCGACGATCTAGATAGGAGCATACACCAAATCATGTGTAAGATATGGCCGGAGGAATACATGAATATGTGAACGTCTGAAGCCTTTCGTTAACAATCTGATTGGTCCTTATCAATGTGGCTTCAGGCCAGGAAAGTCTACCATCGACCAAATTTTCACGTTGCGGCAGATCCTGGAAAAAACCTATGAACTCCAAATCGATACCCATCACCTCTTCATTGATTTTAAGGCCGCGTATGACAGCATCTACAGAGACGAACTGAATAAAGCCATGTCTAGTTTTGGCATCCCTGCCAAGCTCGTTCGCTTGTGCAAAATGACGATGGAAAACTCACGCTGCTCTATCAAGGTTGGCAATGAGCTTACGGAATCTTTCGACGTCAAAAAAGGATTCAGACAAGGCGATGCACTGTCGTGCGATTTCTTTTACATCGTTCTTGAGAAGATAGTCCAAAACTCCACCGTCAACACCAGAGGCACTATCTTCTATAAATCTGTTCAACTTATCGCGTACGCCGACGATATTGATATAATGGGAAGAACACAGCGTGATTTCGATGGCGCCTTTGTGACAATTGAGTCAGAAGCGGCAAAAATGGGTTTAGCGGTAAATGAGGGAAAAACGAAGTATATGCTGTCTTCGAGAAAGGACACCCAACGGCACGGCTCGGACAGAACGTCACAATAGACGCATACAACTTCGAGGTAGTAGAGGAGTTTGCCTATCTAGGCTCCGCTATTAACACGGGCAATAACACCAGCGCCGAGATAAGACGAAGAATTACTCTTGCTAATCGCTGTTTCTTTGGGCTAAGAAAGCAATTGAGTGGAAAAGCTCTCTCTCGAGCAACTTAGGCAAAACTGTACAACACCCTCATCATCCCTGTCCTGTTATATGGTGCAGAAGCATGGACCTTGACCAAATCGGATGAATGTGCCTTAAGCAGCCGTCACACACTGAAAGGAATATACTTTCAGAAAGCGTTTCCAAATTTTAGAGTTTGTTATTTTTCTGAAAGTGTTTTCAGAGAGCAGTCACACTATGAAAGGAAAGTGCTTTCTGAAAGTGCTTTCTGAAAACACTGTAATTTCAAGAAACTTAATTTTCTGAAAACATTTTTCGGGTCGTCACACTATAAAAGCAAAAGCGTTTCCTGAGAATGCTTTCTGAAAGCTTTTTGTGTGTAAACGGTTGATATTTCAGATCATTCGCTTTCAAGAAAGCAAAAAACTTTCACAAACAGTTTCTGAAAGTAGAAAGCGTTTTCTGAAAGTGATTTGCTTTCTTCAAAACGATTTCAGGAACTAGTCACACTGTGAAATTTTTTTTTCTGAAAGTGTTTCAAAGCAAATCATTTTGAGAAACGCTTTCAGGAAAGTATTTTTCGGGTCGTCACACTATGAAAAGTTTGCTTTCAGAAAGCTTTTTGCTTTCTGAAAGTACTTTTCTTTCAGTGTGTGACGGGACCTTAAATGCTGTTTCGAGAGGAAAGTTCTTCGGGTCATCTTTGGCCCCGTGTGCATTGATGAGGAATGGAGAAAAAGATACAACAGCGAACTTTACGGGTTGTACAACGACGTGGACCTAGCCAGAAGGGTCAAGGTCCAGAGACTCAGATGGCTCGGTCATTTAGAGCACATGGACACCAATGCTCCGGCCCGGAAAGCCTTCGACACTATTCCTGAGGGACGCAGAAGGAGAGGAAGACCGCGACTCAGGTGGCGCATACAAGTGGAATAGGACCTCAATCAACTTGGAGTGCAAAACTGGAGACAGCAAGCTAGGGACCGAGCTGGCTGGCGGAGACTGCTGATTGAGGCCCAAGTCCACATCGGACTGTAGCGCAACCTAAGTAAGTAAGTAAGTAAGTAAGTAAGTAAAACTGCGGGAGCGAAATAAAAACACGTCAGAACTGGAAGAAGGTCGTTTTTGGTGTGAATAGGAATAAGATCTAGAAATCTAGTTTAAAACGCACTTAAAAGCTCTTTTAAGCATTATTGCACTTACATTTTTACTCCAATTAGCAACGGTTGCATTCAGTTTTGTCTCAATGCACAACATCGGTGTAGTATAATATCCAACACCAGTTTCCACAACTAGTGTTATCGAAGGCACTTCAACTATACATTTCTCAGTCTTTGTTATTGTCGTTTCTTCTTCTGGTATATCATCCATCTCTAAGGCATCATAGGCTTGGTCTATCGGTTGATTTAAACGAATATTCAAACACTTTCATTCCATAAACTTATCTCAGACTCACCAACTAAAAACCAATAATCTTTTTCGGTGAATTTCTCTACACACCACACGCTACTATGATCAGATCCTTTTGTCTGTGTTGCCACGTGTTCAGTTTTTGACGAAACTGTCACCATTGCTTTGTTGATTAGTTCAATTGTAGCTGGAGAAATGTTTAAGATAATATCAGTCATTTTAAGACTTATGTGAAGTCCTTCTTCATCTGGCGTTGAACCATGCAGGCTTATAACACACGGATGTAGAATGAAGTGTTTGGTGGCTTCTCGTCGTTCGGGACTGAAGGAGCACATGTACATTTTGAGAGCATCTATTTGTCCAGTTATGAGCTCCTTGGATCCAACTGCTCTATAGTTGAGTCGCACTTGAGACTAAATGAAAATTCAGTTATAACGGTAAATGTTAAATAAACAGTTGTTTACATACATTGAAAACGATTGCATTTGTATTGACATCCTCAAGGCTTTCCATGAGAATTATATCGGGCTCCTCGATATGGAGCAAAAGGTTCAGTTTCCTTTCAGCGTTTTCTTCGATTTCAGCGGTTTCGTTTGCAACACTTTCTAGAAGCAAAGACATTTTAATTGGAATGAAAACATTTTTTCAGAAGAATAATTACTTCTAGGAATTCTAGGTGTAGTTTTTAATTCTTCACTTCTACGTGCTTCCACAGCTTCTTTTGGTACTTCAGGTTCAGGAATTGTAAAGAACTCAGCCAGTTTCATCAGGAATTCAATTGTGATGATCAAATCAAATCCACAAACTCGTACTTCGGCTAGAAGGGAACGCAAAATTGTTTTAAATAATTCTGTAGTGTTCTTATTGAACTTCTTACCAAAAGTATCGTTTTGCTTAACAATCGCCGTCAATTCTAACATATAATTCTTCTCCGCACGGAGAGTCTCACTGAGGTTACTATGACGAGCCTGAGATTCTTCTTTCCATTCCTTACGACATAAATATCTGGGAAATAGAGGGCACATTTTTTTTTTTTTTTTATTTATGTTACCTCTGCACCTTTAAGTCAAGTACTCACTTTGTTATTTTACTATTGACATTTGGTCGAATGTCGTCGATGTCAATATCACACAAAACAACAGACGTACTAAGAGTGCCATCGACCAGGATCTTACCCTTAAGCGAGAGGAAATGAATGCCAAATCGAGCTAGGCCCTCTTTGTTGCCTACAAATTATAAAATAATTTACCAAGTTAAGAGATTTTCTTTCTTCAGGATTAGATTTAGAGTCTTACCTTGGAATAGGTTAACAATGACGCCATCAAATTGAAAGCTGAACCTAAATTGTGCATACTTTTTGTTTGTATCACTTTCCAGTTGAATGGCTTTGGCCGCTGGTGTTTTATGTCGTGGACTTTTGCCATCTGTCGATTTGAAGTTAACAAAAAACAATCTAGGTTTATTTATTGCCATTTTAAATGTAAACATAAATTAGCTTACCGGTTTTTTGGTGAACTTCGACAACTGCATGCTCTGGTTTGGGCGGCACATTTGCTTTAACAGTGGGGAATTCATCTTGACCTTCGGTTAGATTATTTTGCAATATCTTCATGAGGAGGCCGTAATCATCAGTATAAAGTTTCAACTACAAAAAAAAACACACACAATTAAAAAATAAATCTGTGGTAATAACAATAACGGCTGACCTCGATTGATTTCAAATGGCCAGACACATCGACTTCTGGCAAATCTTTATACCACCCACTCGATAGATTTCTCTTCACCACCAGAATGAAACTTATTGGATCCAGCATATTCACATGTCCTTTAAGGCCATACAAGGTCGCTGTCAATTGAAAAACAATTAAAACGCTTCTAATTAAATATGTTAAGGGTTTTTCAACAGGGACGCTACAAAAGTAGAGCGACAGGGACAGCAAACGACGCGACGTCATATTTCTTGCCGCTCTGTTGCCATTTCTCTTCAGTAAGGCCATTTCACGATGGAAAGATATACGAGCCAACAACGAGTTGAAGTTATTAAAATCTACTACCGAAATTCGGAGTCAGCCTCAATGTGCAACGTTAAGAGCGCTACGTCCAATTTATGGCCGTCATAATCGTCCTAGCAGATCAGCAATTGAGCGTCTAGTGGAAAAATTTGAATCCACAGGCACAGTACAAAATGTTCCCGTGTTAGTGAGACAATTAAGTGCCCGTAGTGTCGAGAATATTGCTGCCGCTGAGGCTTCAGTTACAGAAAGCCCAAAAGTGTCTCTCACACGTCGATCTCAAGCGTTGGGCATCTCTGCGACGTCGTTTTGGCGAATTTTGCGAAAAGATCTTAGCCTACATCCTTAAAAGATTAAATTGATGCAAGAAGTGAAGCCGCTTGACCACCAGAAGTGTCGTATCCCCATGTTCGTAAATTGGGCTGAGCAACAACTTGAAAATGATTCGGATTTTCATCGAAAAATCATCTTCAGCGATGAGGCTCATTTCCGGCTGAATGGCTTGGTCAATAAACAAAATACGCGCTATTGGTCAGCAGCAATACACACGTACTCCATGAGTCAACATTGCATCCCGAAAAAAATTACGGTTTGGTGTGGTTTACGGGCTGGCAGCGTCATTGGGCCGTACTTCTTCCGTGATGATCAAGACCGGCAAGATAATGTGAATGGGGATCGCTTCCGTTCAATGGTAACCTAATAATTTTGGCTCCGATTGGATGATATGGACTTGGAGGACATGTGGTTCCAACAGGACGGCGGCGGCGCTACAAGCCACACAGCGAATGTCACAATCAATTTATTGGAAACCAAGTTTGGAGAACGTGATATCTCACGAAATGGTCCAGTCGCTTGGCCGCCTCGGTCGTGCGATTTGACGCCGTTAGACTATTTCCTGTGGGGCTACGTCCAGTCTATGGTCTATGCCAACAAGCCAGCGACGATTGATGAACTTCGTACGAATATCGAACGTGAAATTGCAACTGTATCGGCCGATTTATGCTTGAAAACCGTTGAAAGTTGAGTTCAGCGTCTGGACTTCTGCAAGCGTGCTCGTGGTGGCCATGCAAAAGAGATCGAGTTCCATAAATAATGGCATCGAACGTACTTTTGTAGCGCTCTTATTGAAAAACCCTTTAGTTAGTAAATTTACCTTCATCCAGGTTCAAAGCAGCATAAGATGCGCCATCTTTGAGTTGTTGATCAACTGTCTTGTTTGGGTCGCATTCGGCTTCAGTTATCTGCACCTTTGACAGTTTCATATTTTTAAGTTCAAGTCGGATCTCATCCAAGACAGCTGGACTATGTTCATTCTAATATTTAAGTACATGAGTAAGATACATGCGTTTATCTCTTAATGACTTCAAATAATTACCTCAGGAACTTCAATTTCACTTGTTACATTCGACAAGCTCAGCATACCCAAATCAAAAGCAACTCCCTCTAAGCTAAACGAATTCACAGGAATAACAATAATCGGAGCCTTGATTTTGATATTGAGCTTCATTCGTGTTGCCTTTTGATAGGCATCGATCGCATTTTGTCTCGCTGCATCGGCAGCTGCAGCACTTGCATTAGCCAAAGCTTGTTGAGCAGCTTGGAAATTATTTAAAAAGCTCTGGAAATAAATTAATCAATGAATAGAGATTTGAAAATTTAAGCAAATTAAATCCACCTACCAGGACAGACGTGACAAACCAATTGAGAAATACTATTCTCACGCATCCAAAGCTTACATCGACTTTAATGTCATCTGAATTGTAATTTGACGTTTCCTCGAGATTAAACATAACAACTTGACATTTCAGAGCGTTCTCACCAACAATGGATAAAATCTAAAATGGCGTTGTTAGTGCTTCTCTTTGCATGATAAAGTCACTTTACTTACAGTCGGATGTATGGTGACTGGATTCAAATCCCAAACAATAACATTCTTTAGGACTAGTGTGAGTTCAGTATATGACGACTTTATTACAACTCCGGCAAAGAAATCTTGAACTTTGAGCAGGACTAAGTCACGTTTTCGACAAGTTAAACAGAATGCAACTTGCTCCATATTAGCATTGACTTGGACTTTGATGCTGTCAACGACTTTTCTTTTAATTCGAGCTGAAATGGAATGAAGAAGTTTGTGATTTATCTTTTCGCACAATTCAAAAGCAGAATCAAATATTTACATCGTTCTTTTTTCAGCTTAACACCATCATCCAACTCCGCTTCCTCGAAAATTGTTGTCAATCTAGTGAGGATACTTTCTGTGTCTGCGGTTGCAACACGATCTTTTGGCCCCATAGATTTATTGAAAATGTCCAGCTTTTGCTGCAGATTGCATCCGATCTAAATCAAAATATGAACAAGTTTAACCAGAGCGCTTATGGAGAGTAGACAATACGATGTAGCCCTTAGACAGGAACCCTGGGTACAGGTGGCAAAATTAAGGGTCTACACTCAAGAAAACTTCTGATGTACAAGTCCAACCCGGAAAACCGAAACAGTAATCCCAGAACTTGCATAGTAGCCAGGAAACAGTCTAATTTTTTTCTTCTGACTACTTACAGCAATATTGATCAAACAGAGATAAACCTGGAGCGAGAAGGGCTCCCATCGCTCATTCTCTCGTCCACGTATATGCCGCATGGCGTTACAGAAGGACCACCAGCTGATATCACAAATCTATTGATATCCTTTGCAAGTAAGAACAATTTTGACATAATCGTAGGGTGCGACTGCAACTCCCATCATGTGCAGTGGGGAAGCACCAATACTAACACTAGGGGCGAGTCCCTTTTTGAATAAATTATTGATAACAACCTTCTAGTAGCTAACAGAGGTAACACTCACACCTTTGTTACAAAAAACTGTAAGGAGGTACTCGATATCACCTTAACAGGCAATTCAGGCATTTGTCAGGTAGAACAGTCAGAAAATCAGCCTCATAATTGGAAGCTATGTTAACGCTCATCATTCTGTGTGGGGAAGCACTAACATCAACGAAAGAGGTGAGTCACTATTTGATTACATTCTTGGAACTAACCTCGTAGTAAGTAATGTTGGTAACGAACCTACCTTTGTCACTAGAACTAGACAAGAAGTTCTTGATATTACTCTTGTCTCCGACTCAATTCATCACATGATTCTGGACTGGAAGGTATCCAGAGAACACTCATTCTCTGACCACAGATACATCCAATTCGTAATCAATGTTGATGAAAAATGTTAGTCCACTAAAATTTCGTAATTACCGAAAAACCCATTGCACCACTTATAACTACACTTCAAAGTTTAATTAAACCAGGACTCCTTAGTCCCTCTCTTAACGCTAGTTAACTTGACAACAAAGTCAAGGACTTAATCTTAGCTATGAACAGATCGTTAGAGATTGCCTGTCCAATTGTGTAAGGGGAAAAAAGAAACCACATTGGTGGACCTCGGATCGCAATTCGCTCAGAAAAGAGTGTAGAAAACTTTTTAACAGAGCTAAATATACAAGACTGGTTTCTGACTGGGACTCATACAAAAGTTTCCAAAATAAATACAAAAAGGAACTAAGAAGATCTAAACGATCGTCCTGGCGATCCTTTTGTAATAAAATAGAAGAAACCTCTGAAGTCTCTAGGCTACGAAAAATTCTTTCAACAAATCCAGTGATACCCAGCTGTCTGAAAAGGGCCGATGGCTCCTGGACAAACTCTAGTGAAGAATCTCTTAACTTGCTACTTGATACTCACTTTCCCGGTAGCTCTCAAAATGGAACCTGTAACAATCAGTTGCACTCAATTACTGCAACATCATATCCACAAGGTCTAATCACAAGGGATAAGCTGCGATGGGCTATCAACAGCTTCGAACCGTACAATCGGCAGGACCAGACGGCATTATTCCAGCTGAACTCCAACAAGCCTCGGAAATAATCACACTAATTCTAAAGGTGCCTGCATCTGGTCCATATTCCCTCAGTATGGAGAGAAGTGAAAGTTGTTTTCTTACCCAAGGCGGGAAAATGCTCGCAAGTTAATCCTAAAGATCTCAGCCCCATAAGTCTATCATCATTCCTTCTTAAGACGTTAGAAAGACTGGTTGATATACACCTCAGAGCAAACATTGACACAAGACTCATGTCTATGTCTCAACATGTCTACTGTAAGGGTAAATCGGTTTAAACGGCGCTAAACACCTTAGTACGCACTATCGAATACTCCCTCCATCATAAAGAGTATACTATGGTCGCATTCCTTGATATAGAAGGCGCTTTCAACAACGTAGACACATCTGCACTGACATCTCTGAATGTGGGGAGTTCGCTTGGTGAGTTAATTCATACAATGGTAACTAGCAGAATAATCAACTCAGAACTAGGCCGCTGTTCCGCTAGAAGATTTGTCAGCAGAGGTACGCCACAAGGCGGTGTTCTCTCCCCTCTACTCTGGAATCTGTTAGTTAACGAAATTCTAACCTGTCTAGATAGGGAGGGTTTCAGAGTCATAGCCTATGCTGATGACGTTGCTATAGCTGTTTCACGGAAGCATCTTAATAGCTTAAAAGAACACTTACAACACACTCTAAATAAGTTTACACTTTGGACGAATCGGTGTGGTTTAAGCGTTAACCCACACAAAACCGATTTAGTCCTATTCACTAGGAAATATAAAATTCCGCACATCGACCCTCCTTCTATAAACGGTATCCAATTGAAGTTTTCAGAGGAAACAAAATATCTGGGTCTTATTTTAGACAGAAAACTAAATTGGAAGAGCATGAACATGAAAGAATAAGGAAATCTACGGTAGCTCTTTTCACCTGCAAGAAAGCCATTGGATCTACAAACCAGAATCACTCACTGGCTATACAGATAAACATCGGTAATCAGACCGATTCTTCCTTATGGTGTAACAGTATGGTGGACTGCCTTGGACGTAAAAATGACGATAAACTAAGTAAAGTCCAGCGCTCAGCATTCCTAAGTATGAGCGGATCATTTCGTACGACCCCATCTGCGGCACTAGATACCCTACTCTATCTGACACCTCTGGATATAATCAGCAAACAAATAGCTGATAGTTCTGCTA
Organism: Sphaerophoria taeniata; assembly: GCA_943590905.1. Classification (NCBI taxonomy): domain Eukaryota; kingdom Metazoa; phylum Arthropoda; class Insecta; order Diptera; family Syrphidae; genus Sphaerophoria; species Sphaerophoria taeniata. Next base: position 57,006,483 of record OX016540.1, read on the forward strand.
TTCGCCTGACTGCTTCTGCACAGTGGACTTACAATAAGATTGGCCACTCTGTTATTCTTAATTATCTAGAACAATTCCAAAGCACAAAGACTGCACCACTCCCCAACTACAGTTCGAAAAAAACTTTCAAACTTCAATACTTTCCCGATCTTTCTGGGAAAATAAAACATTCCTGGAAGACGAGGCAATCAACTTCTATACAGATCGATCGAAAACTAGTGATGGGGTTGGTGGAGTTGTGTACTCCGAACGACATTCAGCCTTCCAAATCACTGTAGCGTGTTTCAGGCAGAACTTTTGGCGATTAAGGAGGTCCTGTCCTGGCTCAGAGAAAACGTGGTATCCACATCTGATATCCGAATTTTCTCAGATAGTCAGGCAGCAGCACTTCCAACAGCTGCTGAATGCGCAAAATGTCGAGCGAGCTAATGACGAAAGAGAAGAAAGACCAGTCAAAGACCCAGTCTCAGCCCCCAGCACAGAAGAGGTAGAAAGAGCCATCCAATAGCTAAAATATAACAAGTCCCCCGGGTCGGATGGCATACCTGCGGAACTCTTTAAATATTGAGAAGGTGTTTTGATGAACCGCGTGCACCAGGTCATCAACAAAGTGTGGGGGGAAGAATGCATGCCCACTGACTGGTCGATAAGCTCCTATGACCCATCTTCAAAAAAGGCGATCCTATGTCATGCGAAAACTACCTGCTTAATGTTGCATACAAAATCCTATCCAACGTACTGTGTGAGCGTCTTAAACCTTTCTGCAATACAATAATCGGCACGTACCAGTGTGGCGTTTGGCCAGGCAGAACAACGTAAAAACTGGACGATAAGTAAAAAAGGGGAATTTATACTGGGCACTTTCGAAAGAAAAATTCTTCGACGTATTTTCGATCCGGTATGCGATGATGGCGAATGGAGAGAAAGGTTCGACCGAGTACTGTACGAGCTGTACCAAGTTGTGGATGTAGTCCAGAAGGCCAAGAAAAGACGACTACATTGGCTCGGCCACATCGAGCATATGGACGACAAAGCTCCAGCCAAGAAAGTCTTCTCATCCCAGCCCCCAGGTTCGAGACGACAAGGCAGACCGAACCAACGGTACAAGGACCAAATGACTGCGGATGCCAGAGCGCTTGGTTTCGTCGACTGGAGAGTGCATGCGAGGGACCTTTCACGATGGAAGGCTGCCGTGTCTCAGTCTGAGATCCTTCATGGATTGTAAGCCGGATAAGTAAGTAAGTAAGTAATCAGAACTCCCAGGCAATCGCCTACTGAACTTTGTCAAGTCCACCAAATGGCTCGATCAACCATAGAATTCATAGGTTAAAACACTTTTCAGAAGTTACAATACTTCAGGGTATCACAAGGGATCTACATTGATCTAAGTGTGACGGTAACAAAATAAACTGTCAGCCCATATAACCTAACCTAACCAGAGCGCTTCGAAAAATAAACACGCACCTCCATTAGCTTCAGCAAACACTCTTGATGCAGGGTCAATGCCAATTTAGCAAACTTAATATCAATTAGTTGTTCAGTCGAGTTGTATTTCGTATTGAATTCAGGAGTCGCTTTATTAACCTTTAAATAGAAAAAGAATGTTTTTCATTAAGAGAATTTTACATATACAAGGAGTGCAATGTTTACCATTGTGTATCCAACCGTCAGCAAATATTCACTCTCCGTATTTGATCTTGGAGTATCGATTATACTTAAAACATTCGATTGTCCTGAACAATTATCAAACTGAGTAAGGTTTATAGCTCCAAGCCTAAGAAACACACGAAATTTCCTGAATCTCAACTCTCTCCAAACAAAATGCGCAGTCAACTTACTTCACAGTTGCAACCAGCTCATAAGTACGCTGAGCCATGTAGCCTTCTAGTTGAAGCACTTGGAACGATAGGATCTTGTCGTCGGTAATTGGAGTGTCCAAGCACAGATTTGAGCAATCTTCGAATCCATTCGGTGCCATTTCTTCAACTGGTGTTCTAAACTTCTCAGATGGTGTCTCGTCAAATGACTTCTGTTCGGCGCCCACATACCTGTACAAGGTTATACCGAATTCTATTGAAATGGAAATCTATTACTGGATGTTCATTTCTCCTTTAATTTTGTCACCTTTGAGAGCAAAGGTCATTTCCAAATTGGTGTATTGGAAAATTTCAGTGGACAATAATTCATCTTGAGTTGTTTTTTTGGTCTTCACTCTTAGAAGTTCCTGATCGATTAGCCTTGAAAGAGATGCTCGCGATGTCGCCGCCATACTGACGCTCCTCTTCAGTGACGATTCAGGTACATTCGATTCTGGCATAGGTAGTCCTGTAACAATGTTCAACGCCTCGAATATTCTATCTTCAGTTATGTTCAACATAACCGATGGAATCAGAACTAGAAGAGAACAAAACATGAACATAAGTTGCAGTAATTAATTTGGACATAACTTACTGCCAACTTTGGTTTTTGGTAGACGAGGATCGTCTGTTATTAAACAAACTTCTGCAGTGACGATCAGTGAGGTATGCTGTAGAATATGCATTTCGCACAGATTTTTATGTTTGAGAACATTTGCCCAGTTCTCTTTCGGCTTTACGACCAAAACTTGAATGTTTTCCATTTCGACTTGGAATGTATCATAAGTCTGGGCCATCATTGTTTCTAGGATTACACTTGCAGTGTGGCCGGCACCAAACATATCTTGAACTTGACTCATTCGTAAGGTACGAGGAGCTGATGTGATGCGTAACTCTCCAAGACTCAGAACAATCAACGATGTGTCGTCGGGAATATATTTTCCTTTTGCCGGAAGAATGAGTATATTTGGCATTAATTTTATGTCAACTTCTAAAATTTGATGTTTGTCAACAATGTACGCAAGTCCAGTTGCTGAACGCTCTTTGAAGTTAGACATTCTTTCAGAAGCTGCGTCTCCAATTCTGTAAACAATGAGGGAAAGGTTAAACATTGTTAAGTTCTTATTTATTATAATAACGGTTCCCAAACGGATAGACAAAAGTGGAAGATGATTGTCTAGAGACGCATGTTGGATAAGTTGGTTTTTACAGCACGGCAAATATTACGCTCCATGGGGTAAGCCTTGACGTGGCGGAGCGGCTTACGGTAACTTAACTACTACTATGAAGCTTAGAGCTACGCGATCGCGAAACTTGTTTTCGCAGAAGAGCCTCCCATGGTCGACAGGTCGAAGCGGAGTAGGCTGTTACTACTAATTACCCCACAACGAAGGAGCACCAAGGCACTCCCAACGAGGGACGGCAGCGAATTAATTTCTTTTTTTGGAATCAACGGTGGCGTCTTCAGTTCCAGTTAGGCCCAACTACTTGGTGACCACCTTTACGGCCTACTTCGACTTAGAGCGGTTTTTCCGGCTCTTGCACTTGAAGTCACATCAAGTGCCTCGTACTCCAGGTTGAGGGTTGTACGTCGGGGTGACTTCCCGACTACGTAGAAAAGCACCTAGTTGCGAAGCAACAACAGGCTTCGGAAACGGACGGATACACTGATGACGACCCAAGCAAATGTACTAAGGACAATGAATTTCGGATATGCACTTGGAATGTTAGGCCCCTTAATAGACCACGTTCTACCGAACAATTAGCGGAGACCCTCAACTGCTGCAAAGCAGACATTACCGCTTTCCAGGAAACGCGATGGGATGGACCGGGCAAAAGGAGGATGAAAAACTGCGACATCTACTATGGTAATTGTTACCGAGAGCAACAACAGCGGCTCTTTGGATGCGGATTCGTCGTGGGAAGCAGACTCAGGCAAAAAGTCTTGAGCTTCAAATGTGTAAGCGAACGCATCACGACGATCCGAATCAAGGCTTAATTCAGCAACATTAGCTTAATATGCGCGCGTGCCCCCACAGAAGAGAAAAAGGACGACACCAAAGACGAATTCTACGAGCTCCTCGACAAAACATATGAGCAATGTCCTAGCTATGACATTAAAATTGTCTTCGTTGATTTTAACGCAAAGCTGGGAAAAGCGAACATCTTTGGTGGAACAGTCAGAAAGCACAGCCTGCACGACACCACTTCCGATAACGGATTCAGGCTGATCGATTTTGCGGCGGGGCGAAATGTTGTGGTAGCAAGCACCTGGTTCCTACATCTCAACATCCATAAAGGAACACGGAGATCTCGTGATCATTCAAATGTCAACCAGATTGATCACATTGCGATCGAAGGCATTCTAGATGTTCGAACTTTTTGAGGAGCCAACATCGATTCGGACCACTACCTCGTCGTAGCCAAGGTAGTACAAGGAAATGCTGCAAGAAAATTCGAAGTCGGACGGCTACAATCGCAAGAGATCACCAGATCTTTCTCTGATCGAGTGTCAAGTAACCTCTTAAGGAGTCCTATGCCGCCAACATCAAGTATCGAAGACCAATGGCAACGTTGCCAGAAAGCAGTTAGAGATCCCGCCTCTAATCTGCTGGGTTTCACACAGCCACCAAAACGAAGCCCCTGGTTTGACGAAGAATGCAGGCAGGTCCATGCACCCAAGCAGGAGGGGATGTGGAAAGACCACTTCTGTAGACTGTATAACGGCTACGACGAACAAAATCCCGCCATCAGGCAGGAGTTCTTCGTCGGACACGATGATAGAAAACAATTCCGTGAACCCGACCTAGAAGAAGTGAAAACGGCAATATCACGGCTGAAATCCAACAAAGCCGCTAGAGCAGATGGTCTAGCTGCCGAGCTGTTCAAAGCCACAGGCGACGATCTAGATAGGAGCATGCACCAAATCATCTGTAAGATATGGTCGGAGGAATGCATGCCCGATGAATGGAATGCAATGGAATGTGAACGTCTGAAGCCTTTCGTCAAAAATCTGATTGGCCCTTATCAATGTGGCTTCAGGCCAGGAAAGTCTACCATCGACCAAATTTTTACGTCGCGGCAGATCCTGGAAAAAACCTATGAACTTAAAATCGATATCCACCACCTTTTCATCGATTTTAAGGCCGCGTATGACAGCATCTACAGAGACGAACTGTATAAAGCTATGTCTAGTTTTGGCATCCCTGCCAAGCTCATTCGCTTGTGCAAAATAACGATGGAGAACTCACGCTGCGTTATCAAGGTTGGCAACGAGCTTACGGAATCTTTCGATGTCAAAAAAGGATTCAGACAAGGTGATGCGCTGTAGTGTGATTTCTTTAACATCGTTCTTGAGAAGATAGGAGTTTTGGACTCCACCGTCAACACCAGAGGCACTATCTCCCAAACATCAGTTCAACTTTACGCGTACGCCGATGATATTGATATAATGGGAAGAACACAGCGTGATGTCAATGGCGCCTTTGTGAGAATTGAGACAGAATTGGCAAAATTGGTTTAGCGGGAAAAACGAACTATATGCTGTCTTCGAGAAAGGACACCCAAATCCGACGGCTCGGACAGAACGTCACAATAGACACATACAACTTCGAGGTAGTTAAGGAGTTTGTCTACCTAGGCTCCGCTATCAACACGGACAATAACACAAGCGCTGAGATAAGACGAAGAATTACTCTTGCTAATCGCTGTTTCTTTGGGCTAAGAAAGCAACTGAGTGGAAAAGCCCTCTCTCGAGCAACTAAGGTCAAACTGTACAACACCCTCATCATCCCTGTCCTGCTATATGGTGCAGAAGCATGGATCCCAACAAAATCGGATGAATGTGCTTTAGGCTGTTTCGCGAGGAAAGTTCTTCGGGTCATCTTTGGCCCCGTGTGCATTGATGGGGAATGGCGAAGAAGACACAACAGCGAACTTAACGGGTTGTACAACGACATGGACCTAGCCAGAACGGTCAAGGTCCAGAGACTCAGATGATTCGGTCGTTTAGAGCGGATGGACACCAATGCTCCGACACTATTCCAGAGGGACGTAGTAGGAGAGGAAGAGAAGGCGCACAAAAGTGGAAGAGGACCTCAATCAACTTGGAGTGCAAAACTGGAGACAGCTAGTTAGGGACCGAGCTGGCTGGCGGAGACTGTTGATTGAGGCCCAAGTCCACACCAGACTGTAGCGCCACCTTAAGTAAGTAAGCAAGGCAATTAATATAGTCATATGAAATTTTAATCCTAGGACCAGCAGATTGCCTCAGTCGCCAGTGCTGTTATGCGTCTGTAGTTCATTACATTTACGTAGGAAGTACTGTGATGTCAACGTCAAGATCAATTTAATGCGTGGAACATGTGAGGTTTTGTTCAGAAGGGTAAGCTTTAGTCTTTAACGCTTTTCAGAGCAGAGACTTCATCAATGCCAAGGAAGCATAGAATTTTAACAATAACAACTTACTCTGACAAGTTGACAGATTTTGGTGGTGTAAATGCTTTCGCTAGTTGCAGAATGGTATCAGAATCGTAAATGATTTGAAGAGGTCTGCTATGAATCATCAATCTTTGGTCACATTTCTTAAAAAAAACAAGAAAATATTTAATGAAATAAGTTTGAATGTAAGAAAAAGATGATAACAAACCTTGTCAAGAGGATTAGTCTCAAACAAAACATTAATCAGGCTAAATTCATCCGTTACTTGAGATTCAATCAAAGTGGGAAGATAGTCGCCTTTCTTAAGGCCAGTTAACTTCATCTCCTGGACACCAGCGGTCACACTATAATCAAAATCGTATTATTTCTTCATCAATAAATATTAGAATTACCTTATCGCATTGGCAGATGGTCGCTGCACAACCTTGCATGTTGCTAAAGTAAAATTCATAAGCATAATTGCTGTGTCAGCTGGTGGATCTACACGAGCAGCAGCTTCAGTTGTATCGTAAACACCAATTTCTAGTGCTTCAAGTTTGAAATTCATCTTAATTGCTTCGTAGTGTTCAGGAACAACCTTTATTACAGAATTTTGCTCATAACCGATGGCTTTGTAGAGTTTTTCTTTTTCTGCGTCAGTCATTGCAGCTTCGAACTTCTTCACTGTTTCAAAAATGAGTAATTTAATAAAATTGTTCGTTGTTGCTGTCATTTGAATGAAACAAACCAATGTTATCGGATTTATCTTCTCCATTAGTCTTAGTTCCGCCCCACCAACTACTAAGCCATCCCTTTTTCTCACTATTTTTCTTCTCTTCTTCTTTTTTCTCTTTTTCAACTGCGATTTGAACTCGATTATGGATCAATACCAAATTGAATAGATCCAGTTTCTGTTCGCACAAGTTGCAGGTTTCAATAAGAGCAGCCGAGGGTTTTCCTTTGCACAGTTTCATTTCTTTGAGCGACTAACCAAACAAACAAACAAAATAAGAAATTCATTTTTTTAGAGGAATTTAAATGCGATTTTACCGTTGCATATGTGGCGCACAGTTCACGATGTTGTTTTATATACTCCCAACACCAGTGGCGAGCTTTTGTTCGTATGTCTTCTTCAAGAATGGAAGTTATTGCGAATTTCCACCATTCCCTGTAGTATCCTTTGTATGCTGGAAGTAAAAATAATATAAAATCGGGTACTAGTTTAAAGGCAATTCTTACGTTTAGCGTATGGGCGATATTTTCTGTATGGCTGTCCCAACTGCATTCGATTCATGGAGTCGCCGAGTTTTAAGATATCCTGCAGGAGGTAACGAAAAAAAAATTAATCAACTTATTGCAATCAAGCGTTTTTTTTTGCTCTGAAACTATAATATTAGGTAAACGACCATTATTTAGGCAATACATTGGAATAGATGCATGAGAACACTTATGTAATGACAATGGACTACGAGCCATAGAAATTGCGGCATCTAAGCTTTTCGCATAAGGTTCCATGAAGCCCCTTGAGTAATACTGAAGTCACTCCACTAAAGATGAACTAGATCTCTCTGTGAATCATCCCACCGAATCAATGAGGAGTAAAAAGAAACCTCACTGGTGGCACAAAGAACTAGAACCATTTAGGAAAAATTGTCGCAAACTCTTCAATAGATCTAAGTAAACTAGATCTCCCTCTGACTGGGACTTATACAGGGAGCGGCAAAATGATCTGACGGTTTTCGCTGCCACGCTGGCGAGCGAGTGAGTGGTGGGGGGTGGTGGGGATAACGGCTTTCCAGAGCCTACGTGCGGACATGTTCAGTAGCCATGGAGCGGTGGACGGCTGAGCACCGTGCGTTTGTCGTAGAAGCGTTTTTTAAAAGTGGCGATTCCTGTGTTACTGTTCAGCATCAGTTCCGTAGACGATTCAATGTGGGCCCACGTGGTAAAGTCCCAACTCGAAACACCATTTTGCTGTGGGTGAATAACTTCAGAGCCAAGAAATAGCCAACCTGTCTCCTGCAATGTTAGGGAAAGTGTTTGAAAGTTTCAGTGCAAGATTGGAAGAATGCATGGCCCGAGATGAACATCATTTGAAAGACGTCATCTTCAAATCTTAAACGGAGCAAATTCGCCTTTTTTCAGTTATTTTTATAAATGTTCATAAATACCAATCTGTAATATGCAATAAAACACTTTTTATCACTATAAACGTTTGAGTTATTTACATTTTAAAACCGTCAGATCTTTTTGCCGCACCCTGTATAAACAAGCTCTAAAGCAATATAAGAAAGAAGTAAGGAAGAGCAAGAGGTCTTCTTGGAGAAACTTCTGTGGAAAAATAGAAAATACTTCAGAAGCCTCAAGACTCAGGAAAATTCTCTCAAAAAATCCAACAATACCCAGTGCTTTAAAGACAGAAGCAGGCATGTGGACTACCACAGCTGAAGAATCTCTTAATCTGTTATTAGACACCCATTTTCCAGGTAGCTCTTACATATTAGGCTAAAAACACACCAAATTAGACAAGACGTCTTTTTGTCTTTGGACAAAAAATCGTGGACACAAGTCCATTGCTCGGTTGCAGTAAATACATGGGCTTGTATAGGAGCAACACTCCGAAGCGGACAAAGACATGACATTTTGACTTTGTCGGCCCCGGTGTGGGTTGGAATTCGACACGATTTTTTGTCGAAAGACAAAAATACGACTTGTCTGATTTGGTGTGTTTTTAGCCTAAAACGACTTAACATCTGAGTCTCAAACCGTTACAAACGATATAGTGGATCTAATAATGCGGGAAAAATTGCAATGGGCTGTAGATAGCTTTGATCCGTATAGATCTCCAGGACCAGACAGAATCATTCCAGACGAATTACAAAAATGCTCAGACATGATCATTCCATCATTGGAGATCATTCTGTCTAGCTGTGTAAGGTTGAGATATATTCCCAAACCCTGGAGAAACACTCTCACGTTAAACTTAAAGATCTACGACCAATCAGCATATCATCCTTCCTTCTTAAAACCCTGGAAACATTGATTGAAATTCACATCAGACATAACTTGAAACCATGTCTTATTTCCACAGCTCAACATGCGTACTCTAAGGGAAAATCAGGAGAAACAGCACTTCACTCGCTGGTTCGTAGTATTGAATATTCCCTCAAATACAAAGAATATAACCTAGAAGGAGCATTCAAAAACGTCAGCTACCAGGCGATCACAACAGCAATGGACAAGCTGAAATCAGAGAAATCACTCATAGATCTAATAAGTCTCATGCTTAAAAGCAGGACAATAACTTCCAGCATGAGGAGTTTTACTACCACTAGATCGGTGAATAGAGGTACCCTCAAGGTGAAGTCCTTCCGCCTCTATTATGGAACATGGTAGTTAACGACATCAATGGAAGCAGAGGGTTTCAAGGTGATGCTGACGACCGACGTTGCAATATCCGTATCTGGGAAGCACCCTCATGGTCTCGGGGAATTCCTACAAAATGCTTTAAACAGGCTAACAAATTGGACTAAGCATTGTGGCTTGGACGTCAATCCACATAAAACGGAACTGTAACTCTTTACGAGAAGATACAAAATTCCTCAGATTAACCCACCCACGATTAAAGCAATACCCTTAAGCTTTTCCGACCAAGCCAAATATTTAGGACAAAAAACTAAATTGGAAGGGAAATATTGATGAAAGAGTAAAAAGGTTACTGTAGCACTTTTTGGTGCCGTGTCATAAGGCCATAGGTCATAAGGCCATATACTCAAAAATTTTGAGTATATGGCCTTATGACACTTTTAAATAATTTTTTTCCTGAAATCCCATAGTTCAAATAAAAAAAAAAAAACATTTCTAAATAACGTACATAAAATGTTTATTCAAATTAATTAAATATTCATATAATGACCATAATTAAAGGAGATATGCATACATTAACGTGCATTTCAGCTCTAAACAGTTTTGATGTTTTATAGAATTCGTTTGCAAATTGTGCAGAGAATTGCGTTGTTATTCTTACATGAGTTAATGTATTGAAAAAGTTATGAATTTCAAAGAATCGATTTTAATCAATTTACTTGATATACAATTTAAATTAAGAGAAAAATAAATCGTTGCTCGCGCGAGCGGAAAAATTTTTTTGGCCCAGAGAGAATCAATTTGGGGTGTGAAAATAAAAAAATTCGCGCGAATTTTTTTATTTTCACACCCCAAATTGATTCTCTCTGGGCCAAAAAAAAATTTCCGCTCACGCGGATTTTGTATTTTCACACCCCAAATTGATTCCCTCTGAGGCAAAACATTTTTTTTCGCTCACTACGCCTTGCGCAAATGAGTATTTTATTTCCCAATCTTAATTTATATCAAGCACCTAAATAAATTAAAGTCTATTCTTGTAAATTCAAAATGTTTTCTATAGTGACCATTTATTCAAAAAAGTCGTAAGTAAATATGGCCCCATGACTTTCACAATGTTCCTTATTACCATCATATGGCAATTTGTAGCTTTTAAAAGTGTCATTTGACCATATGGCATAAAGTCGCAAATAAATATGGCCTTATGACGCTTTGGAAAGTGTCATAAGGCCATATGCTCAAATATGGCCTTATGACGCTTTTGAAAGTGTCATAAGGCCATATACTCAAAATTTTTGAGTATATGGCCTTATGACCTATGGCCTTATGACACGGCACCGCACTTTTTATTTGTAAAAAGGCCATAGGCTCAAAATGGGGCTTCTCCCCAAAAATAACCCCCTGGCTATACAGTTCGGTAATCAGACCGATACTCATTTATGGAGTTGTCGTATGGTGAACCGCACTGGACAAGATGGTAAATTTGAATAAACTCATTAAAGCCCAGCGGTCGCTCAACACCAACAGTAGCCTTGGAGGTGCTTATAAACGTAACACCTCTTGACATCTTCTCCAAAATGATGGCAGCCAACTCATGCGTGAGGCTTAGAGCCATCTCTCAATGGATAGTAACAACACTGATCATACTACTATTTTAGACAATTTCAGATCCATCCCAGATCGCTTAGACTATACCACCCCAAAAATGATATTCGATAGCAACTTCCATGTTTCAATCCCTTCAAGATCTTCTTGGGAAGAAGAAAGACCTCTGGAAGAAAACACGAAACACTTCTATACAGACAGTTCAGAGACCGACTACGGCGTTGGAAGTGCCATCCACTCGAAACAACCCAATCAATGTAGTGTGTTCCAGGCAGAAGTAATGGCGATAGAACAGGCACTATCCTGGCTGAAAGGAAACGTTATATTTTGCAAGGATATACGTATATACGTATTTTATCGGACAGCCAAGCCGCTCTCAAATCTCTCGCGTCTGTCTCCACAAACTCTCTAATAGTCCACAACTGTCGTTCATCTCTGAATGAGATGACGGAACAGTTTAACATTCACCTCATTTGGGTGCTTGGCCTCAGAGACTTTCCGGGAAACTGCATAGCCGATTGGCTCGCCAAAAACGGAATACTTCTGCTCACTGTTAGACAAAGACATAACATGCAACCATCTTCTCAAACAAAATGCTCTAGAATCAACAAATGCTAGATGATCACAAAGTACCACCTGCCTAGCAACCAAACAAATATGGCCAAGCATAAACCTGTAGTGTTTGGCAGGTTTTGGCTGCTAAGTAGAACGTCGTGGGTTCGACTCCTACATCTTTCACGGGCACTGCCTCTTGCGAAGAACTGACAAAACTTCCAAGAGTATCAATCTGTCATGAAAAAGTGCTTCTCAACTTTGCCGTTCGGATTCAGCGTTAAATTGTAGGTCCCCCCAATTCTTCACACGCGCACCCAGAGAATTATTGATGAGAGTAAGCCACTTAGACCTTGGCTCTTCAAGAGCTCTCACACCACTCTATTTATTTTTATAGATTTGAAACGGTCAAAAGGCTTGATTTCCTTGAGCAGACAAAATTGTAAGCTCCACAAATGGAGTCATAACAGGACACTGCCTCATAGGTAGACATGCTTTGAGGCTAGGTTTCTACGCAAACGACTTCTGTAGAAATTGCATGGAGCAGGAGGAAAAGCAAACAGTCCAACACCTTCTATGTACATGTCTGACACTCTCCAATAGAAGGAATAACTCTCTAGGTAATCCCTTCTTCGATAATACCAGTGAACTGGAAACGATCGAAACAAGATGTCTCTCTCTAACTTCATTAAAAGTACAAAATGGTTTGTTTAAGTTCATTACTCTCCCATGAGTAACTTCTTTAGTTGTATCACAATGGGCCCTTGAGGTCTAAGTGAGTCAAAAACATCTAGACAGCCACTCCAACCTAACCAAACCTATCTATAAATAAAAAATGGTATGCGGGGTGCTGTGTTTATCTATCTAAAAAGAATTAAATACTTTTTTCGATTGATTGATTTTTTTACGATTCTTTATATAATTTTTTGATTACCTGAAACTGTTCACTCGTAATTCCAACATGCAATTTTTCCATTTCCAATGAGAGATCAATTTTTGGTAAAACAAACGGTGGGTCGTCATACTCTGGGTTCATATTGAGCTGAAGCTTTGCCATCGAACAAATTGGTCCAACAACTAAACAAAGTCAAATTCATAAAAACCTGATCACAAATTTGTGTTGCGCTATTTAAACTTACTGTAATTATATCTGGAAGGAATTAGATCCTTCCGGGCTATGTTAGTTCGGAACAAACTCGAAATCTCTTCCATGTCACCCTTTTTATCCGCAAACAGGTCAATTGCGCAATTCATATACACCGAAAAGCTATCTAAATTGGCAATTTTGTAGACCCGACTCGCTTGCTGGGTCATGTAACATTTCATCCAATTCAAATCGGTGGTATATAGTTCCAGTTCGTTGAGGGTAATACCAAATGCAAATGGATTGCCAGTGGTTGTCGTGTCCTCATATCTGATGTGCACATTTGCAATTTTCAATTGTAGATTGTTTACAATTTGTGCGGTAAGTTTTTCGGTGAACGACTGATCTGGTTTCGGTTTATCTGAAAACGGGAGAAAAAAATGTCATCAAATGGAACAATTTTATCAAATTTCTTGTTGTGGTAACCTTTTTCCAGCTCCATCCGTTTCGCATCTTCGAGCTTTTGCAATGCAGCTTTCTTGGCTTGCAAGTCATATTGAGCTTCTTTTTCGGCGTTGTATTCGATTGATTGTTTTGGCGAAATAAGGATGTAGAAGTCTTCGATTTGTGCAACAACGGGCTCGCCGTAGAGATTTTTCCATGGAATTTTCAATACCATTTTTCCTAGACAAAAATAAGAAAAAAAAGAACACTTTAACAATAAGGACGGGTTTTGCATCATTAAACGAAGCTCATACCAAGGAACCCATGGACCAGTTGTACGGGTAGGTCCAAATCATCCAAGGCATTTTCACGCAATTTTAAATTGTTGAGCACGACATCGCCTGGAATAATAGAAATGAAGAAGTTACTTAGAGGCAGATTCAAACAACTAAAAGCTTAAAATGCCACTTATGTATTTAATTTGCTGTAGCGTAGTGAACGTTTTTTTCAATTGGTGAAGAGCAGAGCAATTGATTCCTATATACTTTGCTTTTGATGAAAAATCAATGTTGATACCACTTGACACAAAAAACCCAAATTAACCGAACAATATATGTACGTACTACAGCCATACTTTCTAGAGCCTAGGCTATTAACATAATAATAATAAACCCCGCCAGACTATGCAGAAATACGGAAAACACTATTTACAACCTGATGGTTCAGCCAGCAATAAAAGCAATAAAACCGAGAGAATTGCAGAGCTCGCCGACTGGCTCATTCGGATTATTGAGGGAGCCTTTTGGGCTCTGTGAACCTGGTACCCGACTTTTGAAATCAAATTCTTCATTTATTTATTTTGACAACTTAGGGAAGGTAGTTGATTGTAGTGAAGTTAATATTTTATTATTTATAACATTAGCATAACAATTACAACTACAATTACAATTTTTCTTAAATCTAGGAATTTGATCATTACAATTTTTATTATTAAATTAAATCTAATTTTTTAATATTTTAAACAATTTTCACCACTTAAGACATAAAAGTTAAATTTAAAATTTGTAGATTTAATGTTATCAAAGGGCACGGTATGCCCAGTCAAGTTCTAGCACTACTCCCTTTTTACAGGATCGAACTCAAGCACATTTTTAACCCCCCATAACTTTTGAACCCATAGAGTTAGAAGCTTCAAATTTGAATTACGTATTAACTTCATGGGCATAAAGGCCCTGTGAAAAACATAATTTTGTAGAACCACTACTTCCTGAGATATTGAACAGTAAACATTTTCAAAACCGTAATTGACTGACTGACTGATCATCAAAATAATGAAGCACTTCTAACAATAGCAGAATGTTGAATTTTTGTACAATGGAAGATTTTCGGGTGTATACAAAGAAAAAAATCCAAAATTTCAATTTGCTCATTCAGGAGGTGTGGTATCCGCCCACTTTCTAAAACTAGTCGTAGGATGTTGAAATTCGGAATTCTGATAGGGTTTTGGTTGAATATAAGGAAAAATATAAGTAAAATATTATTGTTTCATTTAGGGGCGTAGTTTCCGCTCACTATCTTAAAACGGTCGTATTATGTTGAAATTTGAAATTCTTGTAAGGTTAAGGTTGAATAACATGAAAAAAAATGAGAAAAAAAATCTATTTCCATTTGGGGGCGTGGTATCCGCCCACTTTGTTAAAATGGTCGAAAACGTTTAAATTCGAAATTCTGATAGGGTTTCGGTTGAGCATAAGTGAAAATATAAGTATAAAAAAATATAAATTAAAGGGGCGTGGCTGCCACCCACTTTCTCATAATGGTCATAGTATGTTGATATTTAGAATTCTGGTTTGTTTAAAAAAATTAAACTCCATGAGTAGGTAACTTTCTTTAGTGGTTTCACAATGGACCCTTGGGGTCTAAATGTGACATCTAGACAGCCACTCTAACCTAACCTACCTATTATTTATTTATAAATTGGCAGAGCAATTATATTGTTAAAGTTTGCAAATTTCTAGCTTATTTAGTGTAAGTACAGGGTGCGCCAGAGAAACTTACTTATTTGAAAAAATTCCCGCGCGGTGAGTTGGGCGGGTAGAGGGGCAAGAGGGGGCGCATCTGGAGGGGGAAGTTCCCAAGTTTGTTTCTCCCTCCAGTCAGTTGCCATCATGCTCTGGTCTAGAGAGCAGCGGGCCTTCGCAGTTGAGAGCTTCTTTTCTAACGGTCGCTCATGGAGCTCGTTACAGGAACATGATCGAGGAATTTTTTCTTCCAAGACTCGAAGAAATGAACGTTAGGAACGTGTGGTTTCAGCAAGATGGAGCCACAGCACACACAGCACGAGACGAGACAAAAAAATGGGATATTGTATTCTCAAATTAAAAAAAAATTTAAAACAATAACTGAAGTACTTTTTTTTTATTGACCTTTCAAATAAGTAAGTTTCTCTGGCACCCTGTATTTTGAGGTTCAAGCTTTCATAAAATAAAACTTTGCAAAAAGATGTGATTTTTAGCAGAACAAACTATGGCACTAACAGTCCTCTAAATCAGTTAGTAAGAAACTATAATAAATTCTCAGTTCTGTTTACTACTATAACTAGCAGTACCCTGCCACGCTTCGCAGTGCCTTCACTTTTTTACGCTGCTACCACACTATCCGCTACCCTCCTACCCTCCAGAGCTACCTGCTACCCGCTAAACCTCTACCCCACTACCCGCTACCTACTACTTCAACACACTAACCGCTACCCCTTTACCACGCTACCCGCTACTCACTCCCGTTACCCATCACCACGCTACGCGCTACCCGCTACCTACTCCCCGCTACTCCACTACCCGCTTCCCACGCCCATTATATCTCAAAAACAACAAATCTAAAAAAGAAAATATATCGACTGCAAAAAATGTCAAGTGTACGTTTTTTTGTCGATGGAAAACAATATTTTACGAATATATATTTTCTTGACTGACATAAAATAATACATTTTCAATTTACATGAATAATTTCAGATCTGACATCTGAGATCTGACAAACATAATTTTCAATATTTGAAATTGATCATATTTTTTTTTATTTTGATGGGGTAGTAGTGAGCAGTTTTACGTCGGCACCTAGCAATTAAGCCTTATCCGACGTGTGACCATTCACATTGGTATCTGTTTGTTAGAGTTGATACTCTCCCTTAATCACACTGTTTGAAACTCATCGTTATCAAACTTTTGCGTATGTTATCCCTTCATCGCATTTAAATTTCAATTGTGTTTTCAAGTACCAGTTTATTTCTTCCATGAAGAAACCATAATGGTAAATGTTTTTCTATCTATATAACTGAGCTTGAGAGACGTACACTCAATTACCGAGAACGAATCTCTCGTCAACCAACAGCCCCTCTGAAACTCCCACAAGGGGGCCTACCGCTTCTGTAGTTGGCGTTCAAAGGTCATAAGACACAATGAACGGGGCTCCAACTACCCCAGAGTACCAGTTTATTGAATAGACCTGGTAGTCTTTCTATTGATTATATGTACTCTTACGTTACACTTTTTCAATAGGAGTTTTTTAATGCAACTTTCGTTCTTATCATGGATTAACAAGGATCCGCTGGCATCCTTGTCATGCAGCCTCTTGCCAGTTGTCAGGGCGGTAGAACAATTCTGGAAGACTGCATGACTTTAACGTAAAACCATTCGCCTAGATCGTCATCTAGTTTCTATCCTGCACCACGCGGAGGTTGGCTTTTCCGCACTTGAGCTTAGAGAAATATTTACTCGATATTGCAAAGCAACACTTTCTAAATAACTCGACCCACTCATCGCAGGGCAATTTTGATGGGGTGGAAAAAGTATGTTTTTTTAACATTGGCAAGGATCCCTAATTTTTTGAAAATGAAACATAGCCTATGTCACTTGGGAATAGTGTAGCTTGCCAATGGTGAAAGAATTTTTTTAAATCGGTCCAGTAGTTTCGGAGCCTATTCATTTCAAACAAACAAATAAACAAAAAATCAAACCTTTCCTTTTTATAATATATTAGTATTAGTATAGATTAAATAAATTAAATCAGAATAAAAACATAACAGGTATGTAAAAAAAAGAGCCAAGTTCTCTTATCTGCGAACAACAATGTTCGCATTAAAAGAAAATAGAAAATAGTTTGGCTGAAAATTTACAAGTTCACTTGGCAAGTTTGATGCGTGATTACTAACATTTTAAAACTTGAACATTGAACTTGTAAATTTTCAGCCAAACTATTTTCTATTAATATTGTTGTAGTATCTTCTGTGATTCCAAATATTCAATACAACACTTTTACATGTAAGAACTTGGTGTTCTTTTGGATCTCATTACTTTTGGTGGCTGACTTTTTACACATTGTTGTTCGCACATATGAGAATCTTGCTCTTTTTTTTACATACCTATTATGTTTTTATTCTGATTGAATTTATTTAATTATAGTAGTAAACAGAACTGAGAATTTATTAAAGTTTCTTACTAACTGATTTAGAGGACTGTTAGTGCCATAGTTTGTTCTGCTAAAAATGGGACAAACATTTATATTTCTTCTCAGACTAGTTCGGCTAGTGTTGAAATTCAGTCTACAAAGCAAATTTGGAGACAAAATAGATCCATTCATGAGTCTATTAATGAATTAAAATTTCAAATATTCTCTGTGACCAGAAAGAGTTGGAAGGTTTATCAATTTAAGTCTGTCAGTATATGGAGGTAAAGTAGCATTTACTGTCCATGGGAATCGGAGAGAAAATCTTAAAAATCAACGCTGAATACTTTCAATTCTGTTCATATGTAGGGAGTGGTAAGGCGCCCATACGACACAACCGTATTCAAGAATCGGCCTTACAAAAGATATAAAAAGAATTTCAATAACATATGGATGACGAAACCAATGGTTTTATTTGCTTTTTTTATAATATAATTATAATGGTCAGTGAATGTTAGTTTTGGATTTAACAATATTCCAAGATCAGAAAAACTAGATATCCTGCACAAAAGTGTCGAATTCAACGCATAGTCAAAAATAAATATGTTCCGTTTGCGTGTAAAACTCATTGTCTTACACTTGTCTATATTTAAAGTCAAATGATTATTGTTGCACCATTCCCTAAATCTCTGTAGATCGTCTATAAGAAGCTCACAATCAGTGATACTGTTAATTGATCGAAAAATTTTGACGTCGTCAGCGTAGATTAATGTCATCGAGTTTTGAAATATAGAAGGAAGGTCATTAATGAACAATATAAAAAGCAGGGGACCGAGATGACTCCCTTGTGGTACTCCAGAATTGATAATAAATTGATGAGAATACAATACACTATAGACTCTATTTCTAAGATATGACGATATTATAATACAAAACGATTGATGAGTCCTAATTTATTGAGATTTTTCAAAGAATTGCGTGATTTAGCTTATCAAACGCTTTGCTGAAGTCGGTGAACACACAGTAAACTTGCGATCGATTTTCGAATACATTTAAACAATAAGTAGAAAAGTTCAATAAATTAGTGATTGTAGACTTCTTTTTAACAAAACCATGTTGATTGCCACATATAACAGAAGAACAGTTAAAAGACAGTATATCACAAAAAATTGACTCAAACAATTTAGGAATAGCGGAAAGCTTGGCAATAGGACGATAATTTGTTATTAAGTCCCTAGGACCCTTTTTATAAATTGCCGTAAGATGAGAATATTTCCAAAGATCTGGGAAAGTACAACACTTTAATGACTTTAATGAAAAGAAGAAATAACGGGTAGGATAAGTAGGACACACATTTTTTCAACATGAAAGATGGTATACCATCCGGTCCAGAATTAAAACAGTCGTCAAGTTTCAAGATGTTAGTTTTAATAGACTCTTCAGGAATTGCGAAGTTAATTGAATTCAGATGTGAATATTCGTCAATAGGAGGTAGTAGTTGTATAGGTAATTAAAGCTTTCTTCCAAATCGATGAAAAATCTTCTTATAGAAAAGACAAAAGGTCAGTAATTTAATTCGGTCAGTTTTTATTAAGATGAAAAGTCACGTTAATAAAAAAAAGGTTGAAATTGAGGGTTACGTTATTTCAGATATATTTCACGTTGAATTCTTTTTTCGAATTAACGTTCTTCTTCTTAACTTCAAGGTAGTTACTTCAACACTCCTTGAGTATTTGATTTGATTTGATTTAGAAAATTTTAAAAAGTCAAAGAATCATTGAGCTGTTCACCAGCCAAATTTAACACATACAGTCCGTAACAATTGGATAGCCTCACATATTTTTTTTTTTTGAAATTAACTGTTTTCAGTGATCTTCGATATGTTTCCAAGGAAAAATGATATTGGTGGAAAGGAGAGGATGAGAGTAAGTGAGTTTGAGAGAGTTTTCATAGTTTTTTTTAAAGTTAACGGGACTTTTTGAATTATTTTTGTTTAAATTCTCTTTAATGGGAATTTTTTTTGTAACATTAGAATAGCCTCAAATAACTATTTGCTCATTGTTAGTGAGTGTGAAGATCAAAAAGCGTTTAGATTAGAAAAAACAGTTATTTGTTTGTGTTTTATTCATTTGTACAGTTATAATGGGTCGAAATAAATCATTAAATGCAACAGAAATTGCTAAAATAGAGGCTTACCGTGATCAAAACCTCTCTAATCGCGCGATAGCAAAAAAATTTAATCGAAGTCCAAAAGTTATTAACAATTACTTAAAAAACCCATTGCTTTACGGAAACAATTATAAAGGTCGTGCTTCTGTACTTTCAAACAGAGAAAAACGGAAAATTATAAAATTGGCTTCCAATTCAACTAGTTCTCCAAGCAAAATTAAGCACGAAGTGGGACTGGAAGTTAGTCGAATGACGATAAGTAGGGTTATCAAGAGTGCCGAACATCTGAAGCGTCTGAAACTTAAAAAAAAACCACCACTTAACAAAGCGCGAAAACAACAGCGGCTCAATTTTGCAAAATTACACATGGCGTGGAACACCGATGGCAGTAGCCACTCAAACGATTGGCGAAAAGTTGTATTTTCGGATGAAAAAAAGTTCAACCTCGACGGACCCGACGGATACAACTATTACTACCATGATTTAAGGAAGGAAAAAAAATTTTTGGACCGTCACCACAGTCGTGAAGGAGGCGTTATGGTATGGGGTGCCATATCATATTATGGAACAATAGATTTGGTTTTTGTAAACTGCAGAATGACTGCAGCGTATTACAAAACTGTGCTGGAAATGGCCCTACCTCAGTTCCAGGGCATTTTTGGACCGCTACGGATCATTTTCGAACAAGATAATGCACCTATCCACACAGCTGGAATAATTAAAACTTGGTTACAAGGTCAGAATATAGAACAACTTTCCTGGCCACCCTACTCACCAGATCTGAACATCATTGAAAATGTATGGGGTTGGTTGACGCGAAAGGTGTATGAAGGTGGGAAACAGTACAACAACAAAGATGAGCTCATTGAAGGTATTAAGTTGGCCTGGGCAAGTATTTCCCTAGATTACTTAAAATCTTTATATGATTCCTTAAAAGATCGCATTTTTGACGTAATTCAAAATAAGGGGGGTTGCACTAAGTACTAAAAAATATTGTAATCAATAAGAAATGAATAAAAAAACAAATTTTCTTTAAAAAAAATTATCTGGTTTTCATTTGAACAGCAATTAAGAAAGTGACTCTATTCTAATGTTACAAAAAAGTGTTGCTTTTTCGTGTGTCTAAATGAATTAATTTCAGTTATTTTCGTAAGCTTCTCGCAATCTCTTCAAACTTCTCTTGTTCTGATAAAGCTCAATTCTAACTTTTAACATAATACGAAATTTCAACATTCCAGATAAAATAGGTACAAAAAGCAGTAAGTATAAGAAAAAACTATACGTGAGGCTATCCAATTGTTACGGACTGTATGTAGTACTTAATAGTAGAATTTTAATAAATTTAGACATTCGGCACTCTTTGAATTCTAAATAAATTAAGCTGTCCACGATCTTAACGGCTTCAAGATCACTTGATATGAATTAATGTGATGATGCATGTCAATCTGTCAGGGGTTAATTGGTTGCCATTTGGATTTTATTTCAATTGGCATTATGACAAATAATTCGAATTCAGTTCACACTCACATTTAAACTTTATTATCTCTCAAATTTGGCATATGGCCTCCTTCTTTGGGTCTGCTTTCTACCGAATGGCAGACCATAAATACTTAAACTTATAAATTCTTTTTTCACCCATTAGAAAATAACTTGCTGAACTTGTCATAATGTTACAACAGTTTGAATAACGTTTATGCATGAGTGCCTGTTCTTCTGAGTGATCGCAAAAACTTGTTATCAAATTTCAGAAGTCAATTTGTTTATAATCGTTTTGTTTATAGTACCTTAGTTGTTGTTATTGCAAAAAATACAATTTCAGCTGGCTTGAAGCGCACAGCTGATCGGTGATTACACAAACAAATAAATGGAATCAATGAAATGAGTCAGAAATTGATATAATACTACATGTGAGACTTTAAAAAATTTGATCATCTTTCCCGATAAGAGATGTACACTGTACAGATCGCTAGTGTTTGCAAACATATTATCAGTAGTTTGAGAATGAGCAACAATTTCCTTATCTCGTTCTTAATGAGTGCGTGCATATGTGTTTGTATATGTACCTATATTATAAATATTTTTATGATTCACTTAAATGTTAAATCATAACGCAAGAGAGGAATATTCTTCACAATTTATTGAGATTTTGAAATTTGAATATTGTTGCAAGTGATGCCATAAAATATACCCAAACTGAGGAAAGAAATAAAATGAATTACATTAGAAATGCGTCAAATGGTTTCTGAGGACCCAAGTGTCCTCGATAACCTCTGTTCTCTGTCTACCAAGTCCTACTCTTACCTCCACGTGATGACTATCGGGTATCTAGTACCTCAGCTAGAGGTAGGGGTAGCTATGGAAGGCTGTTGGCGACAGCTAACGAGAGAGGGCGGGGAGAGTGTTTTCCATTGAGACACTCTCCTTTTTCCAGGCGGCTCGGAAGAATTCCCAGGATGGAGTGGGAGTCGACGATGGCGTCTACATTTCCAGTTAGGTTGAACTACTCAGTGAACACCTTACACGGGCTACTTCGTCATATTTTGGGCTCAGGTTTATCCGGCACTTTGCTCTTGGAGTTAAAATAAGGACCTGGCCCTCCAGGTTGGGGGTCGTGATTTGGGGTGAGGAAGCAACAACAAGCCTCGGAAACGGACGGATTTACCGATGACGACCCATGCAAACGAAATAAGGACAACGAGATTCGGATCTACACGTAGAATATTAGGTCCCTTAACAGACCACGTGCAGCCGAACAATTAGCGGAGGCTCTATACGGTTATAAAGCGGATATGTCCATCCAAGCAATGCGATTGGAAGGGCTCAAGCTTTTCAGAAATAAAAAGATAGCATGAAAAGCGACCGATCGGGAATGTTGAGAGACAAAAAATAAGGAATGAGGTTTTACCAAGAGGTTAAACGAATGGCTCAAACAACAAAGCCGCGGTAGCTGATGGCATCACTGCCGAACTCTTCAGAGCAACCGGCGATGACTTGGTAAGGAGCATGTACCATCTCATCTACAGAATATGGTCGGAGAAGAGCATGCCCGATGAATAGAACCTCAGCATTGTTTGCCCAATCCTGAAGAAAGGAGACCCTTTAAACTGCCGCGTATAACAGCATCTATAGAGCAGAACTGTATAAAGCCATGTCCAGTTTTGGCATTCCAAAAAACTTATTCGTCTGAGCAGGATGACAATGGATAACTCACGCTGCTCCATTAAAGTCGGTAACGACCTCACCGACGCACGCCTTCGATGTCAAAAAAGGCTTTAAACAAGGTGATGCACTGTCATGCGACCTCATTAAACTCATTAAAATCATACTGGAACGAATAGTGCAGAACTACGCGTCAACACTAGAGGCACTATCTTCCAGAAGTCTGTGCAACTACTCGCGTACGCTGATGACATTGATATCATTGGGAGATGACAACAGTACTTTTGCGAATAAACAGACAGAGGCTGAAAAAATGGGTTTAGGGGTCATTGAGGGCAAAACAAAGTATATGCTGTCATCAAGAAAGGACACCCAACACCGACGTCTTGGACAAAACGTGACGATAGATGCAAATAATTTCGAGGTAGTTAAGGACTTCGTCTACCTTGGCTCTGCTATAAACACGGACACTGACATCAGCGCCGTGATCAGAAGAAGAATAACTTAGGAAAGTAAGTGAGTAGTAAAGCCCTCTCCCGAACAACTAAGGTGCCGTTCTATAAGACCCTCATCATCCGCCATCAAAAACGGAGAGAGCACTCTAGGGCGGTTCGAGAGAAAAGTTCTTCGGAAGATCTATGGTCCTGTATGCATAAATGGTGAATTGAGGAGAAGATTTAACCACGAACTGTACGGACTGTGCAGCGACACTGATCTAGCTAAAAAAAGTAAATGTCCAAAGACTCAGATGGCTTGGTCACGTAGAGAGGATGGTCTTCGAATCTACCCTAGAGGGACGACGCAGTAGAGAAAGACCAAGGCTCAGGTGGCACGCAAGTTGAAGATGACCTGAACAAACTCGGCGAGCGAAACTGGAGACAGCTAGCTAGGGACCGAGCTGGCTGGTTAGGTTTGTTGGTTGAGGCCCAACTCCTTAAATAATTAAGTAAAAAGTAAGTAACAGTAAGTAAAGTTTAATATAGTTTCTGATATTCAAGTAATACATAAAAACAAAGTTTTGCTTGATTTGGAAAATGTTTTCGACACCCATGATTACAGGGTCTTCATGCGAAAGTGACCAGATTTGGCATAAGTAAAATATTTTTGGTTTTAAATTGGCTACCTTCTGGCATCTAGGTACCGGTTGATACGCCGATTCTTTTGTTTTCTGTTTCTGTTTTACTCAATCACGTATGAAGACGATTTTATTGGGTAAAAAACTATCATTACTCATTGTCATTAGTATTCTCTAACAACGTGATTTCGAGCACATTCAGTGGTGTTGCGATGACTAGAAACGTCCAGAAATGCGAAGAAAATCTGCTTCATTCCGTTGGCAAGAGATTCAGGAGATATGCGCAAAAAATGGCGCAAAAAAGTCATTATAGGGCCTTACGGATAGCGGATAGAAGTACCTCGATATCTGGTTGGATCAGATTTTTTCATAAGAGCTATTGTTTTGACTAATCGACTATCTTGTAAAGATAATTTGCTACTTGCCCCTAACACGGCCAATGATCGTTTATGGTTGTCCACTGTCCAGTCCAACGTTGCCCCATCTCAAATGGAGAAGATTGGGTTTTTGAGAAGCAGTGTTTGAATCGAACACTGGAGTACAATAATTTTTTAGCGAAGTTCAATAGAATTGACAATTTCGTGATAAATTTGTTTGGGGTGACATCGCTAGAGATATGACAAAACGACAAACGTTTTGAAAATGCATCCTTTTGCTTCATTCTAACAAAGTTTTCCTCTGTGCTCCCCCGGTTCAGTAGGACTATGCCCGAAAGGAACTGAATTGATAGGGTGAAACTGGAGAACCATATCTTGTGGCTTTAACCAGGCCCTGCTAATGAATATAGTTGGGAGAAGGTTTGAGCTTTGGCCGGTTCACATTCCTGTTTAAATCTGACTGTCAAAGTAGAGAAAGTATAGTGGCACTAAAGATACTCACAAACACGCATATAAAAAGAAAAAAAAAACAAAAAAAAAATACAATAAAGCAAAACAGAAAAAATAAATTGGCGGGAATTATTTGATTCATAAATTATAAATGGCGACCAAAACATCCACCCAAATCAATTGGGGAATATTGGAAATGGAACATAAGCACTAGACGTCTATTTCTTGTTCTGGCAATTGTATTAATAATTCTTGTTTAATTTTGGAAAATAAATATCACAGTTTGTGTAAAACGATTCACTTTGTTGACTTTCATGGTTATTGATTGTTTGTTAATAAAATATTGACAAATCAGGCATATTTTTTGCAAAAATAAAATATAAAAGTGGTGTTCCGATTGTCATTTTATTGTTCTATACACATACACCTTGTTAAAAACCGACACTACGATATGTCACCAATTCCGAAACGAAACAGTTCTACTCTACTAACATCAAGCTCTTCTGCATACACTGATTCTACCCGCTCTCCAAACCCGCAAGCCTGCACAGAAACGCCCAGATGATAATGAAACAATGTGGAACAAGGTGGAGGAATGCATTAAAAGTCAGAGTGAGTGTATTATTAAGCTTTTATCGGAAAAAATTACTCAATCTGAGCTTAAGGTTAAAAACCAAATCGCTCAAGACGTAAAAGAGCTCAAAGAAAGCATAAATGCTATCACTAGTAGAGTAACAACACTGGAATCATCCCAGTTAAACAATTCTTCTGAATTTGTCTCAATCAAAGCCGATATAAACACACTTAGAACAACACTCACAGCAATAACGGACAACTCTGATTTTGCTAAGAATTCACCTGAGATCTGCACAATGCGCGATGAATTGAACCAAACAAGAAACGAATTAAAATATGTTTACGATTCTTTAAACCACCAAGAAAATCAAATGGTTGCATGTGACGTATTCTTATATGGTATTCCGTACCTTGAAAACGAAAACTTAAGCTCACTTTTTAATTTAATATGCCGAGCAGTTGATATTAATCTGCCAACACTTCGTATTATCTACCGAACACGAGCAAAAAATGACACACTAAATTCCGCTATCATGATAAGGTTTAACAGTCCGTATGAGAAAAATTTTGTTTTGAGATCCATCGCGTTGTATAAAAAAAGAAACAACAAACAACTCTCGCTGGAACACGTTGGGATGTCTAACAATAATGAAGCTGCAGGTGTCAATTTCATATATATGCGTGAGAGTTTAACCAAAAACAACAAAAGCTTGTTTGAGCAGGCTCTGGCTTTGAAAAAGAGGAAACTCTTAGCATCGGCTTACACATTACGTGGCATCGTTTACATTAAACGTAACTTATCTGACAATGCTGTACCCGTGGATTCCTTCATGACGTTAGAAAAAGTTGCCAGACCAAGGGAGAATGAAAATAGCATAGTTGATTAGTATCTAAATTATTATATATTTTTTTTTCTTATTTTTTTTTTCATATTAATATTGTCTCTATCTTAAATTATTTTTGTTAAAGTTTTTTATTTATTTATTTCTCTTGTTGTACTATTTTAAGAATTGTAATTTTTGTAGATCAATTAATTTTCTTTTATTTTACTAAGCCCTGATTTGTTCTAAGTCAATTAATCTCAACTTTGCTCTGTTTTTACTATTTATATATTTACTTGTTTTTCATTATCATTGATTTTGTTTAAAGCTTCTTTTAGAACACTAATAAATAGTTTCCTATTCTGAGTACATACATACATACTGGGTTTGATATAGTTAACTTTCATTGGCATTATATTTGATACGTTTCCTTTTACCTTTTTTGCACCACATAATTGCCTTTGTATAATAAATAAATCAAACACAACATGAATAGCTGGAACGAACTGCGTACTATGGTAAGGGTTTTGAGTAAGCGTAAGGAAGGTTTAAGAGTTTGTCACCTGAATGCTCAAAGTTTACTAAATAAGATTGACGAGTTTCGCGATGTTTTTGAGAGTTCTGGTATAGAAGTAGTTTGTGTTTCTGAAACATGGCTATCACCAAATATCAATGATAATATGTGCTCACTAAGTGGATATCACAAGCCGTTTCGATACGACAGGGTTGGCCGGGGTGGGGGTGTGGCCATTTATGTTCGAGGAGATATAAAGTGTAGACTTCGCTGTAGTTGTGAAAGAGGTAGCGAAATAGAATATTTGTTTGTAGATATAGTAGGAACGCATACTAAACTTCTTGTAGGAGTGGTATATAGACCAAACAGTAGAATCAATATCTCGCCTTTGTTAACCCTAATGGAAGATATGTCTCTAAAATGTCCTAATTTAATATTGTGTGGCGATTTTAATAATAATCTTCTAACCCAAAACGATCTTTCAGATGGGTTAAGTATTTTTAATCTACGTTCTGTTAATACTACGCTTCCGACACACTTTTCCGGTGAAAGTTCAACGTTGTTAGATTTGTTCTGGGTTAGTGATACAAGAAAAGTTCTACTCTATGATCAACTCTCTGCTCCTGCTTTCTCAAAACACGATCTTATATTTTTGACCTTTGACTTTGACGTCTCTCATTTATCGCAAAATTTCCAGTTCAGAGACTTTCGCAATATTAACTATGAATCACTGGAGGAAAACTCTAGACTAATACAATGGGCTTCTATTTACAACATGCCTTCATCCGACCAACAAATAGACTTTCTCAATGAAAATATAAAGCTGTTATATGATACTTTTGTTAGGATTAAAACAAAAGTTGTAATTCAATCTGAGCCATCTTGGTTCACCAGCAGGATCCGTTCTTTGATGATGCAGCGAGATGTTGCCTATAAAAACTGGAAACGCTATCGCATTCCTGAGCTTCGACGAACATTCTGCTTGTTACGAAATAAGGTCGTGATGGAGATCAGAAGAGCAAAGACGCAAGTCTTTACCAGTCGTTTGAATACCTCTGTAGAAGGAAGGAAATTATGGGCTAATTTGCGAAATATTGGAGTGTGTAAGAATAAATCAAACTTTTGCTGTGATGTTGATAAGAATATGCTCAATGAAAAGTTTGTTACGGCGCCAACACCAACTTCTGCTTATCAACCTCATATTTCCGGAAATGATGAATCGGTTCCAATGCTTGGTCCTAGA
Organism: Sphaerophoria taeniata; assembly: GCA_943590905.1. Taxonomy (NCBI): domain Eukaryota; kingdom Metazoa; phylum Arthropoda; class Insecta; order Diptera; family Syrphidae; genus Sphaerophoria; species Sphaerophoria taeniata. The sequence goes on from OX016540.1 coordinate 57,034,630, forward strand.
TTCAGCTTTCACTGTATCGAAAGTGCAGATTTAGTTGAGTCTATCCTTTCAATCAAATCAAAAGCTGTGGGTCTGGATGGAATACACCCTCTGTTTCTCAAAATTATTTTGCCTGTTGTTCTGCCTTACTTAACACACCTTTTTAATTTTATTATCATGTCTGGAGAGTACCCTAGGGAATGGAAGCTTGCCAAAATTATCCCTATCCCTAAAAACTCTAAATGTGACGAATTCAGGCCGATTTCGATCTTACCGTTCTTATCAAAAGTTTTCGAAAGAATTATACAAAAGCAATTGAATTCATATATTACCGAAAAGAAAGCCATATCTCCTTTGCAGTCCGGATTTCGGAAGAAACACAGTTGTGTGACTGCATTAATCAATGTTATCGAGGACCTTAGACAGGCGATGGATAGGGATCACGTTTCATTCCTCGTTCTCTTGGATTTTTCGAAAGCGTTTGATTCTGTTGACCACACTATCTTATGCGAAAAACTCTACAGAGAGTTTAATTCTCGACAACAGCGGTAAAATTATTGTCTTCTTATCTTACCGGTAGATCACAAGCTGTAGAAGTCAATGGTTCCTTATCAAACTTTCTATCAAACACAAAAGGTGTCCCGCAAGGATCCATTTTGGGTCCATTGCTGTTCTCTTTATATTATAAACTCTCTACCTTCTTATATTAAGTACTGCCTTTCAACAATGTATGCTGATGATGTGCAACTTTATTTAAGTTGTCCGCTTGGACTAGTTGAACATTATTTAGCATGCCTTAATGAAGACCTGGAAAGTATACTACGCTGGTCTGGAACAAACAGACTATTACTTAACCCTACTAAAACGAAATGCTTGGTAATATCAAGAACACCTTTAGATCTGTCTTACCTTCCTCCAATTCTAATGAATAATGTACCCATTGAGTTTGTTGAGTCAGTGCTATACGTTACATTTTTGGTCTGCGAAGACGTGACCGGATTTCAAATTTTTCTTGCCAAGTATTGAATATGTCATTTGATAACTTACTTAAATTTCGAACATTAGCCTTGTTATCCGATATTTGGCTTTCACATACACCCGAATATCTTTTCAATAGACTCAGAAGTACTTCATCAACCAGGACTCGTCAACTCATACATCCGCGCTACTCATCTCTTACTTCTGAGCGCCAATTCTATGTTAATAGTATACGTCTTTGGAATTCTTTACCACGTGCCATAAGAGAATTAAGTGATGCATCGAAGGTGAAAGATGAAATAAAAAAACATCTGTCTGCATCGTAATATGTAATTATTTTCTTTTATCGTGAATGTTAGTTGAAGCTTTATTAAAACCGTGTCATATGTATTTTCTTATCATCTTGTCATATGTATGTACTCGTAATCTGTTATTGGCAATGAAATATATATATATAAATACAAAAAAAAAATTAAAAAAAATAAAAAAAAATAAGATGTATTAGAATATCGTGTCAAAAATAATGACAACTATGTGCCTCTATTAAAATGTTCGCTTAAGTTCCATATCTATTGTATCTGTTTTATTATATTACACATATCACTAGATTATAAGATATTATATCTTACAGTGTTTAAGTAGGTCGAAATTTCTTAAATAAATAAATAAATAAAATAAATCAAGGTCATGAAATCTATTTTTTTGTTCTATTTTATGTGTTTTTTGTTTTAAAAGTTGATGACCTGTTGAATGATTTAAAAATATACCTAGGCCTTGCTTGATATTCATTATTACGTGAGAATAACAACAACAAAGTGCATTAATATAAATAATAATTTTTAGTTCACTGAAGTCTCTTGAGTTTTAAGTGACCGGTTCCCAAAAACATTTTGGAATGGCAATCGCTTGAAAAATACAATAACACATCTTCCGAGCAACACGGTCTTGTGACGTAAACTAGCGACTGCCACGCCCATCATGCGTTGCCGGAAAAAATATACCTATCCAATTAACAAAACTTTTTCCTTATTTATTTTTAAATTTGTAGAAATAATGTGAACATCGATCGCCATCAACAAAAAGAAACCAGTTGTGTAGCCAAAACCACGATAAAGCGAACAAAAATCATTTTGAACCATAAATTATGGATAGAATGATGAGGTCATGGCCAACATTTTTTATTTTTTTTTTAGTTCAACGAATTACATTTGTTCTAATAGATTTTTGTTCTTTTATTTCGATTTTGGTTGGTTGATTCCTGTAGTGAGACCTTAAAATTTGTAAAATGTGGACCAGACAGTGCGTGTAAAAAGAAGTAGGTTCCTACTCATTGTACGTAAATTTGCAAACAGTTTGTAATACTGATTTGGTAGTAGAGATTTATTTCTACAAGAATCGGCAGCAAACAGCGCTCTTCGACTCAGTCAAACCTATATCTGGAGAACTAGTCAAAACGGCCATACCATGATTCTTAAAAAATACATTGACAAGAACTTACTAACTCCCCCTATAGACAAGATTGGGGAATCGAATTTTACCGTTTTACTGATGGTTCGAAAATGATTTCTGGGTAAAGGGCAGGTTTATTCTCAGAGAACCTTAGGCTAACCACAAACCGAAGCGGACAAAACGTTTGCTTGTCGCAAGACAAAAAGTCGTGTCGTCTCGTAATCCACCCCACACCGAGGACGACACAGACAAAACATTTTGTCGTTGTCGCACTAGGTGTGTTTTGCCAGCGGACAAACAAAGAAAACATCCACACAAAAGAAATCTCTACACTTTTCTTAATTCTTCTTTTCTCTTAATTCTTTTCACCATTACAACAACATCCATACCAAATTGAACAAAATACAACAAGAAATATCGCAATAAAATACAAATCCAACTATGAGCAACCGACATGTCCGTTTGTCGAAATCTGTTTGTTTGTCTTGTTCGCTTTGGTGTGTGGTTCTTCATAAGACGGTGTGTACTTTCAGGCGTCGACATTTTGTCCGGGACTTTTTGTCTTCTTTGGTGTGGTTTGCTCCTATACAACCCCATGTATTTACTGCAACCGACGGACGAACACGACTTTTTGTCGTGTCGTGTCTTGTTCGGTGTGTGTTGCCTCGTAAGAGCAATGGACTTGTGTCCGCGATTTTTTGTCGAAAGACAAAAAGTTCGTCTTGTCCGCTTCGGTGTGTTTTTAGCCTTAACCTCGCGAGTTCATTCAGGCTCCCCGACCATAGCAGTGTCTTCCAAGCCGAGATCTTGGCAATGAAAAACGCTGCTAAACAAATACCCCTGATGGTGAAATCACACGCTGATATCACCTTTTTCATTGATAGCCAAGCAGCAATAAAAGCGATTTCTGCCACTCAAATCAAGTCAAAGCTTGTTTCATGCTGTCGCGAAGAGCTAAGGGTTCTTGTTATGCAGCATAATGTAAGACTGTGCTGGGTTCAACAAGTGATAGATGAAACCTCCTAGAAACCTGCGATAACACCAGGAAACTCTGGCCGAATTACGACAAGAAAAGATCCGATAAGATCTTACTTCTTAAAAAAAACCTCTATATGATCCCTTTTAAGCGTGATAATGAGATAACCTATTTGGCTACCACAAAAAGAAGATGGGGCTTAGCAGAGACGACCTATATAGAGGCTGCTTAAACGAAAAATAACGCGAAAACACCTCTCACTTCATATACCACTGTCCAGCACTCCGCCATACTAGGAAAACATTTTCTTTAACGAACTAGATTAGCTATCCGAACTCCCAGGCAATCGCCTACTGAACTTTGTCAACTCCTACAAATGGGTCGACCAACCATAGAATTCATAGTTAAAAAAACTTTTACAGGAGTTACAATACTCCTGGGTATCAAAAGGTATCTACATTGATCTAAGTGTGACGGTAAAAAAACCAACTGTCAGTGTCAGCCCATAAATAACCTTTCCTACCTAACTTATTACTTACTTACTTGTTTTTTGATATCATGTTTTTGAGTTTCAATAATATTTTTATACTCTGTCCGATAAAAATTGGCAGTACAGGGAAGATAGGGATATCTGCATCTCGTTCGCACTCTTTTCCTACCCATAAGTACTTTTCTCAAAAAAGCTCTTACAGGGTTGCCGTAATGCGCATTTTGAATTCGAAAAAGCTAAATGAAATAACTGCAGGGTTGCCATTCTTCCGCTGACGACTGGCAAATTTAAAGCCTAGATTTTTTGTCAAAATCGTATGATGAATCGGCTGATTTTGTTGATGTTCACATTGAGTTTTACCTCACTCAGTATTTTATCCAGCGTCGGTAATTCATTAGCTGCGTTTTATTATCACAATGATCCAGATCAGATCATTGATTTATATGTGAAACAACAAAAAATCGAAATCCTACTTTTTACTTGGATCAATTTTTGTGATCCAAATATTAGTTCTTCTTCCGCACACAAGTTGAAATGTTGGCGTATATTTTCAATAAAAACGGTGCTGCCACTTTCACACATTTATTATCCGGGAATGAGATATTTTTCAATTACATAGCAAAATGATTTTCCACTTAAAAAACAACAGAATAATCGTTCAACAAAATTGTCGTAGGGCAACTCCGATGTAATTGACAGAATGAATAAATTTCAAACTCCTACCAAACGTGACGTAATAAGTAAATTGTGATCCAAAGCTGTTTTATTATCATGATCTGATCCGGATCAGATCATGGTGATAATAAAACGCGGCTATTATTTGAAAAAAACTGGTGAACAATTTGTCTGATTGAACATTTATCAAAATCATCAATTTTAATCCTGCGACCACATTGGTTTTTCTTTTTTGGTGGTGAGTTTTGGCTTTTGGTGCTATTTTCCTTTAGAAGTCTGTACACTGTTCATTCAGATACAGAAAATATATCAACAACCTGCTTTACAACCTCGGTTTTACTTTGCACGTTCTTACAAATTGCTCGAGTCCTTTGAGCATTTTGATGTTGAAGCCATTTTAAATTTGCACAACACAACAAAAGCACAACACGAAAAAACAAACCACACAACAATAGAACAACAACAGCACAATAATATTATCACAATAATGCACAAAAATAACTCGCAAAATCAACAAAGCTACCGCCCGGTACGAGAATCTACGCAAATAATATTCTTCCTCAAATAAAATGGCTTTGATTTTTATAACTGCATTTTAACTGATTTGCAAAACTTTAAAAGAAATGCAAAAGTCAAACACAACTCGATAACACTCATCGTTATGAAAGCTCTCAAAGCAAAAGCTCCTCAACAGAAATCCATTGAAAAAGTAAGAAAAAAATACGAAGTGAGTTACGAAATAGAAAAAGGCAACTCTGAATATGTGTGATTTAATGAGGGTTGAAAAGCAGCAGAGAACGATCAGCGCATGCTCAAGTGTGTGCCAGGCAGGTCGTTGTGGGTTCTACGTCGGATGCCATCAAAAATTCTTGGGTGTTTTATAAAACTTTTTAAAGGAGTTCCCTTCAATTGGGTATGGTGTAGAGAACAGCGCGCCACTGATTTTTAAAAAGCTCTCCCATAAGGCCTGTACTGCCAATTTTTATCGGACAGAGTATAGTTACCTACTTTTTTTCTTATCGGTGTTGATTCGGATGGACAAAAAGATTGATCAAAACATCAATCGTTTTGAAAGAAAAGCTCTTGAAAAACTTAGGAAGGACAAACAAAATAATTGTTTTACCTGCAGAAAAAGGTAACTGTACAGTTATTCTAAACTTTGAAGAATACAACGCCAAAATCCTTTCGTTACTAATTGATCAAGTTACTTACAAAGAAGTAAATAATGATCCAACATCAAGAGTGCTCAAAAAAGTTCGAAAAATTATAAACGACAACAAATCAGTCCTACAAAATCAGAACTTAATTCCGTCATGTCCTCAAGCACCTAGAATGTACGGACATCCTAAGGTACATAAGGAAAATGTACCGTTAAGACCTATAGTCAGCCAAATAGATTCACCAACATATCTGGACTCTATGAACCTGGCACCCGACTTTTGAAAAAAAAATTCTATTTGGTAGGATAGGGTAGGTAGTTGATTGTAGTGAATTTTATTTTTTTTTTTAATTGTACAGAAAAAAAAATGTTGACCATCGAAAAATGTCAGCCCCCCCAAAATAAAATGTCCAACTTTTTTTGCTTGTTTCCCATAGATATACGCATGTAGTTGATTGTAGTGCAGTTTGTTATTAAAAATCTTTCTTCTCTTTTTTTCCGGTTCTGATTCTTGTACAGTAGCAACAGTTTTTCGTATTGCCAATTCGCGTTCATTATTTATTCTTTCAGAGGGTTTTAGACGGTTAAGTTTCAGAAAGATCGGCGCGGTATTAGCGGCTAAGCCGGTTGTATTCGGTGATCGCTGAAGCTTGAGCTTTTATACTCTTGACGTCAACATAATATCAGGTGCACCCCATGAAGATTGGTTACTCGTGAAAGCGCCACGTAAACTTGGCCACAAGGGAATATGGAGGTGCGAATGTCCATGAGAGCATTTTTTAGACTTAGAACTTGGGTCTTGTGAATTGTTAGGGCATACGCCACACAGATTGGGAATTGTTCTCTGGACACGCATGCCCGGGGTATGTCGATGTTTAATAATTTGGTTGGGCTCTTGTGTTTTCTTATTAGGGACACCAGATTATCCTAGTTTTTATAGTTTTCCCTTTATGTGGCCATTAAACCCTAACTCTGTACCAAATTTTAGCTCTCTGGGTTCATGGGAAGTAAAGTACTAGTTCTATTTTGATGATCATTTTCATTAGTGAGTGTCTTAAATGCGAGATTTTGCTTTCGCTTAGCTTCGGAACTAAATGACCTTTAGAAAGTATTTTAAGGTAGCTTACTGGATGGCGAAAATTTCAGCGCTCTGGTTTTATCCAAAGGTTCTCAAATAGAGGCCTGAAAATGCGGCGAAATGGTTCCTGTAAGGGATGGTACGGCAGTGTTTGCTTCGCGCTCGACTTGGCGGGGGCACTGCTGCATTTTAACATGAGTTTAAGTAATAGCTTAAAATTGCGTGTGAAAATTTAAACTATTGCTTACTCATGTTAAAATACATATTTTACCATCAATTCAAATTCTAACATTGGGTAAAATATTACTCATCTGCCAACACTAACATTCTTCAACCTGAAGTCGTTTCTTCACTATTTGACAGCTAAAACAAAACAAAAAATAATAAGAAAACACTAATGTCGTTTTCGGGGCCGATTTCCTTTTTTTAAAACCCCTTAAAAATTTGTTTTTTTTTTTTTACAGTGAGGTAGGTATCTCAGATCTCTATAGAACAGCTTTAAAATATTACCGCGAGGAAAACCAGGGAAATTGATTAAAAATTGTTTTTGATTTTCCGATTTGGGCCTTTTTATTTTTATTTTTTCTGCAAAAATTACTCAAATACGGATATGCAAACTGTGTTATTCAATTAATACATACATATTTAAACTAATCAGAAAACAATTTTTTGAAACAAATTTTCCTTTATTTATATTTCTTAACAATTTTTAAAGTTTTTCACTGAAATGCAACCTCGGAAAATGAACAGCAAAAAATGTTTTTTTTTTGTTCTATACTTTCAAACTGTATCATTACTCTACATCAAGTGCTCGGTGGTGGGATTTTTTGTACCCGACTTATTTTTGCTACATATCTGTTAACCGAATTTGCACTATCAGCTTTGTGTAGCAAACAAAGTATATGCGGCGGCTTCACCGCTAAAGGATTTTCACCCTCGATGTAGAATGCACGACTCTGGCTACGCGCTCGCCGCAAGCGTCGCGACAACGACTGGGTATTTATCTATTCAAAAATCGAAACAAAAATTCATTGATTTTGATAATTATAATATACCCTCAAGAAATAAAATTTTTCTTTAAAAACTTAGCAAAATAACAAAAATTTCCCAAAATATTTCCCATACCCATACGAGCACTTAACAACACAAGAAAATTATACGCATTGCTATGTGTTTGTGTTTGGAAGAACTGTCAACTGTTTTCATATGAAAAATAGAAAGTTTAAAAATTAATTAAAAATAGAAAGAAGGGATTCCTCGCCTCAAATTATTTATATTTGTTTATTAAATACATTTATCTTTCAAATAAGTGTTTTGGAAGCTAGAAATCTGAGCCGGTTAGGTAAAAGTGGCTGTCATGGCTCATGGGTGTTAAAAGACACACTTAGGCCAATTGAACGCCCATTGTGATACCACATGAATCTAAAAAAGGCTTTCTTCGAAAGCTCAATGAAACCAATTAGAGTTCCTTACGAAACGTAGAAGATTTATTATATTAATGTGTTCGAGATCGTTTAGATCATTGTAGAAGTATTCTCCTAAGTGAATCATACGTTTATGGGCCAGAGCAGGACAGGTGCAGAGGAGGTGAAGAACTGTATAAATCTATGCGAATAAATATATGAACTGTTTCCTCCTCCTCCTCATCCATGCAGCTTCTGCAGAAATCATTAGAAAATACATCCAGTCGCGCGGCGTGCGCTTTCCTATTAGACAGTGTCCAGTTATGACACCAATTAACGAGCTTATATGCAATCTGCTTAAAGATATCAGGCACCTAGATCTCTTTAAGTTCAGTTTAGGCGAAATGTTTTTCGACGCCTGACAGGTGTTTATACTATTCCACTTGATGTTGGTTCTCTTAATAGCATCTTGTTGCAGCAAAAGTTTGGATGTAACGATTGGTATATAAACATTAGTCATTTGTGGTTTAATGGGTAATGTTTTACCATATTTTGCGAGTTCATCGGCTTTGTAGTTTCCTGGAATGTCTCTATGGCCCGGCACCCAGTGAAGGTGAATGTTAAACTGTTGTGCCATCTCTATTAGAGACTATCGACAGTTTTGGACCGTAATTGAGTTTGTAGAGACAGAGTCCAGGGATTTTATAGCTGCCTGACTATCTGAGAAAATCCGGATATGAGATGTGGATACCACGTTTTCTCTGAGCCAGGACTTACTTACTTACTTAAGGTGGCGCTACAGTCCGTTGTGGACTTGAGCCTCAATCAACAGTCTCCGCCAGTCAGCTCGGTCCCTAGCTAGCTGTCTCCAGTTTTGCACTCCAAGTTGATTGAGGTCCTCTTCCACTTGTGTGCGCCACCTGAGTCGCGGTCTTCCTCTCCTTCTGCGTCCCTCGGGAATAGTGTCGAAGACTTTCCGGGCCGGAGCATTGGTGTCCATGCGCTCTAAATGACCGAGCCATCTGAGTTTCTGGACCTTGACCCTTCTGGCTAAGTTCACGTCGTTGTACAACCCGTAAAGTTCGCTGTTGTATCTCCTTCTCCATTCCCCATCAATGCACACGGGGCCAAAGATGACCCGAAGAATTTTCCTCTCGAAACAGCCTAAGGCACATTCATCCGATTTTGTTAGGGTCCATGCTTCTGCACCATACAGCAGGACAGGGATGATGAGGGTGTTGTACAGTTTAACCTTAGTTGCTCGAGAGAGGGCTTTTCCACTCAGTTGCTTTCTTAGCCCAAAGAAACAGCGATTAGCAAGAGTAATTCTTCGTCTTATCTCAGCGCTGGTGTTATTGTCCGTGTTGATAGCGGAGCCTAGGTAGACAAACTCCTTAACTACCTCGAAGTTGTATGCGTCTATTGTGACGTTCTGTCCGAGCCGTCGATGTTGGGTGTCCTTACTCGAAGACAGCATGTACTTCGTTTTTCCCTCATTTACCGCTAAACCCATTTTTGCCGCTTCTGTCTCAATCATCACAAAGGCGCCATTGACATCACGCTGTGTTCTTCCCATTATGTCAATATCGTCGGCGTACGCGAGAAGTTGAACAGATTTATAGAAGATAGTGCCTCTGGTGTTGACGGTGGAGTTTTGGACTATCTTCTCAAGAACGATGTTAAAGAAATCAAACGACAGTGCATCGCCTTGTCTGAATCCTTTTTTGACGTCGAATGATTCCGTAAGCTCATTGCCAACCTTGATAGAGCAGCGTGAGTTCTCCATCGTCATTTTGCACAAGCGAACGAGCTTGGCAGGGATGCCAAAGCTAGACATAGCTTTGTACAGTTCGTCTCTGTAGATGCTGTCATACGCGGCCTTAAAATCAATGAAGAGGTGGTGGGTATCGATTTGCATTTCATAGGTTTTTTCCAGGATCTGCCGCAACGTGAAAATTTGGTCGATGGTAGACTTTCCTGGCCTGAAGCCACATTGATAAGGACCAATCAGATTGTTGACGAAAGGCTTCAGGCGTTCACATAATACGGCAGAGAGGATCTTGTAGGCGATGTTGAGCAGACTGATTCCTCTGTAGTTGGCGCAGTTTAGAGGATCTCCCTTTTTCAGGATCGGGCAAACAATGCTGAGGTTCCATTCATCGGGCATGCATTCCTCCGACCATATCTTACAGATGATTTGGTGCATGCTCCTATCTAGCTCGTCGCCTGCGGCTTTGAACAGCTCGGCAGCTAGACAATCTGCTCCAGCGGCTTTGTTGGATTTCAGCCGTGATATTGCTGTTTTCACTTCTTCTAGGTCGGGTTCACGGAATTGTTGGCTGTCATCGCGTATGATAAAAGGCTCCTGTCTGACGGCGGGATTTTGTTCGTCGTCGCCGTTATACAGTCTACAGAAGTGGTCTTTCCAAATCCCCAGCACTGACTGCGGCTCTACTATGATGTTCCCTTGATGATCTCTGCAGGCTTCGGTTCTTGCTCGATGACCTTGAGCCAGGTGTTTTACCTTCCGATAAAACCTCCGAACTTCATTCCTGCTGTTAGCTCTCTCAATATCCTCGATCTGACGCTTCTCATGCTCTCTCTTTTTTCTCCTGAGAAGGCGGCGCACAGTGTGCAATTTTCGCAATCTAGCGGAACTTAAATGTAAAAAAAATTTCTTTCAAATGCAACAAAATTGGTATCATATGAAAGGTAAAACATCCGGCCATCAAATGGCAAAAACAAAAACAGAAAAATAATTGTATTTACCGTTCAACAGGATCACAAACATTAGCTTGTTGCAAGTGAAAAAAAAAATTAAATCTCATTGCTTTTCTTGTGTCAAGTTTGTAACAGCGTGGTCAAGTGTAATGATAGTTGTCCATATTCAATTTATTTTATTTATTTTTGGTGGTATTTAAGAACTTCTCAGCGTAAGTTATTTTTTTTTACACTAACAAATAAAAAAATAAAAAATCGTTTGTTTGAAGACCTTAAAGCACTATTCACATGAGCACGACCAACGAACGACGAATGAATGAAGAAAAGTGATTTTACATACGTTTGAAGCCTTATTTTCTTGCAAATTCTCAACAAAACGATAAAAGTATAGTTTATGTTTGATTTTTGATGCATACATTAACTTTTTAATCTCAATTGTTAATAAATTTGAGAAAACAAGTTTATTTGTCGCGAATAGAATTGTAGTTGATACGAATTGTCAAACTCTATTCGCGTTCCACACACCATCCACACTCCCAACGAACAAAATATTCGCGCGCGTATAACCTCAAAAATCATTCCTGCTTTGAGTTTTGGTTGTTCATTCGCGACGAATTAAAAACTCTCATGTGAAAGAAATGTCAAAATCGACGAATATTCGTTCATTCGTTGGTCGTCGTTCGTGCTCATGTGAATAGTGCTTAACAGTGTTGATTTTTATTTTGTTCTGAAACTTTGTGAAGTGTTTTAAAAATGTATCCACGTGTATCCATCGTGCTTTTGGACTTAAAATCTCCGTTTGTATATTCTGTGTTAGAATTCATTTACTTTTCTTGCCCTTTTTTTGCCCACCCAAACAAAATTTTTTTTAAGAGACCTATATTTTCGTGTTCTTTTTTTTATTTTTTTCTTGAATTACTCAAAAACTATTCATCATACAAACATGAAAACAAAATTTTTGCATCATAATTACATTATAGAACATGCGTACCAAATTTCATTACAATCGGCTTAGCAGTTTCTAAAAAATCGTTTTTGAAAGATGAACGCACAAAAAACGAAGTGATCTTATTAGGGTTTCGTTTTCATCTCAGTGTAAATATTCGAAGTTCTCCTATTTGAATCATTTTGTGATTTATTTTTGTTTTTATTGTACTCTATACATATGGAACTATTTTTAATTTTTTGTTTCAAAATGCCAGGCCCAGTCGTTTCAGAGATGAGGGGGGGAGGGGTATTGAATACCCTATTTTTGACTTTGCATATTTTTCAATATTTTCAAGTAAGCTTCTAAATCTCAAAAAACAACATATTATTCCATAATCTAACAGTTTTATATCAATAACACTCCAATTAAACACTCAACGAATAAAGTTCCGTTAGATTGCGAAAATTGCACACTGTGCGGCGTTCTTCTCTCCTCTTTTGCCCGTAGAGCTCACGAGCAGCTCTTGTCTTTCTTTGCAGCGCCGCTTTGTATGCCTCCTGCTTGGCTGCATGGGCCTGCCTGCATTCTTCGTCAAACCAGGGGTTTCGTTTTGGTGGCTGTGTGAAACCCAGCACATTAGAGGCGGCATCTCTAACTGCATTCTGGCAATTTTGCCACTGGTCTTCGATACTTGATGTTGGCGGCATAGGACTCCTTAAGAGGTTACTTGTCACTCGATCAGAGAAGGATCTGGCGATCTCTTGCGATTGTAGCCGTCCGACGTCGAATTTTCTTGCAGCATTTCTTTGTTTTGGCCGTTGTCGGGATATTCGTAGCACTGCCTTGGCTACGACGAGGTAGTGGTCCGAGTCGATGTTGGCTCCTCGGAAAGTTCGAACATCTTGAATGCTGGAAAAGTGCCTCCCGTCAATCGCAATGTGATCAATCTGGTTGACGGTTGATTGATCAGGAGATCTCCATGTACCTTTATGGATGTTGAGATGTGGGAACCAGGTACTTGCTACCACAACGTTTCGCCCCGCAGCAAAATCGATCAGCCTGAATCCGTTGTCGGAAGTGGTGTCGTGCAGGCTGTGCTTTCCGACTGTTCGTCCAAAGATGCCTTCTTTTCCCAGCTTTGCGTTAAAATCGCCGAGGACAATTTTCATGTCATAGCTAGGACATTGCTCATATGTTTTGTCGAGGAGCTCGTAGAATTCGTCTTTGGTGTCGTCTTTTTTCTCTTCTGTGGGGGCATGCGCGCATATTAAGCTAATGTTGCCGAATTTAGCCTTGATTCGGATGGTCGTGATGCGTTCGCTTACGCATTTGAAGCTCAAGACTTTTTGCCTGAGTCTGCTTCCCACGACGAATCCGCATCCAAAGAGTCGCTGCTCCCGGTAGCAATCCCCATAGTAGATGTCGCAGTTTTCCATCTTCTTTTCGCCCGGTCCATCCAATCGCATTTCCTGGATAGCGGTAATATCTGCTTTGTAGCAGTTGAGGGTCTCCGCTAGTTGTTCGGCAGCACGCAGTCCATTAAGGGACCTAACATTCCACGTGCATATCCGAAATTCGTTGTCCTTTATACGTTTGCTTGGGTCGTCATCAGTGTATCCGTCCGTTTCCGAGGCCTGTTGTCGCTTCGCAACTAACTTTTTTCTACATAGTCGGGAAGTTACCCCGACGTACAACCCCCAACCTGGAGTACCAGGTACTTGATGTGACTCCAAGTACAAAAGCCGGAAAACCGCTCCTTTTACGACCTGAGCTTCAAATATGTCGAAGTAGCTCGTAAAGGTGTTCACCAAGTAGGACAGGACCTCCTTAATCGACAAAAGTTCTGCCTGAAACACGCTACAGTGATTTGGAAGGCTAGACTTTGTTTTAGTCGTCCAGAGTACACACCTCCACTAACCCCATCACTAGTTTTCGATCCATCTGTGTAGAAGTAGATTGCCTCGTTTCCCAGAAGGATCTGGAAGGTATAGAAATTTGGAAGTTTCTATCAAACTGTAGTTGGGGAATGGTGTAGTCTGTGTGCTTTGGAATTGATTCTAGATAATTAAGAATAACAGAGTGGCCAATGTTGTTGTTAGTCCACTGTGAAGAGGCATTCAGGCGAATAGCAGAACTAGCAGCTATTTGTTTGCTGATTATATCCAGAGGTGTCAGATAGAGTAGGGTGTTGAGTGCCGCAGATGGGGTCGTACGAAGTGATCCGCTTTTACTTAGGCATGCTGAGTGTTGGACTTTACTTAGTTTATCGCAGTTCATTTTTACGTCCAAGGCAGTCCACCATACTGTCACACCATAAAGAACAATCGGTCTGATTACCGATGTGTATAGCCAGTGAGTGATTCTGGGTTGCAGACCCCATTTGCTGCCGATGGCTTTCTTGCAGGTGAAAAGAGCTACCGTAGATTTTCTTATTCTTTCGTGTGTGTTGCTCTTCCAATTCAGTTTTCTGTCTAAAATAAGACCCAGATATTTTGTTTCCTCTGAAAACTTTAATTGGATACCGTTTATAGAAGGAGGGTCGATGTGCGGAATTTTATATTTCCTAGTGGATAGGACTAAGTCGGTTTTATGTGGGTTAACGCTTAAACCACACCGATTCGCCCAAAGTGTTAGCTTATTTAGAGCGTTTTGTAAGAGTTCTTTTAAGGTATTAAGATGTTTCCCTGAAACAGCTATAGCAACGTCATCAACGTAGCAGCTAGCACTCTGAATCTAGACAGGTAAGGTAACTACCAGATTCCAGAGTAGAGGGGAGAGAACACCGCCTTGCGGCGTACCTCTGCTGACAAATCTTCTACCGGAACAGCCGCCTAGTTCTGAGTTGATTATTCTGCTAGTTAGTCATAGTCATACTCATAGCTACCCCTTGAAAAATAAAAGTAAATATGTAATGAACTGAACTGATTTGTCGCTTTATCTTCTTTGATGCAATTTGTTTATTGTCAATTTCAAGTTCTTGTACGTACGATAAGCAATTTATTTCACGCCACCATACGGTACCTATCATTTTGCACACATTTTATCTCATATCTTCCGAAAAAAAAAACACTTGACAAGACCAGATAAATATCAACACCATAAGGAATGAAAACACAAACAATAGCAAGTAAATAAAAAATAATGATAAAAAAATGAGTAACCTCGCTCAAGCAAAGAATGTAAAAATGTAAACATGTGAGAAACAAAAACAAACTCAATTATTGCGTTTTTGTTCATTTTGATTTGCGATTTTCGCTATCCTCATGGAAATTGGGATTGGGGCAGATCCAACTGCAACGCATTGAAAAAAAGAAAGGAAATTGATTCTTCAATTGCGCTTGCACGGTTTTTCTCACAAGTCAAAGTAATCTCATTCATTGATGACGTTGAAAAGCTGGTGCCCTGGTGGCTGATGCATTTCACTCATAAAACCTAATTACATGCGGAACCTACACACAATACTTGTTCGAATTGAAAAAAACTTTCACGTTCGCAGTAAAAATGACACCGTGGGAAATTTCATAGTTAATGGAATGAAATGATTGTATTTCATATAAATTCTTACAAAAACGATTGCGACAAACCCCAGAGTTCGAACCTACCTCCCCAAATTCCAATTTTAAGCTGCGTCCGATCCAAATTCTCCACATAGTCACCGAGGACTTTGTTTAGAACATCCGTTACCACTGATTCGAAAACCATTTTCAGGTTTCGATGTCAAGGCCGATGATCACTTAAGTTTAATTAATTCTTATTCTGCGGTTCTGCTATCAGTTTTTTGTTTTAATTTTATTTTTGCTTTTAATCAAACACTCAAATAAGAGAAGCCTCTTAGCTTATTACCAAATGAACAAACTAAAATAACACTTTTTTCACCCAACTCTAGGGGGATGACATCACTTTTGGAATGCCGATACTTGATTTCACTACAATATTGAAGCTAGAGCTTGGAAAATTTTCACGAGGCATCGGAATCCGAGGAACCACCACTCTATGAGACTAGCATTTACGTTTTCGCTAAGCAAGGACTTTTTTCTTTAAATTTCTTACACTTTTAACAATGAAAAGGTCTGAATTTTGTAATTCTGTTTATGGGAAAATAAATTTATCCAAGGTTATCAAGAGCAACACTTTAGGTCGCGCACTTCGTTCCGACACCCGTTACCGATGACAAAAATCTCGAAACTGAAAATGAAATCGAAAAGGAATACAAGAAAATGAATCAAGAAAACAAAATAACAAAAATAGACAGGGACAAATATATTTCAACACATGACAGTTATGTTAAGCTATCCTACTCTTTGTTGTCATTTTTCAACCCCTAACATTGGAGCGATTTATTCAAAAAGTAGGTAAAATATTTGAGGAGCTGAGGTGACATTATGACCAACTGTTTTTGGTAGCGTTTATATATAGTTGGGTAACCAAATTTTTAGCTAACCCCGTAGATTTTGTAACCAAGAATGTGTCAACATTTTTATAGCTCTCCATTTACAGTTTTGATTTTATTTTTTGGGAGGCCGAGAACCGTAAAAACCTGGTCGGACCAGGGCCTCATCCAAAAAACGTCTCCAGCCATCTTGGTCCCTAGCTAGCTGTCTCCAGTTTCGCACGCAAAGTTGGATCGGGTCCTCTACCACCTGTGTGCTCCACCTGAGTCGCGGTCTTCCTCTTCTGCGACGTGCTTCCGGGTTGGATTCGAAGACTCTACGAGCCGGAGAATTATTTTCCATTCGCTCTACATGACCCAACCATCTAAGTCGTTGGACCTTAACTTTTCTGACTAGGTCAGTGTCGGTGAACAGCTGGTATAATTCATGATTGAATCTTCGTTTCCATTTATGCAGACAGGACCAAATATCACTCGGAGTCCAAAGAAGCAGCGATTGGCAAGAGTGATTCTTCGTTTGATTTCAGAGCTGGTGTCGTTGTCTGAGTTGATATCGGATCCTAGGTAGACGATGTCCTTAACTACTGTCGTTTTCCATTGGTCTTTTTTTTTTGTCGTTTCTTCTTCTACCTCCAATGGAACAGATTATGATGTACAAATGTGTCATTATTCAGACGATTTTTTCAAAACGGGAGCGTTCTGCTATTCTCAGAAGCATTCCGTCTGTCAAAGTCAGTTCAATGGAGTCGTTTCAGAAGACTTCTGGACTCTTCCCAATTCTTCTGGACGACCAATGGAAAACGACAAACCTCGAAGTTAAACCTGTCTATGTTGACGTTTGCTCCAAGACGTCGATGTTGGTTGTCCTTTCTTGTTGACAGCATTAACTTGGTCTTTCCCTCGTTGACCGCTAGACCCATCTTCCTGGCCTCCGTCTCAAGACTCACAAACGTTACACGGACATCACGCTGTGTTCTTTCAATTATGTCAATGCCCGCATTCTGAAATCTAGTGACTACGTAGTCAACTCGTTCTGATTGGCTAATTAGCTGTTTTCAACCAATCAGAATGAGTTCACTACGTAGTCACTAGGTTTCGGAATGTGGGCAATGTCGTCTGCGTATCCTAGTTGCTGGACGGGCTTTTGAAAGATTGTGCCTCTGGTGTTAACGTTGGAGCTTTGAACAATCTTTTCAAGAATGATGTTGAAGAAATCGCATGACAACGCATCGCCTTGTCGAAAACCTTTTTTTACATAAAAACCTCCTGTTAGCTTTTTTCCGACCATGATGGAACAGCGTGAGTTTTCCATTGTCATCTTACACAGACGGACGAGTTTTTCTGGGATGCCAAAACTAGACATTGCTCTATATAATTGGTCTCTATAAACGCTGTCATACGCGGCCTTGAAATCGATGAAAAGATGGTAGGTATCGATTTGGGTTTTCTCCGAGATTTGCCGTAGGGTGAATATTTGATCGATGGTGGACTTTCCGGGTCTTAAGCCACACTGATAAGGACCTATCAGGTTGTTGGCGAAGGACTTCAAACGTTCACAAAGCACGGCAGACAAGATGTTAAGGAGACGGATACCTCTGTATTTGGTGCCGTTCAGGAATCTCCTTTCTTGAGGATCGGGCATACGATGCTGAGGTTCTACTCGTCGGGCATACTTTCCTCCGACCAAATTTTGCAGATGAGCTGCTGCATGCTCCTAACCAAATCATCTCCAGCTGCTTTGTACTGTTCGGGGGCTAGTCCGTCTACTCCAGCGCAGCGGTTTGGTTCGACTTAAGTTTAGATATCGCTATCCTCACTTCGTCAATGTCAGGTGGGTGGAATCGTTGGCCTGCTTCACGCAAATTGAATGGTTCTGTGTTGCTGGCGGAATTTTGCTCGTCATCGCCACTATACAGCTTGGAAAAGTGGTCTTTCCATATCCTCACCACTGACTGTGGTTCCACTACGATGTTCCCATGATGGTCTCTACAGGCTTCGGTTCGGGGTGTATAAGCCCTGGAGGTTTGTTTTACCTTTTTGTAAAACTTTCAAGCCTCGTTCCTGTTGTGACAGCCCTCTTTCTCCTCGATCGCGCGCTTCTCATGCTCCCTTGTTTCTTCTGAGAAGTTTGTTAGTATCCGCTCGTATTTTTCTTTGCAGCTCCGCTGTGTATGCCTTTTGTTTAGCTGCATGTGCTCGCCGACACTCATTGTGAAATCAAGCCCTAGCACTTCAGAGGCGGCATCTCTGACTGTTTGGCAGTGTTGCCCCTGGTTCTCTACATCTTATACTGGCAGCAAAGGACTTCGGAGAAGATTTACGTAGACACGATCGTAATAGGATCTAGCAATCTCTTGCGACTGTAGCCGTTTGACGTCGAATTTTCTCCTAGCATTTTCACGTGTTGTCCTTGAACGGGATATCCGCATTCGTACCTTAGCAACAACAAGGTAGTGGTCCGAGTCGATGTTGGCACCTCGGAATGCGCGGACATCTTGCATGCTAGAGAAGTGTCGTGCGTCGATCGCAATGTGATCAATCTGGTTGACGGTTGATTGGTCAGGAGATTTCAATGTTCCCTTGTGGATATCGAGATGTGGGAATCACGTACTTTCAGCCATTACGTCTCGCCCCGCAGCGAAGTCGATTAGCCTAAGTCCGTTATCGGAAGTGGTGTCGTGTAGGCTATGCCGTCCGATTATTCCACCAAAGTTTTCTTCTCTACCCAGCTTAGCATTAAGTTCTCCAAGGACAATGCTCAGGTCATAGCTAGGGCATTGCTCATAGGTCTTATCGAAAAGCTCGTAGAACCTGTCTTTGGTGTCTTCATCCTTTTCCTCAGTGGGGACGTGAGCGCAGATGAGGCTTATGTTTGTGAATCTAGCCTTGATGTGGATTGTCGTAATGCGCTAATTCACTGAGTTGAAACTCAAAAGTCGAGACCTTCCTCCTGAGTCGAGTCCCAACTACAAATCCACATCCAAATAGACGCTGATTTTGTTCCCGGTAGCAGTTGCCGTAATAGATATCACAGTTGTTCATATTACGTAGGCCCAAACCATCCCATCGCATTTCTTGGATGGCAGTTCTATCTGCTTTATAGCAGTCAAGGGCTTCCGATAGTTGTTCGGCTGCACGTGGTCTGTTAAGGGACCTAACATTCGTGGGTCATCATCATTAATACCATCCGTATCCGAGGCTTCTTGGTGGTACGGAACCATAGTTTCTTTATGTGGCCAGGCAGCCACCACGACGCACGACTACAACCTGGACGGCCAGGTCTTTACTTTAACTCTAAGACGAAGAGCCAGCCAAACCGCTCCTTATAGGGCTGGGCTGCGAATATGTCGTAGTAGCCCTATAAGGTGTTTACTAAGTAGTGCATCCTGACTGAAACTGTATACGCCAACGTTGATTCCATCTTGGGAGTTCTTCGACTGCCGCCTGTTGAAAAGGAGTCATGCCTTAGTGGACGCATACCTCCTACCCCCCTCACTTTGCTGCCGCCAACAACTTCCCACTGGGGTTGGAACCCAATCTTCGGTTGAAGGTAATGGACACCCGATGTTCACCATGGGTGGAGAGTAGGAGTTGACAGACAAAGGTTGCTTTGGACGCTTGTGTCCTCTTGAATGCACGTCCCTACCCTTCGAAAATTTAACTAACTACGTCCTATATAAAGCAAAAATATGAAATCAGAACTTTCAACCACTCACTACTACCCCTTAAGACAATTGGCCCAAAAGTTTTGATTGCAGCGACTGCCCTACTTTCGACTCCTTTCTTATTTAAAAGAACATTACTTGATCTCTCTCATTAATTTCAAATCGTTTTAAGGAATCATCCGAACATCGTTTCTAAATAATTCGGAAAATGTAAGTTCAATTAATTTCATTCTAATTTTTACAACTTATTCTTAAGTTTTAGATTCAATCTGTTTGTTCCTTTTTACTACCAACAAAGTTGTATATACAGTTTCCTTAGAAATAAATTTGAGTTGTCGAACTAAGCTACACATTTCGGTTTACAGTTCAGTTTTGACACTGGTGTGTTCTCCAGGATATTCTTTGTTCTCAATAGTTACACCTTTACAACGTTCCTGTTGAACCAAAAAATCTTTAGCTTCCCAAGCCTGTGCACCATCCTTAAACAAGAATATTGCTCTATCATCATCTACCATATAACGTTCGGCTTGAATATGATTGTTCCATAAGCTTGTTTGCCAAAGTTTGGTTATAGTTTCGGCTTCATCACGCGTCGGTTTTCCCGAAACACTTACGAATGTCATTAACGTACGCCCCTTCTTGGAGACTTTCAATACGTCTTCGGGATTACCTGTGTTCAATTTTGATAAATCAATTTTGGGCTGTGGACGTAGATGTTCTGGTAATTCGTCTGGTTCAAGAGGATCATCATCTTCCTAAAATTGATATACTCTACATTTTTTCGATTTGTTTTGAATTTTAGAGTCTTACCTCCCACTGTTCGAGTAGGCGTTCCATGTCGGCATCGTTAAAGTCTCGGATGTCTTTCTTGGCCCAATCCGGTTTAGATTTTGCATCGGATTTTTTTGCTATTATTGCTGGAACGGTTATAAATAGTAAGATTATGAACAATAAATTCATTTTTTTATTTATTATATTTTATTTTTTGATAAATTTTAACAAAGCCGAGTGCAACAAAAGCGAAATCAACAAATGCAAAATACAGAATACACGTCACGTCATCTTGACATTTAGTGCTGACACCGAAATTCGATAACAGACTATCGATAAAAAGGAAATATCGATATTCATATTTCATTAGGCGTTTTTCTTTTTTACATCTGAACAGAGCTTGAACTGTCAAACGAAAAGTTGTGTTTCTTTTTTAGTTCAGAGTGTTCAGAGCATCAAAGTTGTGTTACTTTTTTCGTTCAGAGCACTGATTCTGAGTGTTCAGAGTTCGACGGCGCGCTCAGAAAAAAGAGAGCGAGCGTAATGAACGAAATGCTGAGCGCAAGCGTGTTTTTCTCAAAACAATTGAAATGGTGGTGGAAACAAGTCGCTCAGGCAAAGATGATTAGTTTTATTTTGAATAATTATTTAATTATTTTATTTATTAATGAAAAAATGTTAATTTCAGCTTTCAAAAATACGAAGGGTCGATGTCTGAACTAAAAATGCTCAATTGCATTTCAAAATGAAATCCGAGCGTTCAGAAAATGTTCAGAGCTTCATTTGTTCAGAGCGTGTTCAGCAAGCTCTGAACACTCAGAGTTCGGAGCTCTGAACTAAAAAAGAAAAACGCCTATTGGAACTTCGCTGTTCGCTCCAAACTCTATTTGCAAAACTGTTCTCATCATGAAAAAAAGGCGTTATTTTTGTGAAAGACTTTGACATGTCAAATACTCGTTCATTCGTTGGTCATAGTTCGTGTTCATGTGAACAAATAGTTAATCTGCTGTATCCACTGTCTCTTACACGAGATTTAGCAAAGCAAGAATAAATATCGACATGCATGCCCGTGCAATTTGAAATAATCTGAACATAACCTATCAGATATCTGAACAGACTCAGCTGTCAAAAATTTAAACAGGTGCAATTCAACATTCGGCAATATTCGTTATCTCTTATTAAACCGAGTGAATTATAAGAAACCACATTTGTTTTCGTTGAATTTAGCTTTATTTTCTTATTTGTTATTTTGCTAAAAAATTACTGTTAAACATGCCACTTCAAGCTAAAATTGGACCATCAATTCTAAATGCAGATTTAGTTGACCTCTACAGCGAATCTCAAAAGCTCTTGGACAACGGAGCTGACTATTTGCATCTGGATGTAATGGATGGTCACTTCGTACCAAATCTTACTTTTGGGCATCCCGTCGTAAAGTGTCTCAGAAATAAAATCAAAGTAAATTACACCAACCGGTACCAACATTTTTAAAGCTAATCGTAATCCATTAATCCTTCTAGACTGCGTTTTTTGAAACGCACATGATGGTGTCCAATCCTGGTCAATGGATTGAACCCATGGCCGATGCAAATGTTAACCTCTATACATTCCATATTGAACCTGTCATGGATAGTGTCCAAGACGTTTGTCGCAAAGTCAAAGAATCTGGAATGCAAGTTGGACTTGCTCTTAAGCCAGGAACTCCAGTTGAGCATGTAGTCAAGTACATCGATGATGCGGATCTTGTTTTGGTGATGACAGTCGAACCGGGCTTCGGTGGGCAGTCTTTTATGGCCGATATGATGCCGAAAGTTGAATGGTTAAGGAAAAACTATCCGAATTTAGATATTGAAGTTGATGGTGGTGTTAGCACCAAAACAATTGATTGCTGTGCCAAGGTGAATGAAGCACAATGATAGTAGATCGACTTAATATAAACATTTCACTTGCAGGCCGGAGCTAATGTTATTGTGTCGGGTACAGCTGTTATTAAAGCCGATGATCAGAAGAAAGTAATAAGTGAACTTAAAACCTGCGTACAAAGTTATTTGCATTGAAATGTTTAATTGTTGGGGATTATGTGTTTTTTATTCAATCGAAGGGGTTTATACAAAAAGAAAAAAATGATTAATAAAAGGAAAGTGAAAACATACATACTATCGCTTTTTTTCTTGGTTTCCTATGCCGTATCAAGCGGTGAGGTAGGTTAGTCGGTACATTGTCAAACTCCTTTGTTAACCTTGAAAGTTTTAATCAATCAATTTTGTCAGTTCCACCTGACATAATCACTGAGATCTCAATGCCATCTTGAAATATGTAAGTCCTCTCAAAAGAGCCATACCACAAAATTAAGTAAAGACGTCTCATTTTCATACCTTGTAATATTTGTGCTGCGGATTAACACTGCTTATCATAGAGCGACTTTCGCTTGCTGAATACAAATTGTACGGACAAAATGGTCATACTGGCTTCGTTATTTGTTATGTTATTTGAAACATGCAACCTTTGGAGCCATAAATCCTATACTACATACTTTTTTGTTTTAAATGAGCGCGCACTAAAAGAGGTTTGATACCCTTTTCTGCCAAGACACAGTGTGACAAAATGTTACACTTGTGTTTCATGCGACATCTCGGCTTTGTGTAATCTGTAATTAATAAGGACCACTCCGACGATGGCTGTACAAGAAACAAGATTATTGAGGCCAACTCATGGAAAGGTGGCCAACACGACATTCGCAGATTCCTTAGAAATACAATGTGAGCACAGAATACGTGACACCCTGTATGAACTTCAACAACCCCCTTTACAACTATGCATCTTTCTCTGCTGGTAAAGAATGGATGAACAATTACCATATTTACAAGAGATATTTAAAGCTAGCCCTAAACGACAAACATGTTTGCCGAATATGCTTGTGCACGCTTTAAATTTGTCGTGTAGGGGATGGTTTGCCAACTGTTCGCTGTTGGCAAAAATTTTCGATTTTCTTGTGTTCGCCCCATTGACTTACTATATATGGACTGCTAGTCGCCTGAATCGTCCATACAAAATGCGAAAAAAAATGGTTCCACTTGAAATTGGCTACACTAACATGGCCAGCCAGAGTGGCAAAAAAAGTAAGTAAAAATTTTAGCGACATCTGTTTTCTTTCAGTTTTGATAAGCTTTGATGGCATTTGATCGCGTAGAAAGTACTGACATCTAGTTTAATTTGTTGAAGATAAACGATGCCATCTTTATTTTTTCATATGTAACTATACAAATGTTGACAGTTCGTGAAAAGCAAGCAAGCAGCAGAAGTAAGTTTTTTGTAATTAATTTTTTTATAAATAATTTCTTTCTTTTTTCAGCCCATTCGTTTACTTTTATTGAACTTTCAAGTATCAATATCAAGTGTGATATTGCAACTTCCACTGAACTGCCCCAAGACTGTTCCAATTGCCTGCCAAGGCATTTCGAAGAAGAAACTACATACATACCGTCCCTAGTTGGAAGCAAAAACAAGAACTCCAAACTGAGGTTTGGCCTTGGGGAAAAGAGATTTTTCCATTTGAATTGGCCCAGCCTGAGATAGCAAGAATCCTTATCCTCACGCCTGCTGCAGCAAATTTCTGGCCTAAATTACAAAGGAACTTTTTCGTTGGTGAGTGTGTTCTCTTTCGGATAATAATTCATTTTTAACTTCAGTCTTTATAGCAAGCAAAACGAGAAACCCTTCTGTCTGTGGCAATTGAAAACAATTGCCATGGACTCTTGAGACAATATGCGAAAAACTGGTCAGATTGCAGTCATCATGGAATATACCTAATTGAAGATTTGTCTCTGTCAACACTCACCGATTGGCTGTGGTCGAGGGCGTCCAACATCAAAGAACGTTGCAACAAGGTCCTGTTCGACCATTCCGGCTACACACTTGACCAGCAAAAGAAACAGGAACTCAGTTTTATCTCCAAGCAACTTCGCACATTGGCCGATCTGTAGATTGATAATATTTCAACATTTGGTGCTAATATCCCCCGAATGGTAAATTTCTCAAGAAAATTGGAATGCATTTTATGAAATCTCCCTCTTCCCCTCTAGTTTTGAGCACATTGGAATCGCAAGGCACATCGATTCGCATGGCATCGGATTACCAAGAAATTCTCTTGTGGCTTCTCAATATTGAATTGCTTCCCGAAGCCACTGGTACGACCAGACATCGTAAAAAGAGTTAAATCTTGTACCGTATCCCTACGAGGCGTTAAATAGTTTCTATGAGTATCGACGATTGGAATTTATGCGATATTCATCGCAAAAAGACTAGTTGTTATATATATATGTTTATTGACTCGTTCCTTGAACACTCCTTCAAGGGCAACACACTGCGAGATTGCTGGCAGGAGAGTGGTGGCGATGGTTTGTATCCGCCAACATCAATTCAAGCTGTGCTCCGGATAATGCTCATACAAGATGTATCCTTTGAGAACAAGTGTGCCTTATTTTTGTACTTTTTTCTTGATCTGAATATGGCGATTGAAGAGAAACGCTACGAACCAATTGTTCAGAACTTCATCAAATTTCCCAGTGTCTTCAAACTTTCGGCGTCGTTGATTAAGCAAATTCAGGCATTTTGGAACCTCGATAATTGTCATTTTCAGGTGAATAATTGTTAACCATCTTTGGGATTGTTTAACCTTGGAAACATTTTTAGGCCGCCGTTGATGAATTCATTTCACCATTCAACAAAGAGCATATCTGTCCCCAGTGGCAGATTGAATTACATATTTATTAAATCTCTGCTAGAACAGATGGAATCAAATCTAGCCCTGAGAGTGCTTGAAGCCAAATCCTTGCTCTGGTTCAACTAAACACGTATTTGGCCAATGACCTTATATCTGAAGCGTTCCATTTCGCATCAGCAGAGAAAGACCAAGAGCTGCTAAAGCTTTTCTTCAGTCGCTGTTTGTTGATGAAGAAATTCGGAGTTATTCGCGATCTAGCTTTGACCGGAGAACGAAGGCAAACTAGTGCAATCGTTGCTGAAAAACAGCAAGAATCGCAGCGCCGAGGACCTGAGTTTTGTTTATTTGCTGCAAAAGTACAAATACATTGAAGCGGTTGCCTATCAAGATGAGTTTTTGAAGGGAAGGGACATCCAACGCGCAGTTGACGAGTTGTCGAACGGAAGAACAGACAATCCATCATTGATTCTAGCTGCCTATCACACCACTATGACTCCGGTCACCAAAAACATTCGCGATGTTTACTTGAGAATCAAAAAGCGAATCAAGAACAAAGAAACTAAACAGAATTCACCATTACCTCTGAGTTGTCAATTTACCAAGCAGAATGCAAATGATTTACTCGGTAGGATTTATCATAGCTCGGCATTAGGCACCCACGTTGCTAGTCACTATTGGGATCAACCAAACAACACTGAAGGGAATGCACTGCAGCAATCGAACAACGCTCCCTTCCTGCGGAGTCCTCAAATATCGTTGGCATGTAGTGAATATAATCCACGGGATATGATTTCGTATCCGGAACCGTTCAAAGCAGCGCAAAAACGTCGTCTCGATAGTCCGGCCAATTCGGAGATAAGCAATAAAGCTCGCGAAAATCCCAAAAAGCGCAGAAAGGTCTTCGATCACTATGACTATGAATTGTCAAGTTCTGATAATTTGCTGACGCATTTCAAGAACGCAACTGCAGCACGATTTGAGCAGCTTGCCGAAAGCCAGTCAAAAGACCAACTCTCTAGAGAGTTCTGTATTTCTCGAAACACCATATGTACAGAATACTGCTCCGGTAGAAAACCAGAAAACTAATAAATTCGAAGCGTCCTTGTCGGGAATTCTCAAAGTTAGCCAAGCGAAACAATCAATTTATGAAACAGATCGCAGAAGTATGAGAATGACATCAGAGGAACCAGAAAAAAAGAAAGACTCCGAAGAGGAGAAGAGTATTCGCTTTGTATTGCCAGTCGATGAACCGCACCGGCAGTAGCAAAAATTACAACAACCATCGTCTTTGAAGCAACACAAACAATTTTCAAAACATACACTCTCATGGACTTTTCACCTCGCACATCGTTCTCGAAAGTCTGTTCCACTGAATCCAGATTTAATAGAGAAACTACAGAGTCAATTAAAGTTGTCGAAAGTGAATCACAATCGACTTCACTCGAAGAGATGCGAGTGCAGACCGAGCGAATCAATTGAATCTGTCAGGAAGAAAAAGTCCGTCTAGAACGTGAACTCTATCAGCTTAACTCCAAAAAACAGTCTCTAGAAGCCGAAATCAACAAACTCAACATAACCATCAACAGTTTACAAGAACACCTGCCCCGAATCAGAGATTTATTGCAAGCGCAGAAAACGCGCATAGAAAAGACCACATCTGATGCGGCGAAAGTAAACCAAATCGAAAAATAGATTGAAGTTAGGCGGAAGTCGTTTGAGAAGTCCAAGAAAGAAGCCAATAATATATCAAAACAAATAGACAATATTCTTTAGAATCAACAAATGCTAGATGGTCACAGGAAACCACCTGCCTAGCAATTAAACAAATATGGTCACGCATAGACCTGAAACGGCAAAAGGCTTGATTTCCCTGAGCAGACAAAATATAAGGTCTACAGTTGGCGTCATAACAGGACACTGTCTCATAGGTAGACATGCTTTGAGGCTTGGGGTCTACGCAAACGACTTCTGTAGAAGCTGCATGGACGAGGAGGAAGAGGAAACAGTCCAACACCTTCTGTGTACATGTCCGGCACTATCCAATAGAAGGAATAACTATCTCGGTAATCCCTTCTTCGATAATACCAGTGAACTGGCAATGATCGATTCAAAACGTCTCTAACTTCATTAAAAGTACAAAATGGTTCGTTTAAGTTCATTACTCCCCCATAAATAACTTGTTCAGAGGTATCACAATGGACCCTTGCGGTCTAAGTGAGTCAATAACATCTCGACAGCCACTCAAACCTAACCTTGGTGTGTATGGTTTTGTTTCGCTTTCGCGGAATGTGTTAATTTCTTCGATGCACTTATTCACTTGTGAGTTGTAGACATTCACATAATCTCACACGTTCATTTGCAAGGAACCAGTCCGGGAAATAATCTGCGTATCAGGGTTAATACTACAAAGGAGGTGATGGCCTAGCCCTCGGTCCTGGATGCTTCTTCAAAGGACTGGAATGCACACCTTCAGTTAATGCAATCCTCATTGGCGAACCAAATTATTTTTTGGATAGAAGAAAACACAAACCAATAAAATTAGAATATAAAAAGAAAAAGCCTTAATGATCTTTATTCATTGCAGCTTGCTCTAAGCCCGATAATGTACACATTTTGAGAAAAATAAAATGCCACAAAAATTGTAATTTCTTATATGAATTAAGCGCCCTATTTAGCTTTGGCGATACCGATGCCAATTGGAACACTCCATCGACTCTGTCGTGTTTCGGTCCAGAAGCTTGAGCAGATTCAGCTTTGCCACCTCTTTTGTCACCCAGAGTCAAAAATATATTCTAGGCCCACTCGTTGGAATTCAGCGCGTTTCTCGTCATCCAGGGTCTTCAAGAGAATCCGCATAACATGCTTCATTACGTGACCGAGTATTGGTATTTGAAGGAATCATTTGTTGGTGGAATTGATTTGCCTTGTAGCTCTGAGATTCCATGGACGTCGATGTTGATTTCATCAAATTTGCCGGTTCCCTTGCCTTGCGACAGAATGTAGGAGTTCTTTATCGCTGGTGGGCAGTCCGAAGAGCTCACTACATAGATACTCCTGATAGACTTCAGAAACATCTTCTATGGAAGTGATTACGATGGGGAGCTGATAACAAAACTATACTGGTAGTCTCAATATCGCCTTCGAGAAAGTCAACTCTGGCCAATCCAGCGAGGAATAATGTCATTCCTTTTTTCAGACGAAAGCCCCGAGGGACAATCATTTGAGATGGTATATTGTCCGGAGTTTTTCGGCTGTCAGGAGGTTATGAATCTGAAAAAAAGGACGATGAGTGGTTATCATATGAAGACGAAGGCTTTCTCAACCTGATCGGGCTATATGACTCCAGGTGTATGGCACGTTCTGAATCCTTTGCTTTTTTCGTTGAGCGTTTCAATTGGCTGGGAGCCTGCTGGAATTGAAAATGAATCGACATGATCTTTCCTTTCGATTACCGTCCGTCCTGAAAATTTGAAATGACTTAAAATTATTTTCATCATTCATTTAAAAAGCTAACCTATCTGGCCGATGAGTTGTGGCTACTTTGATGCTTCCAATTTCGTTTGCTTGGTCCCGTCGTCGGAGTTTGTCTTCGGCAGCACGTTGAGCGCGCTCGGAGAAGAGTCTGCAAAATCTATGATAGACTCTGAAGTCCGAGGGACGTTGTATTGAGAATTTGAGCTTTTGCAATGTCTTTCCGGCCATGGTCATATTGTTGCTTCCTTAACAAGGTCTATAGCATCAAGCTTAGGGAGAAAATATAAATGCAAACGTGTTCTCGAAGTAGTCAGAGGCTTACCTTGCAATAATCACAATTC
Organism: Sphaerophoria taeniata; assembly: GCA_943590905.1. Taxonomy (NCBI): domain Eukaryota; kingdom Metazoa; phylum Arthropoda; class Insecta; order Diptera; family Syrphidae; genus Sphaerophoria; species Sphaerophoria taeniata. The sequence continues at coordinate 57,063,830 of OX016540.1, forward strand.
AATAGAATGTTTGATTATTTTTTGCAACCAACAAGACACACATCTCCTTCATGGGCCAAAATCTTTTGTAGCGAGCTCTTGACAATTTCCTCTTAAAGACAACGTTTTATATGATTCAAATATCCAGCTGAATCTCTTGGCAAGAGGTGGAAAGTGGCATCCTAACAGGTGTAGATTTAGAGTTCATTTGATAGAACATTCAAGTACTACTCGGAAATCGAATGATGCCGGAGTAATGGGCAGGTCTGAAAAGAAGAAATAGGTTTACTTAGAAAGTTGTTTATTTGCGGCGTTTGTTTACCTTTTCTCTGTCGACTTGTTTGGTAGGAAGGGACTTCTCTTCTACATTCATTGATTCAACGTTGGCCATTTTCATTTGGATCTAATATTTTTGATTGCTTTTACTGAAATTATTTATAGAAATTATAAGTTAATTAAAATTTCAAGCAGGCACGGAAAGAATGAAATTTTTTTTTCGAGAGATATGACAAGCTGGCATAATAATAAAGTGTCAAAAATGTTACACGATTTTTCCGCTTCGGGTTTGCAGCGTCCGTTAAAAAGTGGAATCATCGTGAAGTTGGCCACTGGCAGTCCATGTATAATAAGTCAATGGTTCGCCCGTTTCGTTGTTTGCCATGTAGGGAGATGTTCGCGAACAAATCTCATTTTTTCTATGTGATAACCATAAGCGTAACGACTTGCTTCTCCTTTTGACACATCCTCACACTTTCAAGAATCAACACGAAATGATGTTCGACAATTATGTGTTTGCCGTGTAGGGAATAAAAGCAGAAACACAATGGCGCTTTAAGGCTAAACCACAAACACGCTTCAGCTTCGGCTTCGTCTGCGTTACGATGCACCCGCTTCACGTTTGCTTTAAATGACAGTTCTCCCTCCGTCATCATAAAACAGATTTGCCACTTTACTCCTTTCGAAGTAGTCTACTTCGATTTTTGAAAAACTTTGAAAATCTATTCCCACTTCGCACCATCAAGAATGTTTTGAAATCTACTTCACTCAGAAAAAACTTGCATCGATTTTACTTGATATTTCCAAAATCTGCTTCGATTAACTCATTGAGTAATTTTATGCCTACAGTTCTATTTTCATCAGGAAAATAGATAATCGACATCTGCATCTGCATCTGCAGTTTCTATCCTTATACACGAACAATAAGCGGACACACTTTACAAACACGAAATGTCAACCCATACACATGTAAACGCAAAGTATGAGTTACGTGATTGTATTGAAGTGTTTAATATTTTAAGCCGTGTGCGACTTGCATTAAAATGTTGGTTGAATTTAACCACTAGTGTCATATTTTAGTCTGCTAGTTAAATTTTAACACATTTTATCGACCATGTAGTGTCAAAATTAAATCGAACGTCAAGTTTTTATACACATATTAACACAATTCGCACACGGCCCTAGTTGTAGATCTGTCTATATGAACTTTTGATAGTAACTGTATGTCCCTCTTTGCGTCAATGAATCCATGCACAATATAAAATACGCTATTTTCAAATCTACTTCACTTTTTCTCAATTTACTTCGCTTTATTCCCAAATCTAATTCGATTTCTTTTTTTTTTCGAGTGGTAACGCTGCTCCAAAAAACACATGAACAAACAGCTGTTGAGCTGTCAGACAAAGCAAAAGTTCAGCATATTTGAACTAGAGCTTCCGTTTGGAGTCACGTTACGTACGAAACGTGAGGTCGAAGCGTCATTGTGATAGCAAGCATTGAATTCCTATAGCTGAACTCGTAAACGTCAGGCGAAGCCGAAGCTGAAGCGCCTTTGTGATTTGGCCTTTAGGCAGACGCGTCGTTGCGTTACGATGCACCCGCTTCACGTGTGCTTTGAATGACAGTTCTCCCTCCATCATCATCAAACAGATTTGCCACTTTACTCCTTTCGAAGTAGTCTACTTCGATTTTTGAAAAACTTTGAATATCTATTCCAACTTCGCACCATCAAGAATGTTTTGAAATCTACTCCACTCGATTTTACTTGATATTTCCAAAATCTGCTTCGATTAACTCATTGAGTAATTTTATGCCTACAGTTCTCTTATTTTCATCAGGAAAATATATAATCTATTAGAACTAGACTTTTTATGTTTTAAATGCATTTATTATAAATAAATTATTAGATTTTACTGCTTGGCGGATCTTTCCGCGCTCAAAGATTAAAAAAGAATGAGAGAAGTTAAAACTCTCTGTCTCCAAACGTCAAACAGCATCGATGACGTTTCGCAATTCGAACATTAGTCGATGATGTTTGACGTTTCGAATATTGAGGGGTTGCTTACATTTTAGAACAAAAAAAATTATAATAGCTCGGCCAATCCTGACATAATGATTGACCTCAATCATTTACTGATATTAATTTATGAGAAAGCTTATTATTTAACAGGATAATGTTTACAATATGTGAAAGTCTGGTTCGAATGGGTACATCAGACGAATCAGACAAACGCTGTTTCTCTTTTTTTTTCAACAAGGACGGTGTTACCGCTCCGAACCACCACTGGGGTCCTCCTGCGCATCCGTCCTCCAGTCAGCCCAAGGCCGTATTCTTGAAGCCTCTAAAATTCCATCGTATGGTATTTGAGTTACCTGATAATTCTCAATGTCCCTGATTACGTATCTATCATTCGGAAGGATTTGGTGGATTACGTATGGCCCACGATATTTTGGAATTAGTTTTTTATTCGTTCCTACCGTCGTGTCAACATAACGAATCATAACGAAATCTCCAATTTTAAATGCGGAATGAGGTTTGAATTTGGTAGAGTGGAAAGCAAGAGTTTTTTCTTGGTTCAATGCGATTTGCGCATGAGCTTGTTGGCGTTGTTCAGAACGGTCTATGGAAGGTGCCGGTTGCTTGCCTTCGAGGTATTCAGCCATTGTATCAACAACGGGACCACGCTGGTTTACACCAAACAGCAGCGAGCTGGGGGTATAACGTGTAACGGAATGAACAGAGTTGTTTATAGCGTACTCGACACGCGATAATTGTTTTACCCAATCGGAATGTTGCAGAGGCTCAACGACTTTAGATAGCATGGACTTCAAGACGCGATTCACACGCTCTACTTGGCCATTAGCCTGCGGAGCGGCTGTGGCCACACGTATATGTTCAATGTTCTTATCGGACAAAAATTGTTTAAAGTCGAGGTGTTTGAAACATGATCCGCGGTCGCTGATGAGTCGTCGCGGGCGACTATAGTGATGGAAGTAATGTTCAAGCGAAGATCAAATCTCTTTGTAGCTGGTTGTATTGACGGGATATAGCTTGACAAACTTGGTGAAGGCGTCGACCACAACAAACAAGTATTTTCGTTTCGAACAAACAGACGGAAGTGGACCGAAGTGATCAACATGTATTGTATCGAAAGGCACCGGAGCTTTGGGAATCGGATGGAGCGTTCTAGCACGGCTTTGAGGGGGAACGGAGTGCATAATGCACTGTAAACAGTTTTTGATAAATGCATCCACTTTTTCTTGCATTCGTGGAAACCAATAACTTAATCGGATTTGATCCATTGTTTTGGTCACACCCAAATGGCAAATGGTTTCGTGGGCGACACGAATTATATTACATTCCAACTCGGAAGGAACATACAGAAGTAAGCGATTTTTATATTTCCGGAACACAAGACCGTCGCGTAATTCGTATTGGAGGGAAAATTCCCTTTCTAGGGTTTCACGAATGTTTAGTATCTTTTGGTCTCTATTTTGTGTGATTAGGAGCTGTGCATCTACATCTTTGGGTTCTACAAGAGCGATTACAGGCGGGGTAACGGATTGGTCGGAGACGGAATTCGCGAAAGTTTTATCGAGCGCGGACTGGTCGGGAAAGTATCTGCTTAGAGCGTCAACGTGAGGCATTAGAGCACCACATCGGTGCTGTATCGAGTAAGTGTAGTTCTCGAGCAGTAGTGCCCACCGGGCTATTCGGGAGTTAGTACGTTTATTTTGAAGCGTTAGGGCTAGGGCCTGACAATCAGTAATGATCTTAAACGGTATTCTATCTAAATATATCCGGAATTTTTCAATTGCGTAGACAATTGCGAGTGTTTCGAGCTCGTAACTGTGATATCTCGATTCAGCTTCGGTGGCTCGCCGCGAGAAATAACCGACGGGGTGCATTCGTTTGTCATCCTGCCGCTGCAGGAGAATTGCGCCGAAGCCAAGAGCACTGGCGTCACAGTGCAGCTCGGTTTCTCGATGAGGGGAGTACAGAACCAAAATAGGTAGGGAAGTTAATTTGTCTCGTAGGGTTGGAAAGCGGCTTTGCAGCTTTCATCAAAGTTAAAAGTGACGTTTTCTTTGAGTAATTGGCGTAGCGGCCGTTCAATGGAGGAGCATCCAGGAATGAATCGTCGGAAATATGAAAACAAACCAAGACATTTCTGCACGTCTTGTTTGTTTTCAGGCAGCGGAAGATGACGGATATTTTCTATATGACTATCGTTGGGGCGTATCCCCTTGTTACTGATATTAAAACCCAATAAATCTATTTCCTCATAGCCGAATTGGCATTTTTTGAAATTTAATTCTAACCGATATTCAGCCAGACGTCGTAGAACTCGTTGTAATACAGAAAGGTGATCGATAATATTCGCGGTGGCTATCGTAATGTGAGGTTAGCAATAATGTTTATTTATTTATTTATCAATTGATTAAGATCTGCTGATTACATTGAACATTAAAATAAATATTTATACATTTACTAGTTATAAGATATGATTACATGATTTACAAGTGGTTATAAGTTAATTACATAATTGAAATATTTTTTCTTTAAAGAAATCTCTTTTCATACAAAGGTCAGTCTCATTACAAATAACATTAAAAAGTTGAAGAGATCGCGCAATAGGCTCATTTAAACCATAATTAGTTCTATGCGGTGCAATATAAAACAGTACATTTCTGTTCCGAAGTGAACGGGTTGGCACATAGAAGAAAATTAAAGACAGCAATTCAGAAGACGATATACGATTATCCAAAATATCTTTTACAAATAATATACATTGAACTTGCCTACGACATTCAAGCGTTTTTAAATTAATTAGGGAGCATCTCGATTTGTAATCTGGTAATGACCCATTCCAATCAAACTTTCTCAATGCGTATTTTGTGAATCTTTTTTGGATCCTCTCCAATCTTAAAATGCTATTATCATAGTATGGTGACCATACAACACAACAATATTCCAACACTGGCAAGACTAGAGACATGAATAAGTTTTTCATCGTGTAAGGATCTTTAAATTCAATTGAATTCCTTTTTAAGAAACCCAACAAGGAGTTGCCTTTAGAGACCACATAGTCAATGTGAGATCTAAAATCGAACTTAGGATCAAAATGTACTCCAAGATCCTTAATGACATTTACTCTTTGAAGGCTTACATCGAAGAATTTATAATCGTAAAGAATGATTGACGATGATCTAGTAGAACTAAAAATTTTACATTTAGAAAAATTCAGTTCCAGATGATTATAATCGCACCATTTCAAAAAGTTGTCTATATCTAACTGTAAAAGCAATCGATCCGCAAGAGAAGATGTTGAAAGAAATAATTTAACATCATCTGCATACATCAAGCATTTGCAGTGTTTTAAAACAGATGGCAAGTCATTTGAAAAGATAATAAAGAGAAGCGGGCCCAAGTGACTTCCTTGAGGAAGACCAGACAAAACGTCGATAGAAATGGAAGTACATCCATCTATCTTAACAATTTGCTTTCTGTTTGAAAGGTAGGATCTTAACCATTTGATGAAAGCTTCATTCACACCCAATCTTCGTAATTTTTGCAGGAGAAGACCATGATGCACACGATCAAATGCTTTGACAAAATCAGTGTATAGGACATCAACTTGTTTCCCATTTTCTATTTCATTTACACAATAGTTTGTAAATAAGCTTAAATTTGTGCATGTCGACTTTCCTTTAACAAATCCATGTTGATAAGAAGATATAAACTCCTTTACAGAAAAATAGAATTTTTGAGTCACCATTTTTTCGAAGAGTTTTGGAATAGCAGATAGTTTTGAAATAGGCCTATAATTCTTCACCAGGTGCTTGAGGCCACTTTTAAAAATTGGGTCTATAAAAGATATTTTCCACTCTTCAAGAAAAATACCCGAAGAAAGAGATTTGTTAAAAATAATTGTTAAGACATAACAGAGGGAAGAGGAACATTTTGATAGAAGAATGGGGGGAATAAGATCAAAAACCAGCTTTTTTTGTTATGTCTAATTCTTTTAAACTATTAAGAATGTCTAGTTCAGTAAAATTGTTTAATGAAAAATCAGTTAACGCCACTATGTCAGGGTATAAACCGTCAATATCCGCAATGATTTCATTATTATATGATGTCTGGAAATACTCAGCAAAAAGATCACACGACGACTGTGTATCCTTTGATTTTTGATTCTCATACTCCATACAATGAGGAAAAGATGAACCCCTTCTTTTTGAATTTATAAATATCCAAAAGGACTTTGAATTGCTTTTAATATTAGATTCAGTATTATTTATATAGTGTCTATACAAAAACTTATTTAGGAAATCAAATTCTTTTCTTAATTGAAAAAATCTTGCACGGTCTTCAGGGAAGTTTGTCAATTTATAACGCTTGAATGCCTTGTTTTTCACATTTTCCAAATTTTTAATCCTGGAGTTAAACCACGGAAGCTTATAAGTTTTCTTGCTTTTTGAGGTTGGAACAAAACGTTCTATACCTTGGAATAAAATGAGTTTAAATTGAGTAAACATATCTTCTAATGATTTACCATGCATAATATCCCTCCAATTGATAGTATTATAAAAATTATTTATTTCAGTGAAATTTGCCTTCGAAAAATTATAAGAATTTTGCTTTTTTTCCAAGATATTTGGATATTCATAAAATTCAAAAGAAAAACTAATAGCCTTATGATGTACAGAGTTATTGACAAGAGTAAAATCTGACATTTGCAAAGAGTATTTTAATTCGTTGCTTATAAATACCAAATCAAGAATTCTCCCTATACTGTTTTTGACATTATTAATTTGAAATAGACCCATCGCAGAAAATGAATCAACGACTAACATTTCTACATCCTTAATTGCATTAAAAGGTATTAAAACGTGATCATCTTCCATGTAGTACCAGTCAATGTCACCAATATTGAAGTCACCAAGTATACATGGGAATTGGTCAGTCGTTAATTCATTGACAATTGCTTGAGCATTTAAAACATGATCGTTATATAACTCGACTCCGCTCATAGGGCGGATATAACTTACAATAAAAAATAAATCTTTAATTTCAGCAGAATCTTTAGAACTTACACAAACACAAAGTTGTTCAATATCATCTGAATCATTCATTAAGTTGCATTGATTGCTGTTGAAAGTCGATCGCACTGCAATAAGCACACCACCACCTCTCTGCCATCCTGTATTAGTTGAACGATCCTTGCGGTAAACGGCGAACGATGAATCAAAAAGTTCACATGACGTAAAATTTGGGGTAAGCCATGTTTCAACAATTATAATAACGTCAAATTCGTGTAGAGAAGAAGATAAATATAACTGGTTAGTTTTCGTTCTCAAACCGCCAGCATTTTGGAAATAAACTCGAATTTCGGATATCCTTAAAGGCTTTGATACAGCTACTTCACTTTGAAATTTGCTCCCCTTTTTGGAAAATTTAAGAATTTTTTAATTTGAACATGCTTAGGCCAAATAGAAGGATCATATGCGGCATCGAAAGAACACGGAGGAATTCCTAGTTTGAAATTAACGTAGTGCAATTTAGAAACATCAACATCTTTTTTTACTAATTTCGTGCAACTCAGAGTACTCTTATGTAAATTCAACTTCATTGCAGCATAATCTCTAACATTCTCTTCAGTGACATTGCTATCTAAACGAGAGAGATGTATAAATTGTAATCGAGGAACCGATTGCAATGTACATTCGCCTTCTACAACAGCCGCAGTCCCAAACATTATCTTATTTGTACGTTGATTTTTAGAAATTCTCGGATTTGATGGAAGCCGCTCTTCAAATCTAGCACCGAGAAGATTTTCTTACCTTCCAGACGTTCAAGACAATCGTCGATAAGAGGAAGCGGAAAACTGTCGCGGATCGTAATTTTATTTAGCGCACGGTAGTCGATACACATTCTTCGCTCACCATTCTTTTTAGTGACTAGCACTAAAGGAGATGCGTAAGGTGACTCGGATGGACGAACGTGGCCCTTTTCAATCAGATCCTGAACAATTTGGCCTACTTCCAAACGATCAGCATATGACAGACGGCGCGGGGTTGAAAAGACCGGAATTTCGGAGTTAAGTCGTATTTTCATTTCGTAATTATGGATTGTTTCTGGGATCTTGGAATGATTCAAGTAATGATTGACAATCAGGTCACTTATTGCTCGTTGGTGAAATTGATTTAACTTATTCGAAATATCGTAATCAGAGACGTTTGAAAGCTCTTCGGATATCGCAAAAATATACGGAAGTTGCTCCAGTTGATTTGGAGTTTCTTTAATAATATCTGAATCTGAAGAGCTGGATGCACAAGAAGACAACAGCGGCTTAGCAATATTGGAAAGTCGAATAACGCACTGCAATACCTTTTGAATATTTTTATTTAAACGTATACGGTCGAATTCATTACAATCACTTGTCATGCTTAACGAAATGTTACAAAGTTTAAGAAAATCACGCCCTAGCAGAAGGCTATAGAGTATGAAGTGGTCGGGGACCACGTACAGACTGATTGGTTTATTTAGATGACGGAATCGTACAAAAGCGGTGGTTTGACCATATACGTTTAGTTGATTGTTGCCTAGGCCACGGAAACGACTTGATTGCAGTGTATTACCAATTAGCGTAGCCGGGACAAGCGATGGCCGGATCATACTAATTGGGCTGCCGGTATCAAAGAGAGACGAAAACATATTACAGCGCATATTCGACCTTATGTTCGGAAAAGCAACACCTACCTTATTTACTTCAGCTACAACATCAGTCGTCTCATCCGGATCCTTAATTGGCTCGACAGTTAACTGGCGGAAGTCATCTGCCAAAGCAATTCCATCCTTGTTCTTGGGAGCAGGCTTCGGACACTGGCGTATGGTGTGTTGCGTAGAACCGCATCGAAAACAACTTTGAGGCTGCCTCTTCGGCTCGGGGCACTTGGCTGATATGTGACCAAACCCATTACAATTAAAGCACTTCGTTTGATTGACAGAGGTCGGATTGGTAGTGAGTTTGGTCCGCTGGTCGGAACGATGAGTGAGGGCGGCATACGATTTGCGCATTTGGATGTATCTCGGAATCAAAGTTTTAAATTCGTCTAATGTTTTGGCCGGAAATAAAACGGAAACATTTGCTGTTCGGTCGCGAAGACCCTCGATGATGTATGCTGTTCATCCAACTTTGCCCGCGAGGCTAACTCTTGCATCTGAAGAACGTATGACATGACAGTGTTTTCAGGTTTGTACAGCGTTTCTTTCATTTTCTCTATAATTTCCGGAATGGAGTAAGCGTGTCCAAAATTGATAAGGAAATTTGTTCGGAACTCATCGTAATTGGCAGACGTATCAACACGCAGAAAGCTTTCAGCTTCGGAACCAGGTTTCATAAACCGCTTAATAGAACGAAAACGGAATGCGTCATCACCGCCGACGGAATCGCAGGTTCGTTCGAAATCGGATATCCATTTATATGCATCATAAGTCTCACTCGATGAATATTGCAAGATCGACTTTTTGATGTCCTTAAACGTCGGCCCCGATGTAGTTTGAGTTAACTGACTGTCCGTTGCTTGGAGATTAAGCTGGTTAACCGCATCAAAGTCACCTGTTTCGAGCATTCTTTTCAAGCGTGCTATCTCTACTCGTTTGCGAAGTAATCTTAACTCCGTGTCCAACTCATCTTCTTCACTCGGATGTAAGGCCTTTCCCGTTTGTTCCATGATTGGAGAGCTTAGGTTCGAAGTGTCCGCAACAGATTGGGCAGCATCGGCTTTCCCAGCCTGTGTGCGGTACGCTGCAACCAACCTCTTCAATATAGTCGTACTTGTTGCATCTTCATCGGTATACGGAATTCGATGTTCATCCAAGAACGCCATCAACTCTTGGACTGACTGTTCTTGTGAGTTAGGCATTTTGTGTAGGCAAATTTGTGAGAAATCCTCGACGATTATGCGTTTCTCGTTTGCAGCGGATCAATTCTGGTCGACTTTAGCACCCAAAAATGTCGGATGGTTCTGATTCGTTCGGATTATGTTTGGATGGTTCTAGATCCAGCAGATGAAAACGGATTCCAAAGAACACGTGCTAAACACATATAACGGATGTGATTTTACGGATTCTATTTTTATTTAGAAATCACTGCAATTAGATGCAGTTTGTGGATTGATTTGGGTGAATCCCACTTCTGAAATATTAGAACTAGACTTTTTGTTTTAAATGCATTTATTATAAATAAATTATTAGATTTTACTGCTTGGCGGTTCTTTCCGCGCTCAAAGATTAAAAAAGAATTAGAGAAGTTAAAACTCTCTGTCTCCAAACGTCAAACAGCATCGATGACGTTTCGCAATTCGAACATTAGTCGATGATGTTTGACGTTTCGAATATTGAGGGGTTGCTTACATTTTAGAACAAAAAAAATTATAATAAATCGATAAGTTTCTATCCTTATACACGAACAATAAGCGGACACACTTTACATACACGAAATGTCAACCCATACATATACGCAAAGTATGAGTTACGTGATTGTATTAAAGTGTTTAATATTTTACGCCGTGCGCAACTTGGGTTGGAATGTTGGTTAAATTTAAGCACTAGTGTCATATTTTAGCTTGCTAGTTAAATTTTAACACATCATATCCGCCATGTAGTGTCAAAATTAAATCGAAAGTCAAGTTTGTATACACATTTTAACACAATTCACACACGGCTCTAATTGTAGATCTGTCTATGTATTCATGGTCAATATAAAATACACTATTTTAAAATCTTTTTCGCTTTTTCTCAATCTACTTCGCTTTATTCCCAAATTTACTTTGCTTCCATTTTTTTTTTAAAGTGGTAACGCTCCCCAAACAACAAATGAACAAACAGCTGTTGAGCTGTCAGACAAAGCAAAAGTTCAACCAAGTTGAACTTTTTTTTGACAGATGGTGGCTTCTTTACGTTTTCTTACGTTTGTCAAAAAAAGCGTACGTAGGAAAAGCGTCATTGTGTGAGGTTACACAGATTTCCTATAGCTGAACTTTTCGCAGTTGTCAAAATCGACCGCAAAGCGTCATTGTGTTTCTGCTTTAACGCAAACGAGCTTGTTCGGCAAACGTGTTTGTCGTTTAAGTCTACCTTAAGCGAGCTTCAAGTACGCTTCGACCCTTTGTATACCTACCTGTGTTGAGTTTAAATGAGCTTCAACCGACTCGATTCCGCTTCAGGAGCGGATTTGTAATTTGTGCTGAAAAACCCGACGTCTGACGTTTGTGTGAGTGCATGATTTGAACACCAGCAAGGTATTTTTTTTTCACAAGTGTTTCGTCGCTCTAGTGCATTTTCTAACTAACAAATAAAAACACAAGTGAAAAAAAACCAATAGGTACTGCGATGATTTGAGAACGAGAGCAGTTGTCATCTCAACATCTTTTCAACTTATCTCCAACTGGAGCAGCGATACCACTTTACTGCAATTGCAGTAGATCTACTGCGTTTTTCGCTAAAACCAAATCTACTGCCACTAAATCCAATCTACTGCACTTTTTCTTCTTTAGTAATTATAATTGCATTTGCTTCTGTGACAGAAATTTCCTTTTTAACTAGATTGTTCCCACATCATTCAGCGATTCAGCATGCTTTTCATGCACGTCGCTTTCTTTTGTGTGTGGATACTATAGCATGTTCTATTTTGTTTAGTTCCTCCCTGTACAAAATATTAAGGCCGTGTGCGAATTACAATAATATGGTAATTAAAACTTGTCGTTTGCTAACTAGCTGCGGCGCAGGCTAAAAAAATGACACTAGTGACAAAATTTTTCCAACGTTTCAACGTAATTCGCACATGGCCTAAGATGTGAAACTTGTGGTTGATGGTTGTATGCCATCAATGTTACTGATCATTGATTGCTTCCCTTGCATAACTTAAGTGAATAAAGTGAAGAATAATAAATTGTCAGTGGAGGACATTATTTGGAAAAAGAGATCTTTTAACGAAATAGAATGTTTAGTTTACTTAAAATTTTAAATTAGATGAAAAAAATTCTCTGGAGGGAAAAAATTTGCAGCATGTATAAATGTTATTGCTATGCTCACTCCCGCAAAGTAGTTCTGCTCCGGAGAAAAAATGTACACTAGTTACCAGTATAAAAACAAAAACAAGAAATAAAATAAATCTTACTTCAGTTGAAAACATAATTTTAGGCAAGAAAATGATTATCAGCCGTATTCATAATGATTTCTTAAGCAGGCTTTTAAAGGTTACTTAGTTAAGCAGGCTTAAAGATTAAGGCGACCTTTAAGCAGCTGTACTAAAAATTCTTATTCATAAGTGATTTGCGACCTTTACTTAACTAAGTTACGTCCCTCTTCAAAATGTAATAGAAACTTAAAATCTATTACTGAATGCTATTACGTTTTAGTGGTCAAACTGAAATTAATACAAACAAAAATCATCTCGTGGTTTGGCTTGGTATGAGTTGGTACTTTACAGTAAAAAAAATTGAAGTAAAAAATTAATTTTTATCTTCAGCTCTATTAAAGGATAACAAAAAATAGATTTAACTATGTCATTCAATCAGATCTTAGCTGTTGTACCTGTGATGTCATCTTGATAATCAATAGCAAGGTTATGAGGCACAGCGAAATCTATAACAGTCGTTTTTGTAGTTTCCAGAGAGCATCGAAATACTGACTGGAGAATTCTAAAATGGCTTTCCCAAACTCCGAAGCATCTTTCGTCTGTATTGCGTGTTGCTACTTGAGCAATATTATACCGTTCTTCTGCTTCCGTCGCTGGATTTAGAAGAGGAGTATATTGTATATAGGATGCTTGCACAAGCGAAGCCCCCATCTCCTAATAAGATGCCTCTGAACTCCCCACTATCGAATCTATCTTTCATTCGACTTTCTCGAAATATAAATAAATGTCAATATTTAAATAGGTTTTAATCAGCCTTTAAACGCAAAAATTTGCATTTTACTTAAGCGACCTTTAGTTAACCTTGCTTAAATCAGAAAATTGAAAGTATTGTCTGCTTAAGTATTGCTTAGCGCTTGCTTAACTTTAAGCGGCCTTTACGCCTTGATTATGCATACGGCTGTTTAAATATAACAGGCGGTTGCTGGAAACCATCACATTACCCTAGATTAAGCGAACATTTTCAAAATTTTAATTTTACGAATATTCAATTTGCTAAAAGAAAAATAATTTATATAAATTTAATAAAAATATACATATATTTTGTACGAATACTTATGTTTAAGTTTTTCTTTTTTGTGAAATAAGAAATCTACTGCGAAAAATGTTGACTTACTGCATTTTTGCAACTGTTTCACTGCGCAACTCTGCTTTTGAAGTGGCAACGATGAACTGGAGTACTCAACTCAAATGACGAAAAACCTAGGTAAAAAAATCGACCCTAATCCAACTCAAGCTCTCGATTCTGCTTGTAAACGTGGTAAATGAACGACTATAGATTTGTATGCATGTACACTGACGTAATCCTAGATCTTACCATACCAGTAGTTGATCTCCCACCACTACGAGTTGACTTGCAACGGGTTATGGTGTGTGGGACAGTTTAAATTGTTCCTATTTTTGGCCTAAATATTGTTTTTTTATATATATTATATTGATCGATATTTTATATTTTGCCTCCCTCCCAAAATCCCCCTCACTTTGAGGCCGTGGCGATAGGCAGGGATGCCATTCTAGCGACTTTGTCGCTATATCTAGCGACATTTCAACTTCTTCCGCGACAAAAAATATTTTGATGTCGCTAGATTATTTCTAGCGACTTTTGAAGCCAAGCATTTCTGAGTTGTGAAACGTAAATACTATTTTTATTTTATAAAATTTTATTACTAAAATAGTAGAATCTAAATTGGATAACAGCATAATAAATGCTGTAAAAAGTAATTGTATTTTTTTTACAATTAAGTTGATAAAAGAGATACAAAAAAGGGTTCCAAGCAATTACATTGCTTTAGAAAAAATGCAATTGCTGTCAGTTCAAAATGCGTTAAGAGCTGTAAAAGATCGATCAATAACTGATTTGGCTAAAAGCTTAGGTTTTCTTGATGAAGACATAAAGCAGTGGACAAATATTAACTTTGTGCAATGGAAAGAACTGCATGATAGTGTTAAATTTTGGGGAGAAGTTTCTACTTCAAAGACGCAGCGGGTGTCAATACTTATCAATAACTATTTGAGCTAGCTGGAACTGTGATGTCACTTCCCCATTCTAATGCTGAAGTTGAGCGCATTTTTAGTACGATGAACCTTGTGAAAAATAAAATCAGAAATAAATTGTCAACAAAAACTTTAAATTCTATTATTCTAATTCGAATTCAGCTTAAATTACTTAACAAAAATGTCATACCTATGAACTACCAGAAATCGTTTTAAAAACAAATGTATTTAAAAATAATGCTGTTGAAGTTCTTGCAACTGAGAATATTGAAGAAATCGATAGTGATCTTTTTGTATGTGATTCAGAATAAATACTAACGGCCAATTTCTTCACACAAGTCCTAAGTCAGCCTAGTACCCGGTCTAGCTAGACCAGGTCCTAGCACTAGTACTCGGTCCTAACGAAAAGTTAGTACCTGAGCATTTCTTCACATTTATAGGACCCGACCTAGAATCACAAAGCAGTACTAAGAATTAATACGTCTAAACTGGTCTAACCCTGATTTTGACAATATTTTGACTTTTCAAATAATTTATTTTGATATTTCATACAAATTGAATATGAAGAAAAAAGAATATAAATTGTGATTTTTCAAAATACTCAAGAATTAAAATTGAAATAACCGGTCCAATGTTGGAGCTCAGATCATACTATGAGCATTTACTATCTGGATTACCATCTTATGATTCTGACTACCAGACACCGTAAAACGCAATGGAAACTAGTAAAACACCACCAAAAGAATGTTCCACTGAGGAAATGGAAATTTTAACTGAATATTACTGCAGCGCCGAAGAGACGAACACAGAGATAACTATCACTCAAACTAGTTTGTCGCAAGCCGAAGAAAAAGAAACCAAAGAAACAAATGTCACACCGAATTCGAGCTCCAATGGACAACAGCCAAAACAATTTTTTAAAACAAGTGCTCAACGTCACCGAGTTTTACCGAAGGTAACCGTCGAAGGAAAACGAATAGATCTAATTGACGAAGAGCGTAAGCGCATGGCAGTATTTGGAGCCATGCGCAAAAAGTTTTACGAGGACGAGCATGCGGCTCGTTTGGAAGAAATTAAAGAGCGCAAAGCATGTAATCTTGCTTTACATAAAAAACAGATAGAGTTTTGGAATACTGCGATCCAAACTATGAAGTCCAATGAACCATTTCCACCAGTCGGCACTGTTTTCAGTATTCCAAACCCATATGTCGAAAGGTTAGCAAGTTACATGCAATTTGCGGCATCAAATGCAAATGATTCTGGGTGTAAAAATGTACCCATTACTACAAAGCAACAATTTGAAGAATTTGTTGTAGAAGTATTGGGTAATCAACCAACTAAATGCAGCAGCGGTTTCCTCGCGTTCCAATAATGTTCTTGGCATTTGGATAAATTCATCCAAATGTCGTATTAGTGCCATACATACTTTTGGTAAAATGCGACAAACGCTGGCAACCGAAACGCCCATAAAATCGGCCACTGCAATTTGCATCGAACCACTTGCCATAAACCGTAAAGTTATGACTTATGAGCAATTGTTGTTCAGGTGTTATATAACGAGAAACGAGAGAAAGGGTATGAAAAATCTCATGCTAAATTGTAATATTGAAACATTTTTTACCGTGTCTGTGGCTGTTCCAATTCGTGTACAGAAATGTTGTTTTTGACACCCGAAAACGCCGAATGAAATCAATATCATCCCAATTGTCGACAGTATGGCGTTGAGGCATACGGTAAATGCGACACGTACCGATTGACTCAATTCATCGCTTTCGAAGTCGCGAAACAAATTGTCCCCATCAAAAATTAAATCCATTTTTTTTTTCACAAAAGAAATTCAAATATGAAACAAAATGCAGAAATCTGATAAAAAACCAAATGCCAAAATCATAAGAAAAATCAATTTAGTCAAAATTTACCTATTTGAAAAGACACCAAATCTTAAAATTGCTAGATAAATCTTTAAAAAAAATGGATAAAATCAAACTGTATTAAATATTATCGTCACTAGACTGTCGATTTTTAGGTTCTAACTTTTAGGACGTCCTAAGCAAAAATCGGTACCAATTTGACAGTACTAGGCCTTAGAACTTTTGTGAAGAAATCATTTGGTACCGATTTGAGTCCTAACGATTGGTATAATAACCAGGTCCTAGCTGATTTTGAGGAGCTAGCTAGTACCGAGTCCTAACTAGTACTCGGTCCTATATTGACAGTTCTTAGGCTTAGTACCTGAGTGAAGAAATGAGTTGATACCGATTTGAGTACTATCTTTAGGACTAGGACCGGTACTAGTGCTAGGATTCTGTGAAGAAATCGGCCGTAAGTATTTTATTCCAAAAGATTTAAGAATTATCTAGATATCTAAATACCTAATAACAATGAGACTGAATTATTTTTTGTTTTACCTTTATTTGAAAAATTAATTTTTGTTGAGCTTTATTTTACAATTTTTTTCTAGCGACTTCTAGCTACTTTTTGTCTCCAGAATTTCAGCCAATCTAGCGAATTTTAAGGGTTGGTCTAGCGACTTTTCATTTCAGCTTGTGGCAACACTGGCGATAGGTTATATTTTACCTCCTTCCGAGAATCCCCCTCACTTTGAGAGTGTGCCGTTAGGTTATAGGGTTATACCTTATACCTTGTCTCCTTCCGAGATTTCCCCTCACTACGAGGCCGTGGCACCATTATATTTATCATATAAGAATAATATTAAGAGTATTTAATAAGAATTAATAGTGCATTTGGTTTTAATATAAATTTAAATTGTAAATACGAAGAGCTTAATAAAGAAGAGTTAAAAACTAATTGGAGAGAATTCGGTGTTTGAAACGTGGCAATAGGTGATGAGGGAAAAAGGAAAAGGGACAGGGAACCTAGCGAACCAGTGGGACTAGGCAATGAAAAGAATGTTTGAGGCGAAGGGAGCGGTACGCTTGTACTGCACGGCTGTGATTGTCGGAATGGGGGGGGGGGGGATCTTTCCTCCGTTTCGGACCTCACCCGCTTCAAAAACATAAATCGTGCCAGCTGAAAATTATCCACCATTTTTTATTTCAATCTTACGATTATCAATGACCTTCACGGCTTATTTATGTGCGTGAAACTTTAAATACTTCTTAAGAAGCAATCTATTTACTGTGTCCACAATTAAGGAATGTGGCCGACCTTAGTAGACTGAGAAATTGGACCACTTTTTCTCTTCTGCTACTCCTCTTGCGCCACGGATATCGGGGCGACTTCCCCTGTAGCTGGTCTATTCGAAAATCATTTTAGTCATCTATATCGCATAAGCCGCTCAGCCAAGTCCCCTAAAAACTCGACCTTAGCAACCCATTAGGCCTTTTCTTACCCTATGGGGAAATATAAACACTAGACTCCGAAATGGCCCAACAGATATTTGTGAAATTTTCATGGTTAATACTGTTGTATTCAGTGGTGGTTTCTGTCGAAAAAAAAAATTGGAAAAAACCTCATGGAAGAGTGGGAAAAGTGCATTGGTTTTCAAATGGACAACTGGAAAATTTCAAAATGGGTTTTCGAATGGAAAATAGAATAACTCGGAAAACTCATAGGTTTTCAAAGGGAAAATTGCATGTCGTAATTGTAGGTGCACTTATTTTCAAATGGAATAATCGAAAATTTTGGATTGGGAACTCGGAAAACTCGGCGAGAGCACGAAGAACTTCAAGACCCTCGGTTGCCAGTTTGGTCATTTATGACCAAATCTGGTCTTTGTTTTCCTCTTGGTCCTGTGGTCATTTTTGTTTCCATTTGGTCATTTTTTTTCTAGAAGAAAAGACCATTTAATTTTGTATGTTCTAAGAAAAAATTGAATTAAAAAAATATTTCGCGTAATGTGAACAGATCATTAGTGTCAGCATAAAATGAGTGATTGTAACAAATAAAGTTTATGAACGACATTGTTAAAACGAGAAAAAAATATTCCATCTAACCTTGTGGATTCAGTCGTGTAAATGAGCAAGGTTTGGTTCGAAATGTATCTACATACAAACTGCAATATCTAAACATCAACTGTTAAAAGACCATAAGCATAAGAGAGCTCAGCTTTATACTAAACATAAAAGAATAGCCAGAATGCAGTAACGGGTGGTGCCTTTTAAATCATAGGTTTTTTTTTCACTGACAGCTGTCTCCCTCTCGAAATCTTGATAGAAAAACAGTATCATATCATCCAACTTCTTTTGTACTGAAATTGAAGGCAAAGATTTCGACGACCCCTGGGTCATGCAATATGGTTAACCATGCCACACAGCCAGTGCCACAATCGATTTTTTACAAACCAGGTTCCCAAATCTTGTTTTGGTTATGTCGCTTGGCCACTCGGAGCTGCGATTTCACGCCTTTGGACTTTTTTTTTGTGGGGAACCGTAAAGGACCGATGTTTTGCTAACAATCCAGAATCGATTTATGCTCTTATGGCCAATATCAACCAAGAAATTCGTGAGCTACGGCTTAAAATCATCAACAAGGCCTTGGAAAATTGGAGTGACAGAATGCGCTACTGCTACTGCGAAACCAGTTGGGGCGGCCACTTGACCAAAGTTCTGTTCCATAATTAATGAGAATGTGGCTCTTAATGATAAAGCCATAATACATGGACAACAATATAATTTTGTTCGTTTTATTACATTTTGCAAAGAAACCACCCTGTATACGTGATTTTCTCTTGCTATCATAAGTAATTTGTATTCATGTGAATTTTCATTAGTGATTCCATCGAGCGTATTGGTTTGAGAAATCGTTTAAGAAAAAAAAAATGTATTAAAATGATACAGTTCATTATTTTTTACTAACAGCCCGATTCTCCCCATCATCACTGATACCTCACAAGTCACAAAAAGAGGTAAAACTGATTTTGTGACTTTTTCGGATTCTCCCCCAAAGTCACAACTTGTGAGAGTCACAAAAACAATCGATATTGTGATCTCCTTCAGAGCAGGTCATAACTAGAAAATTGTTTGAGATTTGACATTTTGATTATGAATATAGTGAAAAAAAGGAAGGAAGAGAAAAGACATACGCTTTTTTTCTGTTTTCTTTATTCTTTTTCTTTGTTCTTTGAAATTACACAACAATAATAAAAGCAACCCAAATACACAACCTCTGTTTGCGTTGCCAATATTGACGAAATTGCATCATATTTTGCGTTGAAACACATATTGCAGTTACAAAGAATCCAGTGTGGCAACGCATTTCCATATTCACATTGGCTGTGGTGAGTTTCCTTGTGACTTTAGTTGTGAGGATTTGGGGAGAATCCGACAAATGTTATCGAATCACAACAATCCTCACAAGAAATAGTCACAAGGGCTTATGACTTGTGATTCCTCACAAGGGGGAGAATCAGGCTGTAAGTTTTCAATATATTATAATATGATGGTCTTTTTTTGCTGCATTTGGTCATTTTTCTTTCTAATTTTGGTCATATTTTAAATTTCCAAGTGGCAACCGTGTCAAGACCTAAAATCAAGTCTACCTGCTTCTTTCTTTTACTTATCTCCTTTCGCTCATTTCATGGTGTTCCTTTTCCTCTAAGGCATCTTCGGATCTTCTCTTTCATAAAAGTGCAAAGGATCTATATTGCTTAAAGAAAACAATATAATCGCTCTTTCTACCCTAAGTCCTATTGTATTTGCATGATTTTCTAAACCTCGTACGGTAAACATCTTGCCAAAAAAAAAAACAATAGTTATTTGACATTTGGGGTAAGAGCGCGCACTGCTAATTTCCTTAGCTGTGGTAAGAAAAATCAAAAATGAGGAAATACGCACTTTCCTTGACTTCATATAAGGAAGTCATCCGCGTGGGTGTGCGCAATTGTTCCAAACAGAAATGAGGGCTGATAAAAAATTGTGTGTAAAAAAAAAGTTCAGGTGGAAAAGTGTGTGGTGCCTGTGTGGCAACACTTTACAAGATGTGACAAGAGGGGAGGGGGGTCTACGTCAATGTGACTTTCACCAAAGTTAGACTAAAAAACCTGAGTTTATTGGCATTTTAAGAAATTAATCCAATAGAGTGCCACTTTATTTTATCTTTTTATTATTATTACTTAAATTTTAATTTATTTTTATATTTTATTTACATTTTGACCGAAAAATATATTATTAAATAAAAAAAAAAAAATATTTTATGTTTGGAAATTTGTGTTCTATCAATTAATTTTTAAGGGGGGGAGGGGGTCTTTGTTTATTATATATAAATATAAAATAAAATATATATATTTGTTTTAATTTGATTAAGTTGCCCATTTTCCTTTTTTTCATAGAAATAATGTGCGCGCTCTTACCCGAGAATTTGCGCGGTCTTACTCTGACTTCGGGGTAAGAGTGCGCACTTTGACTTGATTTGGTTTTTTTATAACAAAATCATTTTAAATATTTCCATCAAAATTAACATTAATTACCCACTGTTTTTTATTCTAGAAACATAGATTAACAAAATGTTAAAAACTTCAAGACGATATCTTTAATAACCTTTTCACAATTTAAGCTTTAAGTGAAAAGTGAGCTCACTTACCCCAACTGACTTTAAACGGAAAAACTAAAAAAAAAAACAATCCCGTCGGCAATCGCGCCTTAATAATCAAAATAAATGTTTAAGTCTCGTCGTTGGTAGCCGCAACATGTTTTCTTTACTGAGTTTTACTGTGCTTTCCTCAGACAGACCTTGAATTCGACGAATATACCCCAGCCTGAGTAAATTAAGCACCACAGATCATTCTCTGGTTTATATAGAAAGTTAATTAATAGGTACACTCTAGTGAACGTCGAAATTGTCTTTCTTTTAACCCCCTTAAACTTTTGTTAAAGAAAAAATATAAAATTATTTTTCTTCGTTTTTATTGTTCATATTAATCATTTATAAATTTCATTTTATGTGTATAATATAATAATTTTAGGTAATACAATTACTAATATACTCAAATGACTTGTTTTTTTTTTGCTTTTTTTCTTTTATTCTGATAATAAAAAATGAAATTTTGTTAGTATATTTATGTTTATTATAGACTATGTGTCTTGTATTAGCTTAAGTAATTAAGTTATAGTTAAGCTTAGTACGTAAAATAATAAATTACTTAACTACATAATTTTTATACTCCCAACAAATCGTTTTTTGGTTAAAAACCTTGGATGATATAAACTTTTCTTAGACACTTTTTATTTTTTAATTATTTCAATTTCTTAATGTTTACAATAATTTTCTAAGAAAAATTCATTCCGTGACTTCAACTTGAGTGCACTTTTGCAAAACAAACAAAATGATTTTAAGTACTTTTACTTGGTTATGTAAAAATTTGTTTATTCATAAAATCACCTTTAAATGTTTTCTGTTTCATAATGTCAATGTCAATCCACCAAATTTGGGCTCATTGGTGCAGTTATACGTCATGTGCGATTGACATTTGCTTATAAAAAATTAAAAAAAAAAGAAAACATTATAAACATTCTCAGTTACAATCAAGAAGAAATCGCAAACTTACCCGAAAATACATAGGCTGGTACATAAATATCGATTTAATCTTATTTTAAATATTTATATATTTTGTTTTTTTGTTTTAAATAGAAGCGATTTGAGAAGTTATACATATTATGTTTTCGTAAAAAAAATTATTATTTATTTTTTTCTTGTTGTTATTAGTTTAGGGTATCATTTTAGATGGGTACACATAATAAATTGTTGTTGGTTTTTCTAACTTACAAATTTTATTTTGCTTATTTTTTATAAAATGTTTTTTTTTCTATCTCGAAATTTAATTAATTTCACTAGGAAATACATTTGTTTTTAACAAAATACATACATACGTGTATAATGCATTATATTGTTATATAGGTAACCATCCAAGCATCTGGGAGCAGATTTAAATTAATAAATTTTATTCTTTATATTTTTGAAGATCTTTATTTTTTTTTTTTTACTTTAGATCCTTAAGCAAAGTACACATTACACATATATAAATATTTTTTCTTGTTTTTTTGTTATTTTGTATATTTTCAATACACATAATGAATTGTTAAACTGTGGAATTATATTTTTCATGCCACAATTCATTGGAGTTGATTTAAGATAATTTTTTTTTACTATTTATTCATCCTTAAGGTTAAATTTCAGTTTTTTTATTTTTTGTGTTGATGTTGGTTTTTTATACAGTTTTGTTTTTTATTTATTTTTAGTTACACACGTACAAACAATATTTCCTAAGGACTTGTTAAGGCGTTAAGAACTTTGATTTTGTGTCTTATAAAATAGTTAAAATTTGAATGTGAAGAAATATGTCAGGGTTGACAAATAAAAACAAATATAGTACTTACATGCTTAATGAAACTATACTCATGGGATGAGGAATTACGCAGTTTTTTTTTCTGTTTCGGATGGATCGGTTAAAAAAAAAAAAAAACAATCAACACAGCTATATCTTAGATGAGTAATTAATAATGTTTATGTAAATATTAAAATGTTTTAAATGAAAATTAAAAATATCTCAATATCTCTCTTGTGTAGTTTCTGAAGCACAATGATTTAAATAAAAATAGTATTTGCTTTGATTTCATTGTGAAGGACCATACCTATTGCATTACGGAAATTTGTCCGCTTTATTTTTTCTCTGTAGGCCGCTCGTAACGTCACTGTTTCCTTTTCTTTCTCCCTAAGATTGAGAACACAATCCCATATTCTACTCAGTAATTTATACGAAGGATGTTTAAAAAATTAGACCTGTCAAATTTCGTTACGATTATGTGTACCGATACTTGTGCTTCGGTGACTTGAAACTTTAGTACTTTTCGGCATAGTAATTCGATTCTTTGCAATTTCCGTAAAGTACTTCGAAAAGTAATGTTAAGTAAAAAAGTACTTGTCAGAATCACTAAAGCATAGCATATAATACCTATTTCCGGTGAAGTGAACAAGCTTTACAACTTTTCATGTGGAGAACATAAAATTTTGACAATTATCACTAGAACAGACTTCTTGTGAACGGTTGACGTTTTGTTGTTGTTTCACTTAACTGAACTGTCAAAAGCTTCATCATTGACGAAGTTAAGTTCACGTACATTTTGTTCGGAAAATGCTCGTGAAGTAAAACTCTTCACTTTTTTCTCCACGTATGTTCACGACAACGTTCACAGGTTGTAAGCCTAGTACGCAGATCGGGAAAAACAAATTTTATCTCTACAATTTTAATCTCTACAAAGGAGTTCTTAATACCGCGCAAAATATTGAAGTTGGAGAAATTAAGAAAAATGTCTATTTGTCGACAATAATGGATTCTTCTTTTCAGAATCAGAACCCAATTGACCGCTTTCAGAATACTTTTTGAACTTCCAGATATGGTTGGCCGCTTTTATACATATTGCATATGTTTTTGTTTCGAAATGAATAGAATTTGTTTTTTTTTTTTTGCTTTTTGAATAATTACGTCTTCTCTTCCAAATATTCTATTAAAAAGTCCATGTTAGTTTTGTCTCATTTCTTGTTTACTTTTGTTTTTTTTTTCTTGTCACAATTTTTCCGGCAGAATAATGCTTCGAACATTAGGTATGTTCCAGACTTTTTGTGCAATCTGTCAAACTCTGAGGAGTGGGGAGAAAAAAAAATCTAAAATTTACAAATTCAAGAAACCAAATTCAAGACAAAATTTACAAAACTGGATTGTTTTTTTTTTTCTGTTTTACGTATGTCAAATTCTCATTTGACAGAACTCATATTTCAGCTGGAAGAAATTCTTTGGGCTAAATTTGTCAGGGTGGGGAAATTTTTTACTCTCTCGTGAGCGCTCTCTTCTACACAATTTTTGAAGTTGGGAACAGACTCTGACCAAAATAACCAAATATTACTAAATTCGGCAGTTTCAAACTGAGTGTGGAACGGACCTTTATTTGTCGAGACAAAAGTAAGTGGAGACTTTTTTCTTACAGCGGTTCCAAATAATAAATTTTGCGCGTGAGCTGCGTACCGCTTGGAAAAATATTGGGGACAAGATTTGTCCAAGGAAAAAATTTGTATGAGAAATAAATTTTTTCCCGATCTGCGTACTAGGCTTTAAAACGTACTTTCAAGTATTCAAGTTACTTCTACTTGAATGGACCTTTGAAGTATCGATTATATTTAACAAAGTACCTACCCATAATTAAAAAAAAAAATAGTACTATGCAATTTTTTTTTCTTACTGAGTACTGAGGTTCTTGATCTTAAGGAGAAGTGCCGGAGTTTGATGATCATTTTATTTGAAAATATCAACTAGAACTTTAGTTTGTAATATAACAAAATTTGCTTATATTTTGGACGGAAAATTATTTTTACAATATTTTAAGTTCCAGTTAGCATCATTTAAAAACTTGCGAAAGAATGTGGGTAAAACTTTAAGAAAGTAAAATAAATACTTGATAAGTATACAAGGGTTAAGTATATTGGTGTCAATTTCTTAGCGTTTCATACAACTCTATCATCGTATCCGGTCGTAACAAAATTCTATCCGATTTTTACGAAATATATGAATTTTGTTTCATCGTAGGTGTTCCGATTGTTAAATCGTAGATACCTCAGAAAAAATTGCAAATTTGCGTTGAAATGTCAAACTCTGAGTAACGCATCGCAATTTTATGCGGTGGTGAAAATCAAAAATTCAATTAACGCTAGCGATGCATAGTGATTAGTTTGTTTCATGCGTCTCCGATTTCTGACAACTAAAGTGTGGCGGAACATTTGCGGAAATACATTTGTTGTTACACGACAACATTTCCTTTACGAAACGGATACCATGAACAAAATAAATGTTACGTTACGATCGGAACTATGCTACGATCGTAAGTTTCTCCGAACGGATACGACGCACGGGAAGATTGTGAAATGATGTTAAGAGTCGAATGCACATTGATCCGCGAGCGATGAGAGCTTACATTTCACATATTAATACACTTTTCGTTTTTTCATCTTGATTGACCGAAATGCTCTTTTTTCTTCAATGAGCAGAAATCTAATTTACTGATGCCCGAGTTTCCCGATTGGTATAGTCAATGTCAATACGCATCAAATTAATTTAGAATCACCTTTTCAAATGTTATGCTGTCAAGAAAACATTGTGATCTATCTGATGAAACGCTTTGTACTGAACTGAGAAATAAACGACCCCCAAAAAAGGCAAGTCACTGTAATTTGTTTGTGTTTCTAAGTAGGTCGCTCAAGTGCAGTTATCGCATACAGTGCCGAGTAAAGGGGCCGACCCATAGAATCCGTCAGTCCGTTAGCGTTGACGTTTTCAACTGACAGCACAATAGAATATACATGTTCTTATGGAACTCGTCCCATAAGCAACGCATATGACGGATAGAGTTGGTTAACTTTCTCCTTTTTGCGTCCGTTGATCCGTTGACAAATAAATTTGACGAACAATCAACTCAATGTGTTTCCACAGCAACAAGGAAAAGCAATGAATGATCAAAATTTTATGCAAAAGTATCATTTTGACACAATTTTAATATTTTAATTCAAATATTTTTAAATTTTTGTTCGGATTTGCGGTTTTGTGAATAATTTTTACACCAAGCAAATGAAACTGTCAAAGTATATAACGTATTCTATGGGACGATTCCATCCGGCAAATACGTTGGCAACAACGTATACGTCGACGCTGCCGGATTGACGGATTCTATAGGTCGGCCCCTTAAAAGTGATCAAATGTTTAAAATTTTTTTTTAAATTGACGAAAACTAAGAGTTTGAAATTAAATTGGAACCTTTTTTTTATTATTTGCATTATAAATCTAACATTTATTAATGATTATATTTTTCTTTTTTCAAAAAATTAAAAATATTTTACAAAATAAAAAATTTGTAATCTATTTTTGGACTTATCCAATTGTGTACGTTGTGAATCAATGTTTTTTTTTTCTAGCAATGTTTTATTTTGTATTACTTGTGAGCAACGTCTTGGCATACTTTCCACCAATTTATGGAAATTTTTTTCTGGAATACGATACCATTCCAGCTATATTCGTTTGTCGCTTCATAATTGAGAACAAATTTTTAAATGAATTGAGGTCAGGGCTTTGTGCTGGCCATGTCATTGTCATAAACTGTTGATTTCTCAGCCATTCTGTGACAATCTTCGACGTGTTTGGAATCTCCATTATGCTGAAAAGTTATTTCACACTCGTTGATGCAACAAAAGTTGACAAATTTGTTCTCAAAATATCCAAATATTTTTCTTTATTCATGAGTCCATCAATTTTCACTAAAGGCCCTACAGAATTCCACGAGAAACAAACCCACGCCATCACTGAACCTCCGCAGTGTTTCACCGCCTTCTGAACCTGATGTTGTTGAAGGGGATCGCTCCAGGACGTGACCAATAAAAAGCTCTGCCATCTGTTCCTATTCGCTCTTCCGCGCGATGATTCACTACTTTTAAGTAAGAAAACAGCGCGTACCACGATATTTTTACATATTTCTTTTCATTTTGACAATAATACTTGTTAAACGTTTTAAAATGAACTTCTATTGACACAAAAATTGCTATTTGAATAAATAAAATAAGAAAAATAAAATAAAATTGAATGTTATTTGAAAGCTCCAAGCTTCAATCAATTTTTCTAACATGCGAGAACATTTTACCACTTTTGCTCGTCACTGTATCTGCATATTTGTCAGTTGTGGTATCTAAGCCGGTTAACTTAAGTAACACCCTTATTGCGAAGATCATCTATCAACCGATTGACGATTGATAGAATTCATCAACTGAATTAAAAATCGGTATTGTGAAAATGAATTGATAAAATATTATGCTATTGTGAATGTCTACAAATATTTCTATTATTGTGAATGGGAATGTTCATCTGACAGATGTTTTTCTTTTTTGAGGAACGTGCAACATAAAATTATCAGATTCAATAACATTAGAAACCAACAAAAGAAATAATTAAAAAACAAATAGGTACGAAATGACTTCAACAGAACTTTTTTTTATGATTATGAGGATTTGGATGATCCTGCTTTGGTTGAAATCGCAAGAATGTGAAGAAGTTTGAGGGATGCATCCAATCCTTTAGAATTGGAAATCCAAATGTATGGGTGTTTTCATAAACGTCAGCCTAACTTAGGCCTAACTTAGATCTGTTCATAAACTCAGAAACTGCGTCGTACAAACGCAGATGAATTGCAGTAGGCATGTTCATAAAGCGAGAAACAGATTGAACCAGCAACAGCAACAGCACCAGCAACAGCGGCGGCCATTGTTTTAGAACCCATGTATTTTAATCGTGTGACACAGAATAAACCAGCACCAGCAACGTCAACAGCAACGTTTGGTCAAAGTCCTAAATTTGCTGTTGCTGGTCCATTGCTGACAACTTTCAATGTACAAAATTCAGAGGCACCAAACAACAAAAAATAAAACAAACATGAAAACAAGGAGAACGAAATGTCAAAACAGATGAAATGACGTCGCTGGTGCTGGTGGCAATGTGTTTGGAAAATATTTGCTGGCCAGCGTGCTGTTTGCTGTTGACGGTGCTGGTGCTGTTGCTGGTTTAATCTGTTTCACGCATAAACGTCGTAAATATCATCAGCGTCGGGCAGATTGTGCAGCCGTTTTACACTGACTGCAGACAGGAAACAGAAGAAGAGAACGCGGGAAATAAAAGCAAATAATTTGAAGTGCGAAAAATGTAATTTATGATTCATATTTACTTAATAAATTTCTGTTTTCAATTAAATTTATCTTTTTTAAGTTTTTTTTTTGGATTTTTGTCTGATGTTTATGAACATTCAGTGACTTACTTAAAATTGTACTAAAGCAGGCCTGCACGCGTTCTGCAGGTTTGGTGCGTTCATTTATGCAACAAAGCAGAAAGACGATTGTACTAACGCAGATTTCCGACGTTTATGAAAACACCCAAGCAGTGATTTCGATTTTCAGATATAAATTAATTAATCTATGCGTGCTGGAGGCCCTAGGCTATTTAGCTCTGCACCAATTATTTCCCACATTGCAGTAGCCACAGCTTTGGAACAAATTCCCTTGGCGAATCCTATGTTCTCTTCCATCAACTGGACCAATCTGTTCAACTGTTTTTTTTTTGCTTATTACTTTTTGAGACTTTTGGAAACAAAAAAAAATAAGAAATGATCACTTTTTAATTTTAAACTCACATCTTTCAGCTATTTTTATACACAGACCGAACTCATCAACTGCAAATTTACGATTGAAAGAAAAATTGACAGCTGACAACAAAATTGATGAAAATTGTTGTTCATAATACCGATTTTTACATTCACAATAGATTATCAAAACAAAAATCAACAAAATTGACAGTTGACTTTCACAATACCATTTAACAAAATTGATTGATAAATGTCAATTATTAATTGATAGTTGAGCTTCGCAATAGGGGTGTAAGCAAACCCTATGAGAGCCAATCCAACCAGCACTGTCGGGCAAATGTCTTATTTTCCCTTTATTGACATTTTTTTTTGCAAGAAAAATGCGGTAGCTAAGTCTAATAGCGTTTTTCATTGTAACCTGAAAGAATTGCCCTTAGAACACTTGTATAAAACATGTTTTTTGTTTTGTAATATAATTTGTTTAGCAAGGACTTACACCCATTCTTTATTTCACTTTTTTTTCTTATTATTTCCAATTTCCTTTCAAAATAAAAATATAAAACTGCACTTTGGTCGGTCGGTAGAGCAATATAAACAAATTAAAATTTTTAATTTGAGGTTTGACAAGCTAGAATGTTTTCTTGTGTGTTTTAAAAAGAGCAATTCTCTCAAATTTGGGAGATCAATTCTTTCCTCTTCAGAATTGATCTAGAAGTATTCTTTTTGACAATGAAACATAAAAAATTGAAAAAGGGCAATTCTTTTGAACAATAAAAAACGCTATAAAAGAATGACAAACACTGTAGTTTGTACAACAGTACAACCATAATAAATCTGTCAGAGACAACAAGGTTGCCAATTTTCAGTGTTCAAATGTGAATAAGTGGTACTGTACGTCAAGATACTTTTAGTCTATACGCTGAAAACAAAATGTGCACACAGATGTGAAATTGAAATCGTCCCAAGCCCAAATTTATGCCTGTTATTGTAATGTTGCTCAATACAACACAACCAAAATAAGGAGAAAATAAAAAGAAAACAAATTAAACGCAAATAAATTTGTTTTATTAACTATGTATAAATATAGGTATGTATGCATATAAACACATTTACATGCACAATTATTTTAGATGTACATAAATACAATATAAAGCGTTAATCGAAAAAAATAAGATTTTAAAATCAATTGCTATACAAATTCAAAAAAAAAAAAACGGTATATATATTATTTTTGATTACTTAATTCAAATACATATTTATTGTAGGCTTATATATATGTATATCTTTGCATATATGCGGAAAATATTTATAAGAATATAAACATTTGATTTATTAAAAAGAAAAATACATAAAAAACGGTTAAATAGAATAAAAAGAATTACCCGCTTTCTTAGTATTCTTTTGCTTTGCTACAACATGAGTTAAAAAATAAAAACAAACAAACAGGAAGATAGATAAGGTAAAAAACAACTATGAGCAATAATTGTTAATTAAATTTAAGAATATTGAATATAAATTTAAAAGTATAGATTTAACCTAAACATTTATTTAAATGATTTTAATAGTAAAAAATAGTTAGACTTTTTCTTAAAAACCAGACAATAGAAGCTTAAACGCAAACAAAATAAACTCGTAGTTTTTATATATGTATGTGTATGAAGGAAGAATTTATTATGCTAATAGTAAATAAGACAGAAAAAAGAAGTGAATTGAGTTTGCATTAAGAAAAAAAAAAACTGTTAGAAAAAAAGAGAATTCTAACATGCGTTAAATTTATTCCTATTCTTTATAAATACACCCTCGTACAAATTGTGTAACAATTTTCTTTTTTTTTATGTCATTAGTCGTGTTTTTTTCACTACTCAGTAGACAGCACAGCAAAAATTTCCCTTGGTAAACAACAACAATGACAGTTGTGCCGGCGATAGAACTTTCAATTATAGACATGAAGACAGCGCTGCTGGCGTTAAAAAGAATTATTTTGCTACGCGAATCTAATGATCACTCGCTTAGTTTGAAGTACAGGGTGGCTGACGAAAGGTTCTACAAAAAAAAAATGTAATAACTTTTTTTGAATTTAATGAATCTAGTATTTTTTTTTTATTTTGCAGATTGATTCTTAGATTTAATAAAAATGGATAACTGCGGCACTGAAGCAAGAATTTGGATTGTAGGCCGTTATTATGCACTGGAGACCGTAATTTTGGTTCAAAGAGAATATAGACGCACGTTTGGCGGCAATCCTCCGAGCAGATGAACTAAAATGAGGTTTGTCAACAATTTTGCCGAGCATGGAACGGTCGAAAGAAGACCTTACCATCGAAATCCTTCAGTTCAGACGCAGGAAACAATAGCTGCTGCCATAAAAAATAATCCAAGAGTTGCGACAAGAAACTTATCTGCTCAAATGGGTGTAAGCAGACAGTCATTGAAGTCAATGACTTGGACTTATTGCCTCCTTTAAAATCCAAATGGCCAACAAACTGACTGCAGCAGATTTGCCGATTCGCTTGGCATTTTGCCAGAAGATGCTCCAAATGGTGGAAGAGGACGGAAACATGTTGAACTATCTTTTAATGTCTGACGAAGCAAACGGCACCATCAATAAACAAAATTGTCGAATATGGAGTGCTTCCAACCCACAGATACTCCATGAGACAGAATTGCATCAACTTCGTGTCACAGTATGGTGTGCAGTTTCGTCACGATGCATCATCGGGCTTTATTTCTTCGAAGGAGACCGTAACTTGATTATGTTGAGAGAGTTTTTCTATTCAGAATTACGCCGAAGCAGCTCCTCACATAGCCAGGCCTGTTATGACAGAATTGCGAAGAAAATTTCCGAACAAGCTGATATCCAGGAACTCCTCATTCCGTTGGCCCCCCAGGTCACCTGACCTTACTGACCTGATTTTTTTTTTGTGGGGTTATTGCAAACAGGAAGTCTACAAGTCAAAACCAACAAATTTGAATGAATTAATGCAAGCCATTAAAGAAACAATTGCGGCTCTTTCAGTTTCAACTCTCCAAGCAGTAATGAACAACTTTTTGGTTAGATTTCGCACTTGCATCAACGAGCGGGGGGACATTTAAAATCCATTATTCTTAAAACTAAGGTATATTAAATTTTAATGAAAAAAATTAAAATGATTCCATACACGGAAAAAAAAAGTTATTTGAGTTCCTTAATGAAGCAATATTCATCAGCCAACCTGTAGATGGCAACACTTCTTGATAGTACCTATCAAAGACGCGAATCTAATGATCTGAGCTTATCTGAGTTATGCACTCGTTTAGGTTGAAGTATTTGCTAATTTTGGTTAGTCCGAGGCGCAAACCTCAGGTCCTTTTTGCGACGTTTTATGTAACAATTGTCAAACAAATTGAATTTGACAGATAAAGTGAGTTGGAGCGTTTTATTCGCTGTGCTGGTTACTGAGTAGTGAAAAAAACACGACTATTGTTATTTTTTTCTTTCGTTTTTCTATTTTGTGTGTTTAAAGTTATGTGCGTGTGGTGGTTTCTCTTTTTAATTATTCTCTATTTTTGTTTTGTGTGTTTTGCAGCCATTTATCCATGAATAATTCTCTATTATACTTTGTCCACAAGAAATATATAAATACACATTTTCTATTAGGTTTTTAGTTACATGTTTCATTAAAAAAAAAATTGTTATATATAAATGTCCCCGAACAACACATTTTACAAATTTATTTTTATATACGCTAAAACAGAATAAGCATTAATACGAGTTAAAATTCATTTGTTTCTCTAGTTTTTGATTTTCAAAGTGTCGTTGAGTTTAACACTCCATTCATATAAAATAATTATAATATAATTTACTAAAATTAAAATATGCACTTTATCTTTATCTAGAAATAATAAATAAATAATTTTATTTTAACATACATTTTAATTAAAAATAAAAGCTTTAGGGCTGAAGAAAAGGATCATAGGGTGACACAAATCTGCTTCAGCGGCAAATTTGTATTTATTTTACTAATAATAATATTTAATGAAAATATGGCATTTAAAAAAGAAAAACGCTTAAAATTAAATGAATTATTATTTTGATTGTTTGCATACGATGTGCTGATAAGGGAACAAAATGCAGCTGCTTTTCTTTGAATAGCACAACTTTGTTTTAGTGGTCAGCGCTGATTGTGATATGGGACACACCCACATTCAATTAAATATATATATATTGCACTTTTGACAAATCTCTACTTTGAATCTTTTGAAGAAATGCACACAAACTCCTCATTTCAACAAAATCCACCTTTTCCACTAGCGGAGCCGACAGACGTTGTCCGTAAGACGACATCTATTGATTTTGGACCCAAATCGTTCTCGCATCCACTTGAACATACAAAAAAAGTCATCAAAATTGGCCCAACCGTTTAGGAAAACTTCAGGCTCATAAACACGCACCGAGAACAGAAAAAAGGGCACATATAGATTTTACCTGCTATCAACGCTCACTCCTACATAAATTTGTCTATCAATACAGGGTGCGGCAAGAAAACTTGCTGATTTTTTCGCGCCAAGCGGGGTGGAGTGGTCGGATGTGGGTGGGGAGCGTCTAATTTTTAAAGGGTGCAGTCAGTCGACATCATGCATTGGACGAAAGAGCAACGCGCATTTGCCTGCGAGGATTACTTTTCCAACGTTCGTTCCATACAACGTGTTTCTTGGCCGACAGTCGATTGTTTCGTGGGCAAAAACATTCAGGGAGAGCGGAAACGTGACGGAATCCCGTGCAGCACGCCGGAGAGTCAGAACAGAAGAAAACATAGAGAGGATGAGAGTTTCTGTCTTGCGATCTCCCCGTCGTCGTTCGGCGCGGAAACATGCACTTGCTTCGGGCATTTCTGATCACACTATGAGACGAATTCTTCATCAAGATCTTCGATTCCATCCTTACAAATTGGTTTCATGGACGCGATTTTGTTGCCCACCAAAATGCATGTGCAGCGCTCCACGAAAACCTGCCTGATGACGCAGTTGTGTTCTTTAGCGACGAGGCTCACTTCCACATTTCCGGTTGTGTTAACAAACAAAACATGCGATATTGGACTGATCACAATCCACGTGAAATTCATCAGACGCCACTGCATTGTGAACGCGTCACCGTTATGGGGTGCTGTTTCGAGAGTAGGGAAAATTGACCCTTACATTTTTTCAAAGAAAACGAAAGCACTGTTACGGTGAATGCAGCTTGCTATAGAGAGATGATTGAGGAATTTTTTATCCCGAAACTCGATGAACTGGGGCCTGATTATGGGATTTTTCGGCGGATCGTGTTCAATTCGACCTTTCAAATTCGACTCGCTTCGTATTTCCTTATTAACGAATTCACGGCGGAGCGAAAATATTTCTCCCAATATTCCTGTGATTTCACAAATTTGGTTTGACTCTTTCTTCCCATGTTCCACTCTTTCGCCTGTGAATCCGCCGATAAAAGTTTTGGGTTTTCAACTCGCCAGCAAACACTATGACATTTCAAATTCGCCTTCGAATTCAAATCGAAATTCATAATCAGGCCCCCGGACCTTGGTGACGTGTGGTTTCAACAAGATGGAGTCACAGCCCACACAGCACGAGCGTCAATGGATCTTTTGAGGAAAAATTTCCCCGATCGTCTAATCTCCTTGAGAGACAACTTTATGTGGCTGGCGCGGCTCAGCTGATTTGACTCCGCGGCCTCGAACCCTAAATCATTTCAAGGACAACATTCGTGAAGCAATAGCGAACATCGATATGCTTGAAAGAGTTCAGCAGAGCACCGAAAATGCATTAAAAACGCAGACCATCACTTGTTCGATATCATCTTTAAAACCATGTAATGGAAAATTTAAATTGTGTGACAAGAATAAAAAAGTCTCGTAACTGCAAGTTTTCGTGCCGCACCCTGTTAGCATTCGTGGTTTTTCATTTCCCATTTCTCTTTTCGATCTATATAATCAGAACTTGCTCACTATCCATCATTTTTACATCTTCCACACCTGTCGTTTTCAACTGACATGTAAACTTACATCGGGTGCTTCAACAGGGACGCTAGAAAAGTAGAGCGACAGGGACAGCAAATGACGCCATATTTCTTCCCGCTCTTTTGACATTTCTCTTCAGTCAGGTTTGCCATTTCATGATGGAAAGATATACGAGCCAACAACGAGTCGAAATTATTAGAATTTACTACCGAAATTCGGAGTCAGTGGCTTCAATGTTAAGAGCGCTACGTCCAATTTATGGTCGTCATAATCGTTCTAGCAGATCAACAATTGAGCGTCTAGTGGAAAAATTTGAATCCACAGGCACAGTACAAAATGTTCCCGTGCCAGTGAGACAAAGAAGTACCCGTAGTGTCGAGAATATTGCTGCCGCTGAGGCTTCAGTTGCAGAAAGCCCAAATGTGTCTCTCACACGTGTCGTTCTCAAGCGTTGGACGTCTCTATGACGTCGTTGTGGCGAAAAGATCTTGGCCTACATACATCCTTACAAGATTAAATTAACGCAAGAACTGAAGCAGTTTGACCACCAGAAGCGTCGTATGTTTCATGAATTGGGCTGAGCAACAACTTGAAAATGATTCGAATTTTCATCGAAAAATCATCTTCAGCGATGAAGCTCATTTCTGGCTAAATGGCTTCGTCAATTAACAAAATATGCGGTATTGGTCAGGCAGCAATCCACACGTACTCCATGAGTCATCATTGCATCCCGAAAAAATTACGGTTTGGTGTGGTTTATGGGCCGGCGGCGTCTACAGTTCCACCACTACCAATTGGATGATATGGACTTGGAGGACATGTGGTTCCAACAGGACGGCGCCACAAGCCACACAGCGAATGTCACAATCAATTTATTGGAAACCAAGTTTGGAGAACGTGTTATCTCACGAAATGGTCTAGTCGCTTGGTCGTTTGATTTGACGCCGTTAGACTATTTCCTGTGGGGCTACGTCAAGTCTATGGACGATTGATGAACTTCGTACGAATATCGAACGTGAAAATTGGGTTTAGCGTCTGGACTTCTGCAAGCGTGCCCGTGGTGGCCATGCAAAAGAAATCGAGTTCCATACATAATGGCATCGAACGTACTTTCACAGGAATAAAGAATTTCATTGATATCCAAAACAGGTTTTTGTTTTGTTTAAAAAAAAACTTTTGTAGCGCTATTATCGAAAAACCATTTTTTTTGTGCAACCCTACCGCAGAATTGGTGGTCCTGCTACAGACATCAAACACTACCTTATGGTTCTTTCGAAAACTACAGTGCACTGATTTTACGAGTAGTAAAAACACAATGGTGGAAATGCGGTCCAAATTTTGAGGTGCTATGAAATTTGAAAAATACTCGTCGCAAGCTTGAGATTCACATAATTGGCAGTCTTGTCATTTGGACATCATTTTCGAAGTTAATGCAAAATCATAAACGTTCTTCGAAGATCGTTCCTAGCCTCGTTTACAACCACTGGAAAAGTGCAATGGAACCGAAATTTATCTAAGCTGCATTCTAAATTTTTCTATTAAATTATTTTATCATTCCGAGATTTGCGTTGATTGAAATTATTATTTATGTCAGTAGAAAGGAAAAAAAAAGACAAATAATGAAACAAAATTGGCAAGGAATGGCTCAAGTTAAGAATGTTATTTTGTTTTTCGTTACAAATATAAATTGAATTTGATAATGCAGTTGTTTATTTTATTTTGTTTGTTGTTAGATTTTGTTAAATATTATTATTTATTTTTTATGTTTTGATCCATGTTTCGACGATGATGATTCTTTTTGAATAGAAACAAACTTTTATTAAAAATACATAAATGTACGTGCAAATCGTAGAGCCAATTTAGTGTCCTTTTTGTTTCTTAGTTTTGATGACATTTTTTTTTGTGTAAATATTAATTTAATTTTTGTTTACTATTTTATTTAGAAAAAAACACACATTCTCAGTTTCTTAAAGTGAACCTTTTTTTTTGCTGCTATAAAAAGAAATATCCGAGTTTAAATTTTCCTATTATGTATTTTTGTTGTTCGATTTTTGTTTATTCCTCTTTTTTTTTATAAATTAATATTTTTTTCTTCGCTTAGTTTATATTATTTGTAATTTAATTCCTAGTTCTTTAATTATTTTGTTTAGTTTTCCTTGTTGTTTTTTTGCTTTATTTTATTTTTTTTTTGTGAAAAAAATCAATTAAAACATAATTTTGTTGCGTTATAAAATTTTTAAATTTATATTGTTCTTTTTTTATTAATTTTTCTTTTATTATATTTTATTTTGTTGTTTTTTTTATATTTTTTTTTTCTTGAAAAAAAAGGAATTATGAAAATATTATAATCACAAAAATAGTTTTAACGATCCAAAACCAGTTCAGACCAAGTTATATTCTTTTAGATTTGACTGCAGAATCGTGTCCTTAACAGCTGCAAATACAAACCTTATATTTTCGGTGTCTAGAATTTGGGAAAAAAAAATGTGTATTAGAAAAAATTTGTTAAGTTTAATGATTTTTTCACATTCTCATTTCAGACAAGCAATCACAATCATTCATATCAGATCCTTAGTTATTTTTTTCGTCATAGTGTGAGGTGCAAACGATTTAGACGTGTCTCAAAGACGAATTCAAATGCATACGAACGGCACTTTACAGTCATTTGCCAACACGCAATGGTTAATTTCAATAGATTTTTAAATAAGCATTTGAAGAACTTGGACCTTTCCTTTAGGACCTCAAATCTCCTTGTTTTTCATTGCTTTTAATGACAAGAATGACAATCATTCAACAGATTTATTTGACCCATACTGAGTGGCGGATTAAACGTTGAGGGCGCCATAGGCAAGCATCTCATCGGCGCACAGTGTGGGAATTCGCACATCTAGCGGTATTAAATTAATAACGCTTGTGATTTGAAGTTTTTGATAATTTTTTTTTTCAAAGTTAAATGCAAAATACCCATGAAATGAAATGTAATAGTTATTTTTTCTTATTTGGTCGAAGTTCTTGAAAAATGAGTCACAAATCCGCCGTTTTTTCACATTTTTGAAATTTATTTTTAAATTTTTTATTAATGCCCGAAATTTATAACTGACATTAAAACAAGCAAAAAATTGTTCTAGGAGGGGGGTCTATCTCCCCCCGTTTAAGCGGGAGGGGAATTTTTCGAAAAACTTGGTTAAATAAAAAAACGGTTTGTAAAAAGCGATGATAAGTGCCCACGATAATTTGGTATAGTTTTTTTGGAAGCCAATATACTACTGTTTCTTATTCTTTATAAATCATAGGTCTGAACAGCAGTCTTCTATAAATTCAATTTTAAAGTCGAAACTTTCATAAAAAAAAAATATTTTCCTTGTTAAATGCAATTTTACTCTTCTTTTTCTCATTTACACTCAACTTTTTTTTTCTATGTTTAATGCTCTTATAAATTTGGAGTCAAAAACTGAAAATTGCATGTCAAAACCTTTTAAAGTGATGGAAAAGTTAAAAAATGTATCTGTCAAAAACACCAAAAAACTGTTTTTTTTTTTCATATTTAAAAATTAAGATACATTAGCTTATTTCTGATTTCTTACACGGAAATTGTTTCTTTTTTAAGTAAATTGCATAAACACAAAAACAAAACACATATATATCTTAAAAATGAAACTCTAAGAGTTCCACAAACCCAGGTTCTATACTGTTCCTTTTTTTTAAATGCTTCTTAAGCCAGCAATATATGGGTCTGAGGTAATAAGCAGCCTGTGAATAAGGTCTGTCATTGTATCGAGTCTAAATGTCTTGTAACTATGATCTACCTCCCATCCAAATTTCAAGTCTGTAGCATAAAAAATTAACATTTTCCATACAAGCTCACGAAAGGCCTAAGACCCCTTTAATCCGGCCCTGTGTTAAAATATTTTGTTGGATATCGTCTTGTAACTATGATCTACCATCCGAATTTCAAAACTGCAGCATTACAAATAAAGAACTTTCATAAAATTTAACCTCAGGCCTTAGAGCTAAGACGCCCTGACTCCGGCCCTGTCAAACAAAAATTATTAAGTTTTAACAACTATGTTGGCCTATACTAGTTTGTATATATCTCTTTATTCACGTATAGATCATATTGCAACAAAAAAAATTTTTTTCTCTTGTTTAGCTTGTTCCGGAACGTTTTTTGGCTCGTTAGCTATGGCGAAAAATGGCTTAATTTCAAAGGCGCGCAGAAACGCGCAAGTTTTTTTTGCAGTTTCAATTAGTGAAGACGTCAGGCTTTACAATGAACCTAATTTTAGGGCGGAACTCTGCGACTCTTTGCTTTTTTTTCTCCAATGAACTTAAAAGTAACTTTAAAAAATACAAATTTTTAACTTTATCCACCCACACAAAAATATAAGAACAAAAAATACATATATATTTACTTAATTTAATATTCCTTGATGTAAATACAATAAACAAAAAATAAAACTTTTAATAAAACTTGCACTACAGATAAAAAATAAAATAAAATTGTAGGTTGCCTCCACGAACAATTCTGTCCAAGATTTTCGCCAAACTGCAGCATCATGGCTCATTTTTTTTGCGTTAACCTATTTTTTTTTATAATTTTCTGAAATAATTCAAGTGGATATATAAGCTTTAAGAAAAACCGGTTTTGGCATCAATCGCACCATATCATTTTTTGAATAAAATGACGCTAGATGTGCGAATTCCCACACTGTGCGGCGCCCCTATATTAAAAATAACTCCTTTTATAGTTTGACAGAAACTGCTGTACCGAGCCTTAGAAAAACGCGTTGATATGGGGGCCAAGGAAAAAGAGAACAACTTTACATGAGATCGATAGATATTGTCCCGAAGTTATTAGGATTTCGGTTTGAAATATTTTAATAAATGATGTGCTGTAAATTTTGTAAACCAAGCTAACTCGATTTCGTTTTTATGCCGAGTTGCAACTCGGTTCGCCAAATCGGATTCCCCAGGTGTCCGCCGGGAAGGTATACTACTTTGTTTTGCCGCCATTTTGGTAACATTACTCTTCACAGTTCATATTTGACAGTCGTGAATTAGATACGTGGCAAATTCATTATAGAAAAATATTCTATAAACCAACGTGTTTTAATAGTTAAGACACCAAATGAGACAAGACGTCTTTTTGTCTTTCGACAAAAAATCGTGGACACAAGTCCATTGCTCTTACGAGGCAACACACACCGAAAGTCTTGTCCGCTCGTCGGTTGCAGTAAATACATGGGGTTGTATAGGAGCAAAACACACCAAAGAAGGCAAAAAGTACCGGACAAAATGTCACCGTCCGACACGATTTTTTGTCTTAAGACAAAAAGACGTCTTGTCTGATTTGGTCTGTTTTTAGCCTAAACTATTTTATCAAAATCAATCATCGATTACTGTGAAAAAATCATAATGAGTGACGAGGCACATTTTCATTTGAATGGATATGTGAATAAACAGAATAGTTGGTTCTGGGCAATGGGAAACCCTCAACTATTCATCAGTCACCTTTGCATCCATTGAAAGTTACAGCCTGGTGCGCAATTTGGTCAGGAGGAATCATTTGACCTTACTTCTTTGAAAATGAAAACGGCGTAACAGTAACTGTGAATGGGGAGCGATATCGTTGCATGATTGAAATCTTTTTAACGCCACAACTGCATGCTTTGGGCTTGATTAACATGTGGTATCAACAACGGTGCCACATCGCATACAGCCAGGATTACAATGGAATTACTGCGAGCACTCTTTCCACAACGAGTTATTTCAAGAAATGGTGATGTTGAGTGACCTCCACGGACGCCTGATTTGACTGCCCGGACTTCTTCTTGTGGGGATATCTGAAAAGCAAGGTTTATGCAAACAAACCAGAAACGCTTGAGCAACTCAAAAAACAATTTCGTGATGAAATTATTGAAATACCGCGTGAAATCTTGGAGAATCCATTCTCTTTCATTTAATCAGAAATTATCAACAAACAAAGTTTCCGACGGACACCCTGTACTTAAAGAGCAGAAAAATTAGGTTTTTAATCCGTCAAAATCTTTGCAATCCGCTGATGAAATTCGACCATTGCGTTAAGCCTTACAATAAGTAAAATCAAAATTCAAAAACACTTAAAAAATTAGAAGGAAGCTAAATCGATTACCGAGTTGGCAAAACGAGTTGATACTGAGAGTAGAATTGCTCAGGACCGATTTTTATTTTAACATAAGTGGGAACTGATGTTCGAGTTCATAAGTTTGCTTCTTTACATTAGAGCTCTTGATACCCGGGTACCCGATCCATGGACCGGGTACCCGGTGATTTCGGGAATTACCCGGGCACCCGAGTATCCGGGTATTTGCATGGTTCGGGTACCCGGGTACCCGGGTATTTGAAACATAACGATCGTGTATCCAAGTACTCGGGTACCCGGGTACTCGGTACGCTAACGCGTTGAAGCTTAAGTTGTTTGAACAAATGGATGCGTTTATGAAGGAAGTTTTAATAACATTTTTAATAACATTTTCTATTTCAATTGCAAGAGTTTGCAAGTTGGAGGTGGGTTATTATGAATATGTAGTTTATTATTGTCATTACTTCATTAGATTAGATACTCTTAGGATGGATTTCGCTAGTCCTTATAGCAGTACATAGTTTTTTTGTGCTGTTTTTTTGTTTTTTTGTAATTCATTAAAAAATGTCATTGGTTATGATTTTATTAGGGGTTGAAAAGATATAAAACCGATTTTGTGCGTCGTCGTCGTCGTCGTCGTCGCACAGTGTGACATTTCGCTCATCTAGCGGAATAAAATTAATAGCGCTAACAAATTAATTTTTTTTTAGTGATTCCTTCGCAAGATTCAACAAATATATTCAGAAAATGATATTTAACTAGAACCATTTATTAAAATAGCCAAATTTTTAATTTGCAGAGATCGGAATGTACATGTTTTTTGCCTATGTTAGACCCATACCAAAGAGTGAATTAATGTTGTAATTTTTTTGCTTCTTTTAAATTTTATGTATCAGATTCATAACAAATATGTACAAAAATAAGTTAAACTGCAATTTTTGTACATATCAACACACATTTTTGACTTAAAGAGCTTTAAACTCTCGTGTTTTTTGCACTTTGGCAGACCTTTACTAAAAATTAAATTTTTCTCCCCAAACAGTTTTTTCTTTAGTACAATTACAAAGATTTGTATAGTTACCAAATTTTGGAACAAACGGCCCTGTGAAAGTTCCTGTTTAGTGTACATACAAAGGCCCATTCTGTACAGATAAAAAATTTTGACCAAAAATCCTGCTGTTTCTTTTTTGTTTAGATTTGTAAAAAATAATAACATATAAAAACATAATAATAGACAACACTTTATAACATTTTTAACAAAAATTTACTCCGAATTCCTCAAGCAGCTTAGATTTCTTATATTGTTACATTTAAAAGTTCCAGGACAAGAACATAACTTTTACTTACTAAAAATGGATCTGATGCAATTGAAAATCTGTTATTCACTCCTAAAAATTATTGATTATTAGATAAATTAACCAAAAATTTTATAAAATTAGTTCAAATTCAATTTAATTCATATTTTGGCAAAATCATTTTTTTTTGGTAAATTTTGAAAAACATTGCTTATTTACCCTATGAAAAAAATGTTATTTATATACCAAACAGTAAGTTTTTCATCTCTTTGTTGTTGCATTATATATAGGGGGAGAAGGTGGGAATATGGAACCCCATTTTGTTTTTTAGCTTTTTTTCCATACCCGTTAGCTGAAGACATTAAATAGTATTCAATAATAATAAGTATATATTTTTCCAATATATATAAGAAAAAAAACATGTTCTGAGTACTTTTTGTAATTAATATTTTACTTTATTCAAAAAAAGGACTTATAACATTTTTGAATTTTATGCTCCTTTTATGGAACCCTGGGTTCCATATTAAATGTATGTTAAAATAACATTTTACCTCTGAGTACAAAAATTGTATACATAATAGTGATGATCGCATCCTGCGCAATCATTAAGTCCCCCAAGATTGCAGCATTGGCACAGCACCCAAACCTCACCACGATGATCATGATCAAGGCTATTCGGCCTTGGGGGCAGAACATGCCACTTACATCATTTTCTGCTTCTATTGGGGTGCGTCCGTTGCCGCTTTCCGAAAGAACAGAATCACCAGAAGATATTGCAGTATGGGATTCTGATGTTGTTTCCAATTGATCAAGACTTCTGTGTCAGGTGTTCACACCACTCCTACCACGTCCACCGTTGATAAAAAGACGTAAGGGTAATATGGAACCCGGTTCCATATTAGATTCC
Organism: Sphaerophoria taeniata; assembly: GCA_943590905.1. Lineage (NCBI taxonomy): Eukaryota > Metazoa > Arthropoda > Insecta > Diptera > Syrphidae > Sphaerophoria > Sphaerophoria taeniata. The sequence goes on from OX016540.1 coordinate 57,106,716, forward strand.
TCTACGGGTTCCATATTACAAGACTTCATATTTTAATAAAAAACATTGTTTTTCGGGACTTTTTCAAGAAAATTAAAAAAATCTTACCTTAGAAATTGTAAATCCGAACACTTAAAAATATTTATAAATTTTAAACCAGACGAAAACACGAACCGTTATGAACTTTCGAGACAAACAAAAATAATGAAAAAAAGTTTTCCTTTTTGCTCGGTTTTTCGAAACAGCTTTGCGGCGAAATGATCAAGGCAAAAGTTGTGTATCTAGGCAATATGAGTATTTGCTATGAGACTTCACGAAATGTTGCTATTTGCTAAAAGATGGCACTATCTGTTTTGGTTTTAGAGGGGGGTTCCTAATTAACAACAGGTTCCATATTCCCACCTTTTCCTCTATATATAAACTTATAACATAGAATTCCTTTTTGAATCGATTTGAGTTTTGCTAGGACAGCAACAACACATATACAGGGTGATTCACGAGCGTTGTGCCAAAAAGCTATAGCGTGTAGGTTGAGTTGAGACAAGAAAAAAATCGTATGGGAGGGGGGGTCTATTCCCCCCCGTTTAGCCGGGAGGGGCAATTTTCTGAAAAATTGACTTATTTTGTAAAAAAAAATATTAAAAATCAACGGCTTCGTTTACAATACCATGCTATACCTTTCTGAAAAGCCAAAAACTTCTTCTTTCACTTTGTTTTTAAATTAAATTGTTTAAGCGAATAGTTTAAAAAAAATAAATTTTCAAACTCAAAATTTTCAAAAAAAAAGCAAAAAAAACATTTTTGAACTAATTTTTTTCAAAATTTTATGTAATTAAGTACTAATTTTGTTTTAAAAATTCAATGTCTTTGTTAATTTTTAGTCGAAAACAGAAAACCGGATGCAAAACTGTCTTTTCGTTTTTGAGAAATTAAGAAAAAACCAAAACCACTTTTTTCTAAAAAAATCTTTGTTTTTATTTTTACCCATCTGGACTTTTAGTTTAATTTATTGGTTTATTTTATAAATTTAATTTTTTGTAATTGGAGTTTTATGGGGACTCAATAAAGTAGAAAAGTATTGGATTTTCCCTTTATTAATCATTTTGTTCATTGATAACGTCTGCCATTGACCTTTCACTTCTAGCTCTCCGTGCTCTCGTCGGCGGATTCTTGAAAACATGCTACGACTTGGGCGCCATCTATTGGGGTATCTTTCAGCGTAGAGTCTTTCGGCTTCCCGATCTCGACAACAAGTTAAACCGTAGCAGAAGTCCCTGTCCGCTAACTCTTCTCGAGCGTATGAGTTTGTTATTGTTATGTGTTGATGAGTTAATATTTTAATTGTAAATGGTTGTTTAGTTAATATGCGATGCCTTTTATTTACCTATAGGTTGTTAATTTTTTTTGTTTATTCAAGAAAAATTGCGGTTTAATTATCTTAAGCCCCTTGTAGGTAGAACCCTTCGCAGGCGAGTGGCCGCGGCCCCAGGTATAGTAAGAAAAAATTGCAGGTCAGTTTTCAGACGTTATCAATGAACAAAATGATTAAATCCAGGAAAAATCCAATACTTTTCTACTTTATTGAGTCCTCATAAAACTCCAATTACAAAAAATTAAATTTATAAAATAAACCAATAAATTAAACTAAAAGTCCAGATGGGTAAAAATAAAAACAAAGATTTTTTTAGAAAAAAGTGGTTTTGGTTTTTTCTTAATTTCTCAAAAACGAAAAGACATTTTTGCATCCGGTTTTCTGTTTTCGACTAAAAATTAACAAAGACATTGAATTTTTAAAACAAAATTGGTACTTAATTACATAAAATTTTGAAAAAAATTAGTTCAAAAATGTTTTTTTTGGTTTTTTTTTTGAAAATTTTGAGTTTGAAATTTTTTTTTTTTAAACTATTCGCTTAAACAATTTAATTTAAAAACAAAGTGAAAGAAGAAGTTTTTGGCTTTTCAGAAAGGTATAGCATGGTATTGTAAACGAAGCCGTTGATTTTTAATATTTTTTTTTTACAAAATAAGTCAATTTTTCAGAAAATTGCCCCTCCCGGCTAAACGGGGGGGAATAGACCCCCCCTCCCATACGATTTTTTTCTTGTCTCAACTCAACCTACACGCTCAAGCTTTTTGGCACAACGCTCGTGAATCACCCTGTATATTGCATAAAACACATAATTTCTCAAATTTTCATTTATATAGAAACATATACATGTGTATATATGCATTTATTTATGTAATTATGCATTTATTTTATAGTTTTTCTTGTTTTGTGGTCTTGGTTTTATTTTTATATATAATATCAATATCATTTTGTAAGAAATTATTTTGGAAGCAACTTCAAAAATTTAAAAAAAATGTGTGGGTGTCGCACCTATGCGCAGCAACTTAAAACGTATAATGAAAGCTTATATATTAAGCTTTAAAAAACATATAGTTTCCCATCGGAATAATGCGGAATAATACTAAATTTTCTCCACTTAATGTAAAAATTGACACAAAAAACTCAATTTTTCAACTTTTGAGCACAATAACAAAATATTGAGCATCATATGAAATAAGGTTTTACTTGTTTTTACATTCTCTTATTATTATATTTAAGAAAAATAAAACAAAGTCCCCAATAACAAATCAAAAAACCCGTCTAAATTCATATTAACCAAAGCGCCTTTAAAACTCGATTTTATTTAAAATGATCACAAAATCTGACTTTAAGATCAATTTTTGTTTTTTTTTGCTTAACCGTAACCCAAAAATGTATATATAATTATTTAGTAGAAGGTATTAGCTGCACATAAAACCGGTTTTTGCATTGATTCTTGGAAGTGATTTTTGTAATTAAATTCCGCTAGATTAGTGAATTGTCACACTGTGCGTCGTAGTCGTAGGTAGTAGTAAATAAAGAAGAAAGAAAGCTGTTGGCAAGTGTTTGTTGATTTATTGTTGTTGCAAGATGGTACGAAAAAGAAATGCAAGTTGTTTTTGGATAATGATAGTTGAAAGGGATAATTTTATTATGATGGTTAATCACTGTCCTGGTATAATCTATGAGTGGAGTTTGCGATCAGTTTTGTGTTATTTTTTCTCAATTTACCTAAATTGTGCGTTACCATTCATCGTAATTGTTAAAAATGCTCTGGTGTCTACGAGTGGGTCATGTAGAGAAACCCAAACATTAATAAATTTTTATGACATGCAAAAACCCAAATTAAAAATCCTGCAACTGAGGTCAGTCTTTACTTTTAGCTGCGTTTTATTATCACAATTATCCAAATCAGATCATTGATTTATATGTGAAACAACAAAAAATCGAAATCCTACTTTTTACTTGGATCAATTTTTGTGATCCAAATATTAGTTCTTCTTCCGCACACAAGTTGAAATGTTGGCGTTAATTTTCAATAAAAACTGTGCTGCCACTTTGACACATTTATTATCCGGGAATGAGATATTTTTCAATTACATAGCAAAAGCTTTTTCCCATTAAAAAACAACAGAATAATCGTTCAACAAAATTATCGTAGGGCAACTCCGATGTAATTGACAGAATGAATATTGCAAACTGCTGCCAAACGTGACGTAATAAGTAAATTGATGATCCAAAGCTGTTTTATTATCATGATCTGATCCGGATCAGATCATGGTGATAATAAAACGCGGATTTTATCGTAGAGATCCTACAAACACTTGCCAACAGATTTTTGTCTTCTTTATTGACCTGTGGCTAAGAAAAAGACCAATCATAAACAGATGAACGACGACAACACACAAAATCGGTTATCTCAATTTTCAACCCCTAATAAAATTATAATCCATCTAATATTTTCTACCAAATGTCATTTTTTATGAATTACAAAAAAAAGCAAACGCACCAACTGCCTGTTCTTTTTATTTTGTTTTTGTAATTATCTTTCAAATTTTACGTGGTGACAATCATAGCAATTTATTATTTGTTTCCCCAGAATCTCAAAATTGAGAAAAAAAATAACACAAAACTGATCGCAAACTCCACTCATAGATTATACCAGGACAGTGATTAACCAACATAATAAAGTCATCCCTTTCAACTATCATTATCCAAAAACAACTTGCATTTCTTTTTCGTACCATCTTGCAACAACAATAAATCAACAAACACTTGCCAACAGCTTTCTTTCTTCTTTATCGGTTTTATATCTTTTCAACCCCTAATAAAATCATAACCAATGACATTTTTTAATGAATTACAAAAAAAAAAAAACAGCACAAAAAAACTATGTACTGCTAAAGGACTAGCGAAATCCATCCTAAGACTATCTAATCTAATGACAATAATAAACTACATATTTATAATAATCCACCTCCAACTTGCAATTCCTTGCAATTGAAATAGACAATTAATTAACCACCATCACTATTTTTATCAACCGAGAACAAATAATGCAAAATGTTATTAAAAACTTCCTTCATAAACGCATCCATTTGTTCAAACAACTTTAGCTTCATCGAGTAAGCGTACCGAGTACCCGGGTACTCGGATACACGATCGTTATGTTTCAAATACCCGGGTACCCGGGTACCCGAACCATGCAAATACCCGGGCATCCGGGTAATATTGAATACCTCGGGTTCCCGGGTACCCGGATATTAATTCGAGTACCCGGTCAGAGTCAAGAGCACTACTTTACATATGTATTACCTGTCTGCCTAAGTTTGCCTTTAGGATAAAACGCCACCAAAAATTGGAGGTGATAAATTTGGTATTTTTGTTACAAACTTTTAACATACGCAATGAGGAACATTAGTGTGTGTATCGCTGTGAAAAAAAAAATATTTTGACCCCAAATAAATGGCGTTTTCATTGGCAAATCGGAATAGTTCTTTTTTCCGGCATTCTCAAAAATCTGAAGTTTGTCGTCAAAGTGTTAGTTGAAAAACTATCACTTTGAAACTCTGGAAGTAAAAAAAAGCATTCTGAAAGCGTTCAATTGGGTAAAAGTGACTGTTCTGATTCTTAAAAAAAAAGAATTTCTCTTCTGATTTGAAAAAGAGAATGCTTCTTTTTAGATTCCAGATTGCCAATTAAAAACGCCATTAGATCCAGAAAAAATCTCTTTGGTCGGAATCAGAACTGTCACTTTTGCCCAATTGATTTTGAACGCATTCGGGTTGTCAAAAGCAATTCCATATTGCTAAATGAAAACGCCAGAAGTTCCTAGTTGTCTTGTTTTAAAATTCTTTATGTTCCGCCTTACTGAAAATGATGGAAGAAAGGAATTTTGTGTATGATGAAAAGAAAGTGAACTAAAATATTTTTTGTGCAAATCAAATAAACTTTTTGTATTACCCTTTCCATTTACCAAGTTGTCGATTTGTTTGCTCGTAAAATTGGATGTTGGAATTTGAATACCAAGCTAAGGAAGGTATCACAGCGATACTGTTGTCATCTATTTCGCTTGTTATGGATTAAAATATATTCGTTATATTGTACCACAACTTAATTTCTTTAAAAGAAAAAAACTTAAAGAGTGTTCCGGTTTAGGTGTGGATAAAATAGGATCACTTTGAAGAACTCGCAAAAAATTGTAAACACAGTTAAACAAAAACGTTTTTAGGCAATTTGATTTTATTTTTGGTATCGGTCTATCGGATTTCAAATGGAAAAATCGAAAGATGATTGTTTGTATGAAATTTTGTGTGTGATTGCTCCAGAGTTGCTTTTCGAATGGAAAAATAGAAAAATCCTGGTGAAAAACTAGGCTGTTGGGCTGTTTTCTCTTCCTCCTCGTCCAGGCAGCTTCTACAGAAGTCATTTGTTTAGACCCCTTGCCTCAGAGCCTGTCTACCTATGAGGCAGTGTCCTGTTAAGCTCCACAATTGGAGTCTTTTTTTTGGTTGCTAGGCAGGTGGTACCCTATGACCATCTAGAATTTGTTGATTCTAGAGCATATTGATTGAAAAGATGTTTACATGCAGCAAGTGATGTTCCTATGTTATGTCTTTGTCTAACAGTGGGCAAAAATGTTCCGTTTTTGGCGAGCTTATCGGCTTTGCAATTTCGCGGAATGTCTCTGCGGCCCGGCACTCAAATGAGGTGAATGTTAAACTGTTCCGTCATCTCATTCAGAGATGATCGAAAATCGTGGACTATTAGAGAATTTGTGGAGACAGACGCGAGAGATTTGAGAGCGGCTTGGCTGTCCGGGAAGATACGTATCGTATATCCTTGCAAGATATAACGTTTTCTTTGAGCCAGCATAGTGCTTCTTTAATCGCCATTACTTCTGCCTGGAACGAACAAAATTGATTGGGAAGTCTATAGAATAGACTGAGATCCAGTTGTTTTGAGTTTCCAACGCTGTAGTCGGTCTTTGAACCGTCTGTCTGTCTGTCTGTATAGATGTGTATCGTGTTTTCTTCCAGAGGTCTTTCTTCATCCCAAGAAGATCTTGAAGGGATTGAAACATGGAAGTTATTATCGAATACCTTTTTTTGGGTGGTATAGTCTAAGCGATCTGGGATAGATCTGAAATTGTCTAAAATAGTATAATGACCAATGTTGTTACTGGTCCATTGAGAGGTGGCTTTAAGCCTCACGCATAAGTTGGCTGCCACCATTTTGAAGAAGATGTCAAGAGGTGTTAGGTTTAGAAGCACCTCCAAGGCTGCTATTGGTGTTGAGCGAAGTGCTCGTATGATGCACATACCTGCTGACCGCTGGACTTTAATGAGTTTATTCAAATTTACCATCTTGTCCAGTGCGGTCCACCATACGACAACTCCATAAATGAGTATCGGTCTGATTACCAAAGTGTATAGCCAGGGGGTTATTTTTGGGGAGAAGCCCCCTTTTGAGCCTATGGCCTTTTTACATGTAAAAAGTGCTACAGTAGCCTTTTTTACTCTTTCATCAATATTTGCCTTCCAATTTAGTTTTTTGTCTTAAATGAGGCCTAAATATTTAGCTTGGTCGGAAAAGCTTAAGGGTATTCGTTTAATCTTGGGTGAGCTAATTTGAGGAATTTTGTACCTTCTCGTAAAGAGTACTAGTTCTGTTTTATGTGGATTGACGTCCAAGCCACAATGCTTAGCCCAATTTGTTAGCCTGTTTAAGGAATTTTCTAGGAATTCCGAGAGAACTTGAGGATGTTTCCCAGATACAGATATTACAACGTCGTCAGCATAGGCAATCACCTTGAAACCCTCTGCTCCCATTGATGTTAGGAGGTCGTTTACTACCTTGTTCCATAAAAGAGGCGAAAGGACCCCACGTTAAACTGGACCGAAACGAGGTTAGCTGGGTCCCATATTTTTAATAAATTAAAGAAAGGAGAAAATTATTGGCAGTAAACGTCAATTTCGCTGTGTCGTTCAATAAAAAGTGATTGATTGAAATGGAGTCCAAAAAAATCGGGCGAGTGTATTCGGTGTGGACAGAGTCTGGAGACTTCGGAAAAATGTAGATTAACGAGAGAATTCTGTTGAATTTGCTTATTTTAAAAGCTGTTCATTTGCTTCCAGCCAACGGTCGCGTTTCAAATGTGATCCGTGGGACGTGAAGGTGATGTTCTTTCCTACATATTTGGAATAACAACTATTCTAGCTGTAAAAATAGTATTAGTGAAAAATCAGACATACAAATTATAACTCGTCATAATTCAAAATGCAATTCAAGTTTGATTCATGATGTTTACTTTACGTTACGATAAAACCGAGGTAACCACTCAAACAAAACGCTATGAACAATGAACATTTGGATAAGTGAAAAATTGAGTATTTGGTAGGTAAAAAATATGAATTCAGATTTCAAAAACTAAAATCTACTCCGGAACACTCTTTTTGCTTTCAAGGATTTTTGGTTTGCATCAAAAACTTACTGGTATTTTAGCATATAACCACCAAATTAAAATTCTTTAAATAAGTTTATTTTTGTTTTCTTTTATTAATTTAATTTATGTTTAAATCACATTCCAACACAATATACAACAATTAATTTTTTTTTAACTTTTCCTTCCCTCCCATGCTTCTTTATTGGATAAATACGTTTAACAAATGTGAATTTCTATTATTTAATTAATTGTATAGTGGTTTTAGTTATATTTTAAAATGTTAAAAAATAAAAATAGAAATAGTTTGCTAAATCATAAAATAAGGATTGGTTTTACTTTTGGTTTTGTTGTTGAAATTAGCTCACGTAGTATTTTGGCTTTGGGTTTAGCCTAAGTTGAACTCCTTCAATGCATTCTGCATAAGTGTATCTTTTACAGCGCAGAACACAAGCTTGATGTTTTCAGTGTCTAAAGGTGGGCGTTTAGTAAATACGGGGTTTTTGGTTTTGTTGTGTGGTGTTTTTTTGGGGGTTTGGTTTTTTTTTGGTTTTTGGATGTTTGGGTATTTAAATAATTTTTGGGTTGCATCCAGGGTTAGATATAATCAAAAATAGGAAAAACAAAGTCAAATTTTATTTCAGGTTTTCAATATAAGTTTTGTTTGCACATTGAAGGAAAAGCTTTAAGTTCCACAATGCATTTTTAACTAGCAATATTTGAATGGCAAGATGAACTATGATAGCTACGGTGCTAAATATTTTAACGTATTACTTTTTTAGAGAATCTTACCTTCACAGTTATGGTACCAATTGATAGCAGATATTTTGGTTGATCTTATAATTTTGAAAATATTTTTCTGTTAGCCACGAGTTCAATAACATTTTGAATGTCCGTCTAGTAGTAATAAATTGAAAAGGAACATAAAATGCCGATGCTCCCAGCGGAGTATTTCAAACGAAAAAAAAACAGTCAAAAAAGGAGATGCAAGAACTGTTTGTGTTCATTGTCATTGTAGAGATTCTTCCAAACTTTACAATTGGCCATCTTGTAGAAGATGCATCGCTCAAATTTGCCATCATTTATTGAGTCTCTTTGGTCAAATTACCATTCGCCAAATTATAAGATTGTTTTATAAAAATGGGTGTTCTGTTCAGGGTGTTCCATCATGGTCGAAAAAACCTAACGGACGCATTTGACAAGGCGATGCGTTGTCATGCGATTTCTTCAACATTATTCTTGAAAATATTGTGCAAAACTCCAACATCAACACCAGAGGCGCGGGGCACAATCTTTCAAAAGTCCGTCCAGCCACTGGAATTCGCAGACGACATTGACACAATTGGAAGAACACAGCGTGATGTCATTGGACCGTTTGTGAGTCTTGAGACGGAGGCCAGGAAGATGGGTCTAGCGGTGAACGAAGGCAAGAGCAAGTTAATGCTGTCAACAAAACCAACATCGACGTCTTGGAGCAAACGTCAGCATAGACTAATTTAACTTCGAGGTAGTTAAGGATTTCGTCTACCTAGGATCCGCTATCAACTCAGACAACAACACCTGCGCTGAAATCAAAAGAAGAATCCCTCTTGCCATTTGCTGCTTCTTTGGACTTAGAAGGCAATTGAGTAGTAAAGTCCTCTCCCGAGCAACTAAAGTGACAATCTACAAAACCCTTATCATCCCGGTCCTAATGTATGGTGCAGAGAAATGGACCATGACAACATTCGACGAAAACGCTTTGGGCTGCTTTGAGAGAAAAATTCAATCAAGAACTGTACGAGCTGTTCAGCGACACTGACATAGCCAGAAAGCCAGTTAAGGTCCAACGACTTAGATGGTTGGGTCATGTAGTGCGAATAGAAAATAACGCTCCGGCTCGTAGAGTCTTCGAATCCAACCCGGAAGAAGAGGAAGACCGCGACACAGGTGGTAGGGGACCTGAACCAACTTGGCGTGCGAAACTGGAGACAACTAGCTTGGGACCGAGCTTGCTGGAGACGTTTGTTGGATAAGGCCGTGATCCGACCTGGACTGTAGCGCTACCATAAGTAAGTACGTTCTGTTCAGGCAACATGAAAATGTAGAAATGGTCAGAAAAAGAAGATTCATCAAGAACACCTCTAATCCTCTCAAACCATTATGCTCCAATGTGAACATTTCCCACCAAGTCTGGGATTTTCCGCAAACACCCTTGGCGATTTTAAGGTTCGCCTCGATATGTTTCACCAAAATTTCTTTTTCCTTTTCATTTGTTATTGGTTATAGCTTTTGCCTGCATAGAACGAACTACTAGAATTTGTGGCGAATGTTTTCCGTGCTCATGAAAGTCGATACATGCATCGATTCGAAAGAAAAAGAAAAGCTGGAAAAATTGCACAAGTTCATGAATGGAGCTGGAATCAAATTCAACGACGAGTAGGACAAAAATAGTGAACGAGAGTTCCAGTTGGATTTCGAAGACAGCCAGCCGAAACTTGCGAACGGAGTAGAAATTTAGATCAATGGCCAACATAAATAGGATTTTAGCGATGATGAGTCAATATCCAGTGTTGTGCATCTCAAACGAAAGAAAAAACTGTTAACTGATGCTGTTGATTTTGGCGACAATTTTGGACAAATTTCATTTCTTCGGCTGTCTTTTTGTAGTGAAATGTAGTAGATCTAGTGATAGAGCTATAATAAACGGTTTTTCAACAGGGACGCTGCAAAAGTAGAGCGACAGAGACAGCAAACGACGCCATATTTCTTGCCGCTCTTCTGACATTTCTCTTCAGTCAAGTTTGCCATTTCATGATGGAAAGACATACGAGCCAACGAGTCGAAATTATTAAAATTTACTACCGAAATTCGGAGTTAGTGGCCTCAACGTTAAGAGCGCTACGTCCAATATATGGTTGTCATAATCGTCCTAGCAGATCAACAATTGAATGTCTAGTGGAAAACTTTGAATCCACAGGGCAGTGAGACAAAGAAGTACCCGTAGTGTCGAGAATATTGCTGCCGCTAAGGCTTCAGTTGCAGAAAGCCCAAATGTGTCTCTCACACGTCGTTCTCAAGCGTTGGGCATCTCTGCGATGTCGCTGTGGTGAATTTTGCGAAAAGAACTTGGCCTACATCCTTACAAGATTAAATTAACGCAAGAACTGAAGCCGCTTGACCACCAGAAGCGTCGTATGTTCGTGAATTGGGCTGAGCAACAACTTGAAAATGATTCGAATTTTCATCGGAAAATCATCTTCAGCGACGAGGCTCATTTCTGGCTGAATGGCTTCGTCAATAAACAAAATATGCGGTATTGGTCAGGCAGTAATCCACACGTACTCTCTAAGTCAACATTGCATCCCGAAAAAATTACGGTTTCCTTTGGTTTATAGGCCGGCGGCGTCATTGGGCCGTACTTCTTTCGTGATGATCACCGTTGCTGTGAATATAGGGATCGCTACCGTTCAATGATAACCGAATATGTTTGGCTCCAATTGGATGATATGGACTTGGAGGACATGTTGTTCCAACAGAACAAAAGCCAGACAGCGAATGTCACAGTCAATTTATTGGAAACCAAGCGTGCCCGTGGTGGCATTGCAAAGGAAATCGAGTCATCAATTATCCAATGAAAAATCAGATAAATAAATTCTGTTTGTCTGGTTTGTTTTTTTGTATGACAGTTCGCAGCTCTCTGCGACTACTCATATGAATGAAATAGCAAATACAACAACCATTCGCAATTCGTAGACGCAGGACGCAGGTCGTATCTCCATATGAATAGACCTTATTTTTCTGAAGAGAAAGTTTGTTTAGGTTTTATGTTTCATTAAAACTTATTTAATTTTTTAAAAGAAATAGTTTCCAACAAAAATATTACAGCCGCGAAGAGTGTAAGAATTAACTTGCCCACGTTGCCCACACAGAAGTTCTTTTCAACAACGTTTTAATACATTCTTTACATTCACAATTTAACTTCCCATATAGAATTATTACTGTCAAGCACACTGAATAACTAGGCCAGTACCCGCAATTGCTCTGAGAAATCAGGTCTGAGATTACATTATTGACTTATGAACAACAAGTTAAAAGATGATTGCAAATATCCCACTGACAACTTATTTAACCTTATTGTAAGTTTCGCCCGGAAAATTATTCATCCGAAATATTTTTGTTCGCTCGGAATTGTAAAAGCTATTGCGAGTTCCGCTTGAATAGAATTTCACTTCGAGGACTGACTGTTCGAAAAAAACGAACAGTGATAGCATACTTGCACTCAGTTTTCAGGGAAATACAAATATCCCACATATTTCCCTTTCAAATTAGATATTAAAACTTAGGTTCATTACATGTTAATGTTTCTTAATTCTTATCTTGTGGTTGTTTATCTTTTCGTTAGCAAAACAAAAGTGCAAATTTGAATCTTAAATATGGTTTGATTTCGCCCGGAATGATTGCTGCCGATAAGGGGAATTTTTTTGAACATAAAATTTTTTCACCTGAAATTCTTACTAAGGGAAATTTTTTCGTGCTGAATGCGAAACTCACAAGGCGGATTATTTTATTTTTAGTGAAAATGGCATTGAGATATCATTGAGATTTTTATCAGTTGGAACTGGGCCTATTTACTCTTAAGCACTATCCTCATGAGCATGTTCGTTTGTCGTGCTCATGTGAATAGTTCTTAAAACACTCACACACGTTCGTTTTGTCATATAATTCAAATACATTTTTTTGTTTCTAAATTTACCTGTAGCACAAGTAAAGTGAGAGTAAATAATTTTTTCAGAATCAGGATTCAAATCTACAAACATGCGAAGTATAAACTCTCTGGCTGCTATTGCATCCCTTTGTGGACCTAGATTTACGATAAGATACGCAAAAGAAATAAAGCAGAACTAGCATTACATTTTATCCAAATTACTGCGGCTTAATTCTACAAATACAATTTACACATAAAAATGTTTTAGCAAAAATACACAATAATAATGTTGGTGTCAAATTAGCATACAGACAGCAGCAAATATACGACTTTTACTGATTGTTTTATTTTTGTTAACCTGTAGCAGTTGTAAAATGGGAGTAGCATTGACGTTCTGGATCGGGATTCGCTGACAGATATTTATTCAATATAAATGCTTTTGCCGCTGGTATATCACATTTGGGTCCTTTATATGATATTGATTTAATTTTTTTCAATTTCAATTAAAAATTAGTAAATTTAACTTAACTTAAACCAAACTTTAAAAAAACCATAAGAATATTAAATGTTGAAAATTTTCTTACCGTCATATTCGGGGAAGTAATCTACCAAATGCGAATACATAATTTTTTCTTCTAACAAATCCTTCTTGTTTAAGAAAAGAATAACTGATGAATTTTGGAACCATGGGTACGTAATAATAGTTCTAAATAAAGCTTTTGATTCTTCCATACGATTCTGTAAATCAACGAAATTTTATTAGATTCTGTTGTTTTGAGTAGAAAATTATAAAAAAATAAGGTGCACACGTTTACCAAAATTGAAATTGAATAAAGTCACGTAATCGGCAAATTTAACTTAGAACTTGATTTTAAGGATCGGAGTCTCAGTCTATGGATGTAGTAATTGCCACACTGAGATCAATGTAGAACTTTTGTGATACCTTTGAGTATTGTTACTTTCCTGAAAATACTTTTAACTATCATTTCTATAGGTCGTCATTTTCCAACAACTCAAATTCCTTAAAAACACATTTGTAACGAGGCAAAAGGGGGTGAGGTATGGGAATGGGAAATTGGGAAGTGGAAATAAGAGGGATTGAGCACCTTCAACTCTAGGAGTTGTAAGGCTCGAATACTCAGCGAAAGAGGCATTGGCATGCTGGCATCGCGCGGCTAAGCTCGCCGGAATGAGGGGGGGATCTTGCCACTCTGCTGAGCCTCACCTCGTAACAAAAAATATCTCATACCATCTCTACGATCCAAAAGAACAACATCAAAAACAAACGACACACACACAATCACACCAAACACTCTGTTGTCCCCATCGAAGGACCTACTGATGGTATTGTAGGTCGGACTACCCGCTCCACTCCTTGGGGCCTGTGGGTCCAAAATGCTTAAGCAGACCCCCCTTATGATAATTTTCTACTTTGCGGAAAAATAGAAAATTCCGCAAAAGATTTAAATGAACAAACCAGCAGAAAATAGTTGCGTAAACAAGGGAAACAAACAGCTGTTTGTTAAACGTCAAAGTGAATTTGTTCAATTCACGTCATTCGATAATTTATGTTAAAGTGATTCTTTTTTTTTATTTATTTTATTTTTCTTTTTAAACAAAATTCATTCAATTGTATGAAAAAATCACTTTAAATGATTTGTGGATGTTGGAGTTATTTGGTGAAAACGATGGTACCTATATTGTTGATTTAATTTGACGAGAACTTCCCGCTTATGCCAGTTCAGTTGGAGAAAATATGAAATGAGCGCCAAATTAAACGTCAAAATAAACATTAATTTTATCAGGTTTTTTTTCTGCAGTTTCTGCTTCAAATTTGTGAGATAAAATTCTACGATTTACAGAAAATTTTTCCCATACAAATTTTGACAGCTCATTTCTACCGATAGAAAATTCTACGGTTTCTATGGGTTTTCCGCGTTTACGTGAATACCCCTATAAAAAACTGCTTCCTGGATAGTTTTCGAGTTTCTTTAGATTGTTGAAAAAATGTCTACCTAAGAATTGTAGATAGTGCGAGGGGCTAACAACCCCTCCACAGTAAAGTCGAAAGTCATGGATTTCAAGCCAATTAGTGATCGCCTGGCTGTAATCCGCATCAAGGCCACACTACAAAACGAAACATTAGTATAATAATGTGAACATGCCCCTACCGATGATGCTGAGGAGTCTAGCAAGGAGGATTTTTACGACCTTCTGGAAAGAGCCTACGGAGCCTGTATAGAGTTCGACGTGAAAATCGTACTCGGAGATGTCTGGATTCGGGAAACCGAACAAACTAATCCAGCTGTGCCACATGACGCTATATAATACGCAGTGCAGTGTGCAAAGGTGCGGGGAAATAACTCCACGGGAACTAACTCCACTGAGGGATTTACTTCCCACCAAGTGAGAACTTACTCCACTTTTGTAAAGTGTAGTTAGTTCCCATGTACGGTGAGAACTTAGTTCACTTTCTAATGGGAACTAATGTCACACATTTATACATGGCGCAGGGAAACTGGTCCGGAAGTCAGAAGTCCCGAAAATGGGTTTCGGGGCTAATGACCCACTATGGTGGGTCATTCGTGTATGCATACATAACAACAGCCCCAAAATGTCCTATAAACAAATAAGATCATTTATATTTACTACCTATTTGTCGACAAAGTGGATAGAGATATTCATTTTCAAAGCTGTTGCCGTTTCCTTTAATTTGGAAAAGCATGCTAGTGTCTGGATAGCAGGTGCTGCACTGCAATGATTTATTTTGAGCATCTTTTTTCACCTTGGTGGATGATGACTATCTGTAACACTCAAAATAAATTTGGTTTGATTGGGAGTGAAGCGAGCGGAAAAAATTTTGCCCAAAAGAGAATCAATTTGGGGTGTGAAAATAAAAAAATTCGCGCGAATTTTTTTATTTTCACACCCCAAATTGATTCTCTTTTGGGCAAAATTTTTTCCGCTCGCTTCGCTCGCTAGCAATTTTTGGTTCAAGCTCCGAATCCTTAAGATCATTTGAGAGGGATTGTAGAGTTAATAGTCAATAAAAAAATGTCTTTCTGATGGAACTTTTAATGTTATTGAAATAGCTCAGTTATTTAAGGGGACAAAAAATGCAACAAGATGAAACTGGGTTCAAGCACAGTGTGCTTGTAGAATGCCCTACTCTCACCGAACACCAAACTTCAGAAGAACTTTTGCATTAGAAAAAGTTTTCTTTATATCACATAAACTTACAGCATTTCAATTGTTATATACCGTTTTAGAAAATGTTTAAAACTAATAGCAAAGGTCAGAAACCCCGAATTTGATTTCTGGACTAATGAACCACCATATAGGGGGTCAGATTCATAAAAATGGGTTTTCGAATGAATGAGTTTCTTAATATTTTTGTGCATGCGATTTTTTTAAATTATTTTCAGTCTTAAAAACTGAATTTCGGAATGACTTCGTTTCTAAAAGACATTTATTTGAATTTCACAAACAAAATTGCTCAGTATACTTGAATTCTTATTTTAATTTTTTCTCAATTAAAATGGCAAATTATTTCAAATTGGAAGGGAACTAGATCCACTAATTATTTGAGGAATTTAATTCCCACTGTACATGGGAAATAACTACACTTTACAAAAGTGGAGTAAGTTCTCACTTGGTGGGAAGTAAATCCCTCAGTGGAGTTAGTTCCCGTGGAGTTATTTCCCCGCACCGTGTGCAAATGGGTAACAGCTCTTCTGAGTTGTTTCAAACATGAGCAAGGTTTAGACTAGGAAATAGTACGCAAGGCAAGTTTGAATACGGAAAACACTATCTTAAACAAATCCACCCAGCTCATAGGCTCTGCGGACGACATAGACATCATCGGTCGACCCAAGAGAGCTGTGCTTGAGGCCTTCACAGCGATTGAAGAACAGACGAAACTCGTTGGTCTTGAAGTGAATGAGGACAAAACAAAGTACATGCTGTCAACATACAAAGCAACATCTGTCCACCGCCTAGGACAAAACGTCACTGTTGGTAGCAGCAATTTCAAGGTAGTTAAGGAGTTCACCTACCTTGGAACAAACATCAATCGCACAAACTACACATTCGTGGAGATCCGAAGAAGAATTACCCTATCGAACCGCTGCTGCTTCGGTTTGGCAAAACAACTGGGTTCAAAACTCCTCACTCGAAAAACAAAGTGTCAGCTATACAAAACTTTGATTTTACCTGTCCTACTCTGCGCCGGCGGCGCCCAGTGCTGGACGATAAGTTAAAAAGGGGAATCGATACTGGGCAATTTCGAAAGAAAAATTCTTCGACGGATTTTCGGTCTCGTATGCGACGATGGAGAATGGAGAAGAAGGTTCAGCCGAGAACTGTACGAGCTGTGCTGGATGTAGTCCAGAAGGCCAAGAAAAGACGACGACAACGCTCCAGCCAAGAAAGTCTTTTCATCCCAGCCTCCACGTTCGCGACGACAAGGAAGAACGAACCTACGGTACAAGGACTATGTGACTGCGGATGCCAGAGCGCTTGGTTTCGGCGACATGATGGAAGGCTGCAGTATCTCAGGCTGAGTTCCTTCATGGATTGTGAGCCGGATAAGTAAGTAGTAAGAATTGTAGGGATCCAGTGTTGCAGAGCGCTGCTGGTGGGCAGAAATGAACAGTGTCTTCATGCTTTTCCTCATCGTTACAACCTCTGTCCCCAAATAGGGTCTTTATTTGCTCATGTCATAAGAAATAGTACGAATTTTTTGTCTCGGTGCATAATCGTTCGGAATCTTGCCTTTTAGAATTTGGACCAAAGTTTAATAGCCGTAGCACATGTTTCTATTGTCCATATTGTGGGACCGATGATCTGATCAGTCAAAGCTGAGACCAAGAATGGTTAGCTAAGGACAAGGAGTGCCCCGAAAAGTAGGTTTTTCAAAAGATCGGATGGGTCATATCCTGCATATCCGCATTTGATGACTCCAGACAAAAAGAGTAACCGTTAGATAACGTTATTTAAGCGCAATCCTAACAAGTTACTGCGACGTTTCGTGACAATCGATGACACATGAATAAATTGGTACACACCTGACCAAGGAACAGTCAACTCACAACAGTGAACTTTCGAATGTGAACGCGTTCCGGCCGGAAAGGTGATGTTCACTGTTTTTTTGTTTATGCTTCACAAGGTGTGGTCCACCCACAAAGACTACTTGGCGAATGACCAAATGGTATAACAGGGCTGTAATATGCTGAATTATTTGGCTCATTCGACGCCGAATTAAAAAAAAAACGTCCCCACTTGGAGAACAAAAAAGTTCCCTTCCACCTTGACCATCCCGCCATTCGACAAGTCTATTAAGTTGGCAAACCAATATGGGCACAAACGGTTGGGACCTTTACCATAATTATGTGTTCAATTCTTTGTGTATACATATATAAAATTATGCCACCTTCATATGTACACTCGGGCGTATACGTGTTTTTTTAACGCTTCTTTTTACTTTTTGTTTGAGAACCCTTGGATTTTTGTATCAATTGTTATTGTTATTCTTAACAACCTCAAGAGTAGAGCTTTTGTTAATTACGACGATGAGTAAGCCGAGTCCGACGGAAAATGGGATACAATTGTATCGAATTCGATAGAATTGAGTTTGTCGAAGTACGAAAATACAATTGGTCACTATTTGATACAATTTTAAAATCTGCAAAAAAGAAAAAAAAAGTTGTTCATTTCCAAACCAAGTGGCTACAACACTATCCTTGACTTGAAGAAGATCCTCAAGAAAAATTTAAGAGATGTAAATATTGCAAAACAAATATTGCTGGATACAATTGCAAAAAAAAAAAGAGTTCCAAGTTATCCGAAAATTCAAGAAGATTGGAAATGGCGCTTTCCATATTTGTTGCCGAGCATAAAGGCTAAATCACAAAGGCGCTTCAGCTTCTGCTTCGCGTGACGTTTACGAGTTCAGCTATAGGAATTCAATTCTTGCTATCACAATGACGCTTCGACCTCACGTTTCGTACGTAACGTGACTCCAAACGGAAGCTCTAGTTCAAATATGTTGAACTTTTGCTTTGTCTGACAGCTCAACAGCTGTTTGTTCATTTGTTTTTTGGAGCAGCGTTACCACTCGAAAAAAAAGGAATCGAAGTAGATTTGGGAATAAAGCGAAGTAAATTGAGAAAAAGTGAAGTAGATTTCAAAATAGCGTATTTTATACTGCCCATGGATACATTGACACAAAGAGGGACATACAGTTATTATCACAAGTTCATATAGACAGATCTACAATTAGGGCCGTGTGCAAATTGTGTTAATATGTATGTTTATAAATACTTGACGTTCGATTTAATTTTGACACTACATGGTCGATAACATGTGTTAATATTTAACTAGCAGACTAAAATCTGACACTAGTGGTTAAATTAAACCAACATTTTAACGCAAGTCGCACACGGCCTAAAATATTAAACATTTCAATAGGGAACTGTAGGCATAAAATTACTCAATGAGTTAATTGAAGCAGATTTTGGAAATATCAAGTAAAATCGATGTAAGTTTTTTCTGAGTGAAGTAGATTTCAAAACATTCTTGATGGTGCGAAGTGGGAATAGATTTTCAAAGTTTTTCAAAAATCGAAGTATTCTGCTTCGAAAGGAGTAAAGTGGCAAATCTGTTTGATGATGATGGAGGGAGAACTGTCATTCAAAGCAAACGTGAAGCGCGTGCATCGTAACGCAGACGAAGCCGAAGCTGAAGCGTGTTTGTGGTTTAGCCTTAATTTACCGTTTTCTGTCCTAGGCCACCTTTCAGGTTTATTAAAGAAAAATATTGACGATTCAAATATCGTACAACATTTCTTATTTCACCGACACAAAGGGCAAACAATTATTTAAGACTAATTTGCTCCAGAAAATTCTAATTTTTCATTGATTGTTGATGAGAGTACAGATTTAACAGTCTGTCAGTTTTGTTAATGAATTTTTTAAACGAAAACAAACTATGTTTTTTCTTATATTCTTTTCTATGAAATTGATTCTCGATACAATTGGTACCAAATGAATACAATTTAAAAAAATGTTTGAGTACAATTATAAAATGTCCATTTCCTTCCCTTTCTCTGCTCTCTTTTGAATGAACTTTATAATTTATGCAAAATGAACCATAAGGCAAGTTACTTAATACTTACTAGGTTTGCACAGAATATTGCGCATTTTCGGTCTCTCATTTTTCATACGTTCATAAGTCATCACAAGAAAAATGAATTTTGTGTCAATAAAAGATGAAAAATGAAATATAAGGGGCCAAGAACTGAGAAGAATGATGACCGATGAATTTTAAGGGATAAATTGGCCAACTGATTTTTCTGTGTTGTGTGGGGGAAAAAATTAAGCTTGTATTTTATTAGAATGTATTCAAACTTTTTCGAAGAACGTGACCAAGAATCGCCACTGACCACTGGCCACACTGAGGTTAAAGTAGGCGAAAATCTCTGACTTGTAAAGTTTATGTGCATTAATAATATTTTTTTTATCATGCCTCCCCAAGTAACAATTTCAAACCTCGGTTACAAAATAACCAAAGTTATAAAATAACTGCAAATAACCGCGGTCATTAAGCGGCTATAAACGGGTTGTTAAAAGTCTGTGGTTAATTTTGGGTTAGAAAAAAAAACAAAGTATTTTCGGAGGTTTGTTTTTGGTTAAAATTATACGTAAAATAAACTTTTAAGTCATAAATTAGTTTCAAAAATTCAATTTTTAAACTAAGGAAATATTTTGGCTATTTATTTACTTTTATTAAACCCAGGTTACATTCTTGTAATTTTTTCAACCCAATTTTTTTGGTTAAATTATAACCTCAGTTTGAAGTTGGTTTTAAAATAATCAAATTTCTTCAAAAGTTTCAGAAAAGTATTTTAATAACTCGTTTTTGACACAAAGTCATAAATAAGTTTTTAAATAACTTCTAGATTTGTGTTTTAAGGGTTGAAAAATAACCAAATTTTGACTCCAAGTTTGAAGTTAGTATTTTAATAACTTTTCTTTCGCACAAAAAGTTGTTTTTAGGTTAGAATTTAACCAAATCTGATCTCAAAGTTTTAAATAAGTATTTTAATAACTCTTTTTTTACCCAAAAAGTTATTTATAGGTTATAAATTAACCAAATTTTATCTATAGTTTGAAACGAGTTTTTAAATTATTCACTTTAAGATGGAAGTTGTTTATTGGTTTAAAATTAACCCATTATAAATCCTAAGTTTAAAGTAAGTTTCTAATTAACTTCTTTATTTGTCTTTTATGGGGTAGAAAATAACCAAATTTTCATTACAAGTTTCAAGTAAGTATTTAAATAACTCCTTTTTTGCACAAAAACTATTTATAGACTAGAAATTACCCAAATTTGACCTTAAGTTTGAAACGAGATTTTAAATTACTGACTTTTTACCATGAAAGTTGTTTATTGGTTTAAAATTAACCCATTATAAATCCTAAGTTTAAAGTAAGTTTTTAAATAACTACTATAAGTACGTATAAGTTTTTAATCAACTCGTTATTTACCTTTTAACAACCCTGGTAATTTTTCAACTAAGTTCCAATTCCAACCCAATTTCAACTAACTAACAACTCTCCACACATACACATTCACCATACTCGAGCGTCGCGCGTCGCCCATCATATTTGTCTCTCATTTTTCTCAGATCTTTCAGTATTCTTTTGTGGCTGGTGGTGACAAGTTATTGTGCGCGAAAGTTATTGTGAAAAAATATAAATTAAATTAAAAAAAATATCTATCTGTGAAAAATTATTAAGAGCTAAGTTATTTGTTTATAATTTATTTTAAATATTAAATATTGTTTGAAAAATAACTTCTGAGTTTGAAAAATATCTGAGTTTGGAAAATAACTTCTGAGTATCCCTTTCATGCCACTTATATTAACGACAAAACATGTATTTCCTTTTAAGGTTCCTGGGAGGAAGCAGTTCAGAAGGAAGAGGATGCCGAATATTTGTCTTCTTCTGAAGAAAATACGGAAGAAGTGACCATCAACAACAATTCTTTGGAATACATCACAGATCTGAACACCTTGATGTGAACTTTGATTCCTAATTCTGGTAAGTTTAAAACGTATAAACATGGGAACAAAGTAACTAATTTTGTCATACTTACTTCTAATTTTCAAGGCGTTTCCCCGTTCACCCCCCCAAATGAAGAAGATGTTACCATCACTAATGTTATCTCCGAGTTATACACGCATGAAGGTAAAAAATGTATTTTAACACTAGTACAGTTTTCAAAGTCGTTTTCAAACTCCAGCTTATCTTAGACTGGAGTTTATCCAATGTTATTTGAATAGGATAAACGCCAGTCCCTCTTAGTAACAGCTGAGATAGCATATTAGTTCTTTCACTAACCGTATTACTTTTTTTTTGTATTTTACTATAACTCTTATTTTAAATTGTGTATAGGCCCCAGCACCAGCACCAGTACCCAATTCAAGGAACTGTCGTCCACAATAGACGAAATTTTGGAAAAACAGCGTTCCACTGAGGTGAAGGTGCAGGCCATGCAAGGAATGCTGGAGGCATTCATGGCGAAGTCCGAAGTTTCGGTTAATTTGCTGGCGTCCAGAATTGGAAAAGACAATGCAGAGGAAGTGGATGAAGAACTGCAACTTGATGAAATTTTCCCACTTACCTCAGTCCAACAAATTGAGGAAAAACTCCATCAAACGGACGGAAAACCGTCCACGTAAGTTAAAAAAAAATTATAATCAACATTTAAGTTAACATTTTTCTCTTTACAGTTCCAACACCAGCTCCTCTGCCTCTGACGGGCAATTCACGACATAGGTTGTTTTATTTTTAGTTTAAGTTTTAGTTTTAAATTCATTAAAAAATAATGTTTGACTTAACTTAAATTTCAGCGTTCTTATTTAAAATATTAAATTTTCAGCTGGGAAGAATCTTATGGTTTGCAGCATGTTGGTAAGCAAACATTTTATAGGTTTTTTAAAATCTGTAAATAACCGGTTATAAAAAAGCCGTGAAATAACATTTTACAGATTTTATAAAAAACTATAAATAAACGGTTATAAAAAAACCGTCAAATAACGTTTATTACAGGTTTTATAAAAACCTATAGGTAAGAGGTTATAAAAAAACCGTAAAATAACGTTTAATATAGGTTTTATAAGAACTTGTTATATTACAGGTTTCATAAAAACCTGTAATAACGTTAATTACAGGTTTTATAATAGCCGTAGTAAAACGGTTATAAAAACACCGTCAAATAACTCAGTACAGGTTTTTTTTTTAAACTTTATAATAAGGGTTTGTAAACGGTTATTAAATAGCCGTAAATGGTTTATTTCAAGTTCTTCTTTTAGTAAAAATAAACAGTTATTTAATAACCGTAAAAATTAGGTTTTTAAAAACCCAGTGTTTAAAGAAAAAAGTGGGTTTTTTAAAAACCCTATTTAGACGAAGTTAAAAAGTAACTGACCATTTTCGGTTGTGGGGACGTTTCTGGAACGTCTTTAAGACGTTTTTTTAACGAGTTTAGTAACTTATCCGTTAAATAACCAGAGTTAATATCCGGTTTATTTTCCGCTTTCTAACCACAAAATGTTATTTGGGTCCTAAACGTGGCAGACCTATCGTTATTGATAGATCTTCAATAAAAGAAACAATATTAAATTACAGTCAGGATGTAATTGGGCCCGATGGAAAAGTTACTTCGGTTAAAGCGGAAATTTGGCAAACAATTTCTGATCAATTACCCAAAAAACCAAAAGTGTCAGCTCTGCATACTATCGTTTGTTGTAACAGATACAATGTCAGATCGGAATTGATGATGAAAAATGAACTATCTACTGCAGAAAGTGACTCAACTCTCGACAGTTCAAAAAATTACAATTCTCTTGACGATTATTCTTTTACAAGTGATAGTGAAGATAAAAAATTTATGATATTAGTTCCTAAAGAAGAATGGTTAAAATTAATTACGGTACAGATATAAACAAAAAATTCGTAATAAAATGTCACATCGAGAACGCCGTTGTCTGATACCTGGAAAATGGACAAGCTTTATGGCAAATTTAGTGTGGACACATTCCAAGCTGAAGTGTGGATTCAACTTCAGGAATCACTATGTTCCAGGAGGTAATTTTGTTTTGGTAGAATAAGATTAAGCAAAAGCTATATTTGTTTATAGTAGCACAGATAAGAAACTATACAGATGTCTCATATGGGAATAAGTGGTCTATGAAAACGAATTTTATCAAAAAGGCTTTTTTCCTTCCGAAATTTTTTTTTTTAATTTTTTTTTTCGGGTTTTCTTTTCATCTCACAAACACGCGGAACAAGGTTTGTTTTTGTTATGTTTTCTCTTTTCATCCCCTATTTTGCCATCGTTTATTTTAATTCATTCTTAAGATGTTTCAATGTATTTATGCCTTAATACGTAACGATACGATTTTTGATATGTATGCAATGAAGTAAGAAGTAGATTTTCAATTTTTTTTTCAAAAATCGAAGTAAATCTACTTCGAAAGGTGTAAGGGGGTTACGCTGATGCTCAAACGCAATATTAAAAAAGAAGACGAAAAAGAAACAATAGAAAAGGAAAAGAAAAGAAAAAACTGCGAACAAAAAGACAAAATTGCTTATGAGAGCTTTCAAATGAACAGGTATAGCTTTTTTATCATCTTTACGAGCTTGACGATGAGCAGGCAACAATTGTATCCCATTTTCCGTCGGACTCGGCTTACTCATCGTCGTAATTAACAAAAGCTCTATTCTTGAGGTTGTTAAAAATAACAATAACAATTGATACAAAAATTCAAAGGTTCTCAAACAAAAAGTAAAAAGAAGCGTTAAGCGTTAAAAAAAAACAAGTATACGCCCGAGTGTACATATGAAGGTGGCATAATTTTATATATACACAAAAATTGATCAGCACAAAAATCGCGAACTGCACACATAATTAGCACATAAAGAGCACATAATTATGGTAAAGGTCCCAACCGTTTGTGCCTATATTAGTTTGCCAACTTAATTGACGTCCATTCGACTGTAAATACACCTTTTTTGAAACATGTGCACCAAATTTTTAATAATTTGATTATTCTGACTTCACCATACATACCTCGTTTTCCGATTCGAATAAGATTTGATCATACTCTGACAGAGCGACCAAGAAAATAATTGAAGTTACATTTTCAAAACAATGAATCCATTTTCTTCTTTCTGATCGCTGACCACCTACGTCCACCATCCTGTTTGTTGAAATCATACAAAAAATTGATTAATATTAAACTTTGAAAATTACTTTTCCATGTTTTAAAGTTCTTGCACAAATATTTGGTCTACTACTATTTTAATGTTAGTTTTTTTAAGCAAATTACATTTTTTTAGATAAACATATAAAATGTAATAAAAACAAGAATGCACAAAAAACAACAACAATGAATGAATTCCAAAGCAAAGCAAATAAAAAGATAAGCATAATAGCCTGGCCGAACTGTATTTAAAAATTCCTACGAAGCACATTTCTAGCCTGTGTACAATTAAAAGTATTCCCTTGAGATAAATATTGTATACCTAAATACGATTCCATCTAAATCGAAAGGATATTCAAGAATTCCAGTGGTCGGAACTCGAGCACGTAAGATATCTTGTTCTGATGGTAAGAAATCTGGTTTCGAAATACGTGCAATGTCACTTATGTAACTAATAAATGAGAAGTAAAACAATAAACATTTTTATTAAACATTCAACAAATCAAAAATACAAACAAAAATTAACCCTCTTTCAATTTGGTTTGGTTTTCTTTTCAAGAAAAATAGGACGAAGATTGTTTTATGTAATCTGGTCACAGAAAAATGACAGATGTAATTTGTTAATGAGGCTTAAAACGTATCACCCCGATGGATGTATACGATGTTCAAGAAAGGGTTTTCACTTTGCAAACTAATACAGGTTTTAGTTATTCTCAAATAATGTCAAATTCCCTAACCAACCTTATTTTGCTGGTCCATAACGTAAAGGTGCCCGTGAAAATTGCATGCAGCGTAGCGAAAAGACATTTTAAGAAGTTGCTAGTTGTAATAAGGACTCTCACTTCCTTAGTAGACCTATGCCAACTTTAGCATTTTTCGTTGCTCTTGACTGTTATAATCTTCACACAGTAAAATTATAAATGTGAAAGTATGGATGCATAGAGGTATGTTCGTTGCTTAATAACCCCAGAACGACTGAACGGATCTGGAAGAAATTTAGCAAACATATTATGCTCTGGAATAGTTTAAATTCTGCATAGAGCAAAGGATCGACATATGGTCAATACAGATCCATTGTGATACCCGTGAGTATTGCTGCTCAAACTAATAAAAAACCTATGTGTTCCGTTAATCAAGCCGTTTAGAGGCATTGACGAAGTTCAGAATTATAGTACCTGTAGTACTAGAGAGTTTTTCTAAATCCCCGGAGAAATAATTGCCGAGCAATTTCTTCCTTCGGTGGGAGAGTGCGGGGCAGTGGCATAGAAAGTGCGAAGTGTCTTCATGCACCTCCTCGTCGCCGCATCCTCTGCATAGATCATCTGAACTGATTCTCATCTTTTTCTTATGATATCCTCAGATTATGATATAACAGATTATGTCCGAAAACTATGCTTGGCTTACGTCAAGTGTTGACCCTAATCTTGCTAATTCATCGGCTTTCTCGTTTCCTGGTATATCACTGTGGCCTGGGACCCAGCAGAGTCTAATGTTATGCTGTGCGCCAAGAACCTTAAGCTCTTCGCGGCAGCATGAAACAAGCTTTGATTTTACCTCGGTTGTAGTAATCGCTTTTATTGCCGCTTGGCATCAATCTAAAAGGTGATATCAACCCGTGGTATCGCTTTCATTATTATCTGTTTAGCAGCTGTTGTCACTGCCAGAACCTCCGCTTGGAAGATACTACTGTAGACGGGAAGCCTAAGCGAGTCGGTTAACTTGAGAGATTCAGAATAGAACCTCCACCTACACCAGTATCCATTTTAGATCCATCCTTATAGATAGCTATTGATGACTCGCTGGAGTATGGTATGTTATCTATCCATTCCTCTCTGCTTGGGATGGCAGCCTGGAATGGTTTATGAAAATCAAGTTCGGATATTTTACAGTCTGTTTTAGTACTATGACCCATAACTTTATGAAGGATCTGAGCATGACCTATGGAACTGTTTTTCCGGACTTTAGTCTGACCAAGGCACTTTTAGCCACAGATTCTTGAACAAAGAGGTCTAGGGGGTGGATCTCATTGCCCCTGTAATACCTGAGCATGCAAGTCTTTGCACTTTTGTCAAAGTTTTGAGGTTCGTGCTCTTTTCTAAAGCTTTCTACCAAACCAAATTACCATTGGTTAATATTGGTCTAATTGTTGCCAAATACATCAATCTGATAATTTTACGGTTTGGTCCCCAGGTTTTCCCGAAAGTACTATTGCAGGAGTAAAAGGCGATCTACGTCTTTGTGTATCTATCTTTGGTGTTTAGACCCCAGACTGGAGTGTCATTGTCAACGAGCGTAGGGACCGAGGAAGAAGAAGAATCCTTCATATTTTTTACAAATTACCAAAAATTCTTACTGCCTTTGGGACATTGCAGTATTTTTTGCCTTAATTTTTGGTCATGCAAAAACTTTGTCCGTCGAATATGGGCATTGTAGGCCTTCTTGGCTTGTTTAAACTTGTTCCGGTTTTCCTCAGTTGGGTTGGCTCTAAAACATCGGAACTTTACTTCTTTTTCCCTGATAACCTCTTTACAGCTTGAATCAAACCATGACTTTTCCTTGGGTTTGATGCTTTTAACCCTATTCGGGACCCTGGAGTCTACATCACTATCGAGGAAGCATAGTGACCAGTAAGAGCTATTTTGCCGTGTGGAATTGATTGAAGATATCATTGAGTATGGAACTATATCTACAGAAATTGGAGGGCAGCCTTTCCAAACTTTTTTGAATCGAAGCCAATCCAACTGCTTAATTTAACCGTATATAGAAGTACGGACGGTTTAATTTCCATTCATTCAAGGCTTAAAACACACCAGATCAGACAAGACGTCTTTTTGTCTTTCGACAAAATATCGTGTCAGATTCCAACCCTCACCGAGGCCGACAAAGACAAAATGTCCTGTATTTGTCCGCTGCGGTGTGTGTTGCTCCTATACAATCGATACAACTGACACGTTTTTTTTTTGGTGGATTTTTGTTTTTTTGTCTTGTTCACCGCAGTGTGTGTTACTTCATAAGACGGTTTGTAATTGTAGGCGTTGACATTTTGTCTCGGACTTTTTGTCTTCTTTGGTGTGTTTTGCTCCTATACAACCCCATGTATTTACTGCAACCGACGAGCGGACAAGACTTTTAATCGTGTCGTGTCTTTTTCGGTGTGTGTTGCCTCATAAGAGCGATGGACTTGTGTCCGTTTTGTCTGGTTTGGTGTGTTTTTGGCCTAAGTCGATTTTACGTATTTTATCAAAGTTTTTACTTGGAGTTTGGAGATCATCTCTTTGTTTAAAAAATGTGAGTATATCAAAACAATAATTCCTTCGTCCACTTTCAAGATAAAACTACAGTGGGGCCTTTTGATCGCGAAAATAACATGAAAATTTACGTTCATATAAAAAACAAAATCAATAAAAGCAGGCAATTATTTTGGTCTGTTTAGTTTTAAGAAAAAAATGATGGAAACAAGAAGTTAAAGTTCTGAACTGAGACACATATGTAACAAAAAATGGTAATCACACGTCATGCATTGGCATTTCAAGAAAACAGAAAGTTAGTAGATGCAAAACAAATAGTAGAATTAATTTTGTTGGTAATAAATGGAAAGGACAAGGAAGGATACCTAAATCGTATCTCTTCTAGATCGAATGGATACTCAATGATCCCCGTTGTTGGTACTCGAACCCTTAAAATATCTTGTTCGGTTGGTAAGTAATTTTTTCCAGCCACTCGATCAATTTCCATCAGATAACTGTTGAGATTGAAGATTATTAATTTGTTTGAAGTTGAATAAGAAAAAACACAAATTCTCGTCGGTTAAGTTTTAAGGATTGAAAACCTGAGACGATTCGTTTTAAAGAAAGAGAGAGCCAAAAAATGTCTGCAACAAGCAAACCACTTACTATTTAGCTGAATCTGTTAGTTGGTATTCTCTTCTTCGATCGTAGCACTCTTGAATGCCACTGTCCTCCCAGAGATTTCTAATAGCTGACACATAGGGATCCTCGAATGTGGCGACTGTTTCGTAATCTATCGACGTTACCAGCTCAGCTCCTGCCTACAAATTTTAAATTAATTTTAGTTTGAGTTCCAATAAATGTAAATCCTTTTTGGTTGATATACTTACAACGTTGTCCGCATTACCATATTGAATTTTTAACATATCCATGGCTTTGATCATAGATTGCATGGCCATGAATATGTTTTGGTAGACTAATTTGATAAAACCTTTTTTATCGTCGTCGGAGTAACCACTGCCGTGAATAATACGCATCTGTTTGATGAAAGTGGATTTCCCAGATTCACCAGTTCCTTGAATTAGAAACAAAAATTTCATGATTATATGACAGAATGTGTTGAAATCGTTTAAAATATAAGCAAATAAACCAGAACTATAACAATAATCGCAATCAATTCTGCTTACAACTGATCACATTTCAGGTGAAACGAGTGTTCTAACCAGACTGAAACCTAGGTACATACTTTATAAGCAAATGGCAGAGGGCATAGTTTCTTGAATCACTCTGAGTAGTTGTCACCTATCTAAGTCGCAGCATGCCTATATGAGGGGTTGATCTACAGAGCTCTTCATGAGGTAGTGAGAACGATAGAAAACACGATCCATTTCAAGGAATATATCCTTCCTACCTTCTTAGACGTAGAAGGAGCTTTCAACAATGTCCTAACTGAATCCTTCGCAGAATCACTTGCAGACTTCGGTGTTGAGAACTACATTAGAAGGTGGATAATATCCATGCTAAGTAATAGGAGGATTCAATCAACGTGTACCAAATATGCCAGCAGAGGAACACCCCAAGGAGGTGTACAGTCTCCTCTTTTATGGCTTTTGGTTATGAACAACATTCTTGGGAAACTCGAGTGTAGTGGAGTGAAAGCGGTTGCGTACGCCGATGATTTGGTTATTCTAGTTTCAGGAAAATTTCCAAGCGTGATCAGCGAAATCACTAATATGGCTTTGAAGAAAGTAAGCACTTGGGTCGCGAGCTGTGGACTAGGGGTTAACAACAACAAAACCGAGTTGATGCTTTTCACCACCAAAATCAAAGTACCACTCTTCATTCTACCTCGGTTAAGCGGTCAATCATTAACACTGTCTTCCAGTGCCAAATATCTGGGCGTAATACTACACCAAATTAACTTGGAAGCTTAACATTTTTATAGTTTCGTTATTTGCTTACTAACAACTAACACCACACTAAGTGATGAGCCGGTGGTATAACACAGTTTCTGTGTTGGCAAACCATTGGTCGTAAAATGGTGCTTGCTATAAGCCCATACGACCAATTCTGATAGTGTAAAAAAAAAAAAAATTGAAGAACGGGTGAGAAAGGCGTGCGTTGCTTTCTACGCCTGCAACAAAACCTTCGGCAAAAAGTGGGGTCTTCAGTCAAGAATGATTAAGTGGACGTACACAGCGGTAGTAAGACCGATACTTGTTTACGGATCCATTGTTTGGTGGCCCGCTCTCAGCAAAGCATACATAGTAAACAAGCTTACAAAGGTGCAGAGAAGTGCTAGGGGCATTTAGGTCCTGTCCAACGCAAGCACTTAACGTCATCGGGATCTTCTTCCGATTGACCTCTTTATTAAATATCAGGTGTCCTGCAGTATCTGAGAAATAGGCTGCTGGAAAACCAGATCCTAGGGGCACTGCAACCAAACAAGCCTGATACCACTACATCCTATCTACAATCACCGATTACTGCATCCCTACCCTAAACACCTCAAGAATCGACTGGGGGGAAGGCGATGTGACGAAAGACTTTGACACAACTACCTTCATGGATGGTTCGAAGATGGAATGCGGTGTTGGTGCAGGTGTCTTCTGTGAATCTCTTAAGATTTCAAAATCCTATAGACTTCCCTACTATGCCAGTGTATTCCAAGCAGAATTGTTAGCGATAAAGGAAGCCTGTATAGCTATACTAACAGATAGCCAGGCAGCTATTAAAGCCATTGATTCAGCTTTATCATCTTCTAGACCTAAGCGTTTCTCTAATCTGGATACCAGGCCATAGAGGCCATGAGGGAAATGAGAAGGCAGACGAGCTATCTAGGCAAGGATCAGCCCTTCACAACTCATTGGCGGTGAGAATATATGCTCCTTTTCGAGTTATGAAGGGCAATATCCTGACAAAATACACATCAGAAGCAAACCATAGGTGGAATAGTTTAACGAGTTGCGTTATATCTAGGAAAATGTAGCCCGCCTATAACAAACCAAAATCAATCAATTTAATTTCAAAACCAAGGCCTGACATAGCCAGGATTGTTGCTACCTGCACAGGGCATTGGCTTATAGGGGAGCATGCGGCAAAATTGGGTATACCTATACCGTATACCACATAACTCTTTCTGTCGTAGGTATGAGGACCAGGATGAAAAAGAAGCAGTCCCACACTTTCTATGCCATTGTTCGGCCTTGGCTAGGAAAAGAGCACTCTACTTAGGTAAGGAATTCTTCAACGGTATTGAGGAACTTTCAGAATTCAAGATCAAAGACATGATCTCTTACCTCAATAACACAAAGTGGCTTTAGTGCTTAGATGAGAGTTGAGCATTACCGTAAAATTGACTTTTTGACGAAATCGCGTATTGCCATCGATAAAATATCGTTAGTGATGCATGGACAGGATATATCACGCCTGAGCGGTACAAAATCCGATACGGTTTAAGCCAACATTTAATGCTTACCATATTATCCTGCTGGTAATATTGTGTCTCTATGAAATTCGTACCTCATGCGAATAACAGAATTTCTTCTTAAAAAAGCCATTCAGATGCGGAAAAAAATGTATGTTTAAAGTGTAAGCAACTTAGGCCTAATCCTAGCCGCCCCTATTATTACATGTCACACAATTTGAAGTACAAGGCCAAAGAATATTTGCCTATCTGAGTAACTCCAGCGGAAATATGTTGAACGAAATATTACTCATTGAAATGAAGAAAAAAAGCCAATAGTGACCATTATGAATACTGACTTTTCGTTCATTAATTGAAAAACCATATCTAATGTGCAGGAGCTCTGGTTTCAAAAAAAGGCTCAACATGTCAAACAGCTCGTTCCAAAATTGATTAATTGAAGGCAACGTTTGGTAACCCATATGGACTGGACATATGTAAAGTCGCTATTCTTCGTCCGAAATTCCGAAACTATTGACCACTTTTAGGACAACTTTCGCACTTTATTGCCAATATACGGCACCAAATGTCGGAAAAAGTTATCTTAGATTGAACCTCCAGAGTAGACTACAACCGCCAGCCGTGGCTTTATCAGAATCATATTTCATCTATAACAGAAGATTTTCTTTCGAATCGAGTAAATTTAATGTCAACTAAAAAAAAAAGCCTTCAAAGTCCTATACCTCTAAAAAAAAAAAACCAAAACCGTTTGAAAATGTTCTTCCTTGGGCGTAGTGGTTATGTGCGTTGACCAGAACAGCTTTTACAAGGAAATTGTGGATTCGAATCCTACTCTCTCTAAAAATTTTCTTATTTCATCTTTCATGAATATTGCCCCTTTGAAAAAGTGACTCTCAGCGGCTCGGAATCAGCACAAAGCTGTATGTCCATCAGTTTCTTATGCGCTCACAAATAAGTGTTGGATATTGTTTTTTTTTCGGAGCTGCTGTGCCATCCTTTCAACATTACTAGCCGTTTTTTTGTTCACTATTCAGTAGCACAGCAAAAGATGCATTTTATTATCCTCACCATATGGGTTAATTTTTTGCATACAAAACAACAACAACCTGGGACCCCGATAGCTCGGGGTTTATTTTGTAACCCAAAAATTAGTTCTTATTATGGCGGATAGATGGCGAGTTTGATACAAGGAAGAAGTTGTTGTAGAAAGATTTATTAATGTCAGCCATATTAATGGAAAAGCCATAGGATATGAGTTAATCCAATTATAAATTGTGGAAAAGCAAGCGGATAAAAACATAGCTTAAAATTCAACCTTCATAACCCAGATCGTTTTATTAAAATTTCCATTGACAATCAACAACAATTTGGATTGCAAACGATAAAAAGGCCAGTAAAAAATGAAAGTTGTGCCGGCGCGCGCTATAACTTTCAATTATTGAAATGAAAACAGCGCTGATGGCGTTAAGAAGAATTATTTTGCTACGCAAATCTAATGATCTGAGCTTATCTGAGTTATGCACTCGCTATGGTTGAAGTATTTGCTAATTTTGTTTAATCCGAGGCGCAATCATCAGGTCCATTTTGCGACGTTTTATGTAACAATTGTCATACAAATTGAATACAATAATTTAGAAAAATAACATCGTTTGAAATAACTGTTTAACCCTGGTTTTGAAACTAAGATATATCTTCGCAAATGCTGCGTTGCCAAATGGAAAATTAAGAAAAGGGAACACGTGCCTTAAACATTTGAAATCGAGTAATAACAATAAAAAGCAGATAAAAGGAAAGCAAAGAAAAATTTGTTCAGAAAGTAAAAGGGACAGACTGAGACTGAGAGAATCGGGTATGCGGACTGCAAAGTCTTTCGGTCATAGTAAAATTCTAAATCTATTACCTAAAGAAATAAAACTAGAACCCTCTGACTATACGTTAAAAACCTTAAGCTTTGGTAAGCAATTCAAGGTTGAAATTCCAACTAGGCAAAATTGGAAAATTAATAGCCCTACAGGGTATTTTGACGTCACAGTTTACACTCGTGGTTCCAAGATGGAACTCGGTGTTGGGGCTGGTGTCTTCTCCGAAGAACTGGTTATTAAAAAATCCTTCAGACTGTCCGACAGATTTATCGTATTTCTATAGTTCTAGCGATTAGACAAGCATGTAGGATTCTAAAACAAGCAGTAAAATCTGACGAAATTATAAAAAAGGTCGCAATCTTTATTGATAGCCAAGCAGCTATCAAGGCTATAAACAGCAACCTGACTAAGTCCAGAATCGTTAGAGATTGCAAGCAAGAGCTCGCAAGTTTCAACGACAATATTCAAATTAATCTAGTCTAGGTACCAGGGCACAGCGACCTTCAAGGTAATGAAATCGCTGATGAACTGGCCAGGACGGGATCAAACCTTCAAATATCCCTAGCTGAGGAAGTTAGGATTAACTTAGGAGTCATGAAAACGAATATTCAAAACCATTTTCTTAAAAAATCTAACGTAAGGTGGAAAAATCTCACCAACTGCAATATCTCGAGACAGATATGGCCCACTGACGACCATAAACGTACCAAGGAACTTCTGAATAAACCTAGGTCAGACATTGGCAGGATAGTTGCCATTTTCACAGGCCACTGGCCAATCGGACAACATGCCCTGAAACTTGGTATTCCTCACAAGTCACAACGAATTGTGTCGTAGCTGTAGAGATACGGCGCGGAGGGAAACACTCCAGCACTTTTTGTGTGAGTGCCCGGCCCTTCTTAATGCCGGAACAATGACTTTGGATGCTCCCTTCCTAAGCGAGCTTAGCGAACTCGCAAATATTAACATTAGGAACTTGATTCTCTATCTTAACAAAACAAATTGGATTTAAACACTCCAAATCTCTATGAGGCACTGTACTGTGCGTATCTTTTTATAATTAATTGTTATAAGGTAACTTCGAGTTTATGGTATCAAAACGGCGTAATTAAAGCGCTAATTGTGTTCCTGGGCAGAGGCTGCCCAGAACAGCCATTCTAACCTACCTAAAAGGGACAGACAAGACGATGCTTATGTTGTTGATGTCAAAAATGTTAAATGTCCAACAAAAACGTGAAATAAACGCGGTGTGAACAGATTTCGCATGGAAAAAACATGAAAAGCTATGACCAACGTAAAATGCTTGCCATCAGGCAACAGTTACGTCTCACGTGGACAGACCATCGTTTAAGCTTATCGATCGGTTATTCCTAACTAACTTCTTTCTACGGCTGGCATAAGCCATAGAAAACATGAGTCATATTAATATTGATATCTGTGAATTGGAAGCCGCATAAGTTAGCTAAACCAATCAACCACCTATTGCGAAAACTAAATTCTATTAAAATTTTGATTTGAAATAATTTAGAAACATCTTTATGCTTCCAAAAAGAAAAAAAAATTACTGGCAATAAAAACAAAAAACAGATTCTCGTGATCCTAAGTTCCTGAACAACTGATACTTGGAAAATATTTGCTTGAAAGAGATAAGCTTGAACTGTGGTGCAGATGTCATTTTTTAAACAAAAACAAACATATTTCATTTTGGAATACAGCAACGCTTGTGTGCTTCAACTGCTGTCCAACATCATTGTCCGAGATTGAAACCAAGGCTTTCCCCTGTATAGCATTGGACGGTCAAGTCGCAGTAAGCTCGGTTGAGATATTTTTTTCTTCGAATGGATATTGCTTAAACTTAGTTTTAGGAACCGAAATACACGAAATACCCTATATAATTAAGCAGCTTAACGTCACAACTGCAGTAGTAGTAGTAGAAATTGCGGCCACGAGCAGTCTAGCTCGGTGACCCAATTAGCGCTGGGTTGCGACGTTTTGATACCATAAAAACTCGTTTGACCTATAAAATTAAAAGAGAAATTATATAAAATTCTAAGCTTTTGTTTTGAGTTCGCTAGCTAGCGATCTCAAGTTCGAAGAGGAACTGAAACAATTAGTTTAAAATACGCCTCAAATCCACTTTGTTGCGTCAAATCTTTGATCTTCAGTTCGGAAAGGTCATTGAGTTCATTGAAGAAGGACCAATTCTGATAGTGTGTTAAAAAAGGACCTTCCCATTGATTTTGCTCTCGTTTTGGCTAGGGAAGGACACTTACACAAGAAGTGAAGAACAGTTTTCTTTTCTCGCTGGTCCCCAAAACTACAACAGAAACTATTGTGAATGGGAAAGCTTAGGCCAGTGTCCGGTGCATGTTGCAACGACCCTGGCTATGTCTTGCCTGGGTCTGCAAATAAGATTATAAGTACTCGATTTATTGTAGGTGGGCCATATCCTTCTAGATATGATACAGTTGGTTAGGCTACTCCACCTGTGGTTAGATTCAGCGAGATAAATTGAGAAGATATTGCCCTTCATAGCACCAAGAGGAATGGTGACTCTTTCCGCGAGTAAGCTATGAAGGGCTGATCCTTGCCTTGCCAGCTCGTCAGCCCGTTCATTGCCTTCAAAGCCACTGTGACCCGGAAGCCAGACAAGAGTGACCCTGAGTACAATGTTCATGCCCGCGAGCTCACTTCGGCATTGTTGAACTTATTTTTTCGATGATGTGGACGAGCCAAACGCATGTATATGTATAACCGCCTGACTCTCGGAAAAGCTGTATTGCGATTCTTATTTGGATATAGTTTTAGTAATTTGCATGCTTCCTTAATCGCGAGTAGTTCAGCCTGAAAGACACTAGCAAAGTCAGGAAGCCGAAAAGACCTGGAGACATTTAAAGACTCAGAGAAAATTCCTGCACCAACCCCACGCTCCATATATAATCCGTCAGTGAAAATAGTTGTGTCGAAGCCTCTCATCACTAAGTCATCATCCCACTCTTTTCGAGATGGAATGATAACTTTAAAATCCGCACTGAGGTCCACAGTAGGAGTACAGAAGTCGGTTTTTGTCGAAAGCATGTCCACTGGGATGAGGTTAGTAATATTACTATGATTCTTCTCAACGCGTTGCAAGATACTAAGTGTATGATGTGCAAGTCTATTGGTAAGAGGTAAAGTAAAACGTTAAGGGCGTCCGATGGACATGAGCGCAAAGCTCCAGTGGAGCCAACACTAGCTGTTCACACAACTCCACAACTTTAAACTTTCATCGATATTTTTCTGGGGTCCCCCTACATCCTTTAATTGAACTGTTGAACTAATTTGGGCAAGCTGTTCTATGCAATATTCAAGCTTCAGAAGACTTAAACAAAAAGTTGAATCAAGTTTAAAACACTTACCCAGTAGCAGCAGTTTAAGTTCTCGTCTGGCATCTCGTTTGTCGCGACGCAACTGCCTTTCGATTTCTTGATTGATGCGCTTCTGTTCCTTCGCCTCTTCAGATAAACAGCACTCCATGCTAACTGAATATTAATATACCGCTATCCCGTTGTATAAAATCGCCTCGCCAATCTGCAGTTCCACTCTAACATGCACTCTGTTTCTGATGTTCTCAGTTAAATATTATTTTCTATTCGAATAATATTTTTGTTTTCAATTTTGTTTTGTTTTGTTTTTTTTTTTCACAAAAAAAATTTCACTTCTTTTTTTTTCAACTATGCGTATTCCAAGTATGTATGAATAGGTGGGTTTGTTTGGCTTATATCCTTTTTCTATCACACTAACAACAACAAACACAGTGAGAACGCACGCCGAAAAACATTCCAGACCATCTGTAAATATTTCAAAAATTCATTTCTTTATAACGGTTTTTTTTTTAATCAAATAGAAAACATTTTTTTTAAACTTAAGGAATATTTTTCAAAACAAAATTTAAATCAAACCGAGATGTGTTTACCCGGAGACAGCGCGATACATTATGACAGAGTTGGTAGTTTTAAAAATTTATTCGACGCTGTCTTGTTGGGTGCAAACAAAAGAATCTAACATAACCAAATTTGTTGCTTCCACAGCTTACCATCGGATAGGGCTTCCTTGAGTCACGTCACGATAATATAATCCAATTGTTTCAATAGCAAGGTCGAGACGTAGGAAATGGATGGTTCTAAAAATGACCAAACTGTTGGGCACAAAATCAATGATTTTGCTTCCAACTATGATATTTGACTGTTTTCTTCAAGTGGGCATTTGAAATGCATACTTTTGTTGGTCAAAACGATTCTTGAGCTCTGCTTTCTTGTATTGGACAAGAAAAACTTATTTGATCTGAGGTCAATGCCAGGATTAATTTGATTTTAAACTAAATCTATATTGAATGAAATGAATGTAATTCAATATGACTTATATTAAGTCAGAGCACACTCCCTAAGCTACCAACACCTATCTTTGTTTAATTCGAACCTATGTAACGTGTCTTATTGATTTTTTTGTTCTTAAATCTAATTAATATAATATGAACACAATTTTGCTTTCGACTGATGCGATGATGTTGCATGGAGTCTCTTTTTTTATAAACAATAATTTTAGCACATTTGCAAGTTGTAGCTGTATGTTTACTCATAGGTTTGTAGCTTAATTTGCGCGAAAATCAGCACAAATGCATTTGCGCCCTGATGATACAACTTTCAATAATAATTTTTACAAGGACAGTTATTGAGTTGAGGAAAATTTTATTATTGCTGTCATGAAAACGGGTGTTCTTTTTTAAGAGGCAGAGAACTTGGTACAAAAATGTATGATCCGCTCTTGAAAAAAAAAATTACAAAAATATACATACGCGGTTCAATGTTCAGTTGTAATAAGAGTAAGAGAGTAACTTGTATTTCAGTTCAGAAGCAATAATACTCAGCCTTATCACGAATAAATTTTTCCTGGAGTTTTATTCCCAATTTGGGAGCTTTGCTTTGGGTAAAATCTTAATTTCGAAAAATTCGTATCGCCAATAATTGTTTTCCGGGGAACTTTTTCCTTATTTGGAACAGAATTTTCTCCAAGTTATTTGTAAGGGAAAAACTTGCTTTTTCTTACCATGAAGTGAATTGGAAGACTGTTTATTTTGTTTTTTTAAGTGGAGAAAGGGGAAGAAGTCGTGGGGCTAAAGATTAACACGAAAAAACTTAAAGATCAGCCTTGGAACTTAATCATAAATCTAAGTAAATATTTTTGGACAATCTTTTGGCTTAAAGACTAAACCTCGACTCTTCCGTTCCAATTTTGAATCCGTTATGCTTTATGGATGCAGCCCTTAGGAAGTCACAGACACTGTCACAAGAAAGCTTCAAACGTTCGTTAATAGATATCTCAGAAGTATCTTGAGGATTTTCTGGCCCAACGCCCAACCGTATTTCAAAAACTGAATTTCATGGGACAACAAATTAGGACCCCTAAAGTCTAATATTAAGACGAAAATAGCAGTGGATTGGCCACACGCTTCAAAAAGGCAACTGTTATGCAGTGGCGTAGTGGTTATGTGCGGTGGCTGTTACGCAGAACGTTGTTGGTTAGAATCCTACTCGTTTCCATGGCTATGTGAACCTGGCACCCGACTTTTGAAAAAAAAAAATCTTTATTTATTTTGATAGGTTAGGGTAGGTAGTTGATTGTAGTGAATTTAATTTTTTTTGTAGTTGTACAGAAAAAAAAATTTGGACCATCAAAAAAATGTCAGATATACGCTTGTAGATGATTGTAGTGCAGTTTTTTTTTTTTTTGAGACAGAAAAATTATAAAAAAAAAAAATCGACCAAATTGTTCGACCACTACCTTTTTCATACTTTTCTCATACAAAATAAGTACTGAAATTAATTAACTTTAAAATAGGAATTACTTACTCTACAATAGAAAGCAAACCTCATAGAGGTTTGCAGTGAAAAAAGAATATAACGACAAACGATAAAAATGTCATTTTAAGCCATATAGAGGTTCGTAGTGCAAAATACTCCTACTACGAAACTTTAAAATCCGTTAACAAGCCAATGGACGTTTGTATAGTGAAAAAATTACTTCACTACAAACGAAAGCAACCCTCATAGAGGTTTGTAGCAGGGTTGATTTAAATCAATTGATTTGAATCATGATTTAAATCAATGATTTAAATCAAATGATTTTTTTTTTAAAAATCATGATTTAAATCAAAATTGATTTTTATTGTTTAAATTAACAGAAACATTTAACTTTTTTTAACGCATCTTAAAAATTATCAAGTTTTTTATTTAGGAAAATTCACCCTTATAGCAAATTAAAAACTATTAATTTGTTCAATGTTAAAATCTTTAAAAAGAAACACCAATAGGCGTGTTTTCGTGACAACCAAGTAAAGTAAAGTAAAATTTAAACAAAGAAAACAACAATAAAAACTGACTGGATTTACTGTAGCTTTTCATCGGGAGTAAAACTTACTTGGAATGTTAATTCATTTTTTTTCAAATTCAGAGGGGGCTTTAGTAAATTTTTTGAATAATTTAATACGGCAAATGTCAAAATTTGTCAGTTTTTTTATGAAAACATTTGAATTGTAATCAAAATTGACAGTAAAATCGAATTTCAATCTAGATCATTTTCTTCAAATTTTGTTTTCTTTACTTTACTTGATAGTCACAAAAACACACCTAATGTTGCTGCCTTTTCTTTCTATTGCCTGTTTTGTATCTTAGACTGAACCAAGTCAAATGTAGAAAATGTGAAGTAATTTTTTCACTACAAACGTCCATTGGCTTGTTAACGGATTTTAAAGTTTCGTAGTAGGAGTATTTTGCACTACGAACCTCTATATGACTTAAAATGACATTTTTATCGTTTGTAGTAATATTCTTTTTTCACTGCAAACCTCTATGAGGGTTGCTTTCTATTGTAGAGTAAGTAATTCCTATTTTAAAGTTAATTAATTTCAGTACTTATTTTGTATGAGAAAAGTATGAAAAAGGTAGTGGTCGAACAATTTGGTCGAATTTTTTTTTTTATATAATTTTTCTGTCTCACTAAAAAAAAAAACTGCACTACAATCATCTACAAGCGTATATCTATGGAAAACAAGCAAAGTTCGAAATTTTATTTTCGGGGGCTGACATTTTTTTGATGGTCCAATTTTTTTTTTCTGTACAACTACAAAAAAAATTAAATTCACTACAATCAACTACCTACCCTAATCTATGAAAATAAATAAAGAATTTTTTTTTTCAAAAGTCGGGTGCCAGGTTCACATTGCCCGTTTCCATAATGTTTTTAATTCATCTTTCTAGGCTACTACCAGTTGCGAAGAACTGACAAAACTTCCAAGAGTATCAATTTGTCATGAAAAAAGTGATTCTTAACTTCACCGTTCCTAACGCCAGGTTCCCTCAATTTCTCCACACGCACTCAGAGAATAGTTGATGAGTGTAAGCCACTGAGGCATGGGCTCTTTGAGTGCTGTCGCCCCACTCTATTTTTATTTCATTTATTTATGTTGTGCTTGGAGTAGATAATAGGCCAATAGTTTAGGTGATGAATATTCTATCTACAGCAAATGATACACGAAAACAAAGATCAATGAGCCCTCTATCAATCACTGAAAACCAAATTATCTGCGAGGTCTGTTATATGATCCAAAAACCATTTTTCCTGGTTTGAGTCCTTCTTCTTGTGATCCAATATACATAAAGTATATCTTCTGATGCAAATACCTTGGTATCCAGGGCTAGGAATCGGATTGGCTTTCAGAAATAGGCTGGGGATAGAAAGAACTATCAAGTATCCATTGAAAAATAAGCGAGAACGTGTTTTTCTGATATGAAAATCCAAAGTTTCATTAAATTTTATATTTGTATTTGACGGAACAAAATATTTTATTGAAATTTGAAAATCATTATAATATTTTGAGGTTGGTACAATTTCTTTCCCGGGAAATAAAAGTTCTTGGGAGATTCTCGATGGGAAACTTCTGTTCCGGGGTAATTT
The DNA here is from genome assembly GCA_943590905.1 of Sphaerophoria taeniata. Classification (NCBI taxonomy): domain Eukaryota; kingdom Metazoa; phylum Arthropoda; class Insecta; order Diptera; family Syrphidae; genus Sphaerophoria; species Sphaerophoria taeniata. The sequence goes on from OX016540.1 coordinate 57,147,966, forward strand.
TTGTTTCCCTGGGAAACAAAGTTCCCATAAAATTGGCGATAGGGCTGATTATTTTTAGAATTTTTTTCCTTTTTGTTTTCCGTGAATAGAAAATGCGTGCTCTCAAATGAATTTGAACTTCTTGGCCAAATTCAATATTTTCTTCTAAAGATTCATTTGCAATAGCAACGCCAAGGATCAGTAGAAATGAAATTAAGTAAATTCTCAACAATTGGCACCGCAGACACATTTCTTTGCTAACAAAATTTGGTGACATTACTTGGCAAAGGTACATTGCAGAATATAATCTTAAGACCATAGAATATAGATGTATTTTTGTGACTATTAATATTAGGTATGTCAAATGTTAGTTTCAATTCAAATGTTTTCATAAAACAAACTGAAAAATTTTGATATTTGCTATACTAAATAATAACAACAATTGACTTAAGCTCCCTCTGAGTTTGAAAAAATGTATCAAGATTTCAAGTAAGTTTTACTCCCGATGAAAAGCTAAAGTAAAAGCGAGTACATTTGTATTGTTGTTTCTTTTGTTAAAATTTTACTTTACTTTACTTGGTTGTCACGAAAACACGACTTATGTTAAAAAAGTTTGTTCGAACCTAAGCACCGAAAAAGAGTTATTCGATTTTTTCTTAGTTTTGATTGTTAACATAAAATCAAAGAGCATTGAAAACATTGGTACCCCAAAAAATATTTTAAATCTAAAATCTTAACAATAAATCAAAGTACCGAGCCAAGTTGTAGCACTAATCTCTTCTTATAGGATCGAACTCTAGCCCTAACAATAAATAGCAGAATCCTGAAATTTGGTGCAGTGGTAGGTTTTCGGTTGATGCAAGAGAAAAAACCGAAAATTCGGGAGGTGTGGCATAGACCCTTTTTCTTAAAATGGTCGTAGGATGTTGAAATTCGAATTCTGGTAGAAATGTAAGGAAAAAAATCTACTTCCATTTAGGGGCGTAGTAACCACCCATTTTCTCAAAATGTTATGTTGAAACTCGGAATTAAAGGTTGTGGATTCCGCCCAATTTATTATAACGATCGCAGAATGTTGTTGTTCAGAATTTTTGGCAGGGTTTATGAATAAAAATTAAAAACATTAAAATTCAGTTCAGAGACGTGGTAAGGCAAACAAATATGTTTATATTTCTCACCTTTATTTATAAATTGTCCGAGCAATTATATTTTTAAAATTTGCAAATTGATAGCTCTTATAGTTTTCGTTCGATTAAAACTTGAACAGTGAACCTGCAAGTTTTCAATCAAATTAAATTTATGCTAAGTGTCTATTGGCTTTTCAAATTGTTGTATTATCTTCTATGATTTAAAATATTTAATACAATACTTTAACATGTTAAGTACGGCGTTCTTTTTGATCTCATAACTTTTGGTGGCTTACCTTTTAATCAGTGCTGTACTGTTCGCTCATAACGAACTTAGCTCCCTTTTTTTACATTTTAATTTTTTATTGCGATAAAACATAATTTATGTAATAATAACAATAAATAAAATAAATAATTAAATAAACAATAAATAAAATTAAAAATTTAAAAATTTTATTTTCGGTATTTAATAAAACAAAGGGCGTGGCAGCAGAAAAATAAGTTCCGCTAAAAAGGTTAAACCCTTTAAATTTCAACCCTGTCAGTCTAGCCGCTCTAATTTATTCATATTTAATAAATTTAGGCATATGAAAGGGAGTATTTAGTTAGTTAAATAATAACAATTCTTATGTTTCAAATCTTTCCATTTTAAAGTCGTAATGCCCATCAAGTAAGGCTCTGTAAACCTAGCACCCGACTTTTGAAAAAAAAAAATTATTTCTTTATTTATTTTGAGAGGTTAGGGTAGGTAGTTGATTGAAGTGAATTTAATTTTTTTTTGTAGTTGGGTGATTCCACTATCGCGAGTGCAACATTTAGACTCACTTAAAGGGTATTTAATATAAATTGGAATAATATTTTCATGAAATTATCATTTGAACGTATACATTTTAAGTTATCTTTTATTTGAAATCGTTCAAAAAGATCAAGCTTAATGAATAAATTGATCGAAAAAAGGTCTCAAAGTGCGATCGCGGGTGCAACGAATATGGCCCACAAGTCTTAAGCATCATGCATTAAACGAAAATGTCTGTTAATTGAGAACTTTTTTTTGAGATTTTCTTTCATTTTGTTGAACTTAATTTTTTCAATCAACTAATGAGATGAGAATGAAGATATAAAACAAAGATTAACAATTATTTTTCCATGTTTTAACTAAATCGCGGGTGCAACGTCGAATTATCGAGGGTGCAACGCGTCTAACATCAATGTATATTAACAGGAAATGAAACAAATAATAAGTAATGGGTATAGTCAGTATTCTGCTTTACTTGTAATTCTTCTTTTCTCAATTCCATCAATATTTTTCGAAAATATTGTGTATGTCTTATTCTCATGAATCTGTTTTCGAGGAACTACCAATAATTCAATAATATCTCCATATTCTAATCAGCTATGTCATTTTTAATGTCAGCAAAACGACGGCCTTCTAAAGTTTGCATAAACTGCATCCTTACTTGTCTCTCTTATCCATATCACTCAGACACAAACCAACATAGCGAAATATTTCAATTTTCTTGCCAATATTGCAGGATACTTGTACCAAAACATATGAATTTGCGCAAATATCTTTTGGCAACAATATATCAAGACATGAACCTGCTCGTTCTTTTGAGGATGGCTCCAGAGAAGTTGTTGGAAGTTCTTCTTCTAACTTAGAAGAAGGTTCTAACTGACTGTCACTGTTATCAGAAAACCGCAGTTTTCGGCCCGAAATAGCTGACCCCGAATGTGTTAGTTGTTCCAAATCATTTAGGTTCGAATTACTGCCTGTTTCGATAGGAGATTCTAGAGTTATTGTGACCTTGCAACAAGGCATCGAAGTTCGTGCCATTGTTATGTTGCCACATTTTTTTAAACATGAATATGAAAAATGTTTTGATTGAATACCTGATGGAGTATTTTTCAATCCTTCCCATTTACTGTCAAACAAGCCTTTCATTTGAACAATTTCTTGTTTAGGAACATATGTATGTATATAAAATCGACGGTTTCCGAGAGATTGCGGGCTACATTATACAATTCTTGAGCACCAGCGAAGGTGCTCTGCATGAAGCTCGTATACCTTTGTGAGGCAGTCTCATTTTCTTTATTATCTGCCATTTAATTTGATATTCACACCAAAAAGCTCAGTCGCTTGGAAACAAATTTCAAGCCAAAAAATCATTAATTATGACACATTTTATCAGTAAAATGCGTTGTACATATCAATTACGTTGAATGATAATGAGTTGCACCCGCGACACATATTTTGGGATCGCGGGTGCAACGAATTTGAATCATCGTTTTCTTGAAATTAACTTACGTTATTGTGCTTATAACAGCTAATTTGGTATGATTTTCTTTCAGTTCTTACTTTTGAAAAGTTTCGAAATTTCAAAGCCTTTAATCTGAGAAGAAAACAAACTTTTATATATATTTAATCGCGGGTGCAACAAATTTACAACGACTTTTTGGGATCAAAATTTTTTCAAAAGTGTAAAGAATTTGATAGAAGTACGAGTAAAAGATAAACTTCGATGTTTTATAAACAAATACTTCTTTAATACTGAGAAAAATATTTTAAAAATTTACATAGAAACAGCAGAAATAAATAAGCTTGGATTTGATTCATTCTGATTGAGTAAAGTAATTTAAGATACAGTATATAATTTAATTTAACACTTCCCCTCAAATCATAACTTATTTACAAAAAAGAAATGCCTAACATTTTTAAAAATTTCAAATGTTTTGTCTTTGCCAAATTCTTTGTTAATATGTCTGCTGTCATATCTTCTGTGTTCTTGTATTCAATTTCAATAACACCATCTTGAAAAAGACCCATAACAAAGTGATACGAAATGTCAATATGTTTTGTCCTTGGATGATGAATTGGATTTTTGACAAGTTGTTGCGCTCCCAAGTTGTCGTTGAAAATGGTTGTCGACGCTCGAATCAGTTCTTCAAAACCAAGTTCTGATATTAAGCTTCTTAGATACAGTGCTTCTCTACTGCATTGTGAAAGAGCGATGTATTCTGCTTCAGTGCTGCTCAATGCTATGGCTGTTTGTTTTTTCGATTGCCAAGTAATAGCTCCTCCAGCAAAAATAAAAGTAAATCCGGTGTATGACTTCTTGTCGTCGGTACTGTTAGCCCAATCAGCATCAACATAAGCTGTAAGATCCTTTGATGTCTTTTTATAATTCAGTTTGTAAGAAATTGTGGTTGATATGTACCGAATCAGATGTTTAGGGGCACCATTTAGGTCTCTATTTGGGTTTGAGCTAAATTGAGCTAGTTTACTCACCGAGTGGGTTATGTCAGGTCTGGTAGATGTGGACAGGTACATTAGAGTTCCAATGAGCGACTGATAGAGTGTCTGGTCAACTTTTTCGGTACTTGTTTGTGTACTCTTATTCAGTTTCATTCCGGGATCTAACGGTGTATAGAATTTTCGAGTAACTTCCATGTCCAAATCTTCTAAAAACTCCCTGATGTATTTTTCTTGAGATATACTTATTGAGCCTCTGTCCCCTTCTCTCTTAACTTCAATGCCAAGATAATACTTCAATGGTCCTTTGTCCACGATGTCAAATTCTGAGTCAATTTGTCCTTTTATTGATTCCATGGATTCATGAGAACTGCAGGCCAGAATGATGTCATCTACATACACTCCTATGATGTTGATTTCATCTTCTTTGTTTTTAACGTAAACACAACTTTCAGTAACACATCTCTTGAATCCAATCCTGAGAAGTACTTCATTTAATCGTTTGTTCCATTCTCTTCCAGATTGTTTGAGACCATAGATCGATTTCTTTAACTTACAGACCTTGTTTGAGTTTTCGACATCCTCGAAACCTTCAGGTTGTTTCATATAAACCTCCTCCTCCAAAACACCATGAAGGTATGCAGTGGTAACATCCACGTGGTGGAGCAAAAGTTTATACTCAACAGCGAGTGCAAGGATCAAACGAATACTAGAATGTCTTATTACAGGCGAAAAAGTTTCAAAATAGTCGACTTGATATTTTTGGGAACAACCTTTAGCAACTAGTCTACATTGTTGAAAATCCATCTATTGCCAATGGCCTTGCAGTCCTTAGGAAGATCAACTAGTTCCCAGGTGCCGTTCGAAACTAACGCATCAAATTCTTTTCTCATTGCACATTTCCATTCGTTTGCATTTTGACTCTTGTATGCTTCGAAGACAGTGGTCGGGATTTCTTCTTGGATTGAGTTTATAGCTTCTTGAACTACGTTATATTCTTTTCTTGGTCGTCCGGGTTTTCCAGTTCTAATCAATCTTGGGCGGCCAGGACCAGGACGAGTAACAGGTTGTGATTCGGGGATTCTTGTTTCTTGAGAGGCGTCTGGGATATTTTCTGTTTCTGATGATTCTCGATTGATTGTAACATTAGGCTCTGAAATACAAGATTTCTCTTCAAAATTGAAAATAATGTCATCTTCGGTCTTGTCATCAATTAAAACATTAGTGTCCTCATAAAAAATTACATTCCGATCCTTGACCACCTTATTTGTTTTTGAATTAAACAATCTATAGGCTTTAGACTCTTCAGAATAGCCTACCAGAATCATCTCTTCGCCCTTTGGTTGAAATTTAGATTTACCTGGCCTTTTGTTCAAAACAACAGCTTTGGAACCGAAAACTCTCAAATGCGACACATTAGGTTTTCTTCCGTACCATAACCTGATAGTGTTCATTTGGTGAATTCCCATCACCCTATTATGGCAATACATCTCTTTTAAAGTTGAAATGTTCAGATGACCAAAACGAGTGTGCCACTTAATCAATGAATCCTCCGCTGACTTCATGGCAGAAAGGAGAACTTTTGGTGTAACAACATACACATCACCAGTCTTAATAGTTTTCATCACAGGCTTACCGTTGGAGTTCTTGATTAAAGCCTTTGTACCAATGAATTCACATGTATGATTATTAGCAGTAATTTTTGAAACGGATATAAAATTTCCTTTCAGTTGTGGAACGTAGATCACATTCTGTAAATCAACGCTACCGGTCTCAAGCTCCAAATGAACATTACCTATGCCACTTGCCAAAATGAATTTGTCGTCAGCAAAATAAATTTTCTGAGTAAAATCTTGTTTTAACTCCGAAAACTGGTTTTTCTCTGAACACATGTGCGAGGTTGCACCACTGTCGAGGCACCATTCACCAATGTTGACGATTCTTGATTCCTTGACATTGAATAGGCCAAACGAAGTAGACGATTTCTGTTTGCTTCGTTCATCTTGCTTTTCGGTACATCTTGATGCAAAGTGACCAATTTTGCCGCATACAAAACATTTCACATGTCTCTTACCTTTTTTAAAATGTGGTTTATTTTGGGCTAATAACACACGACTGTCACTATCTTCTGACTCTTTATCTAGCTTTCTGGAATCTTCTTGAAGTAATTTTGCCTTTAGCACAGAAAGTGATGGCATTTCATCTCTACTTTCCATCGCAACTACAAAATTCTCAAAACGGTCAGGCAAACTACAAAGCAATATAATTGCCAAAAGGTCCTCTGGGATATCAACTTGAATTTCCCTTAGCCTTTCCGAAATATTATAAAATTCCTTCAAATAATCGGACATGGAAATGGTTCCATTCATTTTGCATGTTAAAAGTCTCTTGAAAAGACTTATTTTATTCGATGGTCCTGAGGGTTGATAAATATCGTTCAAACGAATCCACGCCTCCATTGAAGTCTTGCAATTTTTCACATGAATCAGTTCCGTCGATTTCACGCTCAGAAAAATCAAAGAAAGAGCCTTTTCGTCAAGACTCAACCATTTTGCAGCTTCATCTTCATCTTCAGGCTTCCGCTTTTGTCCAGAAACATATGGCCATAATTCTTGAAAAATTAAAATGCTTCTCATTTGTATTTTCCAGCTTGCGTAATTGGTTGCATCAAGCTTTTCAATGCTTAACATCGATCCAGCCATTAAACAACAAAAAAAAAATAATTGTATTTAAACCAAAAGAAAAAATTCCAAATTTCTTGAACTTTCCAATTCAGAACGCCTGGGCCCATTACCTGATAGAAGTACGAGTAAAAGATAAACTTCGATGTTTTATAAACAAATACTTCTTTAATACTGAGAAAAATATTTTAAAAATTTACATAGAAACAGCAGAAATAAATAAGCTTGGATTTGATTCATTCTGATTGAGTAAAGTAATTTAAGATACAGTATATAATTTAATTTAACACTTCCCCTCAAATCATAACTTATTTACAAAAAAGAAATGCCTAACATTTTTAAAAATTTCAAATGTTTTGTCTTTGCCAAATTCTTTGTTAATATGTCTGCTGTCATATCTTCTGTGTTCTTGTATTCAATTTCAATAACACCATCTTGAAAAAGACCCATAACAAAGTGATACGAAATGTCAATATGTTTTGTCCTTGGATGATGAATTGGATTTTTGACAAGTTGTTGCGCTCCCAAGTTGTCGTTGAAAATGGTTGTCGACGCTCGAATCAGTTCTTCAAAACCAAGTTCTGATATTAAGCTTCTTAGATACAGTGCTTCTCTACTGCATTGTGAAAGAGCGATGTATTCTGCTTCAGTGCTGCTCAATGCTATGGCTGTTTGTTTTTTCGATTGCCAAGTAATAGCTCCTCCAGCAAAAATAAAAGTAAATCCGGTGTATGACTTCTTGTCGTCGGTACTGTTAGCCCAATCAGCATCAACATAAGCTGTAAGATCCTTTGATGTCTTTTTATAATTCAGTTTGTAAGAAATTGTGGTTGATATGTACCGAATCAGATGTTTAGGGGCACCATTTAGGTCTCTATTTGGGTTTGAGCTAAATTGAGCTAGTTTACTCACCGAGTGGGTTATGTCAGGTCTGGTAGATGTGGACAGGTACATTAGAGTTCCAATGAGCGACTGATAGAGTGTCTGGTCAACTTTTTCGGTACTTGTTTGTGTACTCTTATTCAGTTTCATTCCGGGATCTAACGGTGTATAGAATTTTCGAGTAACTTCCATGTCCAAATCTTCTAAAAACTCCCTGATGTATTTTTCTTGAGATATACTTATTGAGCCTCTGTCCCCTTCTCTCTTAACTTCAATGCCAAGATAATACTTCAATGGTCCTTTGTCCACGATGTCAAATTCTGAGTCAATTTGTCCTTTTATTGATTCCATGGATTCATGAGAACTGCAGGCCAGAATGATGTCATCTACATACACTCCTATGATGTTGATTTCATCTTCTTTGTTTTTAACGTAAACACAACTTTCAGTAACACATCTCTTGAATCCAATCCTGAGAAGTACTTCATTTAATCGTTTGTTCCATTCTCTTCCAGATTGTTTGAGACCATAGATCGATTTCTTTAACTTACAGACCTTGTTTGAGTTTTCGACATCCTCGAAACCTTCAGGTTGTTTCATATAAACCTCCTCCTCCAAAACACCATGAAGGTATGCAGTGGTAACATCCACGTGGTGGAGCAAAAGTTTATACTCAACAGCGAGTGCAAGGATCAAACGAATACTAGAATGTCTTATTACAGGCGAAAAAGTTTCAAAATAGTCGACTTGATATTTTTGGGAACAACCTTTAGCAACTAGTCTACATTGTTGAAAATCCATCTATTGCCAATGGCCTTGCAGTCCTTAGGAAGATCAACTAGTTCCCAGGTGCCGTTCGAAACTAACGCATCAAATTCTTTTCTCATTGCACATTTCCATTCGTTTGCATTTTGACTCTTGTATGCTTCGAAGACAGTGGTCGGGATTTCTTCTTGGATTGAGTTTATAGCTTCTTGAACTACGTTATATTCTTTTCTTGGTCGTCCGGGTTTTCCAGTTCTAATCAATCTTGGGCGGCCAGGACCAGGACGAGTAACAGGTTGTGATTCGGGGATTCTTGTTTCTTGAGAGGCGTCTGGGATATTTTCTGTTTCTGATGATTCTCGATTGATTGTAACATTAGGCTCTGAAATACAAGATTTCTCTTCAAAATTGAAAATAATGTCATCTTCGGTCTTGTCATCAATTAAAACATTAGTGTCCTCATAAAAAATTACATTCCGATCCTTGACCACCTTATTTGTTTTTGAATTAAACAATCTATAGGCTTTAGACTCTTCAGAATAGCCTACCAGAATCATCTCTTCGCCCTTTGGTTGAAATTTAGATTTACCTGGCCTTTTGTTCAAAACAACAGCTTTGGAACCGAAAACTCTCAAATGCGACACATTAGGTTTTCTTCCGTACCATAACCTGATAGTGTTCATTTGGTGAATTCCCATCACCCTATTATGGCAATACATCTCTTTTAAAGTTGAAATGTTCAGATGACCAAAACGAGTGTGCCACTTAATCAATGAATCCTCCGCTGACTTCATGGCAGAAAGGAGAACTTTTGGTGTAACAACATACACATCACCAGTCTTAATAGTTTTCATCACAGGCTTACCGTTGGAGTTCTTGATTAAAGCCTTTGTACCAATGAATTCACATGTATGATTATTAGCAGTAATTTTTGAAACGGATATAAAATTTCCTTTCAGTTGTGGAACGTAGATCACATTCTGTAAATCAACGCTACCGGTCTCAAGCTCCAAATGAACATTACCTATGCCACTTGCCAAAATGAATTTGTCGTCAGCAAAATAAATTTTCTGAGTAAAATCTTGTTTTAACTCCGAAAACTGGTTTTTCTCTGAACACATGTGCGAGGTTGCACCACTGTCGAGGCACCATTCACCAATGTTGACGATTCTTGATTCCTTGACATTGAATAGGCCAAACGAAGTAGACGATTTCTGTTTGCTTCGTTCATCTTGCTTTTCGGTACATCTTGATGCAAAGTGACCAATTTTGCCGCATACAAAACATTTCACATGTCTCTTACCTTTTTTAAAATGTGGTTTATTTTGGGCTAATAACACACGACTGTCACTATCTTCTGACTCTTTATCTAGCTTTCTGGAATCTTCTTGAAGTAATTTTGCCTTTAGCACAGAAAGTGATGGCATTTCATCTCTACTTTCCATCGCAACTACAAAATTCTCAAAACGGTCAGGCAAACTACAAAGCAATATAATTGCCAAAAGGTCCTCTGGGATATCAACTTGAATTTCCCTTAGCCTTTCCGAAATATTATAAAATTCCTTCAAATAATCGGACATGGAAATGGTTCCATTCATTTTGCATGTTAAAAGTCTCTTGAAAAGACTTATTTTATTCGATGGTCCTGAGGGTTGATAAATATCGTTCAAACGAATCCACGCCTCCATTGAAGTCTTGCAATTTTTCACATGAATCAGTTCCGTCGATTTCACGCTCAGAAAAATCAAAGAAAGAGCCTTTTCGTCAAGACTCAACCATTTTGCAGCTTCATCTTCATCTTCAGGCTTCCGCTTTTGTCCAGAAACATATGGCCATAATTCTTGAAAAATTAAAATGCTTCTCATTTGTATTTTCCAGCTTGCGTAATTGGTTGCATCAAGCTTTTCAATGCTTAACATCGATCCAGCCATTAAACAACAAAAAAAAAATAATTGTATTTAAACCAAAAGAAAAAATTCCAAATTTCTTGAACTTTCCAATTCAGAACGCCTGGGCCCATTACCTGATAGAAGTACGAGTAAAAGATAAACTTCGATGTTTTATAAACAAATACTTCTTTAATACTGAGAAAAATATTTTAAAAATTTACATAGAAACAGCAGAAATAAATAAGCTTGGATTTGATTCATTCTGATTGAGCAAAGTAATTTAAGATACAGTATATAATTTAATTTAACAGAATTCTTAACTTCTTTTTTAGTAAACGTTTAAAAGACACTTTTTTCACCATGTCCAAACAGTTAGAACATCGAACTATTGTTATTGCTTAGTTTGTACTTAAGTTACCGCTCATAATATTTTTCCTCGTTCCATCTTAATCTTCGTATGACAATTATTATGGCATGTAAAATTATGTTTCTGCAAATTCAGCGTGATTTTAATTTCTCCAATAAATATAGCTTTTTGTGTCTCTGTTGGAAGTAAAAAAAGTTTTAATTTTAGAAATTTAAAAATTAATGTCAAATATCGTCTATAGCGGAATCACCCAGTTGTACAGAAAACAAAAATTTTGAGCATTAAAAAATGTCAGCACCCCAAAATAAAATTTCCAAATTTTTTTGCTTGTTTCACACAGTCAATACCGACAAATCAAAAATTTTGATATTCTGAAAAGGATCTGGTAGATACGCCAGAGAAGAGAGATGGCCCTGGAATAAAGTTGCACTGGATTTGGTTAAGGAGTATATAAGTAGTTTGGAGTTATAAATACCCCCAATTAATTAAAAGCTTAAAAGATATTTGCTCAAAAAGATATTCTGGCTCCCTGAGCATACCCCTACGTATATGCTGCACTTAGAGATCGGAGTCCCGCAAGGAAACTATATATTTTCACGCTGAAGACGCATCTTAAAAAAGTGTTGGCGCTTCCAAATCATCGATTACCGTCAGAGCGGGTGACTTTGGCCAGGGTGGGTGACTTTGGCCACTGAATGGATTCTTTTTAGAAAAATTGTTAAAATATGAAGGAGTGGTTTGATTTTTTCCTAACTTCTTTGTAAATTCGTATAATTGAATGGACTAAAAAATGATCATACTAGCCTTATTTAATTAACATTAGGAAAAAAAATATACCAATTTTTATTTTTATTAAAAATGTTCACAAAAAAATCACCTGAAAATGTTGGATATTTGCAACATGTTGCAGAAGCATGATTGCAAAATGACTTTGACTCTGATATATGTATTGTTTTTTCAAATTGAATCCTCCTAATCTTACCCTCGTAACTATTTTATAAACAATAAATTTCATTTTTTTTATAATAAATGCCAAATGGGAGGGTGACTTTTGCCGGTATTTCGCGTGACTTTGGCCGGGTGGCCGGGTGGCCAAAGTCACCCTCTTAAATTTTGCACTAGGTTTTGTTTGATAAATTGTAAGCAATATAGTTTATTGCTCTGCCATATGTGTGTGTTGGTATATTAGATCACTGCAGCTGCACTATGTGCATCCTAATTATCCTACCTGAGTGTGTGTGTGTTGGTATATTAGAAAAGTGCAGCCTAAAAAGGGAGATCCTCTAAACTGCGCCAATTACAGAGGGATCAGTCTGCTTAACATCGCCTACAAGATCCTCTCTGCCGTAATATGTGAATGTCTGAAGCCTTTCGTCAACAATCTGATTGGTCCTTATCAATGTGGCTTCAGGCCAGGAAAGTCTACTTTCGACCAAATTTTCACGTTGCGGCAGATCCTGGAAAAAACCTATGAATTCCAAATCGATACCCACCATCTCTTCATCAATTTTAAGGCCGCGTTTGACAGCATCTACAGAGACGAACTGTATAAAGCCATGTCTAGTTTTGGCATCCCTGCCAAGCTCGTTCGCTTGTGCAAAATGACGATGGAGAAATCACGCTGCTCTATCAAGGTTGGCAATGAGCTTACGGAATCTTTCGACGTCAAAAAAGGATTCCGACAAGGCGATGCACTGTCGTGCGATTTCTTTAACATCGTTCTTGAGAAGATACTCCAAAACTCCCAAACAAAGTATTTTTCTTTCATTTTTAGAAAACAATTAAGATGCCCCAAGCATATAAACAAACCGGGTACGAAAAGTCGTATAAAAACTATACCCCTGAGACATTAGAAGCCGCTTCAGGCTTCAAAGGAGTTTCAAATATCAAGATCCACACTCCAAAACAAATTTATAAACATGCACAAGAAATCTGTTGGTGGACATTGGACAAACTGCACTTTTGGAGGAAGAAGAAGCCTGCATAGTCAAAATGCTACAAGCAACGAGTAACAGGGGATTTCCACTTTCCAAACTTGAACTTCGTCAGATCTTCTAGGCTTTTCTGGAAAAAAACACAAATATTTCGCCAAGTTTACCAAAAATTGGCCAGGGAAGGATTGGGCAAGTTCATTTTTAGAAAGGCACAAAGACCAAATAACATCGCGAGTGTGCCAAAATATAACTCCAGCAAGAGCAGCAATATCTGTTTCAACAATATCCGACTTTTTCAACAATTTGGAAATCAGTTTGGAAGGTATAGACACGACCTGAAAACATCAGTAACTACGACGAAACCAATTTCTCAGACGATCCAGGAGCCAGAAAAGCCATTTTTTCTAGAGGTGTTAAATATCCAGAGCAAGTTATGGCCCATTATAAAAGTTCAACTTCGATAATGTTTTGTGGCACAGCAACTGGAACATTGTTACCCTTATACGTTGTTTATAAAGCCAAAAATGTTTATAACAACTGGATGGAAGGTGGTCCACCTGGATGCCGATATAATGTTACGTCTCATGGTTGGTTTGACATCAAAGTGTTTTCCGATTGGTTCCAAACTGTCTATCTCCCTCGTGCCCGGAAGTTAATTGGTCCAAAGGCAATCATTGCTGACAATCTTGCGAGCCATTTTTCAGAAGAAGTTATCAAACTAGCTGAAGAAAATTATGATAAATTTATTTGTCTTCCCCCCAATTGTACTCATATAGCACAACCACTAGATGTAGCCTTCTTTCGACCTTTGAAGGCATTGTGTAAGAAAAACCTTACAAACTCCAAGTTGGCAAACCCGAAAAACAAAACAGTGCCCAAAGAAGTGTTTCCTAGACTTTTGAAAAAAGTCTGGGAAAGCTTACATGAGGACAATAAGGCTAAGAAGAATTTAATATCTGGCTTCCGTGCAACTGGAATTTATCCATGTGATAGGCAAAAAATTATATCAAAATTAGAAAAAACCGATCTAAACACGCCTGAAGAAGGTTAACAAAAGTGATCTGGAGAAAAAACTTCCTGTTCCAACAGTGGATCACCGAGAAAGACTGTTTTTTTCAATATCTTTTCATGGATATCAAAACTTAAAATAAAATTAACATAATTATATTTTTTTTTACTGTTAAAAATCGAAAATGCAGTGTAAACTACTATTAAAATACCTACATATAGTGAAAAACTCTGCTCTTTCATTTGGGATTGGTGAAATTGAATTGCTGCTAGTATTTTTTTTGAAAATGAGGAAAAAGTCCTCCCGGCCAAAGTCGCCCGCTATGGAGGGTGACTTTGGCCACCCATATTTTAGCTTCTGTATTGGAAACTGTTCGATCAATTTGTTCAAGACTTAGCATACTTAAAGAGTGAGCGAAGTAGGTAAAAATGTTAAAGTTTTCATAAAAAACAAAAAATTGTTGCAAAAGTTATTCACATTTCAATCTGAAAAGTGGCCAAAGTCATCCGCTCTGACGGTACCAAATGCCATTGTGAGACCAGCTGCTCCGAGAGAGGTCACAGCTCTTCGTAGAATGGTCCCGTTTGGAGTTGCTACATAATGTTCAGATAGTGGAAAGTGATTGGAGAAACTGGGACTGGGACCCGACCTTCCAAATATTATTGGAAAGATTATTCGAGAACTTTACGGATGGTTGAAATGGTCTTTCAATAAATAATGGTCTTTACCGGATACTGGTCATGGAAATAGTTGTTTTCACCCAGGTTGTGCTGTAAGGCCTCATAAAAATTACGAGATTAAACTTTGTTTAGATAATACTCTTTTTTTCAGGCTGACGGCACAGTCCAATGCTCTGATATTGTGAAAAATGTAAAACAAAGACAAATTAATATTGTAAAATAAAATCACACATACTACTACTAATATAATACTACTAATATAATACATACGTACGGTAATGGATTGCTATTTAATGAACTGACCTCTTATAATTCGCTTAACCACCCTCCACGGTGGAATAAGTTAGTAAACGTCAATTATTAATATCATTTGCACTTAGACCACAGAATATGGGTTAATCCTTCCCTATTCTGTGTTTCTCTATTGATTTGGCTGATAAAATTTAAGCTGCTAACAAATCTAAGAAATTTTTAGCGATAATTAAAGTATGTATTCAAATTTGTTCGGCAAAAAAAAAGAAAACATTAATTTGTAGGAATGTGTGATTAAGTTTTCTTTTACTTCAAAGATTGGGGACAAATCAAGCATTATCTGACTTTTTTTTTTTGTAACAGGATTTGTTAAGAGAAATATAATTGCAATGATATTGTTTTTCACACTTAATGGTCTCCAAGCCTAATACTGGAATAACATTTTTATCAAACATTTATCGTTGTGTTTGTTTTTCTATACCGAAAAAAGCTTTAATATCTGGTGTTTTTATTTTTGAATAATCTTAAGTTGCACCGAGACCAAAATATTTATCTGCAACCACCCCCTTATCAAAATGTACCAACGAATTTGTTTTTCTAAAACTAGCTTCTCTGAACAGATTCGAATCCAATAAAAATAAAACAAAAGCCTTATCTACTCTGCCTGTCTGCCTGTTATTTTCTAAGCTGATAACATTCTGTTAAGAATTTTGAGCAACCTCAGATTTCATTATAGTAGGAGCGATTTCCGTTCCATCACACAAAAGATCAAACAATCACAAGTTTTATCAGCTTGTCTAAATATCTGTCCTGTCATTACTCACTCCATATACAAAAACCAAGACAAAATTCAAAACATCTCTTCCAAATAAAACAGTATTCGCATAACGAACCGTGTTTAGGGTGACAAAGTCTATTTGTTTCATTCGCAATAAATCATAAGTTTCAACACCTTATAAAAGCACTCACTTTCTCGACCATATTATATATATGTAAATACCGATGATGACCATGCGAGGCCAAATGGATTTATGTAATGAACTGGAAACAAAATCTAATCTCTGCACTAGCTTCCGAGGAGGAGGAAGCAATTTTTTTTTTTTTGCATACTGTTGCAGCATTGTAAGGAGGGGGGGGGGAATGTACCCATGACAAAGGTCATGTGTAAAAAAGACATACACAATTTTACCTTAAACGTAACACATGGTCAAAGCCAAAGCCAGAGGAAGAAGCCGTATTAACGAAAAATTGTTAGCCACGAAAAGAAACACGTGCAAATGATTTCAAGAACATTGCACCGGTTCAACTGATATTGACTTTTACCTTTACCTTATGAAAAACATTATGTTTGTGTTTGTGTTTGCCTTCTTCGGTTTTTGTATCGATTGACAATTGAAGCCCATGATCATGATTTTTGTTTCACTTTAACATTTCCTATTGGCCTTCGATTAGGGTTTTGAGTGTTTTAAGTTACTTGTTCAATGTTCCGCTAACCGGAAAATGGTGTAAAAAAAAAGCAACAGCATGAAACAAATTACAATTCTTAATTTTTAGTGCAAGCGGAACCCAAGTTCTTAAGTAAAGATACAGGAGATGGATAACAGAGTCCATCGAAGTAGGCCATAATCGGCTGAACCATCACGACCAATACATTGGCAATATGGTGATATGATAAGTAGGAAGCATTTGACTTCCTAGACGAATTCTCTACACAGCAAACTGGCGATGTTCGAATCGAACCACCAATCAATTTGGGTAGCATATGCTAATTGACAAGAGGTATGCATCTGAAATCCTGGGCATTTGCACTTTCTGAGGAGCAAAGGTTGACTTCGATCATTTCTTGGTAGGTGCAACATTTAGAGGCGGATTATATTATAAAAAAAAGGGAAGAATTTTACCATTATGTCTTAGCAACTCTGAGAAACCAGAACAGCTGAGCAAGCAGCCCGTGAGATCTTCATCCAAAGAAGGAGAGAGGAACACAGAATTTTAAGACGGAAGAAGAGACAGTGTGAAAAAAAAGCGGTTGAGTCTATCGAAGGATGTTACGGAAGGGGTAACATCAGAAAATTCCATAAAAAGGTGAAACAATCTACAAAAGGATGTCAGCTTAAAATAGAAACCTGTCGTGATGAAAACGGCAATGTAGTAGGAGATACGTGAATAATGCTGAGGATTTGGAAAGACCATTTTTCCAAGCTGCTAAACGGCGAAGATGCCCACAATTCCGCTGTAGAGCAGACCAATCCATTTTTCCTGGACGATGATTGCCAAAATATCCGTCCACCCCACCTACAAGATGTAAAAACAGCGATTTCAAGACTCAAATCGCATAAGACTGCGGGTGCAGAGGGCCTAACAGCTAAACTGTTTTAAGCAGCTGGAGATGATCTGGTCAGGAGCATACACCAACTCATCTGTAATATATGGTCGGAAGAAAAGATGCCCAATGAATGGGAACTCGGCATAGTATGCCCCATCTACAGGAAAGGAGAAGCTCTGAATTGTGCTAACTACAGGCGTATAAGTCTCCTCAACATCGCTTATAAAATTTTGTCGTCTGTGATCGCCTAGAACCATTTGCCAACGACCTGATCGGCCCCTATGAGTATGGTTTTAGGCAAGGCAAATCAACCATCGACCAAATTTTCTCACTCCGACAGATTTTAGAGAAAACCCAAGAATACCAAATCGATACACACCATTTTCATATCGATTTTAAAGTCGCCTATGATAGCGCTAATAGAAACGAGCTATATAGAGCCATGCCGCGTCTCGGCATCCCTGCCAACCTCGTTCGCTTGTGCAGGATGATTATGGAGAATTCTCGCTGACAGAACATCACCGAAGCTTTAGATGTCGAGAAAGATCTACGACAGGGCGATGCGCTATCATGCAACCTCTTTAACATCGTACTTAAAGCTATTGTGTGTAACTCAGAAGTCAACACCTGTGGCACAATTTTTCAAAAGTTCGTTCAACTCCTGGCTTACGCGAACGACATTGATATTATCGGCAGAACGAAGCGAGCTGTCAGTGGTGCATTTGCTGGAACTGAGACGGAGGCGACTAAGATGGGCTGTGAATGAGACGAAAACAAAGTATCTGCTGTCATCGAGAAGAGAGACACAACACCGTCGACTTGGCCAGAACATCACAATGGACAGTTACAATTTTGAAGTAGTCAGAGACTTTGTATATCTGGGTTCCACTATAACCTCGCACAATGACATATGTGCAAAGATAAAGCGAAGAATCACTCTTGCCAATCGCTGTGTCTTTGGGCTAAGAAGGCATCTGAGCAGTAAAGCCGTCTCTCAAAAAACCAAGGAAGCCCTGAATAACATCTTAATCATTCCAGTCCTGCTGTATGGGGCGGAGGCATGGACATTGACAAGGGCGGATGAGAACCTTCTGGGTTGCTCTTCGAGTTATGTTCGGTCCAGTGTGCATCGGCGGAAAGTGGAAAAGGAGATACAATCACGAGCTATACGGGCTTTACAGCGACGTCGACCTGGTCAGAAAGCTAAAAATTCAGCGGTTAAGATGGCTGCGCCATATGGAGCGTATAAGTTTTCGTATCAAACCCCAATGGACAAGTGGAAGAGGAAGACTTCATCTTAGGTGGCGCGTAATTGGAGAACAACATCAACCAACTTAATGTTCGCAACTGGAGCCAGCTAGCGAGGCACCGAGTTAGCTGGAGAGGCTTGTTGGCTGAGGCCGAGATCGATCCTGGATTGTGAGCGCCACCGAAAATAAGTGACTCTGAGAAATCCAGTCTACATGGTGACGGTCTAAATAAAAAAAAGTCTGCCGTACACCTAACCACATAATAGAGGCAGACGAAGAAATCGATGGTTATCATTATGACTATCAACCACCATGGAAGAAGAATCCGTGGTAGAATTATGAATAGCGAACAAAAAAAAAGCTGAAGCACAAGACACTGGATAGAAGAAGGGAACTTTAACAGCTTCATGGCTTTACAGCATCCAAGAGTTCTAGCAATTGACGTCAGATGCAAGAACCGAAACACAAGCTCTTCAAAAAAGAGAAGAGAACTTATTTTTAAACAGCATTTAAACAGGTTTACACGGCCACCAAAACGAAAGCCCTGGTTTGACGATGAGTGCCGGCGAGCACATCAGCACATGCAGCTAAACAAGAGGCATACAAAGCGGCGCTGCAAAGATGGACACGAGCAGCTCGTGAGCTCTACGAGCAGAAAAGGAGAGAGGAGCACAAACTTCTAAGAAAAAAAAACGTGCGATCGAGGAGATAGAGGAATGTCACAACAGGAACGAGGTTTGAAAGTTTTACAAAAAAATAAAACAAACCTCCAGCGCTTATGCACCCCGAACCGAAGCCTGTAGAGACCATCATGGGAACATCGTAGTGGAACCAAAGTCAGTGTTGAGGATATGGAAAGTTCACTTTTCCAAGCTGTATTATGGCGATGACGAGCAAAATTCCGCCAGCAATACAGAACCATTCAATTTGGTTAAAGCAGGCCTACAATTCCACCCACCCGACATTGACGAAGTGAAGATAGCGACATCTAAACTTAAGTCGAACAAAGCCGCTGGAGCAGACGGGCTATCCGCCGAACTGTACAAAGCAGCTGGAGATGATTTCGTTAGGAGCATGCACCAGTTCATCTCCAAAGTTTGGTCGGAGAGAAGCACGCCCGACGAATGGAACCTCAGCATCGTATGCTCGATCCTCAAGAAAGGAGATCCCCTGAACTGCACCAACTATAAAGGTATAAGTCTCTTTAACTTCGCCTACAAGATCTTGTCTGCCGTGATGTGTGAACTTTTGAAGCCTTTCGTCAACAACCTGATTGGTCCTTATCAGTGTGGCTTCAGACCCGGAAAGTCCACCATCGATTCAACCTACGGCGGGAGGATCTTGGAAAAGACCCAGGAACTCCAAATCGATACCTACTACCTTTTCATCGATTTCAAGGCCGCGTATGACAGCGTCTATAGACACCAATTATATAGAGCAATGTCTAGTTTTGGCATCCCAGAAATCTCGTCCGTCTATGTAAGATGACAATGGAAAACTCACACTATTCCATCATGTCTAGGACGCATTAGATGTCCAAAAATCTTTAAGACAAGGCAATGCGCTGTCATGCGATTTCTTCAACATCATTCTTGAAAAGATTGTGCAAAACTCCAACGTCAACACCAGAGGCACAAGCTTTCAAAAGTCCGTCCAGCTACTAGAATACGCAGACGACATTGACATAATGGGAAGAACACAGCGTGATGTCAGTGGAGCGTTTATGAGTCTTGAGACGGAGGACGCCAGGAAGATGGGTCTAGCGGTTAACGAGGACAAGACCAAGTTAATGCTGTCAACAAGAAAGGACAACCAACATCGATCTCTTGGAGCATAGACAGATTTAACTTCGAGGTAGTTCAGGACTTCGTCTACCTAGGAACTGCTATCAACTCAGACAAAAACACCAGCAGCGTTGAAATCAAACGAAGAATCACTCTTGCCAATCGCTGCTTCTTTGCACTAAGAAGGCAAATGAGTAGTAAAGTTCTCTCTCGATCAACTAAAGTGACACTCTACAAAACCGTCATCATCCCGGTCCTAATGTATCGTGCAGAGACATGGACCATGACAACATCCGATGAAAACGCTTTGGGCTGCTTCGAGAGAAAAATTCTTCGAGTGATTTTTGGTCCAGTCTGCATAAATGGAGAATGGAGACGCAGATTCAATCAAGAACTGTACGAGCTGTTCAGCGACACTGACCTAGCCAGAAAATTTAACGTCCAACGACTTAGATGATTGGGTAGAGCGAATGAAAAATTATGCTCCGGCTCGTAGTCTTCGAATCCAACCCGGAAGGACGTCGCAGAAGAGGAAGACCGCGACTCAGGTGGAGCACACATTTTGATTCATAAACATATCCTTTTCAATACAAATTACCTAACTATAACTAAACTACAGGTGGTTCTCGAACCTGAGACTAAGATACATTTTTTGTTATTTTTGATGGTTAAAAAGAAACCAGCGAGAATTTTAATGTCAAAGGTTTATTCGGATGTCAATTCAACATAAATAGGTATGTCGGTGTAAAGCACAACATACAGATATCTCTTGGGGCCTTTTGCCTTTTCATTATTGTACCTCATGTATCTACACCCACAAGCTAGTGAAAACAGATCATTGCTTGAGGCTAGAGGGTGGGTTGATACTGAAAAAAGAAAAAAACACACTCACACATAAACACATTTCCAACCAAAGAAGACAAATATACAGGGTGATTCACGAGCGTTGTGCCAAAAAGCTAGAGCGTGTAGGTTGAGTTGAGACAAGAAAAAAATCGTATGGGAGGGGGGGGTCTATTCCCCCCCGTTTAGCCGGGAGGGGCAATTTTCTGAAAAATTGACTTATTTTGTAAAAAAATATATTAAAAATCAACGGCTTAGTTTACAACACCGTGCTATACCTTTCTGAAAAGCTAAAAACTTCTTCTTTCATCTTGTTTTTAAAATAAATTGTTTTAACGAATAATTTTAAAAAAATCAATTTTCAAACTCAAAATTTTCAAAAAAAAAGCCAAAAAAAAATTTTTGAACTAATTTTTTTCAAAATTTTATGTAATTAAGTACTAATTTTGTTTTAAAATTTCAATGCCTTTGTTAATTTTTAGTCGAAAACAGAAAACCGGATGCAAAAATGTCTTTTTGTTTTTGAGATATTAAAAAAAAACCAAAACCACTTTTTTCTAAGAAAATCTTTGTTTTTATTTTTACCTATCTGGACTTTTAGTATAATTTACTAGTTTAATTTATAAATTTAATTTTTTGTAATTGGAGTTTAATGAGGACTCAATAAAGTAGAAAAGTATTGGATTTTCCCTGGATTAATCATTTTGTTCATTGAAAACGTCTGAAAACTGATCTGCAATTTTTTCTTACTATACCTGGGGCTGCGGCCACTCGCCGGCGAAGGGTTCTACCTGCTGGGGGCTTAAGATAATTAAACCGCAATTTTTCTTGAATGAAAAAACAATTAACAACCTAAAGGTTAATAAAAGGCACCGCATATTTACTTAACAACCATTTACAATTAAAATATTAATTCATCAACACATAACAATAACAAACTCATATGTTCGAGAAGAGTTAGCGGACAGGAACTTCTGCTACGGTTTAACTTGTTGTCGAGATCGGGAAGCCGACAGACTCTACGCTGAAAGATATCCCAATAGATGGCGCCCAAGTCGTAGCATGTTTTCAAGAATCCGCCGACGAGAGCACGGAGAGCTAGAAGTGAAAGGTCAATGGCAGACGTTTTCAATGAACAAAATGATTAATCCAGGGAAAATCCAATACTTTTCTACTTTATTGAGTCCTCATTAAACTCCAATTACAAAAAATTAAATTTATAAATTAAACTAGTAAATTATACTAAAAGTCCAGATAGGTAAAAATAAAAACAAAGATTTTCTTAGAAAAAAGTGGTTTTGGTTTTTTTTTAATATCTCAAAAACAAAAAGACATTTTTGCATCCGGTTTTCTGTTTTCGACTAAAAATTAACAAAGACATTGAAATTTTAAAACAAAATTAGTACTTAATTACATAAAATTTTGAAAAAAATTAGTTCAAAAATTTTTTTTTGGCTTTTTTTTGAAAATTTTGAGTTTGAAAATTGATTTTTTTAAAACTATTCGCTAAAACAATTTATTTTAAAAACAAGATGAAAGAAGAAGTTTTTAGCTTTTCAGAAAGGTATAGCACGGTGTTGTAAACTAAGCCGTTGATTTTTAATATTTTTTTTTACAAAATAAGTCAATTTTTCAGAAAATTGTCCCTCCCGGCTAAACGGGGGGGAATAGACCCCCCCCTCCCATACGATTTTTTTCTTGTCTCAACTCAACCTACACGCTCTAGCTTTTTGGCACAACGCTCGTGAATCACCCTGTATACAGAAAAAATAGACAAGACAGAGGAAGCAAATATGAAGGAAAAGAGTGCATCTTCGAGTTGAATTTCTATAGTTCATGAACTCTCGTTCATATTGCGTAGGATTGCAACGTTCAAATTCAATCTTGAAGTACCATATTTTTCAGAAATAGGAATTCTATATGACAATATTTATTTTTGTGTGAAAGAAGATTTTAACAATTGCACGAATGGTGACTAAAATGAATTTACTTATTTTAATTGTTTTAAATATAATAAGCAGATTATGTACCTACGCTTTTAAGCCGTTCACTAAATTATATAGAATAAATTTCCATTATGAAGGTTCAATTAATTATCGATTTTTGAAGTAAAAGACTACGTACATTCCATAGATACTTAATATACAGAGCAATGTCTAGTTTTCGCACCCCAGGAAAACTCGATCGGTCCACGATGAAAATCGTGTCATGCGATATGTTTAATGTCAAGTCAACACTAGAGGCATAAAAAATTCTTATAAATGGAGAATGGAGACGAAGATTCAATCAAGGACTGTACGAGCTATACAGCGAAACAGGTTGTATAGAGCGAATGGAAAATAGTATTCCGGAACGTAATCTTCGAATCTAAGTCCGCATCTACTTTTTTCTATCCGATTGTTATTAATTTAATTGTTAGAAAATATTGTTTTTTTTTTTCAAAATAGGAACGTTTTGAATCTGAAAATTGCAAAGCCAAGAAGACTCATTCCGAAGCAATGGTTTCATATACAGTGAATAAGCTCTTATTACGGACACCTGAATGCAAGAAATTAAAAAAACGCCTAAACTCCTTTTTATTATTTTTATGTGGCTATACTTTTAACTTCATTGTTATTTGAAACCTAAGCTTTTTTTTATTATTTTAAGCAAAATCGGAGTTTTATGAGGATGCAATAAAACGAAGCAGTGTTGGATCAACTCTGAATTATTATTTTTTCATTGAAAAGTGACCTGACTATTTTGTTGCATGGGGCATCCCGACATGTCCCGATGCCCGATGCTTGACAAATTTTCCTGGAATTTTACTCCAGCAACTTCAATTGGTTTTTTTCAGTTGTTCCAAGGATATTACATATTTCCACTTCATACTAGGGCTCTTGATTCTACCTGGGTAATACCCGTTTCAACAAAAACCCGGGTACCCGGGAACCCGAATATGCATGCGCGTACCCGGGTAAGCGTCGTGCATTGTAAAAAATCTTCCCTTCAATCAGGTAAGACAAATTTAAACCTAAATATTAACCTTGCCCCTGGGCAAATACTTGTTGGCTGAATAAACAATTGTTGCATTTTATTTATATATCGTCGCTTTTCCGGCAGAGTGGCATAAGTCGAAATTTGTCGTTTTAGAGTAAAGAACATAGAACTGATTTAAAAAAGAAACGCAATTTTTCTGTGTAATCGGCATAACATATTTCTTGTAGTTTCCGCGTTTTGAAAAAGTGCCACTGTCAATTTTCACAACCAGCCCTTTCATTTTGTGTGCAGCAATGACATTTTTTTAGTTCTGTCGATAGGTTCGGTTTTGTATGTTCCACTAAAACGGCACAACTAAGAAAATGTCAAATAATAAAGAAGCAACTGGGTAAGATTTACATTTACAATTACGTGGAAAATTAGACTTTTTCATACAGTCAGAAAAGAATATTGTGGAAAATAGGAATATTTTTTTCGAAAAACGATATAGGGTGATGGCACTAGTAGTCGGCCCCTTAACTTTATTTTTATGTTGAACTGGTTCCTAAAAATACGTTTTTTGATTGTTGTACGTGAAACATAGTTTTGCTGATTCGTTGACATTTACAGATTAAGAAACAATACTGTTATTTGTTTAAATCACTACCTTAAAAAAATTATTAACCAAAATTCTGATAAAAGTCGAATTCTTGTATAGTCGGCCCCCTAGATTCCAGTTGTCGGCCACTAGAGTTGTCAATAGTCGGCCCCCATTAGTAAATTAATTTTTTGTAATTTTTATAATCTAAGGCCGTGTGCGAATTGGATGAGCTCTGGTTAAAAATGGATGAATTTTTAACCTCTACTGTCATATTTTAACCTGCTCCGCAGCTAGTCAAATTTTATTTAATGCGAAATGTCAAAATTTAACCAAACGTCAAGTTTTAACCCATTTTTAACTCAATTCGCACACGGCCTAATATACAGGGTGATTCACGAGCGTTGTGCCAAAAAGCTAGAGCGTGTAGGTTGAGTTGAGACAAGAAAAAAATCGTATGGGAGGGGGGGGGTCTATTCCCCCCCGTTTAGCCGGGAGGGCAATTTTCTGAAAAATTGACTTATTTTGTAAAAAAAAATATTAATAATCAACGGCTTAGTTTACAACACCGTGCTTTACCTTTCTGAAAAGTTAAAAACTTTTTCTTTCACTTTGTTTTTAAAATAAATGGTTTTAACGAACAGTTTTAAAAAAATAAATTTTCAAACTCAAAATTTTCAAAAAAAAAAGCCAAAAAAAATTTTTTGAACTAATTTTTTTCAAAATTTTATGTAATTAAGTACTAATTTTGTTTTAAAATTTCAATGTCTTTGTTAATTTTTAGTCGAAAACAGAAAACTGGATGCAAAAATGTCTTTTCGTTTTTGAGAAATTAAAAAAAAACCAAAACCACTTTTTTCTAAGAAAATCTTTGTTTTTATTTTTACCTATTTGGACTTTTAGTATAATTTAATAGTTTAATTTATAAATTTATTTTTTTGTAATTGGAGTTTAATGAGGACTCAATATAGTAGAAAAGTATTGGATTTTCTCTGGATTAATCATTTTGTTCATTGAAAACGTCTGAAAACTGACCTGCAATTTTTTCTTACTATACCTGGGGCCGCGGCCACTCGCCGGCGAAGGGTTCTACCTGCTGGGGGCTTAAGATAATTACACCGCAATTTTTCTTGAATGAAAAAACAATTAACAACCTAAAGGTTAATAAAAGGCATCGCATATTTACTTAACTACCATTTACAATTAAAATATTAATTCATCAACACATAACAATAACAAACTCATATGTTCGAGAAGAGTAAGCGGACAGGAACTTCTGCTACGGTTTAACTTGTTGTCGAGATCGGGAAGCCGAAAGACTCTACGCTGAAAGATATCCCAATAGATGGCGCCCAAGTCGTAGCATGTTTTCAAGAATCCGCCGACGAGAGCACGGAGAGCTAGAAGTGAAAGGTCAATGGCAGACGTTTTCAATGAACAAAATGATTAATCCAGGGAAAATCCAATACTTTTCTACTTTATTGAGTCCTCATAAAACTCCAATTACAAAAAATTAAATTTATAAATTAAACTAGTAAATTATACTAAAAGTCCAGATAGGTAAAAATAAAAACAGAGATTTTCTTAGAAAAAAGTGGTTTTGGTTTTTTTTTAATTTCTCAAAAAAGAAAAGACATTTTTGCATCCGGTTTTCTGTTTTCGACTAAAAATTAACAAAGACATTAAAATTTTAAAACAAAATTAGTACTTAATTACATAAAATTTTGAAAAAAATTAGTTCAAAAATTTTTTTTTGGCTTTTTTTTTTGAAAATTTTGAGTTTGAAAATTTATTTTTTTAAAACTATTCGTTAAAACAATTTATTTTAGAAACAAAGTGAAAGAAGAAGTTTTTAGCTTTTCAGAAAGGTAAAGCACGCTGTTGTAAACTAAGCCGTTGATTATTAATATTTTTTTTTACAAAATAAGTCAATTTTTCAGAAAATTGCCCCTCCCGGCTAAACGGGGGGGAATAGACCCCCCCCCCCCCCTCCCATACGATTTTTTTCTTGTCTCAACTCAACCTACACGCTCTAGCTTTTTGGCACAACGCTCGTGAATCACCCTGTATATTAGGCCGTGTGCGAATTGAGTTAAAAATGGGTTAAAACTTGACGTTTGGTTAAATTTTGACATTTCGCATTAAATAAAATTTGACTAGCTGCGGAGCAGGTTAAAATATGACAGTAGAGGTTAAAAATTCATCCATTTTTAACCAGAGCTCATCCAATTCGCACACGGCCTTAGATTATAAAAATTACAAAAAATTAATTTACTAATGGGGGCCGACTATTGACAACTCTAGTGGCCGACAACTGGAATCTAGGGGGCCGACTATACAAGAATTCGACTTTTATCAGAATTTTGGTTAATAATTTTTTTAAGGTAGTGATTTAAACAAATAACAGTATTGTTTCTTAATCTGTAAATGTCAACGAATCAGCAAAACTATGTTTCACGTACAACAATCAAAAAACGTATTTTTAGGAACCAGTTCAACATAAAAATAAAGTTAAGGGGCCGACTACTAGTGCCATCACCCTATATCGTTTTTCGAAAAAAATATTCCTATTTTCCACAATATTCTTTTCTGACTGTATGAAAAAGTCTAATTTTCCACGTAATTGTAAATGTAAATCTTACCCAGTTGCTTCTTTATTATTTGACATTTTCTTAGTTGTGCCGTTTTAGTGGAACATACAAAACCGAACCTATCGACAGAACTAAAAAAATGTCATTGCTGCACACAAAATGAAAGGGCTGGTTGTGAAAATTGACAGTGGCACTTTTTCAAAACGCGGAAACTACAAGAAATATGTTATGCCGATTACACAGAAAAATTGCGTTTCTTTTTTAAATCAGTTCTATGTTCTTTACTCTAAAACGACAAATTTCGACTTATGCCACTCTGCCGGAAAAGCGACGATATATAAATAAAATGCTACAATTGTTTATTCAGCCAACAAGTATTTGCCCAGGGGCAAGGTTAATATTTAGGTTTAAATTTGTCTAACCTGATTGAAGGGAAGATTTTTACAATGCACGACGCTTACCCGGGTACCCGCATGCATATTCGGGTTCCCGGGTACCCGGGTTTTTGTTGAAACGGGTATTACCCAGGTAGAATCAAGAGCCCTAGTATGAAGTGGAAATATGTAATATCCTTGGAACAACTGAAAAAACTAATTGAAGTTGCTGGAGTAAAATTCCAGGAAAATTTGTCAAGCATCGGGCATCGGGACATGTCGGATTCCATGGATTTTTCAGAGAGGTAAAATCCTTCATTGCAAGCCAAAACGTCCACTTGCTGCCTTGGCCACCATATTCCCCGGACCTTAACATAATTGAAAATGTGTGGGGCTGGCTTACACGTAAGGTATATGAGGGAGGGAAACAATACGATGACAAAGAAGCCCTAATTCATGCCATCAAATTGGCCTGTAGTGAGATTTCACTGGACTACTTGGAATCTCTTTATAAATCCTTAAAAGATAGAATTTTTGAAGTTATTTTGAAGAGTGGTGGCAGCACACATTATTAAAAAATCTAATAAAAGCTAAAATAAATAACAAAATATAAATAACTGCATTTTATTTTCATTTATTTGATGTGCTTCTAATCTAATGACCCGATTTATATTCGCATATTCTTGACCTTACTTACAATTTTTCATAAAAGTTCCGTTAGCCAAATCTCTCCTATACCCAAATTCTATATTTTGTTGTTAACAAAATAGTCTCTCATTTACCATAGTTATTTTTTTCTCATGCATCATGTAACGGGAGAAATGTCGATTTTACTTCTCAAAAATGCCTGCTTCTAACCTTATGACCGGCAGTGTACCATCTCATAGCAAAAAAAAATTTCTTGTATTCAAGTTCCTACTTTTTTTTTATCAACAATTTTTTTGTTTTTAATATGACAAAAACTTTAAATAGCTCTCTCTGCCGTAAAAGCGAAGATATGCAGGGCCTGTTTTACTTGAAAATTCGTCAAAACAATTGAAGGAACCCTTGAAAAAAACTAAAAAATGGAGTGGTTTTTTATAAGGCTGTATCTCAGTAGAAAAAAATCAGATTGAAGTGAAATAAAAAGTTTTTCAAAGGTTATCATTTTTTCTTTTCAAATTATTTTGAGTTAAGAAAGTACCGTTAGTCGTTTTCGCTTGAGCGTAAGAAATGTTCACTCAATTTCAAAATCGAAAAAAAATAAACTTTGATTTGTCATAAAATGAGCGGAAATTTTTTTTTCAACCCAACCAATCTAAGATTCAATTTGAGAATTTTGTTGGCTATAATTCACCGTTTCTCTGTTTCGATCAATCAAACTTACAAAACACTTTTTTTTCAATTTTAAGGAAAGTTTGTTTTTTTTTCATTTTTCTGTTCTTTTGAATTTGTTTATTTTCTTAATTTTTTTTTAATTTTTTCATTATCATTATGACTTTGTGAAATTCAGGCGAATTTCCTTGATTTTGATGTAAATTCGTCTGAATTTCACAAGGTCGTAATGATAATGAAAAAATAAAAAAAAATAAGAAAATAAACAAATTCAAAAGAACAGAAAAATGAAAAAAAAACAATCGTTCCTCGCATGTCGCATGCTTGTAAGTAAAACATATTTTTGCCGTCATCGTTAATCTCGCTTACTAGGTGGAACTAAGAGGCACCACTATCACCTTCGTTATCGCTTCGGAGTTTGATACTTAGAGGAGTTTGAATTGGGCACCGGTTTTGGTCAAATTTTCATCTCGACGATTCACTGAACAGTGTAGTTATTGGATCAAGTTATAATGGACTTTGTTTACCGACATTGAAGCCATGCACTTTGCCAATCTCTATGTTTATACTGGAGGACGCGCCATACCCTTGTTGACCTCAATAATTTATGATAAAACACCAAACGTTCGATTGATTCCAATTTTTTTTTTTTTAATGCTGTGTGAGCGTCTTAAACCGTTCTGTAACACAATAATCGGCACGTACCAGTGTGGCTTTAGGCCTGGCAGAACAACGATAGACCAAATATTCACACTGAGGCAGATCCTGGAAAAGACCAACGAATTTCAAGTCGAAGCCCACCATCTTTTCATCGACTTCAAAGCTGCTTATGATAGCATCCGCCGCCAAGAGCTTATGATGGCGATGTCTGAATTCGGGATCCCGAACAAACTGATCCAGCTGTGCCGCATGACGCTAAACAATACGCAGTGCAGATAGTGTGTGAAAACACTATCTTCAACAAATCCACTCAGCTCCTAGGCTATGCGAACAACATAGACATCATCGGTCGATCCAAGAGAGCTGTGTTAGAGGCCTTCACAGCGATTGAAGAAGAGGCAAAACTTGCTGGTCTTGAAGTGAATGAGGACAAAACAAAGTACGTGCTATCAACAAACAAAGCAACATCTGTCCACCCCGCCTAGGACAAATCGTCACTGTTGGTAGCAGCAATTTCGTGGTAGTTAAGGAGTTCACTTACCTTGGAACAAACATCAATCCCACAAACGACACCTTAGTGGAGATCCGAACAAGAATTACCTTAGCGAACCGCTGCTTTGGCAAAACAACTGGGTTCAAAACTCCTCACTCGACAGACAAAGTGTCTGCTTTACAAAACTCTGATTTTACCAGTCCTACACTACGGTGCTAAGGCGGCGACGAGTGCTTGACGATGTGTTAAAAAGGGGAATTGATACTGGTCACTTTCGAAAGAAAAATTCTTTCACGGATTTTCGGTCCCGTATGCGACGATGGCGAATGGAGAAGAAGGTTCGACCGAGAACCGAGAAAAAATACAACATCGATAAGCTAAAAAGAGTTCAAAGAACTGCCTGCATTGGAACTGCGGGAGCAATTAGATCTTGCCCCACTGATGCACTCACAGTCATTCTGAATCTTTTTCCCGTTGACCTTCACCAGGCTGCTATAGCGCTTTAAGACTGAGAGAATCGGGTATGTGGACTGCAAGTCTTTCGGTCATAGTAAAATTCTTAATCTATTGCCTAAAGAAATAAAACCAGAACCCTCTGACTATACGTTACCAACTTTAAGCTTTGGTAAGCAATTTAAGGTTGAAATTCCAACTAGGCAAAATTGGAAAATTAATAGCCCTACAAAGGATTTTGACATCACAGTTTACACTGATGGTTCCAAGATGGAACTCGGTGTTGGGGCTGGTGTCTTCTCCGAAGAACTTCGTATTAAAAATCCTTTACACCTCCCGACAGATGTAGCGTATTTCAAGCTGAAGCGATTAGACAAGCATTTAGGATTCTAAAACAAGCTGTCAAATCTCACGAATTTATAAAAAAGATCGCAATCTTTATTGATAGCCAAGCAGCTATCAAGGCTATAAGCAGCAACCTGACTAAGTCCAGAATCGTTAGAGATTGCAAGCAAGAGCTCGCAAGTTTCAACGCCAATATAAAAATTAATCTAGTCTGGGTACCAGGACACAGCGACAATCAAGGTAATGAAATCGCTGATGAACTGGCCAGGACGGGATCAAACCTTCAAATATCCCTAGCTGAGGAAGTTAGGATTCCCTTAGGAGTCATGAAAACGGATATTCAAAACCGTTTTCTTAAAAAATCTAACGTAAAGTGGAAAAATCTCACCAACTGCAATATCTCGAGACAGATATGGCCCACTTACGACCAGAATCGTACCAAGGAACTTCTGAATAAACCTAGGTCATACATTGGCAGGATAGTTGCCATTTGCACAGTTGGCCAGTCAGACAACATGCCTTGAAACTTGGTATTCCCCACAACGAATTGTGTCGTAGCTGTAGAGATACGGCGCAAAGGGAAACACTCCAGCACTTTTTGTGTGAGTAACGCTGCCCTAAATTTGCCCGACCGGGCCATTTGGCCCTTCGTTTTTTATTTTGGCCCGTGGCCAGGGGCCAACATCAAATGGCCCGCACATCATATTTTTTCTTTTTTCTAAAACAAAATATTCTACAAAACACAATCTTTTTATTCCATCAACAAAATTATCAATTTGTTTCCTCCATAAACAAGTTCCCATATTGAAAATGACACTGAACTCATTCATTCAGATTTCAGACTGACGATTGTTTTTCATTTGTTTTGGATTTTGAGACCCACGACACCTGTTTGAGGATGATTCTTCTCTGGTTTTATGCAACCGGAGTAAAAGGTTTGTAGAGGCAATAATGGCGTGATGAAGATTAATCCGAACTAATCGCAGCACTGCTAGGTACTTTTAGCCAGATTAACCTCCACCACTGTCTTATCGGCGTTTTCATCGTCTGAGAAGGAATGAAGTAGGTCTTCCTCGCTTAGAGTGATGCCTAGAGTAGAGTCTGGAATTACTGTCGACTGCGAGATCAGCTGATGAGGTCGATGGTTCCACGTGTGGTTTTACATCGACCTCCATATTGGTGTTCTTTGAAGCATTTCCTTCCGCTGAAGGGGCCTCTGTAAGGGTTGCATTTAGCGAGTCTTCGTCTTTCTTGTAAATTCGGACCATGATTTCGTCAAAACCGTACTTAATCACGCCTCCGGCGCGGCCAGTGGAGCCGGTGATTCCCTATTGGTCACCAAGAGAGCTGATCTTTAGCAACCCACTGTCTCCTTCTCAACCTTTGGGACTTTCCAGTCGTGAGTAGGCTTGTTTAGATTACATACTCATTTTAATCAGTTTCATGATAATATTTGGGCAGTTGCGTAGAGCCGGGACCATTATGCGTAAGGAATATTCTCCGGCCGGACTTCTGACAAGCCATTGACAGCAGCCCTGTACAGATTGAAAGATCTTTTATCTGCACAGGCGATGAGTTTGATACGATTTTGGTACCATCCTGCATCGGCTGTTTGGGAGAGGTCAAGGATTCTTCTCGATGACAGATAAAAATCTGAAACCGAGATGAGCCTTGACGTCTGCCCATTGATAATGAGAGATGTTACCAACCACATGACTCCTGTCAATGACCGTGGCTATGATCTTGCCTTTGAGCGCGTCGCTGAAGGCTGTTGTGCTGCTGGAATGCACCTCCTGCCTTTTCGCTTCAATCTTGTCGTTCTCAAGAGACCTATTACGCTTTGACGTTGATTCGCTGCAGGTTGGTTTGGTGGTTCTGCTAAGGAAGCCACTGGCCCACTCGAGTTTTCGCATTTGCTCCGGGGTTTTTTCCGCCGCTAATAAGATACCGACTACTACCAGAATTCGCGTAGCATTACGCTGATCTCGATCGCATGTACCTTCGTGGACCTCTTTCTGGCCGTCCGTGTCCGTGTGACACAGTTGTGGATCCACCTCCAGAGTTAATCGCTACCGATACCAATTGGGGAGCGCCATCACCTGGCGAGTCAATTCCACATGTCGTATATTTTGCCTCTCTGGATGGAGTGTCCCCTCCATGGGGTAAGCCTTGACGTGGCGGAGCGGCTTACGGTAACTACTACTGCGATGCTAAGAGCTATGCGATCGCGAAACTTGTTTTCGCAGCAGGGCCTCCCATGGTCGACAGGTCGAAGCGGAGTAGGCTGTTACTACTAATTACCCCACAACGAAGGAGTGTTTCCACCAAGGCACTTCCCACGAGGGACGGCAGCGGATGAATTTCTTTTTGGAATCAACGGTGGCGTCCTCAGTTCCAGTTAGGTCGAACTACTTGGTGAACACCTTTACGGGCTACTTCGACATATTTGAAGCCCAGGTCGTAAAAGGAGCGGTTTTCCGGCTTTTGTACTTGGAGTCACATCAAGTACCTGGTACTCCAGGTTGGGGGTTGTACGTCGGGGTGACTTCCCGACTACATAGAACAAATTTAGTTACGAAGCAACAACAGGCCTCGGAAACGGACGGATACACTGATGACGACCCAAGCAAACGTATAAAGGACAACGAATTTCGGATATGCACGTGGAATGTTAGGTCCCTTAATGGACCGCGTGCTGCCGAACAACAAGCGGAGACCCTCAACTGCTACAAAGCAGATATTACCGCTATCCAGAAAATGCGATGGGATGGACCGGGCGAAAAGATGAAAAACTGCGACATCTACTATGGGGATTGCTACCGGGAGCAAAAACAGCGACTCTTTGGATGCGGATTCGTCGTGGGAAGCAGACTCAGGCAAAAAGTCTTGAGCTTCAAATGCGTAAGCGAACGCATCACGACGATCCGAATCAAGGCTAAATACGGCAACATTAGCTTAATATGCGCGCATGCCCCCACAGAAGAGAAAAAGGACGACACCAAAGACGAATTCTACTAGCTCCTCGACAAAACATATGAGCAATGTCCTAGCTATGACATGAAAATTGTCCTCGGCGATTTTAACGCAAAGCTGGGAAAAGAAGGCATCTTTGGAAGAACAGTCGGAAAGCAGAGCCTGCACGACACCACTTCCGACAACGGATTCAGGCTGATCGATTTTGCTGCGGGGCGAAATGTTGTGGTAGTAAGCACCTGGTTCCCACATCTCAACATCCATAAAGGTACATGGAGATGTCCTGATCAATCAACCGTCAACCAGATTGATCACATTGCGATCGACGGAAGGCACTTGTCCAGCATTCTAGATGTTCGAACTTTCCGAGGAGCCAAAAAAGGATTCAGACAAGGCGATGCACTGTAGTGCGAATTTTTTAACATCGTTCTTGAGAAGATAGTCCAAAACTCCACCGTCAACACCAGAGGCACTATCTTTCAAAAATCTGTTCAACTTCTCGCGTACGCCGATGATATCGATATAATGGGAAGAACACAGCGTGAGGTCAATGGCGCCTTTGTGAGAATTGAGACAGAAGCGGCAAAAATGGGTTTAGCGGTAAATGAGGTAAAAACGAAGTTTATGCTGTCTTCGAGGAAGGGCACCCAACACCGACGGCTCGGACAGAACGTCACAATAGACGCATACAACTTCGGGGTAGTAGAGGAGTAGGCTCCGCTATTAACACAGGCAATAACACTAGCGCCGAGATAAGACGAAGAATTACTCTTGATAATCGCTGTTTCTTTGGGCTTAGAAAGCCATTGAGTGGAAAAGCCCTCTCTCGTGCAACTGACGTAAAACTGTATAACACACTCATCATCCCAGTCTGCTGTATGGTGCAGAAGCATGGACCTTGACAAAATCAGATGAATGTTCCCTAGGCTGTTTCAAGAGGAAAGTTCTTCGGGTCATCTTTGGTCCCGTGTGCATTGATGGGGATGGCGAAGAAGATACAACAGCGAACTTTACGGGTTGTACAACGACATGGACCTAGCCAGAAGGGTCAAGTTCCAGACTCAAATGGCTCGGTCATTTAGAGCGCATGGACACCAATGCTCCGGCCCGGAAAGCCTTCGACACTATTCCCGAGGGACGTAGAAGGAGAGGAAAACCGCGACTCAGGTGGCGCACACAAGTGGAAGAGGACCTCAATCAAGTGCAAAACTGGAGGCAGCTAGCTAGGGACCGAGCTGGCTGGCGGAGACTGTTGATTGAGGTCCAAGTCCACACCGGACTGTAGCGTCACCTTAAGTAAGTATGTAACTAATTGTGTTCCTGAGCAGAGGCTGCCAGAACAACCTAACTACCTAATTGTTAGTTTTCAACACCCAACACACCCCCATTTTCATATTGGAAAATAAAGAACACACAACACAAAAGTGGTAGGTATAAACGGAAAACAGTTCAATATCCTATCATCAATAAAAATCTTCACTATAGTCAGATACCAATGTATGTACACGTACAGTACATATCAGAGATACCTACACACTTCACAACTGGTACATTTTCGCATCAAAATGCATCTTCTCCACACACACCCCCAAACACGAGCCTGCATCAATAACATAAAAAAAAGAATAATCAGGTACCTCCACAAAATATCAAAGAAATAATGGCGCTGGCTGGTCCTCTACGCATCCTCTCTCGTATCACTTGGAATGTTGCACATACAAATAAGTAAACATTCAATCAACGGTTTACCAAAATCATCCAATTTTTTATTTTCATATTCACATGGCTCGCTAGTTTCAAAGTTTAGAAGAAAACACATCACACTCTCAAAGAACAGAACAAAAATACATGGAATGAAAAACCATTTCCATCGTGGTCGTCCGTTCCGACTAGGAGGATGAATGGAACAAAGGTGGCGGTGGCATCAGACACCACGCCACATTCTCACTTTTTGTTCTTGCCGACAATGGTATTCGATTCGGTTTTGTGTAGGTATCTGCTGTAGAATAAAATAGTGTTGTCTGTCATTGCATTTTCAAAGTTTGCACAAATAATCTTCCCCCACCAGGCAAAACGCTCAAATCTTCGATCCCAATTGTTTTACCTTTACATGGCCAGCCACAAGAAGCGACTTCAATGTAATTTCTTTCATTGCAAGAAAAGATTTAAAAAAAAAAACTGCAAGAAACAAGAAATTTATTATACACACCCCCATTGCCGACTATCCATAACCACCTTACTTTTTTTCTCAGCCCACCCCTACACACACAAAAAGTATGTACCCCAACAAACACATCATAAGTCAAAACAAAAAAAATATGTTCTCCATTTGATTTTTTTTTATCTAATTGCATATATTTAATCATTTATGACTCACGTGCTGCGACCTGTCCTTTCAAGATTCCGATTCCACTTGCCAAAACAGCGACAAGCTATTTCTAAGATCAGTGCACGCTTCTTTTTGGCATTGGCATTTGGAGCACCTCACTTTGGTGATTAGCTTTCGGGACGATTTTTCGTTTAATAGACCGAATTGGTAACCAAAACGCGTAAGATTCTTATTTACACAGATTATTTGTCATAACGGTTTCAATTCACTTTTATTTTATACACTCACAAACATGGGGGGAAAATTCTGTATGAAAAAAAAAGGCCACGAATTATTAATAATTTTAATTTTTATTTGTTTATTTCTTATTTTGTGGTTAAAAAAAAAAATTATTCTCTTTCGTTGAGAACCAACAACGAAGACGATGGCGAAAAAAGAAAAAGAAAAGAAAACACCGAACAACAAAACCCGGGGAAAAGGTGTGAGACGTTGTGTCGTGAAACGAGAGGGTTGAGGGTGGTTTTTATTTCTATCTCCTGTTCCTCCTTCTTTCTAAACTCTTCCGATGATAGTCGTTCGATTCAAGAAATGTACATCAGCAAAACGAAAATAAGAAAATAAAAAAAAAAACGTTCGTTTGACGGGAATCCGGGATGAGGACAAGGAGTACACCGTTTTCTTTTTCTATTCAGTGTTTCATTTCTTCGCTATTTAGTGGCGGCAGCGGCGACGACGGTTATCAATGGATGCGTGACGTATTCGTGTACTTTTGCTAAGCTGGTCTTCCTTTTCTGCAAACAGCGATGGACGAAAACGACAAAGGACGAAAACAGTTTCTTTTCGAAAGCGCTCCTATTGTCTGCCTTGTCATTAAATGCGGAGGAACGAGAGCATTATACAATATTTTTCTCTTCTTTACCTACATGTATATGCGCACGCACACGACACAACCAAATCGTCGAACACATACACACTCTCACTTAAAACGATGTATTTGACGGGCGAGGTCCAATGTGAAAAAAAAAATTGTTAATGCACTCTACCAGTCGAGAAAATATGAATTTCTTTTCTTTCAGATTTTGCAAAAACTCATTTTTTTCCAAATCACCATCTTTTAATTTTCACAATCGAGAAAATTTTCAAACACCATTAAATGACAAATGAAATAAAAATTACCACTTTTCAACTTTTTCCTACACAACGGGAGTCTCGTGAATTGTACCGACAAGTGAACACCAAAAAAAAAAAAAAGAGGAAAAGACGACTACGACGGCAACGATGATGAAGAAAAAAAGGGATTTTTCTTTAATGGAAAATTTCGTCGATTGAAAAAATGAGGACCGGCACTTAAAATTGGGGGCCCCAACAAGCGTTTGGCCAAGTCCTTTATTGAGGTCTCTGTTGCGGTGCCCCTTGAAATTAATTAGATTTATAATTTGAGAAAAAAATTTACACAAAATTCTACAAAAATCTCAAAAAATCTCGCACACACAAAAATCACAACATGAGAAAAGTTCATATAAAAAGGTCTACTGAGAAAAAATGACGAATGCCGCCTCCAATATGGCGGATTTCGTTCTCAAATACATTCGAAAATTGGCAGTGTGAGGAGAACGAAAGTACATTCATCTATCGTTGAGTTTGGGTTTTCTTTCATTATTATTTTTTTTTGTGACTTGACGGCGAACGGCGAATTCCAACTGTCAGAATTAAGATATTCTGTTGGAAATGGCAACGTTGTATTGCAAAACCAAAAATTTTCAAATTTTATTACATACATGATTAGAGAAATTTTAGAGGCAATTAGATGAAAACATGCACTTAGCATACTTTGAACCTGGATAAATTGGCGATAACGATTTGAAAAGATTTTAATTTACAAATTAATGGGCTTTAATCCAATCAGATTCAGCGCCACCTATTGGAAATGACATAAATATTGTCGTGTACACTAGGAACCAAAAATTCATAATTCAAATTGGAAAAATTAAGGTAGAAACAAATGCGATACTTAACGAAACCCTGTTTACACAGAACATTTTACATTGGAAATCGAATCGATATGCATTTTAGACGAATTATTAAAATTATAGGCGCAAAATTATAGTCCACTAATGAACAATTTTAAGACTTAGTGTGATACTAGCTTAAAACGCGTTTCAAGCATGACTCAAACTAGTATCACACTAAATTCTCTTCAAATTGTTCATTAGCGGTCTATAATTTTGTGCCATTGTGCGAAAGAGGGAATATTATTTATGCACATGTATGTCTAGTACAATTAAAGTACACTAGTCAAAACAATTAAAGGAACACTTGAAAAAACTTAAAAATAGAGTGGTTTTTTATAAGGCTGTATCTCAGTAGAAAAAAAATCGGATTGAAGTGAAATAATAAGTTTTTCAAAGGTTATAATTTTTTCTATTCAAATTATTTTGAGTTAAGAAAATACCGTGAGTCGTTTCTGCTTGAGCGTAAAAAATGTTCACTCAATTTCAAAATTTCAAAATAAAATAAAGTTTGGTTTGCCATAAAGTGAGCGAAAATTTGTTTTCAATTTGAAAACTTTGTTGGCATTAATTCCCTGTTTTTTTTAGATTGCTACGATTGCTTCGTCTTCGTCACTGACGTTTGTATGTGTGCTTGGGTTGATTTTTAAAATCTTTTGTTACCACCTTGATTTTCAATTGTGGCTCTTAATCTTTTTCTCATGTTAATACACCTAGCACTATCTCGTTGAGGGATGGTATTCCATATTTGCTGGAGAGCACGTTGAAATGATGGCAAGTTTCTTAAGTCCGGGTACTCTTGTCTCAATCTCCTTTCTACGATGTCCCAAACGTGCTCAATTGGGTTGAGGTCTGGGCTTCTCGATGGATGGTTGTGTACTTCAATGTGATGCCCTTCAAGAAACTGTCGTGTTTGCATGGCAGTATGGGGTCGCGCATTGTCATGCATCAAGATTAGCTCTTGATGATCTTTGGTGCAAAATGATAGGTTCCAAAATTGTCTCAACAAACTGTCCAGCAGTCAAGTTGCCATTGATAATGACAAGCGGTGTCCTCCAGTTTGTTGAAACTCCTCCCCACACTATAACGGATCCACTATTGAGTGAAAACCATCTGTTTTGTAAAATTTTCGTTAAACAGTTGACCTTTCTCACGCCAAACCAAAGGCCTCCAATCGCTTCCAAACAAACAAAATCTCGATTCGTCGGTAAAGACAACATGGGCCCATTCGCTCACCGACCACATAATGTGCTGATTAGCATAGGCCAGACGAGCCTGGCGATGACTGGTTGTCAGCATTGGTGATCGGACGGGGTGTCTGGCTCGTAGTCCAAATTCATGAAGCCGATTCCTCAATGGTTGGTCCGATACATTCGGTTCCACATTGCTTACGCTTTGTCGAATAGTTGTTGCGGAAAGTAATGGTTCCCTTCGAGCACGAAAAACCACCATTCGGTCAAAGCGGTCTGTTGTACAACGTGGACGAACATGACCAAGCCTTCGAAGACAGCTTCCAGATTCGTTGTGCGGCGCTATAGTCCGACTTATGACCGAGACACTTACGTTCATTTCCTCAGCTATTTTTCGAAGAGGTAAATTCCGGTCAGCTAACGTTATCACTCGAGCAATGTCTGTTTTCGAAAGATGTCGTCTATTCATGATTATTCTAATAATTTTGATTTTTTATTGAAAAATAAAAAAATTCTTGAAAATCTAAACTTTATCTTTTAAAATTTTTTAAACTTACCGCAAATTGTTTTGATTGATTTAAAATTTTAATTTTCTTACAATTTCCAATGGCACAACAAACAACCGATGACGTTTTTAAGAAAAAGTTATCAATTGCAATGCAGAGTGCATAAAATTGTGACATTCGACATCGTTTCAAAGTAAAAACCGTTACGAATCACTAAAAAATTACATTTTAAATAAGAAGTCATTTAAAATTTCAAG
This sequence comes from Sphaerophoria taeniata, assembly GCA_943590905.1. Classification (NCBI taxonomy): domain Eukaryota; kingdom Metazoa; phylum Arthropoda; class Insecta; order Diptera; family Syrphidae; genus Sphaerophoria; species Sphaerophoria taeniata. Next base: position 57,188,034 of record OX016540.1, read on the forward strand.
CCTACACCTACACTCACTTTCAACGACACACAAACACGTACCCCAAAGCAGACAACACACATACACACGTCTGAAGTGTAGGTAACATTGAATATTGAATTTACAGTAGGTACTTCGCACATGAACGTGACGAACTACAGACACAAAGCAGAGGTGCGTTTTTGCGCTGACTATAATCAACTATAATCAACAATAGGCGTGTTTTTTTGCACGCGTATATACGCTTAAAAAAATACTTACATGCAAAATGCAACAACAACACATTTCTATATCCGCTTAGTAAGCGGCGATAATTATCCACGCTAATGAAATAAGCGGATATAAAAACAGTGCTTCCATATATCTTTTTCACTCTCTGCGATGAATTTTCAACATATTCAATTCGAAATTCATTCCATTTTACATACAGAACAGATCCGAGCAAGCTAGGATTTTGTTGTTTTTCTTACTACACAAAACACAAACAAAGTAATGATCTGTGTATTTAACACACAGAACAAAATCACGTTGATCTTTTGTATGTGCCATCTTCCATTCTCTTGGTTTGCTTCTTTGAGCATTAGATTTTTTTGTTCTCTCTTCACAAGCGCATTACAACAGGGCTGGTCTGCAGTTGAATGGTTAATCTCAGGGGCGTCAGGCGAAAAATGATTGAATCAAGATTATATTGATTGTGCATCAATTTTAGTTTTCAATTTCAATTCTTTTTTTGGACTACATGGTTTTTTAACGTTCAAGGTGTACACACACGATATTTATTTTTTTATTTTTTATTTTTCCTTGCATTTTCTTCATTTTTCATCCTTAATTCATCATATGTATTGTCCTTTTTCGGGTCGTAGTCGAAAGCGCATTCTATGAACAACTTGATCAAGTGTTAAAAAGTACAAGAAATTGTGTAGCGCATAGCGATCACCAACAAAAATAAATGCGGCCCTGAACTCGAGTTTTTGTTACAAAACAACATTTGACCAATTACAGCTCAGCATTTGACAAGTGATGCCAAAATTACTAAAACAATAAAATTGTCGTTTTTTTGTACACTGTTCATTTCAAGCGTATATACGCGTGCAAAAAAACACACCTAATGGTTGACTATTTCTCGTTTTTGCACGCCAATAGTTACGATTCGTGATCACAATTGTCGTTTTTGCGGTGTGTGTTGATGTGTCAAATCGTAACTATCTCTAACTATTTCCAATCCATCTCAGGAGGTGAGTTGAAAGTGGTTGGTGTGTCAGTGTTTTTTTTGTTGTTGTATAATGGCGTTTGTCAATCTGGAATCTAAAAAAAAAACATTCTGTTTGTGCATTTTTTACAACCGCGTAGTCGTCCGTATCCGTACTGCCGCAAATTTAATTACAATCAAAGTATTTCTGTTCGTCTTCAATTAATTCATTACAAAATATAGAAAATAAGGTTCCCCTTACAAATTTTAAATCATCGGAAAAAAAGAACTTTATTTCGCCGGAGATTTTGCAAAAGGAACTTCATTAGAAAAACGAAAACAAATCATGAAGAAATTTCTCTCGTGCACTTTTTTTGGTTTCAAAATGTGTAGTGTAGTGTGTACTCGTAAAAACATTCTGGTTTTAAAATCCGAAGGGAGGAAGAGGATTGTTTTCAAAATCAGAATAAATTCATAAATTCATAATTTCATAATTTTCATAAATTCATGCTCTCCTTTGCATGGGCTATGTCCATCGCGTCATCAATCCGGAAAACATTCTAATCGACCGCCATCAAACTGGAATTCGCTGCCTTGAATGGTGACGGGCATGTGCACACAGCCCCGTAGCAACCCAGGGGCTAGGGGGGGCTTTGCCCCCCCCACGCATTTCTGCATTTTATTGCATATAAGATCAATACTTGAAAATAAAACAAAAACAGTTTAATGAATATCATTTTAAATTTTTTTTTTTAAGTAATTGGACTTTTTTCTCGACAGCGAGAAAAGATAAATTGTTTTATCTGTCAGTAGACATATCAATGCGCTGGGGCCGCATGACTTGCGGTAATATTGAAAACGACGGTTCACATACCGCTGTTCCAGATGGAAACATTTCTATGGCTGCGATAAGATTGTAAACGTTTTCCATGCCTTGTCGCACTTTATAAAATTCTGCTAAAATGTCGGTTTTCATTTTTTTATGTTCTTGTCTTGCTCTTAAAATGTTTAGCTTTTTCTGGTCGGCTTGAATTTTATTTATATATTCCTTACCGATCTCGAGTTCGGTTTTACTTGGCATTGTGATGCCTAACTCAGTCAATGGATGCAATTTTTCAAGATCCATTTCGTCTCCTGTTTCGATGGCCATGAGAATATTATCATCTTTAAGGAAACGGTTAAACGATTGTTTCAAAATACGCTGATTTAAGGATGACTTCTGGTTCAGATCAATTTCCAAGTGTAGAGTATACACTCGAAGCGTTGAGCATTTTCGACTGTCGTCGATGTCGTTTTGGGCGGCTTGAAGCAAAATCTCCGTTTTCAGAACGTATTTTTACTTGCGACATATAGAATATATGGCAAGTATGTATTGAATTCGTAAAAAATAAAAATTGAGATGATGATGATGATGAGATATGACATTACGATGATAGAGAAGTGAAAAAAGTGGGTCCGGCGATTCCGTCCGTCTCACAGTGGGACGAATGTATGAGAAAAAACTTCAAAATTCATATCTTGTGAATAAAATAAAGTTATCAACCAAACATGCCTTAAATAGTATTTTAGTACTCATATCTATGATTGTAACCTAAAAACAAGAAAATTGATTCACTAAAACTTATGAATTCAGGATTTTTTATTCAAAATAGTTGAGCAGCGAACTTGTTTTTATTTTATTTTTTTTTATTTATGATTTTCTGTTAATGTGTTTTGTATACATTACATGATTTTGATACCAAAATAAATAATTCTAATAAAAAAGACTAAGAAAAATTAATCAATTTCACTTTCCGATGTAATTCATATTACTTAGAAATCCTGGATCTTCGTTATTGTTTACCATATAGTGATCTATATTTGGGTCACTTTTCGATAACTTTTGGTTTGTTGACTATCTTTAAAACGTTTAAGAGGTCTTCCTTTGCTTGTTCTAGGTGAATTGTCACACGAAACTGAAAAAAAGGGTTTGTTTTAGAATTTTGAACGATTTTTCAAGTGAACTCGGAAACAGCAAAGGTTTATTAGGAGGGACTTTACTTAATTATTTTAAGATTTTCGCATAAAAGTTAGTATTATTACTTACGGAATTTATAAACACGTCTGGTAAGGACAAATTAAGGTTAAGCCACCGTTGGTGAACCTCCATAAACCTGAATTTGTTTCTTTGGCAACCCTGCCATTTTTGCTTTAAATTAACACAAAAAAGCCTCGAAATTTCTTGTAAAACTTCGTTTTCTCCTTCATTCAACTCTTCCAAGCCAAGTAACTGCTGAATTTCGTTAGCAACGCTGAAAACTTTCCTGGAATGTGCACTATCCATCCATGTTGCTAATAAGGCACCATGCTTGATGAATACGGTCGAACCTAAAAATGTCAATTTCTTTAAAAAGCGCAAACTTGCGCAAGATTTTTTTCGTGATTTAGTTAGCTGACACATTGCTTGTTATGAAACAAAAAAGATCTCAAGACCCGTTTTTGACCATTTTTTGAAAACTCTACTTGAAATTTGACATTCGTTTTTTTTTCTTGTACCACACTAACACAGCAAAAATCGCTACTACAAAAAAAAAACACGAAAAAAATCTATTTCTTACAAAAGTTTCTAAAATTTAAATACCTTCACTATTAATATTCTCCATTATTAATTTAATTTTCACACGCGGAATATATTTGCACAGCAATTGAATATGTCACAAAAAATCACCTTAAAACTCTTTATATAAAATGCGGAAAAAATGGTAATGTTCACGTGGCTATAACTTGCGGACCAAAAAATAAAAGCAAAAAATTTTATTGCATTTCGAGCTTCTATATATTTGGTATGACTTACCAATTAAAATAAAGTACCGCTAAAATAGTTGTATTTTTTATTTTTTACTATGGGTCGTCCCACTGTGCGTCTGTCTGTCTGTCTGTAAACGCACATACAGCGCCTTAACCACTGTTCCGATTGACTTCAAACTTGAAAATTAGAGGTTTGGGAAAAAACGCATGTCTAGTTTTTTTCATTTTTTTTTTAAGACAAAAATGTAGGGTAGCCACCATACAATTTTTTTGGCCAAAAACAAAAAGCGTTGATTTTCTCGAAAACGGCTCCTACGATTTTTTTAAACTTCCCAGAAAATTTTTGTTCAAAGCATTGATGTATTCTATAGAAAAAAAAATGTTTTTGTATTGCTCCAAAACGGAACCTTTCATAGAACCGTTCTTTTGTTATAAGATTTTCTCCAAAAATGAAAGTCCGATCACCGTATTTTTTTTCTTAAAGTACGTATATATTGCCCAAATAATATTTTGTTTTCAAAAAATTTTTGTTTGTATTTTTAAAAAATATTTTTAACTTTTTTTTCAAAATTCTGTATCTCAAAAACGGATCAATATTAACTTACTTATAAAATGTATAGTTACATATTCTTGAATACTGCATACCCAAATTAATTTTAAGACATTTTCGAGAAATTTTATATATAAAAAAATAATTTAAAAAAAAAAAAACCGCTCCTTGGATTTTTGAAATTTTGTTTTGAAAAATCAACAATTTCTTAAGAAATCATATGACATCAATTTTTTTCAGATCGAATATATTTTTGAAGTGAATATTTCAATTTAAATTTTCATTTATGAATTTTTTTTATGTTTTCTATGAGTTATAATTTCGAAAACAGGAGCAAGTTCGTACGACCCAGTCGTTCACATTAATAAAAAAAGTTTTTTGGCTCAAATTCAAAAATTGTTATGTGATCTTAAATTTTGTATTGTTTGGTAAACCGCTTTTACAAGTGCAACCGAATTGATAAGTACCTATATTTTCGGTCATTCTCTTTTGAAGTTCTTTTTACCAAAATATGCAACTATACAGACACTGCTGGAAAACCAAAAAAGCTTACTGAACAGTATTATTACATTATAATTTATAACAATTAATACGAATATTTTCTGCATGGATAGACATATTGTGTTTATGCCCGCAATCCGTTGAATTGGTGACGCTACAATCCTATAAGATTTTAACGATAGATACTTTATTAGTGAATGCAATAATATACATGGCGCCACTTCCGCGGAGAACCATGCAGTTAATATATGAAATTGGTATACCAAATAACTATGGATTTCTTATGTATTCACTCAACACCACATACATAAATGTATGTTATTTTTCGTATTATTTTGAACTTTCTGTATATAAGAATTTTATTTCTTTAGTGTAAATTTCTTTTTACCTCTATTTCCTTTTACTTTTAGAATAAAAAAATATTTTATTTATTAGATATTTAATAGGTATGTGTTTAATAAAACTAATGAATCTTTTGATTTTTTATTGTTAGTCGTTAATTTAAACAATTAAGACAAATCGTTATGTTTGAGTAAATTTTTCATTTTGCGTTCGGGTTCATTACGATACAAAAAATCGAAAAAAAAAACAAACTATAGGTGTTTTGAAAGGTCATCTGGAGTTTAACAATAGATAGTCACTCTTACTCACTTGTATCTTTTTGTTGACATAAATGTTGTGTTTCTAACGCATGATTTGATTTCTAAAAAAAGGGTTATCGTTAAAAATATGTTTGCCCCCCCACGCAAAACAGGGTTGCTACGGCACTGTGTGCACAGTTCCTCGCCGGTTGGAACTCTTGATTACATTGCTCCAGAACTGCTCGAGACAATTTCCTATTGCAGATTGACCAAATCCCAGCAGAGCGTAAGTTCTTTCAAACCTCAAGTTTTAAACAAAACATTGATGCTAAAAACTACTTACAGGTCAGCTGTGACTTCTGGTCCATGGGTATTATAGGCTATGAACTCATCTGCGAAGTCACACCATTTCACGAGGACAATGCCACAATGTCCACGAGACATACTTGAAAATCCTCAGTCACTGCGAGGAGAGTCACGCCAAGGAAATGATCGCCTTTCCAAGTGACTTAAAAGTCAGCACCAATTTCAAGAATCTCAATCTCTCCCTGGTCACAATCCCTTCCAATCGAATTGACTACACTGCGATCCGCAAACATACCTATTTCGGGAGGACATGGCTGAGAAGTTCAGTGAACGACCGAAGAGCGTCGGCGATATACCTACTCGAGAAGCAGTACCAAAAATTGGAGGACAAGTTGGCCGCTGCCCATGAGCAGATGATTGTCGAACGTCAATCGGCACGAAAGGCAAACTTAAACCTGTGGAAGGTGGAGAAGCAACTGGAGCACAAAATGTGCGAAAACGCCGAGCAGGAGAGGCTGAAGGAGAAATCTAAGGTAAGGTTTTTCATCTCCAAACAGATCTCATTTAACGTTCACTGTATTCTTTAGGTCGTCGAACAAATTTCACATGTTCATCGTTTGGAGATCAAGAAACTCCTTCGTGAACTCAACGAAGAGCATGAAAAGTCCTCAAACGTCATCGATGCAGCTTCAGCTATCGAAATCAAGCTCAAAAACCTCGAAGACAATAAAGAACGACTCAAGTATGCATGCACCATCACCGACAACCAGCTGACTGAAGTCGAGGCAATACTGGGGCTTGATTATGGGATTCGCGGCGAATCGTTTTGCTAGCGAGTTTGACATTTTTCAATTATTGCGTTCGCTTCGTCTTCTTCGTTTTGAATTCGACCAATTAACGAATTCGAAGGCGTATTTGAAATGTCATAATGTTTGCTGACGAGTTGAAATACGACAGCTTTTTATTGGCGGATTCAAAGGCGAAAGAGTGTTTATTCAGAGTTACCACCGGGACTCATTTTTGTTTATGTTTTTTATGTTTGTTATTGCGTACGTGTTGGTTTGTTTAAGTTAAGTCTACTAACAACTAACACTGCACTAAGTGATGACACATTTGTCGTAAGATTTAGCTTGCTATAAGCTCTCCGGCATTTTCTGATGGTGTAATTTTTGATAAGCTGGCTCAGGGACTCATATTATTAAATTTGACTCATCTTTTTAAGTATTCTACAGTTAGTGAATGAAAAAAGAGTTTATTTTCATTTCTGCATGTTTATTAACATTCTTCTTCTCATGCAAATTATAACATGTAAACAATACTCTTGCAAAAATTAATGAATGATAACCAGCAGATGAAGCTTCAAAAAAAAAAGACCGCTATCAACTGCCAAAGTTAAGAATCTTCTATTAGAAGAACCTTTGTTTGAACGTTCTTTTACTTCGTTCCTCAATGGAACTTTTCAAAATGACTAATATTTTCAGCTGCGGGGACTCATTTAAATTTTAACATGTGGCAACACTGTTATCATTATTAACTGGAATATTAAGTGTCAAATCACTGGAATATTGGAAGACATTTTCTCGCTTCGCCGCGAGTTCGTTAATAAGGAAATACGACGCGAGTCGAATTTGAAAGGTCGAATTGAAAACGATCCGCCGCGAACCCCATAATCAGGCCCCTGGAAGCCGAAGAAGGGCGAAGGAGAAGGACGAAGCCATCAGCTGAGGAAGACAATCAGCAAGAAACATGCGAACAAATTCGGCCTTATTTTTATTATTGCTTTTATGCATGTATATAATTCTGTCGGCAGTAAATTTTTCATTAGTATCAGAAAATAAAGACTTTCTCCGTTTATTTATATAAAAGCACGAACTAGTTATTGAGTTGATAGTTTTTCAGCGAATGTGGAAGCAGCAATTAGGAGAATATCAGGAGCTGGCTTACTTGGAACAGCTTAGAGAGTTCTGTATGGAGGGTGGTCTTCAGTTCGAATATTCCATTTGCCTTTCTTGCTGTGGGTTGTTCAAAAATAAATAAATATGTTCTTATTTCAATTGTCTTTAGAAACTTACCATATCAAGATCGTTCTTGAATTTTTGCAATAAATTTAGTGCAACGAAAATTGTTGTCTCTTTATCCATTTCAATAATATTTATGATCAAAAGAAAAGAAAAATGTAACCTCAAAAGATTTGTTTTTGTTTTTCTTGTTTGACAGCTCAACCAAACCTAACTAAAAAGCGTTTTTGGATTATTTCAACTATTTCTAACTATTTCAACTATGACACATCAACCATTTTTTTTGACACAAAAACTATAGTCAACTATCGTCAGCGCAAAAACGCACCTCAGCACTGGTGACTGAGACCATCGGCTGGGACAGAACAAGACATTAATACAACAGAGAGAGACAGATAGATACATAGAAGGAAAACACATAACAGAAACCTACGTGGCTCAGAGGAGGAGACATAGACGTTATATTGTCTCGTGTTATCCGATCGCACAGGTGGCCTCAGATAAGCTGGCGATTTTCGTAGAAAAAAATGCTGCCAAAGCTGGGGCTTGAACCCACAGCGTTTGGCTTAGCAGTCAACTACTCATTCCTCTGAACCATGGCCACCAAGTGTGGGTAATTTTTCCATTGCAACAGAAGAAGACGAATTTCACAACGTCATAAAGATAATGACAAAAAAAATAAACAATAAAAAAAAAGAAAAATAAAAAAAACAACATTCCTTAAAATTGAAAAAAAAGTGTTTTGTAAGTTTGATTGATCGAAACAGAGAAAAGAAACGGTTAATCGTATTGATGCGAAATTTTCACCAAAATCAAGGAAATTTTATAAGTAAATATGGTCCTACCATCTCTTTGTTTTTGAATTATTCATATACAAGGAAAGAAAATAAAATGAAAGAAAATGAAAATTGCGGGATCTAAAGTCAGTTTCCGATCTTGTGACTTATTTAATCTTTGGGTATGTCATCGTTTACTAATTGGCGTTTTTCTTTTTTACCTCTGAGCAGATTAGAAGAAATCACGGATGTGTCAAAGCGAAGCTCTGAGCAGATCATATTCAATAAAGAAACAAACCTGAGCACTGAAATGTAATTTTTTACTAATTATTATTTTAACAATTTTTTGTTTACCCACCAGCCCCGTAGCAACCCAGGGGCTAGGAGGGGCTTTGCCCCCCCACGCATTTCTCCATTTTATTGCATATAAGATCAATACTAGAAAATAAAACAAACAGTATAATAAATGTCATTTTAAATTTTTTTTCAATTTTTAAAATAATTGGATTTTGCGGTTTTTCTGCCTATTAAACCGCAAAAGAACCGTATCTAGGTTAAGTTCATCGAGCCTTTTTTTCTCGAAAGCGAGAGAAGATAAATTGTTTAGTCTGTTAGTAGACATATTGGGCAGGTTCAGCTGCGTAAGGCACTTGAAGTTAAGTCAAAATTCACGTACCTGATTGGTCAGGTGTTAAAAAAAAATCTTTCTATTTTAGTCAATTTCATTGAAAAGTAGACTGGAAAATAAGGCAAATATATTTGCCTTAAAATCAAGTAACAGCTGTTTGTTTGCTGCCATTTGCTTGTGAAATAAAAAAAAATCATATTGCACGTGAACTTTATTCGGTAAATACGGTTTGATTTTAATTAATTTAAAGTTTTATAAAAACGAAATTTAAAGTTTGGCAAAATGACCGAACGTATAAGTTTGAAGACTCCGAAGAGGTTTTCAAATGCCTTTACATATTTATTTTCTTAGGCTTGGCACATTTCGTTTTTTATTTACAATAACATTTTGAAGTGAATTTTAAAATTTGAAACTAAAGACATTTGAATAAAATAGACTTTGCCTTAAGTTAAACAGGCGTTCAGGGAAAGTAACTTGCCTAAACTTCAAGTGCCTTACGCAGCTGAACCTGCCCATTGACACGCCCGGCCGGCGGCGGCGCCACCGCATGACTTGCGTTAATATTGAAAAGGACGATTCACATACATCTGTAACCTATAGATGGAAACGTTTCTATGGCTGCGATAAGATTGTAAACGTTTTCCATGCCGTGTCGCACTTTATAAAATTCTGCTAAAATGTCGGTTTTATTTTTTGTATGTTCTTTTCCTTGTCTTGCTCTTAAAATATTTAGCTTTTCCTGGTCGGCGCGAGTTTTATTTATATATTCCTTACGTTACCGATCTCGAGTTCAATTTTACTTGGCATTGTGATGCCTAACTCAGTCAATGGATGCAATGAAACGGTTTGACATTTCCGTTATAACTATGTCGATTGTTTCAAAATACGCTGATTTAAGATTGACTTCTGGTTCAGATTGATTTCCAAGTGTGGAGTACACACTCGAAGCGTTGAGCATTTTCGACTGTCGTCAATGTCGATTTGGGCGGCTTGAAGCAAAATCTCCGTCAATCATAATCAGAACGTATTTTTTTAAAAAGGTTTTTTGTCTCAAATTCATATTTTTCAAAATTGTTCTGTGATCTTAAATTTTGTATTGTTTGATAAACCGCTTTTACAAGTGCTAACGAATCTTTGTACCCAATTTCACGGCCTTGTAATATTTTTGTGACCGGTTCAACAATTTCCAACAAGTCCTTCGTAAACGTTAAGGCAAATACAAATTCTATTGAAGACATAACATGGAACAATACTTCACCTAATGCAACGTCATCCTCATCAGTCATCACCGTCGAATCCTGCTGCACCAGTGATTTGAGGCAAAGTCAGAGATGATATAAGGTAAAGAGATGGGAAACAAAGCTGTCAAAATGACATTTGCCTACAAGCTAAAATTTACGGATTGCTAAGATGTGTGCGTGTTTTCACTAATACATTCTTTCAATCCGTCTATTCACCAAAGGGGAATAATTTTGGCAGTTAAATTTGAATTTTTTTGAAAAAAGAGGTGAGTTAATGGATATGTTCACAAATAGAGTAAAATTATTAGGTAAGTAAAAGCTATTAAATAAACACGCGTAGAAATTGTTCGTGAAATTTCATTTTCAAAGAGTGACGGTAATAGAAATTGTGCACAAAACGCAGACACGCTAAATCAGAACAAAAAAATTCTATATTTTTTGGTAAAGTAAGAGAAATATTTTTCTTGTTTTCATTCATACAAACAATCAAAATGTTTCAGTATTTTTGTTTTCCAACACTGAGGCATCAAGATATCCTTTTAAAATATCCTTTTTTTACTTTTTGTATGAAGCTAAGTAGGTACATATTTTATTAACACAGAGATGCTTGCAAAAAAAAAAAACTAAACAAGAAATAATTTTGTTGTATTCGTTTTTGGAAACGGTGTCTCGGCCACTTATGACACGTTCTAAAGATTAAACGATGGAAAATGAAGTATGAAAACACGGAATAATTTTTCGGTTCATTTTTGTTTGTTTTGGTTGCAAATTACAAATGTAAAGTTTATTTTTCACTTTTTTAGTTGTGAGACAAGAATTTGTTTATAGAATGCAATAAAAAATGACAAATACATATTTTAATTTTTTGTTGAAGTTAAAACAAAAACAGCAACCCTGTTCGCCGTTATGCCCTTTTTTCCAATTTTTCGAGAACAAGAATCAAATTGACCATGAAAATTGCCTGAAATTTCCTAAATTCAGTATATTATGTATTTATTTAAATATTTGAGTGTGCTTCTGCCTTCAAACATATCTTCATGTAAGGCACAAGTAAGTTTTCAGCCTAAAGCTTCGGAACGCATCCTTAAGGAATTTCCGTGGTGGGTTTAAGAAAAACGTGTTTGACAATTTGAAAATTCAATCTAGTAATCTACGTTTAATTTGAAGATCCGAAAACAAACAAAAGAGAACTGCAAAAATATAAGAATCCCACCCCATCTCTTTGTTTTTGTATTATTCATGTACAAGGAAAGAAAATAAAATGAAAGAATATGAAAATTGCGGGATCTAGGGAGTGAAACGTAAGTCAGTTTCCCATCTTGTTACATAATTAATCTTTGGGCAAAGTCTCCATGAAATGTTCATAGTTGCAAAGAATGGATTTAGACGCACGTAAGTGGCCAACCCAGCGAGTCTCTATAAGATTTAATATGGAATGGCCTTCGTAATGTTGCTTAATTTTGTGCCGACGCACAGTGGGACGAACCATAGCAATAAATAAAAAATTCAAATGTAATAGCGGTACTTTTGAGTGATTGGTAAGTCATCACAAATGTATACAGGTTCTAACTGCATCAAAATTTTTTGCATTGACCAAATAGTTCAAAAGTTATAGAGCGGCAAACATTGATAAGTTTTATTTATTTTCTGGTGTTGAAAAGTCAAGTGATTTTAATTGCATTTCTTATTACTCCCTAAATTTTGTGTGCGGTAAAAATTAATTTAACTATGGATAATAACACTCGTCAAGGTATTTAAATTCATGTTTAATAAAAAATATATGTTTTTTGTGTTGTGTGTTCTTTTTATTCGTGATTTTCCAAGGGTGGGTAGAACAAAAAAAAAATAAAATATTTTTTGGCTTTAAGTAAGATTTTCTTTTTTTGGCCCAAAATGGCCTCTGGGGTTTTTATGGTTTTAAACTCAGTAAAGTGTCCCCTAAATGAATCAAGAAAAAAATCTTGCCCCAGTTTGCCCCTAGTACTTAAAATCACGATTTTTAGGTTTAACCCCCTGTGTCAAAAATGGCCAAATTTTCGAAACGTGGCTTGATAGTGCGATAACAAGTAAATTTGACAACGTGTATTTAAAAATTCAATAACTTCATGAATAAGAAGCGCCGACAGAAGAGTTGGAGGCTCAAATAAGGGAAGTTTCTAAATTTTGTTGCCTCAAGGTAAAGCAGAAGTGGGAGCTGTCTTGTAGAATACTCAATCGGTTCTTGAGCGCTAATGAATGATGTCTGAGTTCTAACCTGAATATACCTAAAGCTAAACTTGATTGCGTAAGTGATAACATCAGTTTAAAAAAAGAATTAATCCTTAAACCAAGATTATTATAACATTTAATCGATTTAATCCAAAATGATTGGTTTGAAATTATCATCTGATCCGCAGTTGTCACATTTCCGATCAAAAAGTACACATGTATCAAATTATGATCGAGATTTATGCCAATATTTATTATTGAATGATGCAGATCTTAGTTTTCCCGTAGAATTTAACCCGGACGACTTAAATTATACTTCCGAAATCGACAACGAATAAAAAGTGTTGTGTCTTTATTTTGTTATTTTCTTTACTGTTTGTTTATTCAAATAATAATGTTTATGTATCACTGACATTGTTAAATGTATTTTTCATAAACTAAAATTAAGTAAAAGTTGAGAAAAAAATAATAATAAAATGAAAATCCTAAAAAAAAAGTTCGCTGCTCAACTCTTTTAACTAAATTTTAATGAATTTCCTTGCTAAAACCTTTCTATTTATCTGGTTTTCATTTTTAACTCATAGATTTAGGTGTAAATAGACGTCTTAATGCAATTTCACCAGGTTTCTATCACTTAAAAACAAGATATGAGAAATGCCGATTTTCCCATACATTCGTCCCACTGTGCGACGACGGAAAAATTTAGCAATGTGTTTAACCTTAAAATATTTAAATAAATGTGAAGCACAGTGGATATCCAAAATAATCAAACCTGATCAAAAAATTGTTTCACCAGTTGGACACTTTCAATTGCTTTGATTATTTCCAAATGAAATTGATGGTTCAGACAGTAAAAATAGGGTTGGGGTTCGTTACGATACAAAAAATCGAAAAAAAAAACAATCCATAGGTGTTTTGAAAGGTCATCTCGAGTTTAACAATAGATAGTCACTCTTACTCACTTGTATCTTTTTGTTGACATAAATGTTGTGTTTCTAAGGCATGATTTGATTTCAAAAAAAAAAAAAGTTATCGTTAAAAATATTTTTGCCCCCCCACGCAAAACAGGGTTGCTACGGCACTGTTACCCACAATAGGCGCGAGACTGTTTTGGGAATCCATTTTTAATTTTATGTTTGTTTTTGTCTGTAAGATCCGAAAAAACAAGTGAAGTTGTCTTCGCTCAACTATCTATCATTTTATCCTGAGCAAATAGATTTAACTCAGAGCATGAAAATTTTTGCTCCGAAACACAAATTTTTTTTTTTGACAGCTCTGTAATCTGATCTGATCTGCTCAGAGGTAAAAAAGAAAAACGCCAAATGATTTTGCAAAGCAAAGGCCTATCTATAGCCCCATGAGCCATGATACACGTGACGCAACGAGCAAATTCTCTAAATTCTTTAATCCCTCTGAAACACACGTTTTCTCTACTGAAATTTATACCAAGCCGCCGCACAGTGGGACGACCATAGCAATAAATAAAAAATGCAACTATTTTAGCGGTACTTTTGGGTTATTGGAAAGTCATCCTAAATATTTATTTGTTCTTACTGCATTTAAATTATTTGCAAATGTGAACGGGTTCATTAGTTACAGGACCGCTAACAGTGACTTGTGCAAATATTTTCGAAGAAAGTTTAAAAACGTGGTTTTCATATCCAATTTCAAGTTTGTGTTCTATTTAATTTTGCGCTTACATTTTAATTAAACCATGGCTAATTATTTTGATCAAGGTATGAAAAATCATAAATTGCAATAAAAAAGTGTGTTTGTTTCTTAATTTTTTTAATACGAAGTGAATAGAAGAAGTCTAATTAGAATTCTTGAAAATAGTGTAAAGTTCGGGTTTAAGTAAGGTTTTCTAAAATACCCCAAAAAACCCCTCTGAGATTATTCCTGTTTTATGATGATTTGTGTGTCTACTAACTAAATTATGAAAGAAGTTTTGCGCAAATTTGCGCTTTCTAAATTATTGGCATTTTTGTAGGCTCATCTCCATCAATCAAAAATGGCGACCTACTGCAAGCATGGGTTGAAGCTGAAAAATCAGTGAAAATTCAAGCGGTATGTGAAAAAATTCGTGAGCTGTTACACCTGGAAGAGTCAACAGAAGAAGTTGACCTTGATATTCAAAATACTTTTGTCTAAAATTGAGACAAAAGTGGGAAAGTTTTCAAAGAAAACGTGACAAATTTATGTTCGCAAATGAAGGATGGCTAAATCTTAATTTGCAGCTGCCAGTTAACGTGGTTGCCCGTGTAATTGATACTACAAGTCAAGTCAACCGGGAACCAGCAGAGGAAGACCAGCAAAAAGCTTTGAAGAGTGTAGTGAACGTACGAAAAAACGTAGGGTTCAAGAACTAACTTCACAGCACAGTACAGAGGAACTTAACTAGCTATGCTGCAAAAATAAGTAAACGCTTATCAGATTCTGGTCCGCAAACATCTGATAAGACTTTAACTTTGCAGCAAAGTCTAGCACTGTACTTGGACTTGAATTTAACCAAGAGAAAGTATTCTCTTTTACGTTCTGTCGTCAACTCTATCCACCCAGATTGTTTTCCAAGTTACTACAAACTTCAAAAATATAAAACTGACCTTCTGCCTGAAATATCTGCGGTATCGGAAACCATTGCACAAGTCAACCTTCAATCATTATTGAACACAACATCAAAAAGCATTGTTGACATTTTGAAGACTAATCTGCCATCCATAGAGAATATAAGCTGTTCGTTCGATCTGGTTTGCGAATGGGGTTTCGATGGCAGTTCTGGTCACAGCAACTACAAGCAAACATTTGAAATCAGTGACAGTACGGACAGCTTCTTATTTGTTACTGCTTTTGTACCTTTAAAATTAGTGGATATTATCAATCACAAGGAAGTTTGGATAAATTCCCGACCAAGTTCGACTTTCTATTGTAGGCGCATAAAATTAATGTTCCAGAAAGAAAATAGTGCACTTATTAGGTTAGGTTAGGTTAAAGTGGCCGTCATGAATGTTAATAGACACACTTAGGCCAATCAAAGGCCCATTGTGATACCACATGAATCTAAGAAGGCTTTTCTTCGAAAGCTCATTGAAACCAATTAGAGTTCCTTACGAAACGTAGAAGATTAATTATATTAATGTGTTCGAGATCGTTTAGATCATTGTAGAAGTATCCCCCTAAGTGAATCCTACGTGCACTTATTACTTCCGAGCAAAGCCGCATGGAAGAAAGTATAGCAAATCTTCAAGATTTTCAAATAAATATTAACGGCAAAAATGTTAATATAAAATATACCATGCTAATGACGATGATGGATGCGCAATAAATACATTGAGTGGGACGAATGCAGCTCAAAACTGTTATATCTATGTGGAGCTAAACCTTCACAAATGAACCTTCTTTCTGTAGAAGATCGGACAACAAACACGGATAGTTACAGATTTGGCCTTTCATCTCTCCACTCGTGGATCAGATGCTTCGAGTGTTTGTTACACATCTCCTACAGATTGCCTTTTAGAACTTGGCAGATAAGTGGACCAGAAAACAAGGCTGCTTTTGGAGAAAGAAAAAAAAAATCAAGAAGATTTCAGATTGAAAATGGGATTACTTGTAGACATTCCCAAACCCGGATATGGAACAAGCAACGAAGGAAATACCGCACGTCGTTTTTTCTCAAATCCTGAATTGAGTTCGGAGATAACAGGTATGTCCATAAGCTTCTGGTTCATTCAAAAGATATAATATCTTTTTTCCATTTGCCTATTTGTTGGAAGCTCGACATAAAGAAATTCGAAAGACCAGATTGGAACATAGTCGAAAGTGCTCCAGAACAAATTCGATGATTGATTTAATTAATCATTTATTGATTTCTTCGGATCCGTTCATTTCAAACATTCGTTCCAAGAGAACCCATTCGTCTAAGGTAGACCCGGATATTGATCAATATCTAGTCAAAAATAATCCAGATGTGTCAACATTACCAATTGATATTGAGGATTTTGTTGAGACATCAAGTGATGAAGATTAACCAATTGCTACTTTTCTTGTTTTGTTATATTTAACAACAATAATTATTGTTTCGAGAATAAAAGCTGAAAAATAATATTTGTTGTTGGAAATAAAAATTGTTATTACTTTTCTTATTTTTAGATATTATTTAAAAACAAAATTACTCACAACGTTAAAAGAAATTAAGTTTAAATTACAAAAAAGAGTTCGCTGCTCAGCTCTTTTCTTCTGAACTTTGACGGAAAGGCCACTAACTGAGGAGTTTTGTACGCTATTTCAAGTTAATAGCGTAGATATTCATTATAAAAAGTGAAAACATGCAAAATAATTATGTTTCAGTCATTTAAACACGAGATATTAATTTCGCCGTTTTCCCCATACATTCGTCCCACTGCGCCGGCCGGCGGCGATGGCAAGCAACTTTTTCAAGTTTGGAAACTTGTTTGTTTCGTCGCATGGGGTCAAATCTGAAGAATACGGTTGATGGGAGATCAGTTCGTAGCCGTGACGATGGCGAAGGAGTGAGTCCGTGGTCATGGTAGACGAGCACTTTTTTCTGCACCTAGTGGGGCTGTTTTTTCTTCAATGCGCCGCCAGCCGCCACGCCGCGGCGTCGAAATCTTCCCAAAAATTCGTTCAAGTACAGCCCTGTGACCGTTTTTTTTCTTTCTCTAAGAAGTCTTTATTTATGGTTACTTTGTGAGTGCTTGAAAACGGTAGCCATTATCTTTCCGGCCGATGGAAAAGTGTTCAATTCACCGTTGTTCTCAGAGAAAAAAAATCTTGGGGCCATTTTCGGACCATTTACCCATTTTTGGGGCCACTTATTTTTTATTTGAAATAGGAAATAAGAAACAATTGTTTAATTTTTCATAACGTTTTATTAAAAAAAAAAAAAATTAGTATTAATTCATTTTAACATAAAAAGAAACTCAAGCAAAAGTGGACACGTAATTTTAAAATAGTTTTCTTATATCTAACTTATGCATATAACTTATCTAAAATAAAAAAAGGAATAAAATTTCCACAAGTGGAAGCTGCTAGGAAACTTTTATATGCAATCAATACAATCACGACCTCATAAAAGAGCCAGTTACGGTTTTGGGTTTTAATATTATTCATTGTCGAAAATACCCTTTCCGCACAGGCACTACTATGAGGTAATGAAAGTTGATAAATTGCAAACGATGAAATGTTCTTAAAAATAGTGTAAGTTAACAAACGCCAAATTTTTGTGCAGTGATTCCGCTTTCCGCATCACTGCTTTTTTTGCGATGCTGATGCTTATGCAGCTGATGCTGATGCGATGCTGATCGATTATTTATTTGACGTTAAAAAACACATTTTTTCTTCTATTTATTAATGATGGAAAAAACAAAAGAATCTTCAATAAATATTAACAGCCATATTAATAAAAAACGCCTAGTCCACTCTTAATCCATAGTCTAACTGGTCCATAGACTAAGCGTTAGTCCATGGCCTAAAATTTCTCATTAATACAAATAATTTGATCCAAGAATAGTAAAGTGACGTTTACCAAAAATTCCCCTTTGGGAATTTTTATTTTTGTTGATATTTGACAGCAAATTTGAAAATAAAAAAAATAAAAGAAAAAAAAATGAGTTTTCCACTGTTCAAAAAACATTGAACCTGAAAGACCTTTCAGAGCTACATAAAGAGGCAGATGACAAGGAAAAACACCTCGAAGACCATCACAAACACGAGCAGAAGGTACAGGAGTTGGAGAACGTTATTGCCATATGGGCTGACGTTTTTAAAGCTTCTCTGGAAGAATTATCAACTTAAATCAAACCGAAAATGGAAACAGAAGAATTGAATGAAACACATGAATTAACCAACACTGCATTTTGTCTGTCATTAAGTATTTATTGGGGTCTGACCGATCATTCGTGGTCGAATAGTTTCGGATCGTTTACGTATTCAATGTTCTTGTGGTAGTAGGGCATCATAGCACAGTTCTGTGTTTGAATAATTGCTTTTCGACTTGGTCCTGCTTTGCATTGCACAGCCCAGTTATGTGTCTGCCGTAAATTCCACCCGTGTTTTTTTTTTAATCCTCACATAACACATCCATAGGATTGTACCTCGTTTTTTTCCTTTATCTAACTATCGAAGGCTGGTAGTTAATGAAATTCCTATCGATTTAAAAATTTATTTATTTAAAACAAAAATCAACAATTCACACAGACATTTATTGTCATTTATTTTTTTTTCTTTCACGATTGACATATTTCTTGCTTAGTCCTTTGCTAATCCACCTCTCAAGGTGGACTAAATTAGTAAACGTCACTTAAGAGAAAATTTATTTTATTACTAGCATTTTCCACTAGTCCGCAAACTAAGAGTTAGTCTTTCGGTAGTCTATGGCCCTTAGTAATAAACATAAGTAAAGTCGGTTTGAAAGTCACTTTTTGTTAGATTTAGAAAAGCTGCTTTTAACATTTCGTAGTAACAGTTCAAATTTAACATAAGTCTAATTCTTCGCAATCATTGTGACTCTTTCGTTATTGTGAACTGAAAAAAAAGAACTGCTGTCACTTTTGAAGTTGACAAATTCGCAAAACGTATTATGGTGAACTTCGCGCCTACGTCAGTTCTCTCAAAACTCTATTGTAATTCCATCATTTTAAATTTGATACAGGTGAGCTGCTTCTAAGCATATTTTTAGTTTAGAATTGAGATGTGTGTTTTATATACTACAGATTTTTTGTTAAAATCGAATTTTGGCTAAATTGGGTTCTATTACTAAGGGCCTATGTTTATTAATTTGGCTGTAAGTTTCTATATAATTGCTATTATTATACTTACTTTTCGTTTTCCTTCTCCATATTTGCAAAACAATATATGGAATCAAAAACTAATCAGTCTGTAGCAGTGATGCTTTTTTGTTTACTTTTTGCGCATCAGTTTGCAATAGTGAAGAGTTGACGAGAAGAATGATGCATCATGACTGCAGTGATGCGTTTATGAACTTACACATATTCTCCATTAAAATTTTGCTTGTCTTTTAAAGCCGCCCAAATTCAATTAGATCGACGACGTCCCTTTCATGAGAATTTATTTCTTCAACAGCGTTTTGCAATTCTATTATAATATTTTCTGTTGAACATTCAACCAGGTTTGTAAAAGTCTTTAACAAAAACATTTTCTCAAATTCTAAGGAAATTCCTTTGAAATCATTTTTTTTTACATATAAATAGTTAGGATCAACTGTTCTAAATGCCGACAATATTTATTATTATTGTTATTGAACCGTTTTTGAAATAGTGAAACCAGCTCAATGTTGTCAGTCTGAATAGTTTTAAAAAAATTAGCTGTTCCGATTCTGATAAGTTTTCAAAAACCCCATCAGAATCAGAACCAAAATTTTTTACACTGACTGCAGACTGGAGACAGAAGAAGAGAACGCGGGAAATAAAAGAAAATAATTTGAAGTGCGAAAAATGTAATTTATTATTCATATTTTCTTAATAAATTTCTGTTTTGAATTAAATTTATCTTTTTTTAAGGATTTTTTTGGATTTTTGTCTGATGTTTATGAACATTCAGTGACTTACTTAAAATTGTACCAAAGCAGACCTGCACGCGTTCTGCAGAATTATGCAACAAAGTAGAAAGATTATTGTACTAACGCAGATTTCCGACGTTTATGAAAACACCCATATTCTTCTCTTACAAAATGTCTTAGAATAATACTAATTCTTTTTGTATATCTTCTGATAATGTGTTTATCCTTGATATTTCACTTTGGAAATGAAGGTTAGGATCCGTAACAAGATTTAAAATATATTAAAAAAAAAACAAAATACATTTTGAAAACAAGGCTTTTTAAACATTCTGAACTCGATCTTCCCTTTTCATTTTTGTCTTCGAACACAACTCACAACTGTTATGAAGAAGTGTTTCAATGCAACCCAATAAGTGGCAAAATAATCAGATACTTCATAAAATGAAAACCATCTAGTAGCGACAATTTTTTTTTTTTTTTTAATTAAAATATTCTTGAAATATTTTTAGTTCGTCCTGCCTTGTGGAACTGTGTTTGAAAAATAAGTAAACTTCGTGAGGAAATGAACATATTTGTTGAGGCAAAGTGCTACAAGCACATTCTGCACATTTATGTATGGAATGTGAGGTGATGTGATTTGATTTGTCTCAATTAATTTGTTTGAATATGGTAAGTATACGCCCAGGTGAACCGGATTTTCTATTTTATTCGTAACTAAAATATAAATTGAATACGATGTTTCCTTATTTATGTGGATAATATATTTTGTTTTTGCTTTTTGAGATGTCTCGACATGGGCAATTAGCACATGCTATCAGCACATGCCGAGACACAATAAATGAATAATATTGTAATGATGTTATACCATAAAGCCAGTTCCTACATTTCGAGGTTCACAGAAACAAGTTTCATATTTTCCGGTCAATAAACGTTAAAATGGCTTAAATCTGACTTGTATTTTAGACATGTCCGCAGTTTTCATGTTTGGTTTCATAACAGCCAATAGCCAAATTAATAAACACAGACTAGCAAAGGACTAACTCTTAGTCTGCGAACTAGAGGAAAATGCTATTAATAAAATAAAATTTCTCTTAAGTGACGTTTACTAATTTAGTCCACCTTGAAGGCTGGACTAGCAAAGGACTAAGCAAGAAATTTGTCAATCGTGAAAGAAAAAAAAAATAATAATAATAAGAAATTTCTGTATGAAAATATATTGTGTCAAATCTGATAGAACTAAAATAATAAAATCAAAAATTTGTTCTATATATATGTATGTCTCAAAGGATAGCAACAAGAATGAGAAATTGGCACCATATTTCAGGGCATAAAGGCGCCAAATGTTCTTTTTTTTGTTAAAATTTTTTGGTTGGGTGAGGGGATGAAATTCGAAAAGGCAATGCGAATGAAAATATGTATATACATATGTACATATGTATATCAATTTTGGACTTTTTTGAAGGAGCTTAATTATTGCATACAGCCCTAGCCGCTTGGTCGAATTCAAAGAATTCAAGCCCCATGCACAATTTAGGCAACAATTTAATAATTCATTACCACTTTATTGATTGGTAGGTTGTATGTAGCAGAGATTAAAATGAGTCAAGTATTGTTTGTAAGTTTCGGGTATTTACTCAAAAAAAACGAGTTTGAACAAACTGAGTCAACGCACAAGCAAGTAATTTCGAGTTTTTTTATTCATGAGTAAAATTATTTACAAATCATCCCTCATTTCAAACGAGTTTTCTGGTTGAAAGTAAGATCGCTTGCAATCACCACTCAATTATTCATGGCGCTTGTAAGTAAATCGAAAAATAATGTTTGGTTTGTTTGAGATTTGTGTGCTGTGTGGAAATGTAGGTAATCTATGGCAAGGAGGTTTATCGTTTATCGTTTATCGTTGACTTGTTTCATTCTCAATTTCTAATATCTATCAGGGTAAAATTTGTCGAATAAAATAGATAGGATACGAATAGAAATAATAAATCCACATATTTTGATTATTTTGATTTTTTGTGATCAAAACACCATTGTAAAATGTCAACAGGACCTTGTGCATGGGTTTCAATATACATTAGGATTTCATGAGCAAATGAATCCGCGTTGTCAGTTGAATTTTCTCCAGCAAAAAAATGAATAATTATGGACTTGTAATATCTTCAAACAAGTTTACGGATTGAAAGTAAAATCGCTTACAATCACCATTACATTATTCATGGCGCTTGTGAGTAAATCGAAAAATAATGTTTGGTTTCATAGCTTAACCTTACAATGTTCATTCATACCTCAATTTTTGTTTTATTACTCAAATTAAAATAAGCCAACATCCCACACATCCCACCCTAGAAAAGGATTACATAATATCCAGAAAGTAGTAGGTAGCTTGTTTATAGGTAGAAGGTCAGATATGTAATAAAAACATTAACAATATTTTAAATATCCTTACAAAACTGCATTCTCTACCAACCGGAAGCAGGTATTCCCACGACATAATCTTCGTCAATCACTATTTTCTATTAAGGGAGATATTCAAACATACGTAACCTATTTTAATGTATTCATTAATAAATCCTTTCTTTAATTAATGTGAAAAATAATCTTTCCAGTGTGGATTATTGTATTTATGACTGGAAATCCGGCCACCTAACTCATTTATAAATATTTCTATTCATTAAATTACAACCCATACAAAGCCTGCATCTTTCATTTTTTTCTGCGTAGAGAAAAAAAAATTTGAAACGTCCAATCAATTTTACCCGAAAACTCAAACATGTTTGAGTAAGTACAAGCAAGCAAACTGCTCGTGAATCAATTTGACTTGAAATGATCGAAAACGAAAAATATTTACGAGTTCCTTCTGCTTGCTTGGTTTGACTTACAAGCCTTTTTATTTATGAGTCAAATTATTCATAAATAAGGGTTGCAATCGATCGAGTATGAACAAGCACACAAGAAAAAGTTGGATGTGTTCGAACTGTTCAAACATACTCATTTTAATCTCTGGTAGGTAGGTAGCAGAGATTAAAATGAATACGTTCAAATATATTCAAATACATCACAAAATTACTCAATTATCGCTCAGACTTGATCATTTTCCACCCCTTTTCACAAGCAAAGTGCTCACAAGCATTTTTGCTCAGACACATTCAAATGTTTTCGAGCAAGCAGAATGAGTATATTATATTCACAAGTCCTTTTTGTTTTTTTCACTCACAAATAAAAAGACTTGTGAGCTGAATATTTGTTTGAACTTACTTGAACATATTCAAATAGTTTGAATACTCAAATATATTCAAACGATTAGTATATTCAAACCGACTGAGTATATTCAAACCGTCTGAGTATATTCAAATGTTCAAACAGATTGAATAATTGTGAACTTGGATGAATATTTTCTACCTTGATTCTAGAAAAAAAAAATTAGGTTGATTATGAATGAGGACTTGTTTATTGTAAGTTTTTTTTTGTTTTTTGTTTTTTGTTACAATGTGCATAATGAAATAAAGGATTTATCAATGAATGAGCGTTGGTTAGGTATATAATATAATGGTATGAATATGAGTATGAACATAAATATGCACATAACGTAATTATATACTGAATGTTTTAGATTGACGTGAACTATTGAAGGAGAATTTGTTTATTTTTTTTTTTAATAGTTCCGGCCATACAAAAATTAAATGGATTACAATTATAAAAGTATAACCGACATAATATGCAGGTATGTTAGGTAGTTAGGAAAATGTGTTTTTGTTGCATTTTAAGGAAAGATTTTAAATTTTAAATAATATATCAGAGGGTTAATGAATGGTAACCAAATGGTAAATGTATGAGTAACTCTTGGAAAATACGTTTTCGTATTTCATAATAGCAGGTAGTTAAAATTCAGCGACAGATTAGCATTGATTGGGTAAGTTCTTAAATACTGTGTCCTTTGTGAATGTGTACCTGCTATAGATGCATTACGCATTCATATACAGTTTTTTTTACCCACCATAAAATTAGCGACGATGCACTTTATTAAATACTGGAAAATTTCATTCGATCTTTGACTTCAGTGGTGTATAGACGTGTTTATTAAGCCTTAGTAGTGAATTTAAAATAGCAAGTTATACCTAATAATCTAACTAAAGCCAGTGTTATCTATAAGTGTCCGATAGCGCAGAGGTTAACGTATCGGCTCTTTAAGTGAGAGGTTGTGGGTTCAATCCCCACCAGGGCGTGCATTTTTTTTTTCATAACCATTCTTGGTTATGATTAACCTGATTAAAATGAACAATAAGCCGACAGGGGCATCGAAAGATGCTTCTGTTAAATCATCCGATGGGAGATTAGCGGTAGAAAACACCGCAAGTAAGGAAGAAGTTAAGAAGAGGAGGCGGAGTCAAAGAGCAAAGCCAAATTCGGACAACAAAAGGCAAGCCACCACCTCACCCAAGCTGCAAGCTGAGGTGGATGACATTAAAAGAGCAGCAAAAACAACGGCAACAAAAAAAATCCAACGACAATTGGAAGAAGATTCATGTTCTGACGATTCTATCGAGTACATGTCCGGAGAAGGGGAGGGACTGTACAGGTCCGGCGGCAGCAATAAATTAGATGGGCTCTCCACCGATTTCACTGACGAGGAGGTAGAGGAAGTCCTCCTAACCAAGCAGGCCAGCATTGATAAATGCGAGAAAATGCTTAATACGCTTAAAGAGGAAATTAAGCCCCTTCTACAACGCCTTAAACAAAAACAAGAGACGCGCCGGCAAGAAGAGGCAGCGGATTTAAAAAAGAGGCAACTGCAGAGGGAGCAGCAGCAAAGCCAAAAACAACAACCACAGCAGCAAAAACAACAACAACAACCACAGCAACTGAAACCGCAAAAGCAAGTTGCTACTAACAACAACCAACAACAAAAAGAGAAGCCTAGACCCAACACAGGGGCGGCACAATCAGGCCCCAGCTCATCGGGGGCCCCCAAACCAATGGCGGCAGCAGCACCAAAGCTGCCCGCAGCATCAGATGCAGTACCAGCTGCAGCACCAGCAGTACTACTAGCAGCAGCACCAACATCAGCACCAGCAGTAGCACAAGCAGCAGATCAGGAAGCATCAACATCAGCAGCAGCGGTACAGCAACAGCAGCAACAGCAACAACAGCAGCAACTCCAGCAACACCAGAAACAACCACGGCAAAAGTCCGAGAAAGTGCCACCAATAAGGACGTACAAGGTCGACCTACAGGACATAAAACAGGTATGTAAGTCGGCCACGGATAATAAATTTTGCATTAAAATTATAAATGAAAAACAGAAGCGGTATTCGGTCCAATGCTTCACATTGGCCGAATACAAACTAGTTAAAGAGTATCTGAAAGAAGCCACTGCTGAATTCTTCAGCTTCACTCCTAGGAGTGAAAAACCGAAGACGGTCCTTTTGAAGGGCATCAGTTCCTGCACGGAACCAGAAGAGCTCCTAGCTGAGCTCCGTCAGAAGGCCAGCGATGACCTCGAATTCATCGGAGTCAAGCCTTTCTCTACGGTTAGGTCCAGACGGGAGGGGCATAAACTGCCAATTTTCATAGTTACTCTGTCGCCCCAAAGTAGACTGGAGAGTCTCAGGAATATTACTGTCCTAGACTACCAGGTCATACACTGGGAAAAATTAATGAGGCACGACGACATGCTACAATGCATGCGCTGCCAAAGGTTCGGTCACGCTGCAGCCAACTGTGGAATGCAGGAGCGCTGTGTGAAATGCGCCGAAACCCACAATAGGGGGGAATGTAGGCTAGGGACTGAGCGGGTTGAAGACATGACCCAGCTCAAGTGTGTTATCTGCGGGAACGAGGGGCACCCTGCAAATTATCGGGGCTGTCCTAAGGTCCAAGAGATACGGGACAAACAGGCCAGCCAAAAAGCCGCAGAAAATCGACCCGTACGACAAGCTCCGACAACAAATTCACTCGTGAGACCCGGTGTTTCTTACGCAAGATCTGCGAAAGGAATGGGTAAAGCGAGACAGGCTCCACCACCGGTCGCCCCACAGGCCCAAGAGCCTAAGGCGCCGGAGGTGCAGCCAGACATTCTGTCCTTGTTGCTGAGCATTCAAGGCCAGTTGGCAGGACTGCAAAGTCAGATCGTGGAGCAAGCCGGAAGAGTAGATAAACTCTACTCTATGATGGCTGGCCCAGCGCATCTTCAGGGTTAAGGGCGCGCTGCCGAAGACGCGCCTTAGGATCCTAGGTTTGAATGTGAATTCATTGATTAGGATCGAACGTAGAGCCAATTTGTTCCAGCTGTTAAAAGACCAAAGTCCTGATGTGTTTATGGCTAGCGAAACCAAGCTAAACCAGAAACATAAACTGACTAACAACAATTACAATATCGTAAGAAGGGATCGACCCGACTCTACTCAAGGAGGCGGTGTTGCCATCTTCATACGAAAGGGCATTAATTATAAAGTCATATACAATAATGATTTGCGAAAGCTCAGGACGCTAGAAGTTTGCGTCGTATGCATCTCTCTCACTCAAGGGAAGCGGATGTATATGATTGCGGCTTATGCGGCTGAAGCTCCGCAGGCTACTATCTTTATTTCAGAGCTCGAGATTCTTTTCAGGGTACTAAAACTGAGCTTGGAAGAAAACTACTTCGTTATGGCCGGAGATTTGAACGCCAAACATGAAGATTGGGGAAATCAAACTCATAATCCAAGAGGTAATCATCTTTTTAATTTGATGAATCTTCACAGTGTTGAATATGGTGTCGACCTGCTGGCTACTGAAAGGCCATCGTTCCCAAGGAGCGGTTCCTTCCTAGACCTTTTGCTGTACGATACCAGACTGACAATTACGGACAAAGTGGGTAATCACCCTCGAAACTGTTTACAGACAGTCGAGTACGACAGTGACCACTGCGGGCTCGCTGCTGTAATTCAGATTCCGAACGAGCTTGTGGAATTGGATGAATTCGTTCCAACGCATTCTTACAATTACGGTAAGATGCGATGGCCGCGTTTCACCCAAGTCCTTGCAAGAGAACTTCGTTCGAGTGACATAGCCCCACCAAACAACAGAAACTTGACAAATACAGAAATCGACCAACACCTTGAACAGATGGACAACATAATAAAACGAACAATGGAACGGACAATACCGAAGTACAAGGAACGCGACCAAAACAACGTCTACAGTAACGCGACTATAGACGCACTACACAGACAGAAAAGCGGACTACTGACAAGACTGAAAAACTTGTACAGACGATTTACAGACCCGAACGACCTGGAGGTTAGGACACTGAAGTCGTCGATTAAAAACGTCAACACCCTGATCAAGGAAAACTACAGGTTATCTATTAACTTGTATTGGGACAAGAAAATTCGGGCCGTTAACTCTAGCGACCCGAGTATGTTCCCTAAGATTAATAAAATATTTAGGTCCAAGAATCAGAACGACCTTCCGTGTCTTAAGCTCCAGAGAACAGTAGAGAACAGAGACGTACTTCTGACAGCGCAAATCGATCCTGAGGAAGCCGTCTTGGACGATGACTTCTTTGTGATTGAAGATCCGCAAGAGAAAGTGGAGACAGTTGGTGCTGCTTTCCAGCAAGTGTATAAGGTGAATGCTTGCACTCGCCCGAACCACGACCTGGAGAACAGAGCCTTACTTCATCACTTCTACCTGAGAAATGATATTACGCAATGGCGATCCGAGAACCGTGGTTTTACCCGGTTTGATGACGACTTCTTAGCAAACGCTATAATCGCCGAGCGAACGGGCCCAAGTCCCTTGCTCATCACGAAGGTAGAACTCCAGCTCATCTTCGATTCAATAAAGAATAAGAAGTCAGCAGGTGTCGACGGTATATCCAACATTGTACTAAGACACTTACCGATTGAAGCCATCGACATTTATACCACTCTGTTCAACAACGCGCTGAATAATGCATATTATCCAGTGCGTTGGAAGACAGCTGTAGTTCATCCTCTCCCGAAAAAGGGAAAGGACAACTCCAATCCTTCAAATCTCCGGTCAATAAGTCTCCTTCCAAGCATCAGCAAGGTATTCGAAAAGGTAATCAATAGGGCACTGGCTGAGTGGGCTGCGGACAACAGTATAATTCCGGATAATCAGTTCGGGTTCAAGGCAGGACATGACACTATTCATGCCGCGTCTAAGCTCGTTTCTGATATCCAATGGAACAAGTCCAAGAAACAATGCACGGGTGCTGTTCTGGTGGATTTAGAGAAGGCCTTCGACACCGTATGGTTAGAAGGTTTGTACCTGAAACTCACCAGACTAGGCATCAGTAAACCACTGTTGTATATGATTTATGATATGCTCAACGGTAGGAAGTTTGTTGTCAAAAGTGGCAATGTAACTTCTACCACCATCTTTGAAATTAAAAACGGTCTTCAACAGGGAGCGGTGAACTCGCCGATCCTCTTCAGCATTTACACCAGCGATCTGATAGGTAGCTTAACTAACGCAATTGCGTATGCCGACGACCTGATTGCGTACAGAACGGCTCGAAAGGTTGAAGTTATTAGAATTCTCTTGCAGCGTGACTTCGAGAAGATTCAGCGATACTGCGACGATTGGAAACTGAAAATAAATGTCCAAAAGTCGGAGACAATTTTGTTCCGGACTCCGTTGGCTAAAGCCTCGCGAGATACGTGTAAGAATTGGCGCAAGATGGTCATTGTTGATCCTCACGGACAGCCATTGACGAACAAAAGTGTAGTGAAGTACCTCGGTATCTGGTTGGACCAGTTTCTGTATTTCGACAGACATATAGATGCTGCTCTGACTAAGGCCAGAGGAGCCTTCGCTCTGACGAAACGGCTGTTTTGCAGCAGTCGGCTTGACCCCAGAGTGAAGGTAATTTGCTACATGGCCCTCATACGGCCGATGATCGTTTATGGATGTCCAGTGTGGTTCAATATTGCCCCTTCCCAAATGGAGAAGTTTCGGGTGTTCGAGAGGCAGTGTCTTCGGCGCTGTCTCGGTTGGTATCGGACACCCGAATCTTCTTATCTGCACTATTATTCAAACGAGGTTCTATACAACGGCGCTCGAATTAATAGAATTGACAATTTCGTGATAAAACTTGTTCGGGGCCATATTGCGAGAGCTATGACTTCGACCAACAACCTGATTTTCGGGCCGTTCTATCCGAACGACAACTACTTCGACAATGCACGATTGAGCGGCTTCATCCCACCAGAGGCATTCCTCTATCTAGACCAGTGCGGCATGATACAGGATAGATTGGCAGTACCGCTTATCTACCACGTCAGGCGAAGAACCGTAGACCGGCGGCTTCTGTATGAACGAGGCATCCTCGCTCGTGATGGAGCGGAGCTGCTTCGGTTCAGTAGGGCTGTGTCCGAAAAGGACCGTTTTGATAGGGTGAAGCAGGAGAACCAGTTTTGGTGGCTTCAAACTGCATATGACAATGGGTAATCCGGGATGGGGTATTTTTGCCTTGGCCGGCTTACATACTTGTTTTAGTCTTAGGTTTTAGGTTTAAGTAGAGCAGGATTGGTGGCACCATAAAAAAAAAAAGTAAAAAAAAAAACAAAGAAGTGAATAAACAAAAAAAAGAGATATTAAAAGTACATTTATACAAAAAAAAAAAAAAAAACAATTACAAACTCCAACAGGAGAACATACAAGGACATAGTTGTTTTGCCGCTGTGGTTGTTCTAGTTTTAAGTAGTTTATAGGTAGATTAGGTAATTTTAAGTTTTATTTTAAGGACCTTAGTTTGTAAGTTAACCACTCAAAAAAGTTAATGTCATTAGTTTTTTTTTCAATTTTCTAATAAAAAAAAATATATATATAATGAATTAAAATGAAATAAACGTAGTTCGTAGGCCGAAAGGCATTAATTTTAAGAAGATACATGAATTGCTTAGAGCGCCCGATTAGGGCCAGTAAGTTATATATAAGTAGAATTAATTAGGCTAGTTTCCATTTTTGTCTAGCATGTAAGTAGATTTAAGTTTCAAACAATAAAAAAAATGAATTTCGGAAAAAAAAAAATACTGGAAAATTTGAATGTCCGTGGTCAAGTTGTTTGTTGATTGGCAGTATGTAACATAAAAGTGTTAGGTAATTTAAAGATCGTCAATGAAGGAGAAGGAGGTAAAAATGCATTTATGTTGTTTGTGGATGCGAATTTGAAAAAAAATGTGTTGTTATTCGCGGTTATAGGTACTCGTATATCACAAAAAAGGTTAATCTTTGAAAAAATCCTGCAACATCAGCCCCATCAGAAGGAGCTTTATCCCTAGCCGGAAACATTATCACCGAAAAACGAACCAGGCTAAATCCAGAAACAGTAAATGATTTGATCATGTCTTATTCAAATCTTAAGATTAACAAAATTTAATTTTTATAATGTACTTACATATCTTTATATCTAACATTTTAATTTTTTTCTCATTTGCTGTGATTTTATTTCCTTAATTTGATTTGTACCTTCTTTGAGTTTGAATCATTAAATAAAAAAAACTGTTTTATCCCCTTTAAATCGTTGTCACTTTTTTATCTAAACAAACAAAAAATCATCCAACTTTTTATATTGTTTCTCCTTTTAAATCAAACCGCACCATCAAATAGACAAATCACAAACAGATACCTACAATCCTTACGCTTGGCAAGAACCCTTGCCTGCTCATGAATAGCTTGCTTGTTCATGAACATTTTGCTCACAGAAACTCAGTTCAAAGTTATTCAAACTCATTTTGACTTGAAAACAAAAATACTCATTTGTATTCATTTGAAAATAGGGGTTGCTCAGAGTTACTTGATTCATAAATAAAAATGTTCAGGTTTACTTGCTTGTGCGTTGACTTAGTTTGTTCAAACTTGTTTTTTTCAAATAAATACTCAGTATTCGTGAGCAAGCTTGATTCATTTTAATCTCTGGTAGGTAGGTTACAGTGGCTGCAGATTTAGAATCCACACACTTAGGCCAAAAGGAAAGGCCCATTGTGATACCATGAATCTAGAGAATTACTTCTTACTAGTCGAACCATTTTGAGCTTTTTATAAAGCGAAGAAGATATTTGATATCCTTATTAGCTAGTTCACTGGTGTTATCATAAAAGTATTCTCCCAGATGAAGTTTGCGTCTTAGTGAAAGAGCAGGGCAAGTGCAGAGAAGGTGAGAGATTGTTTCCTCTTCTTCCTCATCCATACAGCTCCTGCAGAAGTCATTTGAGGCTACACCAAGTCGTATTGCGTGTCTGCCTATAAGACAGTGTCCCGTAAGGACACCTATCAGGGAGCTAATATGAAGTCTGCTTTGAGATAACAAGTCTTTAGAGCGCTTTAAGTCCAGTGAAGGCCATATGAGTTTCGTAGCTGCGCACGTTGGTAAATTGTGCCACCTGTAGTTTGTTCTCGTTAAAGCTGCTTCTTTTAGCAAAAGTTTACATGTAGCTATCGGTATACCTATCTTCTCCCTTTCAGGTGAAATAGGTATGACGGTTCCATTTTTAGCGAGTTCATCGGCTCTACAATTTCCTTCGATGTCTCTGTGACCCGGCACCCAACAGAGGTGAATGTTAAATTGCTGCGCCATCTCCATCAGAGACGATCGGCAATCGAGGGCCGTTTGAGATTTGGTTGAGACACCATCGAGAGATTTAATAGCAGCCTGACTGTCAGAGAAGATGCGGATATCAGAAGTTGATATCACGTTTTCTCTTAGCCAGGAGAGAACCTCTTTGATCGCTAAGATTTCCGCTTGGAAGACGCTACAATGATTGGGAAGGCGGAATGAGATGCTTAGATTAAGCTTTTCTGAGTACACACCACTGCCAACTCCATCACTTGTCTTGGATCCATCTGTATAAATTATTGATTGGCAAAAAGTTAGTCTCAAATTTAAACACTTGGGGCAGCTGTAGTTGCCGTTGCTGGGACCAAACGTTAACCAATGCGGGAAGACCAAATGGTGTCTCGATGTAGCCCACAGCTCCAACAACGAACATTGGTGGAGTTTCCAAGACAGTGACGGTTTCAACAACTTCCTTCTTGTTGATCTTGGATCCAGGACGGTCAGCTTCTCGAACAATGTGAGTCATAACGGCCTTGTAGCCAACAAAACATGTTAAATGCACGGGCTTTCATCATCTTTGGGGAAAGCCTTAACCTTACCACGATGTCTAGCTGCACGCTTCTTCGGGTAGAAAGCCATGGAAACATGGCAAGGTGCCGAAAACTTACGATGAAATAAAACATTTTTTTTTTTTTTAAATTTTCAAACTTGTCAAATATCAACAAAAATGAAAATTCCCAAAAGGGAATTTTTGGTAAACTACTATTCTGGGATCAAATTATTTTTATTAATGGGGGCGCGAAATAAGGCCCCAGGAAAAAAGGCCCCCAAAAAAAATGAAATAAGGCCCCAAAAAAAAGCACACAAAACAACAACAACGAAATTTCTCAAATTTTGGGGTTTTCTTTCATTTTTTGGGGGCTTTTTTTTATTTTCTTTTGGGGCATAATTTCACTTTGAAATGAGTTTTGGGGCTTAATTTCATTTTAGTTTAAAAACTATTTGGGACTTTATTTCATTTTTCAAAATTAACATGAGAATGCATTACCAAGTTTGTCTAATCGAGGACCCAAAGCTTGTTAAAGCTAATTGTGTAATTTGTGAGGATTTGCGGGCAAATATTTTGCTGTTGCCTTGTTAAAATCTTAAGATTTGCAATGAATGCAACAAAAATTCCAGCCGAATCCATTGCAGATGGACAGGAGTGTCCTTGTTGTAGGGAAAATGTTCAAGGTACAATTCAAGTATTTGTTTAAAAGTTTGTGGTGACATCACCTTAAATAAAGTTATGTTATGAAAAAAAAATTTGTTACCTATTCCTATTTTCGCAGCAAGGTACAACTACGGAAAAAATTTTGCCCAAAAGAGAATCAATTTGGGGTGTGAAAATAAAAAAATTCGCGCGAATTTTCACACCCCAAATTGATTCTCTTTTGGGCAAAATTTTTTCCGCTCGCTTCGCTCGCTAGCAATTGCACCTGCTGTATTTTGTTTCAAACTACAATTTTTATAACATATTCAGTGGCGTAGCAAGCCCGCATATAGGCGTGGGCAAAGTCTTATCCGCGAGGCCCTTTTCATGCACATAAATATTATTTACCTTGAGCTATATTAATATAATATTAATCTTCTCGAAATTCTTCTCAATGAATATTTTGTTCTGCATTAGGGTATAATACTGAAAAAAGTGAAAGCGGGATCTATGGGGGATCTAAAATCGAAAAGTCATAGTTTATTGGGGACCAATATTTAAAGCTTGTCTAGTGACTTGTGAGTGAGAAATTTCTTTTCCAATATTTTCACTGCGGCGTATACTTGTTATTTTTCAGAAAATTAAAAATGTAATTAAAATAAAAGTAGTTCTCTAGACGTTTAGAATAAGGGGAGATTTTCAGTTGTTAATTTTTGACCATCAGTGTTATCTTGGGTATCATAAAGCCCAGTGTCCTGCGCGCGTCAGTATTTTTCCGAAAATTGTGAGCTGTGTTTTCAGTGAAGAATATTCTTTTGTATTGAAGTATTTGAATATGTATCATACCCATGTATAAGGTATCGATCTTACAGTGACGAAATAAAAATACATATGAATAAAAATAATAATAACAAATTATTAGGTGTATATTTTCGAAAATTTTGTGGTTAAGGTGTAAGATCCCCAGAGTGCGGTAGCTGTTAGAAAAAATAAGTGCAGTTAAATATGTGTTTTTTTCTATAAGATTTTAATGAATTTTATTTCATCTTTTGAACTTTGTTTTTATGGAATAAAAATATGAATAAAAAAATAAATAAAATAAAATTTAAAAAGAATTAGAACATAATTTTTTTATTTTTTTGTTGCAGTGCGAGTTAGAACAAATAAATAAACTCAAATAATCATTATTCCTTCCGAGTCTTAGACTTAGGGACGACTTAAATAAATTTTTATGCTTTTTGGCTAAGAAAATTTTCTTTCACCGGAATAATTTGTCGCTGGAGTGCATAATGACATGCGAAGAGGTTTGTCCAATCTTAGTATAAATATTATGCAAACTCGGTTTTCGCAGAAACATAGAAAGACTTCCCAATGATTCAAAATCTGGCTTTACCAAAATCAAAGTTGATCTTTGCTTGGATTATAAAAAGAAAGGTCCAAACCAAAACTACAATTAATTGGTTGAAGAGGGAGGTCTTCGACCATCTTAATGAGAAAAAAAAATATTGAAAACAATTTCTTCGATTTTTTGCGATTGATTGGCTTTAAAATGGCCGTAACGTATTTATTTCTCTAATGGAGAAAACTGAATTGAGAATTATAGTTTGTTTTTGTGTTATTTAACACTGCAGTTAGGCTGCGTCCGTCAATTCCATTTATGTTGTTTGAACAACGATAGCAACTTAGAGGTGCTTCCACTAATGGCTTTTTCCGTCAATTCCTTTGTTTGGCTGGAGTTATAGCTATTTCACGGGTGCCAAGCCGATCATCAGACTCCTTTATTAGTGGTGCTGTCTAGTTATTTTTCATATTAATCGAAAAACTTTTTGAGTTCACTTTAGGACTTGAACCAGCTAGTTGGTGGAAGCACCTCTATAAGTTGCTATCGTTGTTCAAACAACATTAATTGAGAACTATTTTTCATTAATGATAAGATAAAATCATGATTCGTCAGCATTGATAAGATAAATCTACCAGCTTTAAAATTTTCCGCCCTAGGCTCAAGCCTACTCAGCCTATATGGGTACTTGGCAAGAGAATTAAATTCAATATATCTCAATTCATATCGGAACAAATTTTGTTTTTTGCAATAAAAAAAACTTCATAAAATCTCATGTAATTTCAATTAAGTTTGCAAATTATAAACTTTCGTTTACAAACGAAAAGTATTTTTTAAACAAATAGATTCGAATGTGATGTGAAGTTATAACCGAACAGTTTTTTTTTTAAACTAGAGCGTGTTAGTTGGGTCAAATTAAAACAAAATCGTACGAATGAGAGGGGGGGGGGGGTTATATTTTTTCGGGAGGGCCAATTTTCTAAAAGATAGAATTTTGTAGGGATTTTTGAAATAGTAGCGTATGTTTCATTGGAAGTGTTTCAATACGTTAGTTAATATTTGATGACCATTCATATTATTCCAATAGGGCGGCGGCAGCTTCGCGCGAGGCCCCTGCAGGCGCGAGGCCGTGGGCGGTTGCCCCACTCGCCCACGCCTAGCTACGCTACTGAACATATTACACTGATTTTGGAGTTAAGGTTTAATAACAAAACAGAGTAAATGGTTCTTACGTGTTCAACATGGACTATGAAATCAATAATTAGATTTTTAGATATATGCTGGACTTTCTATCAATAAAAAAAGGTCTTTCTGGTGGAGCCATCAATGCAATTAAAACAACTCAGTAAAATGAAAGTGGGTTCAAGTATAGTTTTCTTGTAGAATTCCCAACTCTTACCGAATCCCAAAGTTCGGTGAGTTTGCATTTTTACGTTACGTCACATAGACTTAAAGCATACGGTTTATTTCATCCGTTATGCAAGGGTAAAAGCTTGAAAATGTTAAAAACTTTCTACTCAATTTATTGTTTGACAAACAATTATCTAAAATTAACCACAAGGGTTAGAAGACCCGAATTTGATTTCGCAACTTATGATCCACAAAATTGGGTCAGTAGTCTCAAATTCAAATTCTGCCCTTATGACCCACAAGCCTGTGGTCTCAAAGAAAAAACGCCAAAGTCGATTTTCAACATTTTTCAGGAGGGACGTTTGAAGTTTTTATGAAAAGTACAAGATTAAAAATTGCTAGAGAATATTATTGGAGATTTAATCGCCTTGAAACTAGCATAGAATTGAAGATATTTTAGCTCGCAATTAATTCAAATTCGCCCCTTATGACCCACCAGTTTCTATTCTACTAAGAGTTCTTGTTGCAGGGAAATTGTTAAGGTCACATTTCAAACATTTGTGTAACAGTTTGGGGTGGTATTTCATTATCTTACTAAGTTATTTTTATGAAAAAGACGAATTGGGTTTTAATTGCATTTTTCCAAAAAAAGTAAAACAAGTTGGGGTCTTATTACATTTATTTTGGGGGCTTGTTGCAGGGAAATTGTAAGGGTCACCATTTGAGCGTTTTTGGAACAGTTTATGGTTTTTTTTTTATGAAAAAGACAAATTGGGGCTAAATTTCACAGTTTGGGGCCTAATTTCATTAATTTTGGGACCTTTTTTCATTTTGTTGGGGCCTTATTATTGGGGCATAATTTCATTATGAAAATATACCCCAATTTAGGGCCTTATTACATTTTTTCTTTGGGGCCTTTTTTCCTGGGGCCTTATTTCGCAGAGCCTTTATTAATGAGAAATTTTAGGCCATGGGCTAACGCTTAGTCTATGTACCAGCTAGACTGTGGATTAAGAGTGGACTAGCCGTTTTTTATTAATACAGCTAGTTTCTTCAGAAAACTACTATGAAAACCAGGAAACGGAATTTGAAAATTGCTCTCATTTCTAGAATTCTTATCGGATTATGATTATCGATTATCGAAAGCATTCTTGATTGATAATAATATTTTTTTAGCGTATACAAAGATTTTAGTTTAGAGATAGTAAAAGTATGAATAAGGAAAAGACAAAACTACACTGCTAATTTCTATTTAAATTTAATAGACTTACCAGTTAATAACTTGTTTGCTTTTTTCTTTCCGCATTTAATATTTGCAGCAATTTTAGAATCTGCTCAAACATTTCTTAGAAATTCAGGCAGATGATCCATCGTGGAGATGACCAAGTTATGCTCCACTATAAAAGCCAGGCATTTTAAAAGTGGTGTAGACTCGCTGTGTTTACTTTCACTAGCTTTCTGGAAAGCATCTTTCAAAATAGTTTTATTCCTTATTTTATTCGCATTTGCTTGATGTGTTTTTCGCAGTTGGTGTCTCCTAAGGTTGTACTTTTTTTTTTATACACTACTAGCAGTTGCCCGCGACTTCGTCCGCCTCTCCCTCGTCCACCAGCCAGAGTATCATCTCGACTTGTGCATCATGCGCGCGTGGGAATTTTGTTCAGAAGTAATTGTAAAATTGCATTGCAGTCAACTCTCCCTAGGTCGTAATTCTCTTGAACTTGAAAAATGTGAGCATTTTTTATGATTCCCTTCAGTTGTTCATACTTAAAGCATTCCCTTGGGTGAACTCTCCCTAATTCTAATATCTCTCTTACTTCTGCATCGTTTTTTTCGTTAAGTAAATTTTTTTTTCTTTGAACTGAGCATATTTTTTAGTTAAGAAGTACATAAAATGATATGGTTTAAACACAATAATCTGCACAAATAGTGCAATCAATCACATTCACAAATCAATTGAACTCTCAAAATTCTAATTTGAGCAGTTATTAGGCCAGTTCCCCCTAACAACATCTCACTGAGATCTCAATGTCACCTTGACTGAGGCAAAATCATTTGGTGCCTTGGTGGAACATAATTCTCAGTTATCATTGAGATTTAATGGTTACCTTACTAATTGTTGCTGCACATATGTCAGCCACGTCAAATAGCTGAGTGAGAAATCGCATCCAAAATAATTTCATCTCAGAGATCTCAGAAAAAAATCTCAGTTCTCCGTAGCCCGTAGCTTAGTTGGTAAGTGCGTTGGCTGCTAAGCAGAACGTCGTTGGTTCGAGTCCTACTCAGGCCAAGTTTTTATTTCATCTTCCACTGGTACTGCCTCTTGCGAAGACCTGACAAATCTTCCAAGAGTATCAATCTGTAATGAAAAAATGCTTCTCAACTTTGCCGTTCGGAATCGGCGTTAAATTGTAGGTCCCCTCAATTCTTCACACGCACTCAGAGAATTGTTGATTAGAGTAAGCCACTTAGGCGTTGGCTCTTCAAGAGCTGTCGCGCCACTCTATTTATTTATTTTATTTTAAAGCCTTCATCGATTAATGGACTATCCAACACAAAAAGAATTTTACAATTCGAAATAGTAGTTCCTGAGATTACCGCGTTCAAACGAACAAACTCTTCAGCTTTATATTGTATTAAATTGTATTGTTTGCCGTTTTTTCCACATTTTACACAAATTCTTCGCTCCTATTGGTCGCAGCTAAATTTTATATAGCTTCAAGCCTTCCTTGATAAATGGACCATTCAACATTTAAAAAATTGTTCAATTTCATAAAGCAGTTCTTGAGATAAGCGCGTTAAAACGCAGAAAAATGTATATTTTTTGCCGTTTTTTCCATATTTTCCACAGATTCTTCGCTGCTATTGGTCACAGCTTAATGCTAAATAGTCTCAAGTCTTCCTCAATTAATGGACCATCCAACACAAAAAGAATTATAGCATTCGAACCAGTAGTTCCTGAGATTACCGCGTTCAAACAAACAAACTCTTCAGCTTTATATATTAGTGTAGATTTCGAAGAGAGCTTATAGCAAGCACACTCTTACGACCAATGGTTTGCCAACATAGTAGAC
This sequence comes from Sphaerophoria taeniata, assembly GCA_943590905.1. Classification (NCBI taxonomy): domain Eukaryota; kingdom Metazoa; phylum Arthropoda; class Insecta; order Diptera; family Syrphidae; genus Sphaerophoria; species Sphaerophoria taeniata. Next base: position 57,226,850 of record OX016540.1, read on the forward strand.
TATGTTATACCACCGGGTCATCACTTAGTGCAGTGTTAGTTGTTAGTAAGCAAACATATCATAACCAACACTCACGTAGATGTTAAAAACACCTTGCACAATTTACTATATGGTTTTTTGAACATCAGCCAAGGAAATAAATTAAGCCAATGAGAATTATTGTTCCTCTTTGACTTCATCTTTTCAAGATTTTTTTCGTCATTTTCCGAACCAGAAGCAAAATCTGAGTCGGTTTGAGTTTCTGCTTCGCTGGATAAAACGCTCTGATCTTTTTGATTCTTGTTCCCTGATGAGTTTAAGATGGAGGACGAGGTATGAAGATGAACCGTAAAAATCGGAACTGGAGATGTGCCGGTGGTCGTGGTGGCAATTGTTCCAGCGCCAGCGGTGGCGGTGAGTGATGCATCTCTGGTTGAAGTCGTCGGCGCCACCGGGGCTCTTTTTTTGAAATAGCTAAATATTTCGCACATTCATATTATGCTTTAATTCTTTAAATAACGGGTGTTTTTTTCGAGGTATAGAACTTTGGCATTACTTTTCAAGACGGCGACCGATTAAACAGCTGTCAAGTGATTTATTCTCAGTTTGGTTTGACAATTCATCATGAATAGATCACGCTTAAACAACGCTTGCAAATTGTGCAATTTTTTTTTTTCGAAAATAATGGTTCTGTGCGGAATACGTATCGCGCACTACGTCCATTTTATCGTCGACAAAATCGTCCATCAGAGCAGTTAATTCCATTAACCATGGAACGTTTTCACACCACGTTTACTCTAATTGATAACTCGCATCCCCTGAGACGCCGTAAAGTGCGTACAGAAGAAGCTATTGCTACTGTAGAGCGTAGCATTGAGGAAGACCCGAATCAGTCCATCCGCCATCGAGCACAGGAATTGGATCTGTGTGCATCCACTTTATGGAAGATTTTGCGGAAGGATCTTGGTTTGCGTGCTTACAAAATCCAACTCGTGCAAGAATTGAAGCCAAACGATCATCAAGCAAGGCGTAGATTCGTCGAATGGGCCCAAAACGAGATGGCCGTTGTTCCCGATTTTCATAAGCGAATTTTGTTAGCGATGAAGCGCACTTCTGGTTGAATGGCTACGTCAACAAACAAAAATGCCGCATTTGGAGTGAAGCTAATCCTCAAGTGTATGTCGAAACACCGCTATATCCAGAAAAACTGACTTTTTGGTGCGCTTTATGGGCTGGTCGAATCATTGGTCCGTACTTCTTCAAAAACGATGATGGCCACAACGTTACAGTCAATGGTTATCGGTATAGACTAGAGCCATGATTACTAACTTTTTCATTCCTGAATTGAACAATCATGATGTCCAGGAGCTGTGGTTCCAACAACACGGCGCAACATGTCACACAGCTCGTGCCAAAATTGATTTATTGAAAGACAAGTTTGGTGACCGCCTTATTTCACGTTTTGGACCTGTGAATTGGCCTCCAAGATCTTGTGGGGACTATTTTCTGTGGGGTTATGTAAAGTCATGGGTATATGCGGATAAGGCACAAATGCTTGACCATTTGGAAGACAACATTCGCCGTGTTATTGCCATATGTTGGAAAAAGTCATCGAAAATTGGACGTCCAGATTGGACTACATCCGTGGCAGTCATATGCCAGAAATCATATTTTAAATGTAATGCAACAAGAGTATCTGTCGAATAAATAAAAAATCATGTCAATCGAATATTCCACCGTTGTTTTATTGCAATTGAAAGTTCTATACCTAAAAAAAAACACCCTTTATAGTTAGTTTAATGGAGTTCTTTATTTCTTAGTATAATAACATTTTATAATATCAATTTCTAAAGCCTAATTGGTATGGCCTATACGGCCGTCTACCAGACTGACATGTTATAATATGAATTCATTGAAAAAAAATACAGAAATTGTTAAATTTTTTTTGTTTACTATTTTTTATAATTAAAAATCTTCTTCAATAATAGCTTTTCTATAACGCAGTGCTGTGATTATATAGTTGTAAAGTCCATCCCATCCCTGGTCACCGTTGAGTAGGCTGAGCATTTCCCATTCTTCCATGCTGCGTTTGTTGAATTTCAATCAGAACAGGGCATATTGCAACAAAATGAAATGTATCTTCACGCGCTTTCAATTCAAGTTACATAGACTACAAAGTAAAGGCAGATCTGGTCGTTGCGGTACAAAGTTAAGATTGAGCAATTCTCCTCTTGCATTACATTGTTAATTGTTGGCAACATTTCAGTAATTTTTCATCCCCCATCGATGTCGTTTGAACTATAAATCTGAAAACAGAGCCTTCAGATTGTGTCAATTTCAACTTGTAGGGTACCTCATCTTTCTTTAAGGATGACGTTTCTCTCATTGATAGTACGCAAAATTTTAAACCAAATCGACGACATCACACATTCGAATTCGAATTCATGTATCTTTGAATGAATACCTTTGATGTCCCGGAGAGTCTCCGCTTTAATTCCTTCAATTCGTCAAGTGCTTCTTGTGTTCCAGAAAGTTGTTTGTCGAAAGTTTAAATGGCGGTAACTCTTGCAGACCATCGCGTATCAGAGAAACTGTGAAAGCAAGAGCGTTTTTTTTTAGGAAGGTTGAAGGCTTCCACTGAATTTATTACAATATTTCTAAACGGCTTAGAAAAATGTTATAGCGTTTGGGCAACATTCTTAACATCCTGATTTAGAGCTTTCCACAGCCTCAGTGGAAAGTTCGGGGGAAAAAACGGTATTTAAGAACAACCCGAGAATTACTTTAATTATCGACAATTCTGCTAGTGGAACATTCTTTTCGTTTCTTTGGCTCCACACCTTATCGATTTTTTCAAACATCGCGGAACATTTTCTTGTCTCTTGTATATTTAAGTCTTCGCCGAAAATCCGGGCTCGGAGGAAACACCTGTCGACGGACATGGATGTCCCGTTATGAATAAAAAAAATAAATGGTTATAACAGGTGTTTATTTCTGAATAACTGCTATTCTAAGAAGGCCACCCTCGAAAATGAAACATACAAGTGTTGTATATATTAATGTTTTATTTTTCCAGTTTTTCAATTAATGAATTTTATTGTTTAAAATAAAATAAATACATATTTTTCGGTTAAATTAAAAGGATTACGTAATGTACTCGAAATGTGTGTTTCATTTTGCTTATTGTATATGCTGTTCACTTTTTTGTTTATTGATATTTTATTTGTATAAATGTTTATATTTTTTTTTTGTTTTGTTTTATGATCAATGGTTTATTACAAGATATTTTTATTTTTTTTGTTTAGTAATATTAAAATTATTTAATTTTTCCTTTAATTTAAAGTTTCCATGTTTTGTATGTGGGTAGTTGTAGCAATAATAAAACAATTAAAATAATATTCTCTTATGAATTACACAATAAAATGAAACAAAAATAATAAAAAGTACAATTATTATAAGAATTAATTAATTATACATTTTTGTTCGTTCCTTGCCAGACAAAAAAAATAATAATAACATATATATTAGTTTTCTACGAAAAAAAAAATAATATAATAGTAATAATATAACAACGATAAAAGTAGTGTTAATAAAATTCAAAATTGGTAAATAATATTTTCTTCTTGTATCTAAGCAAACAAAAAATGTGTTTCTTTTTTCTTCGCTTCCCAATATAAATTGCTTTTAGGGTGTGCTCGTGTGTTTATATAATGATATGAATGATTCAATGTTTTTTTTATTAACAAATCAAACGAAAATCGCACACAAAATAGACTAAACAAAAACAAAAGTTTATTGAAATTTTTTTAATTATGTTCCTTTGATGTTTATTCCACATTCCGTAGGATAGTGGCAAATTTTTGTGTTTTAATAATTTTTGGATTAATTTTTTGTTTGTAAAAAAAAGTTTTCAACATTTTTGTTTAATTTGAATAAATTATTGTTTATTTTTTATTCTTTTTATGTATATATAAATTTTTTTAAATGAATCCTAAAAAAAGAACTCTCTCAACTTACATTCAACCTGAAAACAGGAAAAATATTGACTAAAAAATATATTCGCAATAACAAGAGGTTTACTTTTGTGTTTTTGTTTTTCTTTAATTAAAAAAATTTGTTTCCTATCAATTTTTTTCCAGTTTTGTTTTTGTTTTTCTATTCTTTTTCTTGCTGTTCCAATTTCGTTAATTTTTTCTTTCACACACTCGTAAATCTGGCCAACGAGAGAATTTTGAAATTAATATTTTATATAAACTCTCTTCTTTTGCTGTTTTGTTTGTTTGTTTTTTATTTTTTTAAATTTTTTATCGGCTGGTGTATGCCTTGTTGTTGTGTTTTTATATTGGTCGTGTGAAGTTGGCAGGGAACAGTCCTTTTTCTTGTGTGCCTTCCTTTTGGCCCATGAGCCACCCTTCCTCCTGAAAAGAGAAAACATTCAAATAGAAATTTAAATCAAGCATTGAAAAAAAAAAACACAAACATTTCTAGTTTTAACATTTTTATTCTTTTCAGTGTATATTCAATATTTTTTAATATTGCAAACGCTATTAGGACGCGGTGAACATCGGGTGCCCAGTACTTCAACTGAAGATTGGGTTCCAACCCCAGTGGGAAGTTGTTGGCGGCAGCAAAGAGAGAGAAAGGGAGGAGGTATGCGTCCACTACTCCTATAAGGAGAGCGGTTTGGCCGGCTCTTTGTCTTAGAGTTAAACTTAAGACCTGGCCCTCCAGGTTGGGGGTCGAGCGCGATCAGGAGATAGGGGGATGTCATAAAAGGGATGAGACTCGTTAGTTTAACGAAAAGACAAAACAACCCTAAACGGGTTCTATACCCCGAACTTAGGCCTTTGGGAACAATCAATGCAATATTGGAGCAAGCTTAAAATGGCGATGACGAACAAAATTCCGCTACTTATTAAGAATTATTCGACTTAGGTGGCCTACCTTTCTACCCACCAGATGAAGTGAAGTGAACATAGCGAAAAAAAATTCAAATAGCCGCTGCACCAGTCGTCTGACGAATGGAACTTCAGTATCGCACGCCCGATCCCCAAAATATTGTATTCCCAGAACTCCATAAACTACAAAGACATAAGTCTCCTAAACATCACCTACAAGATCTTGTCTGCAGTTCTTTGCGAATGTTGAACCCCTTCGTCAACAACCTGATAGGTACTTATCAGGGTGCTTTAATGAGGGAAATTTGAAAAATTCATTGGTGTCAAAGCCGCGTACAGTATTTTGGCATCCCACCGAACTTTGGTCATGAAAATCGAGAGAGAACACACTTACCTGCGTGTACAAAAATAGTCGGAAAAAAAAATGATACACGATGTGTCAAGAAATCGATAAGGTAGAGCCAAAGAAACTTAAAGCATGTTCAATTCGCAAATTTGTGGACAAGAAAAGTAATTCTTGTGTTCTTCTTAGATGCTGCTTTTTTCCCGACCAATGCACTGGGGTTGTGAAAAGCACGCTTTACTCTAAATTAAGATGTGATATCGTGAAGATGTTGTGAATGTTTCCCACAAGCTATACAGTTTTTCGGAGTAATTCAGAAACCTATTATCGACGATGAGAACTCTTTCAAAAATAAATCCCTCTGCCTTTCACAATTTATCTGATACGCGATGGTCTGCAAGAGTTTACAATCTTTACATAAAAACAAGAGTTTACGCCATTTAAACTTTCCCGAAAAAACTTTCTGGAATATAAAAAGCACTTGACGAACTCACCGGGACATCAACAATATTCGAGGATGCATGAATTCATTCGAATGTATCCTGATATCCAATAGACGTTGAAATTGCCAATCTGAAGCTCTCCTTTCAGTTTTGAACTTCATACGAAATCGATGGGAGGATGAAACATTTCTGAACCTGGAAAAATATTTGCGGATGATGAAGATGAACACGCAAGCCAAGAAATCGACAACATTTGTGAAGAAGAAAAATTCAAAACCTGCTATTTCCTCACCATCATCGATTCGGTCATTGCAAGAACGTCGAAAAGATTCAAAACAGTACAAAATTTGAGTTGAATGAAGATACTCTCCAGAGTCCAGATTCCTACCGGAGAATTTACCAAGAATTTACGAAGCTGATGTCTCCGAAGAGTTGAAAGATTAAATCATCCACTTCGAAAATATATCTTTGTATGATTTGAAGAGATCCGTCCTCCATTTGGATTGCTCAACTCTGTGCACTCAAAAAAACGTCCAAAATCTTTTTCAAAATGTGTGCGTTAATGTGTGGTGGTTGGGTGTTGTAGAATCTGGGGGCATATGCTGTATCTTTTTCTACACACCGAGTGCTTAGTTTACCTCCAAGTGGTAACCACCGGGTACTGGTTATATAACTAGATATAACTTGCGAAACTTGTAAGCGGAGAAACAGAAGCACCTAAACAACAGGGCTAACAACCCCTCCACAGTAAAAAAACTTGATAGTTATGAGAGAGATAGTAGCCAATGAAAATAACCCCTCTCTTATGGTAACCAAACCCGAAACGACATCGGACTATGCATTGAGAGTTTGTACCTTGAATGTAAGAACACTCTACACTCCAGGTGCAACTCAAAAACTTGGATCTGTCCTCACGCAGTATAAGGCAGACATTACTGCGATCCAGGAAATACGATGAAAAAATTGCGATATTTATTACAGCTGTCATCAAAGAATGCACTATGCACACATTTGGATGCGGATTCGTCGCGGGAAATCGAAAGTCATGGATTTCAAGCCAATTAGTAATCGCCTGGCTGTAATCCGCATCAAGGCCACACTACAAAACATCAGTATAATATGTGCACACGCCCTTACCGATGATGCTGAGGAGTCTAGCAAAAGCGGATTTTTACGACCTCCTGTATAGAGATGTTTCAAACATGCCCAGGGTTTAGACAAGGAGATGCGTTGTCATGTAATATCTTCTTTCTGGAGCAGATAGTGCGCAAGGCAGGTGACATCATCGGTCGATCCAAGAGAGCTGTGCTTGAGGCTTTCACAGCGATTGAAGAACAGGCGAAACTCGATGCTCTTGAAGTGAATGAGGACAAAACAAAGTTCATGCTATCAACAAACAAAGCAACATCTGTCCACCGCCTAGGACAAAACGTAACTGTTGGTAGCAGCAATTTCGAGGTGGTTAAGGAGTTCACCTACCTTGGAACAAATATCAATCCCACAAAAGAAGAAGAATTACCCTAGCGAACTGCTGTTGCTTCGGTTTGGCTAATCAACTGGGTTCAAAACTCCTCACTTGAAAGACAAAGTGTCTGCTATACAAAACTTTGATTTTACCGGTGCTGGACGATAAGTAAAAAAGGGGAATTGATACTGGGCACTTTCGAAAGAAAAATTCTTCGACGGATTTTCGGTCCCGTATGCGACGATGGCGAATGTAGAAGAAGGTTCAACCGAGAAGTGTACGAGCTGTGCCAAGATGTGGATGTGGTCTAGACGGCCAAGAATTGACGACTACATTGGCTCGGCCACATCGAGCGAATGGACGACAACGCTCCAGCCAAGAAAGTCTTCTCATCCCAGACCCCAGGCTCGAGACGACAAGGAAGACCGAACCTACGGTGCAAGGACCAAGTGGATGCGAGGGACCGTTCACGATGGAAGGTTGCAGTATCTCAGGCTGAGATCCTTCATGGATTGTGAGCCGAATAAGTAAGTAAGTAAGTAAGTTTTTAAATAAAATATAAATAAATAAAGTGGCTCGACAGCTCTTGAAAAGCCAAGGCCTAAGTGGCTTACTCTCATCAACAATTCTCTGAGTGCGGGTGAAGAATTGAGGGGACCTACAATTTAACGCCGATTCCGAACGGCAAGGTTGAGAAGCACTTTTTCATGACAGATTGACACTCTTGGAAGATTTGTCAGGTCTTCGCAAGAGGCAGTACCCGTGAAAGATGAAATAAAAACTTGGCCTGAGTAGGACTCGAACCAACGACGTTCTGCTTAGCAGCCAACGCACTTACCAACTAAGCTACGGGCAACTGCAGTAAGTAAGTTTTTACAGAAACAAAATTATGATAATCGTCCTTACCTGATCTTCAGGATCGTCATATTCTATAACCCGAATAATATCGCCTATTTCGAAGCTCAGCTCGTCTGCGTCTTCCTTGACATACCCGTAAGTCGCCTTCACACGATACAAAACTCCTGGTGGAAGTTCTGTTGTTGAACCACCTAAAATGTTAACAAAACATTCAAATTTACAGTTTCGTCCGAAAACAAGCAAAATATCAACAATATACAAAAGTTGTCTTTGCACGTTTATGTGTATTGTCTTTGAGCAAGCCACAAACAACTTTGTGTTGAGTTTAGTAGGGTTAAACATCTTTATCAATTTAATTTCGACTCAAAATTTCAAAATGTATACTTGGTTTTTTTCTTTCAAATTCAAAAAAAAACTTCAATTAGTTTAAAATTTTCGGAAAACGCGTGCATCTTCTCCGCTCATATTGCACAAACAAATAAATTTTAGTTTATGTAATCTGTGTGGGAAAGTGTTTTCGTTTTCTTTCTTTTTTCCACAAGATTGTTCAAAACCTACTCACCGCCGCCGCTCAATGGCACATCATAAAATGGTTCCGTTTTAACTATGCCATTGTCATTACCTCCTATTGCTGCTGCCATTGCACTTTCGTCATCGTCGTCGTCGTCCTGACTTTTCGTGATGTTTCCGTTGCCATTGACTTGCTTGGCTGTCGTTGTTGTCGATTTCATCACGTTGTTGGCCTCGTCGGTTGTAGTGGTGGTCGTTGTTGTTGTTGTCCTCAAATCGCCGTCATTTATCGTTTCTGTTATTTTTGTCTTTTTTTGAGTCGTCGTTGTGGTATCAGCCGCTGCTTTAGCTGAATTGGCATTTGGACTGTTGAGCGTATCATTGTCAATCTTGTGCTGATTGTCAGCAATGTTTAAGGCTCCAGCAATTCCATTTCTGGCTGGTGGTTGCATTGAATTTTGCTGTTGGACAGAAATGATAGCAGCTGTATTTTGATAAGATGGCTCGTCTAGTTCTTTTGTTGAGGTTGTTGGAGATGCCATTGATGATGATGATAAGCGTGCAGCTGCATTTGTCGGCGATGCTGGTGGCGAGGCACTACTACTCGCCATGCTGATGCGTTGTTCTGTTGTTGATGTGACTTTCTGGATAACATCTACACTTTCGATTGGAGTTGTGTCTGGCGTTGGAGAAATTGAATCAAGTCTTGTTGATGATTGTTCGAGTTGTGAGCTAGGACTGGATGATGCTGCTCTCGCGTGCAACAGAGAAGAGCAGAGCGAACAACGAACAACAAGAGCAGCAAAACAAACAATCGAGATGTTGCAAATAAAAAGAAAACAAAAAAAACGGAAAACGAGAAAAAAAAACAAAACAAACAAAAAAATATCAAACACATGCTAAAGGTTAATATTGTAAAATCGAATACATTCTATAATAAGTTCCAGTTAAATAAGGTTCCATCGATGTTTTTTTTTGTTTGCTTCTTTGGAATGCGGTTGCTGCTGCTGCAGCATATAGCCACCAAACATAGAAGAAGGCGAAAAGGCTATTAACCGGCTTCAGGAAAATAAAGCCAACCGAGCTGATTTAACGTAAAGGACCAACACTTCACGAACTTATCCATGAAGTTATAAGGCGCGTGTGGGAACAGGAAGAAATCACAAAAGACTGGTGAAAGAAAGACTGGTCATGTCGTTGAATTGAACTCTAGAACTATCGTCAAGAAGCCCGATCAATTTTATTGGTTTATGCAGACGATGTCTACATTTTTGGAATGAGCCAGCAAACTATACAAATTGACTTTATCCAGATGAAGGAGGCCGCGAAAAACTATGTACCTAGACTAGTAGACTCCATTTGCAGAAGAAATACGCGGCGGATGCTCAAATCCGACAGAACCTACTTTAGTCTTTCAAAACTCCTTGAATCCAAAAGTTTTACTATGAATTCAATTGGGAGCTTCGCGACAAATATAAAGCTGGGTTGACTACGGTAAGCTGAACATACAAGCTTGGAGAACGTTTTGCAGCCAACACATGTGCTGAAAGTAATTCTTGTAGATGCTAGTAAGCATTGTCCATCATCAATGAATGTAATCAGCGGCGCTCGGGAAACAAGTGGAGACAAGAATTGGAGAGTTTGTGTTCACGACAGGTAAACCAATCGCAATCTGTTGCAAACGTCAAATGTTCACAACGCATTCCCAAGGCTGTGCCCATAACAAATGTCAAAAATTAACTTTCTCTGCTAATGTTCGCTCACTTTAAGAATTTTTTAACTATGTTACCACTAAGTGTAATTTTTTTTTAAGGTGGTTGGGTGTTGTAGGATCTGGGGGCGTATGCTGTAATTTTTCCTACACACCAAGTGCTTACTTTACCTCCTCATGGTAACCACCGGGTACTGGTTATATCACTACAAAACGGAGAAACAGAAGCACTTAAACAACGGCCCTATAAATTTGGAGGTTAGTGCGAGGGGCTAACAACCCCTCCACAGTAAAAAACTTGATCGTTATCCGAGAGATAGTAGCCCCTCTTATGGTTACTAGACCCGGAACGACAACGGACTATGCATTGAGAGTTTGTACCTGAAATTTAAGAACACTCTACACTCACAAACTCAAAAACTTGAATCTGTCCTCAAGCAGTATAAGGCAGACATTACTGCGATCCAGGAAATACGATGGATAGGATCAGGGACAATGAAAAGAAAAATTTGAGACATTTATTGCAGCTGTCATCAAAGAATGCACACATTTGGATGCGGATTCGTCAGGGGATATCGGCTTAGATCGAAAGACATGGATTTCAAGCCAATTAGTGATCGCCTGGCTGTAATCCGCATCAAGGCCACACTACAAAACATCAGTGCAATATGTGCACACTCCCCTACCGATGATTCTGAGGAGTCTAGCAAGGAGGATTTTTACGACCTCCTTGATAGAGCCTTCGGGCATGTCCAGAGTACGACGTCAAAATCGTACTCGGAGATTTCAATGCAAAAATCGGGAAGGAAGACATCTTTGGCGGATTAGTTGGAAAGCATAGCCTCCAGGAAGTTACAACAAATAAGGGCTTCCAACTACTCGACTTTGCTGCAGCTCATAATACGGCGATAAGTAGCACTAGGTTTCCAAGACAAAAGATCTACACAGCAACCTGGCAATCTCTGGATGGTCGAACCATCAACCAAATAGACCATGTGATAATCGCCGCAAGGCACGCATCCAACATCTTGAACGTGCGCACTTTCCGAGGAGCAAATGTCGACTCTGATCACTTTCTGGTAGTGGCTAAGTTTAGAGCTCGACTATCAAACGAAAGAACATCGCTTGTCTTAGCCTTAGCACTCCGGATAATGCCAGAGACTACAGTGATCGCCTGAGTGAGCGACTCTCCGCCGGCCTCCCAAATACCACGGATGTCAACACCTTGTTTAACCAATATCGCGAAATGATAAAAAAATGTAGGCGAGACCTCCATAGGTTACCAACCATCCCCGAAAAAGAACCCGTGGTATGATGATGAGTGAAAACAAGAGCAGCGAGAGGAAGAGTGCCGAACAAAAAGGAGAAATGCGAAAAATTCTTCGACGGATTTCCGGTCTCGTATGCGACGATGGCGAATGAAGAAGAAGGTTCAAACGAGAACTGTACGAGCCCCCAGGTTCGAGACGACAAGGAAGCCCAAACCTTCGGTACAAGAACCAATTGACTGGTGGATGCCAGAGCGCTTAGTTTCGGCGACTAGATAGTGCAAGCGAGGGAAGGCTGCAATATCTCAGGCTGAGATCCTTCATGGATTGTTAGCCGGATAAGTTAGTAAGTAAGTGTCATTTATTATTAATACGTCGCGAAAGATTGTCAATATTGAATGCAATTATTTCACATTGTTCTTCTATCAATTTCTTCTTCAATTAGGCCAGTAATAGGTTTACAATAAATTTTGGTCAATATTTTGGTGTTAAACCTGTAAAATTACAAAACTGCAAGACTTCAAACGCAACCTTATTTAACTGGAATATGCTTAAATATTTATAAGGCATTAGTTCATATTATGTAAGATTTTAAGAATATTAGTTTCAAGAAATGAAAAAAAAAACATTCTGAAACAAAAATAAACAATCACAAGCTAAACAATAAGATTTTTAGATTGAATTTTGCATTAAACTCGTAACGCTAAATATAAATAAGATTTAAATAAATATTCTATTATTTATAAATAGAGAAAAATTATTAATTAATGCTGTTGCTTGAAGAGTTTATGAGCAATGAAATATGCATAGGAATCCACATAAATTATTTCAATCTAAAAACCAGTGTTGCCTTCTTTTGTTTAAATAAGCGAATTAAGAGAAAAAAAAGGAAAATGTACGGCAAAAAATTAAAACAAAATTCAAAAGGAAGCAAATATCGAAATTTGTGTATTTGGTTTGGTGTTAAAACTTTAACTTACGACTGTTGGCATTGCTGGAGCCATTTGTTGTTACTTGATTTTGGTAACTGCTGTTGTTAGTGTTTGTGTTGTTGAGTTGTTTAACTGGTGATTGCACTGGGCTGGGTTTGATGGCATTTGCTGTAAATTTAATAAATAGAAGAAGAAGCATTAATGAATTGAAATTGAAGCAAACAAGTTTCGAGGAAAAATGTCTGTAAACTCCCCCTTGAAGAGCTTGATTAGAGCGAAGAGTAAGTCCTGATTCCAGAAAGCCGGGCGTGGAAGAAAAATGAGCACGCCTCAAAAACAATGTCATTAGAACTGCTAACTTCATCTAAGGCAGTAGGTTTGATGATGAATGCAAACTAGCGTCTGAACGTAAGAACGCTGCATACCGACCGAGCAATGCAGCATTCTCATAGAACGCAGCTCCACCATTTCAAGAAGACAACATTATGCTGCAGCCACCAAGCACTGATGAATTCACAAAAGCTATCAACCGGCTAGAGGACAACAAAGCCACAGGTGCATACCAGCCAAGCTGATCAAACTTGAAGGACTATCACTTCACCAACTAGTACATGAAATTATAGTGAACGTATGGGAATAGGAAGAGAAGCCGGAAGACTGGCGAAAAGGCATTATATGTCCCTTGCACAAGATAGGAGATGTCACAGAGTGCAGCATTTCTAGGGGTATAACATTGTTGCGTACAACCTATAAGATTTTCACCTATATTCTACAAGATCGGATAGACCCATACGCAGAAACCTTAATCGGCAAATATCAGTGTGGTTCCGGACCAGGCAAATTTTTACCCTAAGGTAGGCGAAGGAAAAAAGTGTCTAGAATTCAACATAAAAACATACCTATCTGTTTTTGGACTATAAAGCCGCCTACGACAGCATAGACAGGGTACAACCATTACAGAATTCGGTATCGCAATTACAGTGGGTTGCCGAATTAATTGGAACATTAAAAATGTATGTTTCATGTTTCACTCCTCTTTTTAGCGTTTGTTTTGGTTCAAAGTGTACAGACTCTTTTTGAAAAATGCGGGCGGTCGCATGATTGGCCCATGTTAACTTTGTCCGACCAGTAGATTCTTAATGTAGACCTTCTAAGCTTTCATTTGATACCCCATTTCCCCATTTACCCGATGAGGTAGGACGACACCAAAAATACCGTTTTTAAGATGGTTTGACAAAGGGAGAGGCCAGGGTTATTTCTGTCCGACAATATGATTTGGTATCTACGACGAAATGTCTATTGACTTAATCTTACGGTCGCCTCCCCAACTATAACTTGGACCAAAAACTGGGCGAATGTGGGAGAAAGAGGATGACAACACCCCGGATGGATAGGAAAATTAGAGACATGTGTTTGAAGAATAAAAAAAGTTTAACGGTGCTTGCATAAATGGTTCAAGACTGGCTAATGTTATCAAAACGAACCGTGCAGCGATGATTAAAGGAGGAAGGAATTTCGGGTCATCGTCCAGAAAAGAAAGCAACCGAAGCAATGAAAAAGAAAGCTTAGCTTGGCCTTAGAATCATCGTCATATGGCTTGATTCATTAATTTATTACAAACATTTTTTTTTTTTTTTCTATTGATAATGGTTTGCTCCTCCGACGAGTCATCTTTGGAAATTTTAGCTGGCAGTTTTGTGCGGCGGCCGGCGGCGCGGCGGCGGTGTGCCAATGAAAAGTACCATCTTGACTGCTTAAGAAACGGTTAAACATCCAGTGAAATCTATGGTATGGTCAGTAGGGTGGTCGTAAAAATTCAATGTCGGAATTTCGTCGATGGGAACCCCAGAAATTGTGCATTTCATACAAATTTTAAGATAGACGAAGTTTTAGCACGATTGGAGCATGTTAACACGTGCCGACGGAAGCTCCACAACTTTTCGCTGGCGAACGAAGTTTCGGAGACATAACTCCGAAACCACTCGACACTTTCTCATGAACTGGTCTTAAATGTAGGGCGCCTGCAAAATGTCCAGGGAATGATGAAACAGAACCAATACAAGGACATTTTACGAACTCGTCTCATTCCCCAACTTTGAGAATGGTTCCCAAGCAACGAGCTGCACACATTTATGCACGACTCAGCCCCATGCTATAAAGCTAAGGGTGTTACCAAGTTTTTAGATGACAATAACATTGAAGTTAAACCTTTGCCAGGCAATTCTCCTGACATGAACCCCATAGAAAAACGTTCAATTTTCTTGAAATGTATGAGTCTCCCTATTGATTGAGCAACCCACTGTAAATTAAAAAGACTGTAGGATGACCATGACCAATATTTCAAGCCATACGGATTGCTATCCAGACCCGCCAACGTTTTCAATGGAGTCCTACAGCATAGCCTGCCTCCTCTTCAACCTGGCGTTGGTAGGTAGAAGAACAACTATTAAGGTAGAGGATAACGAATTCGAGTTAGTGTGATCCTTCAATTACCTTGGGTCAGTAATAGCAGCCGATAACTATATGGAAGAAGAAATACGCGGACGGCTGCTCAAAGCCAGCATAATCTACTTTAGTCTTTCAATGCTATATAAATCCAAAAATCTTACCATTATTCGTTTGAAACTGCTGCTGTATAAGACGATAGTCTAAGCCAGCTATACTCAACCTGCGGCCCGCGGGCCGCATGCGGCCCTCGAGCTTATAAAAGTTGGCACGCGGCGTGGTTTAATAAATTCTTAAAATATCGAGTGACTGCAGAAAAACGTGAGAAAAATATATCCTTTTGAGTTTTCAAAATGGAAGCAACACTAGAACGTACAGAAGTGGAAAAGTAGAAATCGTGTGTCTTCAAAAAATTATTCTAAATGTCACTCCTTTCTACGCCAGGAAAGGTTTGAACAACTAAATGAAAAACAGATGTCGCTGAGTATTCCTTATTTTTCTTGCCATTGCGAAATTGAATTGGATAATTGGAATCATTTTATTCAAATTTTGAATGGACATCTTTTCGACGAAAACCGACTACTGCACTCCTACTGTGCGGATTTTAAAGTTATCATTCCATCTCGAAAAGAGTGGGATATATATAGTGACGAGAGGCTTCGGCATATCTATTTTCACTGACGCGACGGCTCAAAAATGGAGTGTGGGGCTGGTGCAGCAATTTTCTCTGAGTCTTTAAATTTCTCCAGGTCATCTTGGCTTCCTGACTTTGCTAGTGTCTTTCAGGCTGAACTACTCGCTATTAAGGAAGCATGCAAATTACTAAAACTAGATCCAAATCAAAA
The DNA here is from genome assembly GCA_943590905.1 of Sphaerophoria taeniata. Taxonomy (NCBI): domain Eukaryota; kingdom Metazoa; phylum Arthropoda; class Insecta; order Diptera; family Syrphidae; genus Sphaerophoria; species Sphaerophoria taeniata. Next base: position 57,242,547 of record OX016540.1, read on the forward strand.
CCGCAATACAGCTATCTTTTCGGACAGTTAGGCGACTATTCAAGCGATTTGCTCGTCCACATCATCCTCCAAATAAGTTCAACAATGCCGAAGTGAGCTAGCGGGCATGAACATTGGACTCAGGGTTACTCTTGTCTGGATTCCGGGTCAAAGTGGCTTTGAGGGCAATGAACGGGCTGACGAGCTGGCAAGGCAAGGATCAGCCCTTCATAGCTCACTCGCGGAAAGAGTCAACATTCCTCTTGGTGCTATGAAGGGCAAGATCTTCTCAATTTTTCTCGCTGAATCATCTCTAGAAGGATATGGCCCACCTACAATAAATCCTGCACTAATAACCTTATTTGCAGACCCAGGCAAGACATAGCCAGGGTCTTTGCAACATGCACCGGACACTGGCCTGTTGGTTAACACGCATCTTAGCTGGGCATTCCTCACAATATTTTCTGTCGTAGGTGTGGGGGCCAGCAAGAAAAGGAAACTGTTCTTCACTTTCTGTGTAAGTGTCCTGTCTTAGCCAAAACCAGAACCAAATCATTGGGAAAGTCCTTCTTCAATAACCTTAATGAGCTTTCCGAACTAAAGATCAGAGATTTGATCTCCTTTCTAAACGAAACGAAGTGGATTTGAGGCGTATTTTAAACTATTTATTTCAGTTCCTCTTCGAGCTTGAGATCGCCAGCTAGCGAACTAAAAACAAAAACTCAGAATTTTATATAATCCCTCTTTAAATTTTTTAGGTCAAATGAGTTTTTATGGTATCAAAACGGCGCAAGCAGCGCTGCCACTTTACTCCTTTAGCAGTAGATCTACTGCGTTTTGGCCCAAATGAAAATATACTGCGCAGCAAAACCAATCTACTCCTTTTTTAGGATTTTCAAAAAGAGTATATATTTTTTACACAACTTTACGAATCTTTCATTAAAAATAAATTAAATATTTAAATATCTCTACATATATAAAAATGGATGTGTGTTTGTTTGTTTGTTTGTTTGTTTGCATGTCTCTTATAGACTCCGAAATGGCCCAACAGATATTTGTGAAATTTTTATGGTTCATACTGTTGCATTCAGTAATGATTTCTGTGAAAAAAAAAATTGGAAAAAAATTGATTTTTTTTGCTTGGAATTTTTTGTTTCAAAATGGGTTTTCGAATGGAACAGAAAGTTCTTGATGAAAAACTCGGAAAACTCATTGGGAAAATTGTATATTATTGCAGGTGTATTTGTTTGGTTTTCAAATGGAAAACTTGAACATTTCAGAATGGGTTTTCCAATGGCAAATAGAAAGTGCACTGATTCTCACATAGAAAAATGGAAATTTTTTGTTTAGGAACTAGGAAAACTCTGCGAGAGCACGAAGAACTTCAACACCTTAAATCAAGTTTTTTTATGGAATTTAAGGTGGATTGGTTTGTTTGTATGTCCGGTTTGGACTCTTAATCCGCTCAATCCTCAATTCATTTTTATAACATTTTCATTGCATAAAAATTAATTTTTGGGACAATTTTACGGGAAAGTCAGCAAATAAGGAGGACAACCGTAAGCTGTTTGTAATTCTGATTTTTTTGAAATAAGTAGTCAAAACAGAGAAGTTTTTGAATTTTTCAAAGAAATTAGCATTTTACTTCATGCTTTAATGAAAGTAGAATGTTAGTTGTAGAGCTTGGAAAAATTCAGATATGTGGTTCTCTATTTCAATTGCATTCAAGAAAATCACATTGCATTTTAACAATGTCTGTGTTAATCAGAATGATTATTCTGGAGTTGCTCTGAAGGGTGGCGAGACGAAGTTCGCGGGGTCGGCTAGTAATATACATATAAAGCTGAAGTGTTTGTTCGTTTGAACGCGGTAATCTCAGGAACTACTGGTTCGAATTGTATAATTCTTTTTGTGTTGGATAGTCCATTAATCGAGAAAGGTCTTAGGCTATTTTACAATAGGATGCGACCAGTAGGAGCGAAGAATCTGTGAGAAATGTTGAAAAAACGGCAAAAAACATTCATTTTTCTGCGTTTTAACGCTCTTTTCTCAGGAAGTGCTTAGTCAAATTAAACAATTCTTTTTGTGTTGAATGGCCGCTTTATCGAGAAAGGCTTGAAGCGATATAATATTACACTGCGACCAATAGGAGCGAAGCGTCAGAGAAAAATGTTGTAATAACCTCAAAAAATATTCATTTTTAGAGGCTGGTATTGTTTGCTTGAAAGCGCTGTTCTCAGGAACCGCTAAATCAAATTGAAAAATTCTTTTTGTGTTGGAATGTATCAATTTTTAAGCTATACAATGGTACGGTGCAATAATAAGAACAAAGCATGAGTGAAAAGCGTTGCTAGAATGTGGAAAATTATACATTTGTAGGCTTTGAGTTAAGGAGAATTTCGACTTAGGAAGAGTCGACTGTTATACAATTTTAAAATAACTTCAAAACAAAATTCCGACGGGCGCATGATGCACAACTCAAGACGCACATCTGGCCGGTGGACGAGGTACAGGTGGACGAAGTCGCGGGCAACTGCTAGTTCAAAATAAACTCTAAACTCTGAATGCATCCATTCAAACTACATTCGCTATTGGCTTTCGGGTCAAAAACATCAAACTGAAAGATGTCGTACAATTGTGCTTGTTTTTATAGAATTGTTTCTTGTTTTTGATTTGTTGTGCTGTTTTTTTTGGAAATGGACGAATTTGTAACTAGGTCTGCAACGCCAAGGTATTATTATAGTCGTATCCATAGGTATTGCATATTTTAAAATCTACTGCGGTTTATTTCAATCTACTGCGCTTTTTTGTCGAATATACTGCGCTCAATTGTTCGAAGGGTGGCAGCGCTGGGCGCAAGCCAGTGCTAATTGGGTCACCGAGCTAGACTGCTCGTTTCCGCCATTTCTACTACAACTACTATGCACATTAAAATGAGTATTATTATTTACGATAAAAAAAATTCTTGTGGCCCGGGGTAGCGTTACAAAATTATCAATGTGGCCCATTAAAAAAAAGGTTGAGTATGGCTGGTCTAAGCAGTACTCATTTACGGATTCTGGACCTGGGTGCTTAGCCAAAGGCACTCTGAACTCTTAGCTGCGATCCAGAGAAAAATCTTACGAATTATAGTTGGCCCCGTTCGTGAGGAAGGACGATTCTAGAGACCATATTACCACGAGCTTTATCAAATCTCAACAAGTTTTTGCTCATTTCCCAATCTTTGTGAAGATTTGATCTGCCACACTGTCTCTTTTCATGAATTGTACTCTAAAGTATGTATAATCAAATACATACGGCCTCGAGTCCGTAGATATCATTCTTGTATCGATTCATTGCTCCAAATTATATGTTTCTTGTAATTTCAATAAATTCTTACGAATTCATCTTTCGATGATCATTAGAAATGACAGTGGGGAACAGGCATGAGTTTGAAATCGTTCACAGTTTAAATGTAAAGAAAAGTATGGCTTATTGGACACACACCGATTTTGGACGGCCGATTTTATACCGGTCGTCCAAATTCCAATAGTGAACCAGATCTGGGAACGGGACCTGGCACAAACACCGACCGCTGATCGGTGCCGGCAAAATGCCGGTGAGCGAGCAGCCGGTCACTGCCACTGTATCGCCGGCAGTATTGGGAAGTAGTAGTAGTAGTAGTAGTAGAAGAAATAAATATGTAGGTACAGGGTGGCTGACGAAAGGTGCTACAAAAAAAAATTTAATAATTTTTTTTTTTTTGAATTTAATGAATTTTGTAATTTTTTTTTTATTTTGCAGATTGATTCTTGGATTTAATAAAACTGGGGCACTGAAGCAAGAATTTGGATTGTCCGCCATTATTATGCACTGGAGTAGGTAATTTTTGTTCAAAGAGAATATAGGCGCACGTTTGGCGGCAATCCTCCGAGCAGATGGACTATAATGAAGTTTGTCAACAATTTTGCCGAGCATGGAACGGTCGAAAGAAGACCTTGTCATCGAAATCCTTCAGTTCTAATGGAGGAAACAATAGCTGCTGTAGCTGCTGCCATGCCATACAAAATGATCCAAGAGTTTCGACAAGAAACTTATCTGCTCGAATGGGTATAAGCAGACAGTCATTGCAGTCAATTATGCACAATGACTTGGACTTATTCCCTATAAAATCCAAATGGTCAACAAACTGAATGCAGCAGACTTGCCTATTCGCTTGGAATTTTGCCAGGAGATGCTCCAAATGGTGGAAGAGGACGGAAACATGTTGAAATATCTTTTTATGTCTGACGAAGCTCATTTTGATTTAAACTTAAATAAAAAATTTAATAAATTGTCGAATATGGATAGCTTCCAACCCACAGATGCTCCATGAGACAGAATTGCATTAACTTCGTGTCATAGTATTGTGTGCAGTTTCGTCACGATGCATTGACGGGCTTTATTTCTTCGAAGAAAACGGTCACATCGTTACGGTTACTGGAGACCGTTACTTGACCATGTTGAGATAGTTTTTCTATCCAGAATTACGCTGAAAGAGAATTCCTTTCAAAGCTGTTTGGTTTCAGCAAGATGGTGCAGCTCCTCAAATAGCCAGGCCTGTTATGACAGAATTGCGAAGAAAATTTCCGAACAAGCTGATATCCAGGAACTCTTCATTCCGTTGGCCCCCAAAATTAAAATTAAAAATAAAAGTTATTTGAGTTTCTTAATGTAGCAATATTCATCAGCCACCCTGTACTATCCATAAAAATTTAGTAGGGACCCTACGCCTACGCCTCTTAAAAAATCTTTATCGGGTTTGAAAACATCTAAACAAAATAATTGATTTTAATAGGAATGAGAATAATTTACCTGTTGATTTCTTCAGTGTGTTGTTTCCTCGCTGTGAATCTGTGGCTAATTTATCAACAATTGTTTCTAACTCCGAAAATATCTAAAAGCAAAATTAAAATTATTGATCTCACTTGTGGCTTTTTTAAGGAATAACAAACCTTGGCCGATTCAGTGTGGAAAACTTGTTCTGATGCGAATAGCGTTTGCAAATTTGTAACCAAAAACAATATTCTGGAATCATATAAGGCCGGCAATTCATCGTGCAGTTCCGTATTAAGAATTTCATAAGTTCGGCGAGCCTCTTCTAATTGTTCACGACTTTTTGTTATCTAAATTCATTTGAAGACAAAAAACGTACGTGAAAATAATTTATTAAAAATAAAATCGTTTCGCTTTTATGCTACCTTAACGTCATCTTTGCGTTTGCTGGCACTTGCTTGTACACTTTGATACGAATGTCGTTGACCATCGTAGTCAATGAGTTTTCTATTTCTCTTTTCCACTTTTTTCTAATTAAATACAAAAACAAAAACACAGAACATCAGACACACATATAACAAAAAAAAGAACAACAAATCAGTGTGCCATCGAAAGGAACTAACCTTCATTTCAGGAAATTGATTCGTGTACGTGCAAAGCGGAATCAGAACTTGATCGGTCAGTTTATGGGAGAAATCCAACCAAAGACTCTCTGTGCTTGAGGCTTGTGCAGTCAGGGCATCATAGCCATTCCAATGTGGTTCGTAGACTTCACAAATTGCATCCATCAAGGATTTGGAAGCAGCTTGAATAGCTTTAATGCAATAAAAAAATATAAATTTATTTTCCAACTACGACGTATGACTTTCTCAACAACAAACCTCGAACACATCGTATATAATTGCTGAATTCCTTTTGCAATTTATTGGCACTATTTTGTTGACGGTTGAAATTATTTAAATGATCGTCGAAGATTTCATCTGCCGTCCGATCGACTTTTCCCAAATTGTGTAAAATCTGCAAGCACAAAATTAATTTAAGGAAAATTAGAAATGAGTTGTTGTCATTTAAGTGCATTGTATTATTATTTGTTTAATATAAAATAAGCGCTCGGACCATTTAATCATGGTTCATTTCGTTGTACGGTTCAAATACAGTCACACGATAAAATTCGTTAGGGTAGAGCACATATTATTATTATCCTGAAAAAGGAAGATCCTCTAAACTGCGCCAACTACAGAGGAATTAGCCTACTTAACATCGCCTACAAGATCCTCTCTGCCGTAATATGTAAACGTCTGAAGCCGTCAACAATCTGATTGGTCCTTATCAATGTGGCTTCAGACCGGGAAAGTCAACCATTGCCAAATTTTCACGTTGCGGCAGATCCTGGAAAATACCTTTGACCTCCAAATCGATACCCACCACCTTTTCATCGATTTTAAGCCCACGTATGACAGCATCTACATCAGAGACGAACTGTATTAAGCCATGTCTATTTTTGGCATCCCTGCCAAGCTCGTTCGCTTGTGCAAAATTACGATGGAGAACTCACGCTGCTTCATCAAGGTTGGAAATGAGCTTACGGAATCTTTCGACGTCAAAAATGGATTCAGACAAGGCGATGCGCTGTCGTGCCATTTCTTTAACATAGATCTTGAGAAGATAGTGCAAAACTCCACCCTCAACACCAGAGGCACTATCTTCCAAAAATCTGTTAAACTTCTCGCGTACGCCGATGATATTGATATAATGGGAAGAAAACAGCGTGATGTCAATGGCGCCTTTGTGTGAATTGAGACAGAAGCGGAAAAATGGGTTTAGCGGTAAATGAGAGAAAAACGAAATATATGCTGTCTTCAAGGAAGGACACCCAACACCGATGGCTCGGACAGAACGTCACAATAGACGCATACAATTTCGAAGTAGTAGAGGAGCTTGTCTATCAAGGCTTCGCTATTAACACTGGCAATAACACCAGCGAGATCAGACGAAGAATAACTCTTGGTAATTGCTGTTTCTTTGGGCTAAGAAAGCAATTGAGTGGAACAGCCCTCTCTCAAGCAACTAAGGTAAAACTGTGCGACACCCTCATCATCCCAGTCCTGTTGTATGGTGCAGAAGCATGGACCTTGACAAAATCGGATGAATGTGGCTAAGGTTGCTTCGAGAGGAAAGTTCTTCGGGTCATCTTTGGCCCCGTGTGCATTAATGGGGAATGGAGAAGAAGATACAACAGGGAACCTTACGGGTTGTACAACGACGTGGACCTAGTCAGAAGGGTCAAGGTCCAGAGACTCAGATGGCTCGGGCATTTAGGGTGGATGGACAACAATGCTCCGGCCCGGAAAGTCTTTGACACTATTCCCGAGGGACGTAGAGGTAGAGGAAGCCCGCGACTCAGGTGGCGCACACAAGTGGAAGAGGACCTCAATCAACTTAGAGTGCCGAACAGCTAATGTGTGCAGGGTGTGTTCGCGAAGAAATGTCAGACATGACATTAAGAAATAAGTTGGGTTCACATTTCACAAATCTGCCAACACGATAAGTTGATAAACATGTTGTTGAAAGTGAACCTACTCAAATGAAGAATCACGCACTCGAATTCGAGAGCTGTGTCGACTAGTTTTTATAATTTTCTCAAATTTCTAAAAATTGTACAACTCTATATATATGTATGTAAGTTTGTATGTTCTTTATGGACTCCGAAATGGCCTAACAGATCCCGAAGTTTTCAAGAAGTCAATTATCTTCCCAATTTTCAAAAAAGGGGATAGGATGGATCCATCGAACTATCGCGGTATGTCTTTTTTGAACTCCGCTCTAAAAATGTTCGTTGAAATTCTGAGATGTCGTTTAGTCATTATCTTCTTAGCGAATTTCAAATAGGCTTTCGATAAGGTTACTTGACGGTTGACCACATTTTTAGTCTTACGAATATAGCAGATATGTACCTGCGAAAACGCAAGAAATTATACGCTTTTTTGTGGACTTTCAATCAGCATTTGACGCCAAAAATAGAAAGCTGTTATGTATAAACTGTACAATGGACATGGACTGTCTCTAAAGTCTTTATACATAAAGTTTAGAAATGCCATTGAGAGGCTCTACAATATAACATTAAACGCGATTTGGGATGGCAAGGATCTATCGAGCTATCCAAACTTCTATGCAATCTAAGCCTGCTTGTATATCGAGGATCTTTTGAGAATCTTGCCGTGTGGATTTAACATTGATGACTTAGAAATCAAAATGCTAATGTATACGATTTGGTGTTATTGGTAGAATCACCTGAATCACTCCAGCTGATGATAAACAAGTTGCATGATTACTGCAAACAGTGGAGTTTGACTGTCAATCTTTGCAAGTCTAAAACAATGGTCTTGAGGAGAGGGGGTGGACGGCTAGCGGGGAACGAAAGATGGAGATACGGACCTGAACAAATAGAAACAGTTAAGGAATACCAATATTTGGTTTTCACGGTGACTAGCAACATGAATTTGGAGATACATCTTGAAAAGAAAATATCGGCCTCCAAAAACGCGATCGGAACAGCCTGGCAAAAAGTATATTGCAACACAGATGTCCCATTCAGGCCTTTCTCCCTTATACTTAACAGCACTTGAACTCCACTACAATTATATTAATAAGCTCATGCTTGGCCACACGGACAAGGTAGCACGAAGAGTTGCAGTGTCTGTTATTACCTCTAATTAATTCTGGTTCCAAGAAAGGACAAATCTATGGAATACTCAATACCGTTCACTCTAAGCATGGATAACCTTATGCCAGCTAAAAAAGTTTTCCGGATATTCTGCTTGAAAACCTGCATTTAAAAGTGAGGAACGAAAACATTGAAAAAGCGATGAACTTAGCTCAGGCAAAATATCTTTGATATTCCGAGCAAGAGGAGAACTACTTCCGCTAAATTTCAGGAAAGAGAAAGAGAAAAAGAAAAGTGCTCTTCATCCCGAAATGTCCTATGTTAGTGGAAGCTCGCCTACTGGTATGGCCCAAAATTGATCCTGAACTCACCGAACTCTTCGAAATCCTAAATGGCAGCGACTGGAACAAATTAGAAAACTACATACAAATATCGCTATCTTATAGAAAAAAAATTATAAATGAAGAGTTTTAATTTAATTTTACTTCCTATACGTATATTTTCTCGCTTTAACCAAAGTCTATCACCCACGGAGAGCCCACTAATAAGGTTTTTGTTTTTTTTCCAATTCCGAATACCAAACGAACATGGAAACACATTTTTTTGCTTCCATTGGTCGAATCTCTGAATTCAGAATCGTTCGGAATGGTTCCGGACGGCCAAAAAACCCTAAAAGCAATTGCACACTTTGTCAATCACATGTTCGATATATTTTGCCTCAAAAATTGTTGCTGTTTCATAAACCATTAGCAATATCAATAATCCCAAAACAACATGCTTTTGAACGATCTTTGAGTTTATCTGTTGAGATTTTAACACAAAACACACTTTTCCACATTTTCACGTTTCTCAAATGTTTAATGAAAAACTTGTTAATGTGAATAACATTTTCTTTAATAAGTTGTTTCATCATTAAATATTGATAAACGACTTAAGCAAAATTAATTTTGGAGAAAAAATAATTTCTCTCTGACGCACATTTGCTTTTTTTTTTTTTTTAATTTTTTGCTTGATCGAGTCTTTCGTTTATTTTTAACTAGATGAAATGCATACATATGAACATTTATATATGACGTTTTGTTTGTATTTTTATGGGCAAAGCAGGAAAAAGTACCACTATGCCGTCCACTGTCTGTGTCAACTGTTTATAGTTATAAAATCAACACATGTGCATAGTTTTAAAAACGGCTGCCGCTAAATTCAGCGACTGCGCCCCTTGTTCAATGTTCAACACGCTAAAATATTTAAATTATATTTGGCTAACCCAAATAGTTTTTATCATAAAAAACACATCGGTTTCAACCAAGACAGAACAACTGCTGCCAAATTTCAATTTCCTTTTCACTTTCGGATTGTGTGAACAAAAATTGCAAATGTACATAAAATATAATTTAGATGAAAATGACGAAAAACGTCTTCTTCACTCTATTTAATGTTTGATTCAGATTGATGCAGAAATTGAAAAAATCATGAATCAAAAATTATCATCCACCAAGCTTCTAAACGATCAAAGCTTCAGTCATATTGTAACTGTCTTTCGACCAATTTTAATTAGATGCTCAAACAACGTATTTTTATACCAAGCTATGAAGAAGAAAAGAAAACAAATTTAGATGTCTAGAGTAGACCAATGTGATGTTCAGGAAGAAGATGCCAAGTTTTGGTTGCAGACAGCTTTTTTAAAACAACGAAGAAAAAAATTCTTGGCAGAAACCAACATCCGAAACACTTTGTAATTGGACGACGACGAAGACGGTAAAAAAAGTGAAAATATTTTTTAAATTGTTTATTAGAATGTCGGATAAGTTTGTCTTTACAAAGCCAATAACCTGCAGGACATATGGTCACAGTCGATCAAAATTTGGCAAATAAAATTCAGTTTATTGTGATGAATTTCATTTTATATTTGAGACAAACCAAATTGTGTTCTTTTTTTGTTCTTCCCAGTTTTGTTTTTGTAATGAAATAGATTGCGATTTTTGATTAATTAGATATTGAAAGAAAAAGTATTTTTTGACTTTTTGGGTTTATAATTTCAGTACGTGCCGGAAAAAGTGTTTTCTATTCATAATCAGGTACGAGTTCAAACATAGGCTAAATTTCAGATGTCAAATCTTTACATACCTAGTTTTGGAGAAAATTAGTTTATCGCACTTGATACTTCAAAAAATTTGATAGTGTTTGACAGCAGGATCTCTTATCAGAAATGCATGCCTTCAGTCTCGATTAATCGTTCTAAGTTGGATTTGTAGCTAACTTTCGGAACATTCAATACTAGTCGTATTGGACGGATGCAAGCCTGATAAGCACAAAATAAATGCTGGTGTCCGTCAGGGCAAAACAAAGGAAGGACACCCAACACCGACGCGATGACGGCTCGGACAGAACGTCACAATAGACGCATACAACTTCGAGGTAGTAGAGGAGTTTGTCTACACCTAAGCCCCACTGTTAACACGGAAGAAGAATAACTCTTGCCAATCGCTGTTTCTTTGGGCTAAAAAAGCAATTGATTGGAAAAGCCCTCTCTCGATCAACTAAGGTGAAACTATATAACACCCTCATCATCCCAGTCCAGGTATGATGCAGAAGTATGGACCTTGACACAATCGGTTGAATGTGTCTTAGGCTGTTTCGAGAGGAAAGTTCTTCGGCCCGTGTGTATTGATGGGTAATGAAGAAGAAGATTCAACAGCGAACTTTAAAGGTTGTAACGACACGGTCCTAGTCAGAAGGGTCAAGGTCCAGAGACTGAGATGGCTCGGTCATTTCGAGCAGATGGACAACAATTCTCCGGCCCGGAAAGCCTTCGACACTATTCCCAAGTGACGAAGAAGTAGAAAAAGACCGCGACGTAGATGGCGCAACTAAGTGGAAGAGGACCTCAATCAACTTCCGAGTGCAAAACGGGAACGACCTGGCTGGCGGAGACTGTTGTTTGAGGCCCAAGTCCACAACGGACTGTAGCGCCACCTTAAATAAGTTAGTGAGCAAGTCCACCAGGGCTCCGTTTTGTCTTTGACACATTTTCTTTTTTTTGTTTGTTTAATTATCACCTGTCTGAAACCACTAATCCACTCTTCTGTTTTGCTAACGATAGATCCTATTCTTTTTTTTTTGATTCATAACTTAGTGATTTGGATGTCAATCATTAAAGGCAACGTATTATAAGCTCACGGTCATGAGCATTTGACTCAGGGTCACTCTTGTCCGGGTTCCGTTTCACAACAACATTCCTCTTGGTGCTATGAAGGCCAAGATCTTTTAAATTTTTCTCGCTGAATCAAACCACAGGTGGTTTGTATTCTGTATCATATCTTAAGAGGTATGGCCCACCTACAATAAACCCTGTACTAATACATAACCTTATTTGCAGACCCAGGCAAGAGATAGCCAGGGTCGTTGCAACATGGAAACTGGCCTGTTGGGGAACACGAACACGCATCTAAGCTGGGCATTCCCCACAATACTTTCTGTCGTAGTTGTGGGGACCAGCGAGAAAAGGAAACTGTTCTTTACTTCTTGTGTAAGTGTCCTGCGCTGGCCAAAACGAGAGCAAAATCATTGGGAAAGTTCTTCTTTAATAACCTAAATGAGCTTTCCGAACTGAGAATCAAAGATTTGATCTCTTTTCTAAACGCAACAAAGCGGATTTGAGGCGTATTTTAAACATGATTGTTATAGTTCCTCTTCGAACTTGAGATCGCCAGCTAGCCCAGTTTTTTAAATATAATACCTCTTTTCATTTTATAGGTCAAACCAGTTTTAATGGTATCAAAACGGCGCAACCCAGCTCTAAATTGGGCTAGACTGCTCGTGGCCGCCATTTCTACTACTACTAATACTATAAGCTCATTAAACTCTGACTTTGTCAGCTTCGGCAACGTAATGCCGTCTTATGTCGATTAATGGAATTCGAGGAAAGCCCATCAGTTTGCCATCGAGCGCCATCCATTGCAATATTCAGTACTTCAATGTAACCGGAGTGTTAGCCTTTTATACAAAAAATAAAAGAATGGGCCCCTAAAAAATTTTTACCCATCCGCAACTGAATCCAGCTAGCTATGAACCTAGCTGCCTAAAGACGCTTGAAAGATGAGGACCATGTCTGACTCGGACTGTAACCCTGTAGAACCTTAATTAAATAAAGTTAAGAATTATTCTAATGTTGGTTTGGCTCAACCAATGCTTGTCAAGAACTCATTGCTAATGAATTATGAGGCGTAAGACAACACTGGTGGAACACTAGATAAATGTTTACCTACTGGACAGTTAACAAGTTTGAAGTTAATGGCTACGTTCTATCACGTAACCAAAAGGTATCGGATAGCTTTTTGTTATTGTAATCCATAGTAAAAAATAGCAAATACATGAACCATTTTCTGTCAAAAAAAAAATCCAAAGGTATCTGAGAATTTTTGGTATACCTCGGGTATCCGAGTGATCAACACATGATTTTTTGTCTTGTATTGTTTGGCGCGCTATTTTATCAGCTTCCAATTTAGAAGAGAATTGAAAGAAAAATAAACAAAATGACTATGGATGTTATTTCTAACAATATTCTTTATAATTTAGATGACTCGGAAGATGTTTGCCGACGAATTCACAGCCATAAACAATTCCCTGTTCTCAAGCATTTGATTTGTTGTTTTTTTTTTATAGACATTTTGACACCTATCTGGATACAGGTATCTGTCTCGTCCAAAAAGATATCCCAGATACGGGTATCTCAGATAGCCTATCCGATACATGATTGAACGTAGCCAATGATTCTATAGATTCGAAAAGAAAGAAGATTTTCACCATGAACACACTTCAGTCTTTGGGAAAACGGAATGATAATTTTGTTTCAACCATTTGTAGTACAACAATGGTATTGGAAAATCTTTTGTAACATACATGACTATATATAATGTCATTTAACAAACAATATACAGTTTACTCTCCCTCAATTTCTCAGGGGAAGCCAGTACCAAATTACATAATAAAGACGATAAATATCAAAGTTCAAATTTGTACGGCAAAGAGAATAAAAGAGAAGCTCCGTCGTTTGTAGGTTTTTTTTTTGTTAAGATGATGAATTAAAGTACATACTTTTAACTATCTAAATCAAGCATTAGATACCCAAACAAAGTCTGGAGTAGTATGTCAAGCAGATACCAAAAAATAACGCATTTGCGTCAACATTAAACCGCACCTCAAACAAATGTAATTAAAACCTCCGTTATGCTGCCATAATTTTATACAAAACAAATTCCACGATTATATAATCAAAAACTTAAACCTACCTCTCCATCCCACCTGACGGTTTTTTTTTTTTTGTTTTTACTTCCCTCATTCTGCAAAACTCTGATTTAAGAAAAGAGTAGGTACAGAAACGAGCAAGTTTAATGTGGATATTAATTTTATAACTAAAGCGTCAGCATCATTACTGTCTGAGAAATGTATTTCTAAGCGCCTACAACGCAGTTAAGAGTTGCACCCTGCTTAACATTGTCAATGGCTTTATAGTGAGGCCAGAGCGCTTGATCTTCACAGCTTGTGCTTGATGTACAAGTACAGAGTTTAAGCTTTCATGTGGTCGTGTGCTAAAGATGAAGTCATCCTAAACAAAAACAACAAAATAAACGATCACGATAAAACAATAAGGCGACGATCGGTAATGTTTTCATCAGACGGTTAAAAATACTACATACAATTTGCAAACTAGAATTTTCCCGTTAAAGCGCTCTCTTGTTGTTATCTAAATGATTAGAAAATTCATATACATATTCACATGTATGCACGTTTTTTTTTTTTTAAGGAATGTGGTATTTTCCACGCGAACATTACTTGTCGTGAACGTGACATTTGAGGTACACCTGGGTTCTTAGCGAGTCCTAATAATCTTATTTTACAAATGATTTAGTTTCTTTCATCCAAATTGTTCTGGTAATGAGCACTGGAGGTATGGAGCCCATTAAAATTAAGTACGCTATATTTGTTAAGGTATTTGACTTTTATTTTCATTAAGAGACGAAAGTGTTTTGTTTTTTAGGTACCCTATAATTATACAAACACAAAATGAAGGTTAAAGGTTGTTGTTACTTCACGTCTACCAGGTTTGTTGGTTTGAATGAACAGTAAAATGGATTTGATTGTGGCACTCAAATTTCTGAAGCATTCATTCTGAAAATTAGGTGCTATATTATTTTTCAAGTCAAAAAGGGTTTCTCTTATGTGGCTTTTCTTACAACCCAAGAATCGATCCGTGACGTAAAAGTGGCGATTTTTTTTCCCTTAAACGCATTTCTTTCACAAAGAAATCGAATTTTTTGCTCGAAGGATTGAATTCTCTCAAATCTCTTTTTGGAGACGGATTTACACATACTTGTACACGGATTTTACACATATACTACGAGTTTGACATTTGAGTTTTCTATTGTTGTAATTATCATGCAAAAAACGATTTAACAGCTGACCAGGCAACACAGACATTCAAAAAAGGGATTGATTCGTTTTTGCACATTTCTTACACGCCAGAAAACATTGATTTTAGTAGCGATTTTTCTTGGTTGTAAGAAAAGCCACATTAGAATTGCCCCATAGAATATTGGTCCTAAAGAGAAGGCAGACAGTGACGTCTGCAATATTGTAAGGGGTGTTTTTTTTTTTTTTGAGGTATTAAACTTTAAATTCCAATAAAACAACGATGGAATATTCGATTGACATGATTTTTTATTTATTCGAAAGATCATCTTGTGGCATTACATTTTAAATATGATTTCTGGCATAAGACTGCCACGGCTGGCTCGGATGTAGTCCAATCTGGACCTCCAATTTTCGATGACTTTTTCCAACATTTGTGGCCGTATATCGGCAATAAAACGGCGAATGTTGTCTTCCAAATGGTCAAGCGTTTGTGGCTTATCCGCATAAACCAATGACTTTACATAACCCCACAGAAAATACACTAGTCAAAACAATTAAAGGAACACTTGAAAAAACTCAAAAATTGAGTGGTTTTTTGTAAGGCTGTATCTCATTAGAAAAAAGTCGGATTGAAGTGAAATAAAAAGTTTTTCAAAGGTTATCATTTTTTCTTTTCAAATTATTTTGAGTTAAGAAAGTACCGTTAGTAGATTTCGCTTGAGCGTAAAAAATGTTCACTCAATTTCAAAATCGAAAAAAAATAAACTTATTAGGGTCCAAAGTCAAAATTGTGTTTTTGCATGTAAACCCATTTTTTGAGTAGAAAAAAAATCGTAGCGATCTGAACCCAACAGTGAATTATAGCCAACAAAATTCTCAAATTGAATCTTAGATTGGTTGGATTGGAAAAAATTTTCCGCTCATTTTATGACAAATCAAAGTTTATTTTTTTTTCGATTTTGAAATTGAGTGAACATTTTTTACTTACGGTACTTTCTTAACTCAAAGTAATTTGAAAAGAAAAATGATAACCTTTGAAAAACCTTTTATTTCACTTCAATTCGACTTTTTTCTACTGAGATGCAGCCTTATAAAAAACCACTCAATTTTTGAGTTTTTTAAAGTGTTCCTTTAATTGTTTTGACTAGTGTTAAATCACGAGATCTTGGAGGCCAATTCACAGGTCCAAAACGTGAAATTAGGCGGTTACCAAACGTGTCTTTCAATAAATCGATTGTGGCACGAGCTGTGTGACATGTTGCGCCGTCTTGTTGGAACCACAGTTCCTGGACCTGGACATCATGATTGTTCAATTCAGGAATGAAAAAGTTAGTAATCATGGCTCTAAACCGATCACCATTGACTGTAACGTTGTGGCCATCATCGTTTTTGAAGAAGTACGGACCAATGATTCCACCAGCCCATAAAGCGCACCAAACAGTCAGTTTTTCTGGATATAGCGGTGTTTCGACATACACTTGAGGATTAGCTTCACTCCAAATGCGGCATTTTTGTTTGTTGACGTAGCCATTCAACCAGAAGTGCGCTTCATCGCTAACAAAATTCGCTTATGAAAATCGGGAACAACGGCCATCTCGTTTTGGGCCCATTCGACGAATCTACGCCTGGATTGATGATCATTTGGCTTCAATTCTTGCACGAGTTGGATTTTGTAAGCACGCAAACCAAGATCCTTCCGCAAAATCTTCCATAAAGGGGATGGCCACAGATCCAATTCCTGTGCTCGATGGCGGATGGACTTATTCGGGTCTTCCTCAATGCTACGCTCTACAGGAGCAATAGCTTCTTCTATACGCACCGTACGGGCGTCTCTTGGGATGCGAGTTATCAATTAGAGTAAACGTGATGCGAAAACGTTCCATGGTTAATCGAATTAATTGCTGTGATGGACGATTTTGTTGACGATAAAATCGACGTAGTGTGCGATACGTATTCAGCACAGAACCATTATTTTCGAAATAAAATTGCACAATCTGCAAGCGTTGTTCAGGCGTGAGTCTATTCATGATGAATTGCCAAACCAAACTGAGAATAAATCACTTGACAGCTGTTAAATCGGTCGCCGTCTTGAAAAATAATGCCAACTTAAAGTTCTATACCTCGAAAAAAACACCCGTTACTAATCCGATTAGACAAATTCTTTCACTAATAGAAAACTACAATATTCAGGAGTAATATAGGCTGTATTTTACTGTGCAAAGTATAGTTGTGCATGAGTCCACGAGTTGGTACGACCAACTTTTGACTGATGGCACCACTGTTATCCAATGAACCTTAATGCATGTCCTCAAATTTGACTTTAATTTAAACCCAACGTGCGTGCACAACCACAACGCGATGCATCGGCTGGAAATTTCGCAAAACAACTAATGTTTTTACTTATTTTTCTACTCTGGGAAGTTAGTCTTGTGAACCACATGGGTCGCACTCATATTTATTTAATAAAACAAGTAAATTTATGTGATTTGTTATGGCACAAGAAAGGGTCATTCGAACTTACTTGAGTGTATAATTCGAAACCCGATTCAAATTAACATTTGGTTCAATCAATCGACGCGGATTGTTTGAAAATAAAATAAAAGAAACAAAAACAATGCTTGAATGCATGGTTCTGTGCGTTTTCAAAGCAAAGGTGTAGGTTTACCGGAAGATGATGAATGACAACACAAACCATCTGAACTTATGAATGGAATACGAAATAAGGTTGTATTGTTGGTTGAAATTAACTTATCAAGTCTGCTTTGAGTGATGATCACCATCGCTTTTATTTTTAAATATGAATGAACTCAGTTGAAAAGTAAAATGAGTTGTTGGTTTGTTGTGCATTTATACGAAACAGTTCCTTAATTTTACACATCACTGATATCCATGAACTGAACATACTGCAGGTTTGCAGGTAATAAGGAAAAGTGGAAGAGAGATTGATTTGCAGATTCTAAAAATACTTGAATTACAATATCTTTAATTCACAACAATTTTATGGATTTTGAGAATAACCGAAGTCTTATATTCTTGTTTTCAAATAGGGTAGTGGCACCTGTTCCCGAACGTCCCCAGTTACCGAACACTTCTGAGAAAAATTGTTGTATTTTCGCTATTTTACGGTTTTTTCCAATGGAAGCTTCACATACATATGGGGGCATTCTCTCTTTACACAGAACCAATTAAAATATATATTAAGAGAGCAAAAAATTCAGTTATGTGGAAGGGTTCATTGAATACGGTTGTGCTACGTTTTTCTAGAAAAAAAAAATTAGAATAGGTCCTCGGGAAAAGTTGTTCTGATGAAAAAGTATACTGTTTTTAGCGTTTTTCAATAAATTCGTGTTTATTAGTTTATTATTATACATTTTTTAATAAAAAAAAGTAAAAGCATATGATTATTTTTGACTGTTCGAGGAAAGGAAACCAAATTTTACCGAGTTGCCTTACTCGAATACGTGTGTTCGGCAATAGGAAACTTACAAAAAAGACAAAATCCTATTTTCGAACACCTTTTTTTATGTTCGAGATAGGGAAACTTACATTTTTAAGGCTTCCTTATTTCAAATACCTTAAGTTATATCGTTTATTCGATTGACAGATGCACAAAAATGGAACATCAAAAGCAAAAAAGTCAATCAGCATTCGAGCAGCAAGCAGGCTGTTCGGTATAACTATTACAACTCTGCATGATAGAATAAAAGGCAGAGTTGTGGATAAAATTCAGAAACCTGGTCCACTAAGCGTGTTATCTGAATCTGAGGGATTTAAAATTGTCGAATGGCTTACAAACATTGCCAAGTGTGGTTTTCCACAAAAACCCAATGAACTTCTCGATGTTGTTCAGAAAATAATAAAAGACGATAAGCGCAAGACACCTTTCAAGAACGATAGGCCAGGGAAAAATGGTACTATAGTTTTCTGAAGCGACATAAGAATGTTTTGTCCTTACGAACCCCCGAAACCATTTCGAAAGCCAGAGCTGTTGTCGAAGAAGAAACTATAAGAAACTGGTTCAGGGAATTAGAGAAACATTTGACAGAAGAAAATTGTCGTGATATTTAGGACGACCCCACACGTATTTATAACGGGGATGAAACGTCATTCAGCTTGGTACCTAAAACAGGAAATGTTATTGGGCCAAAGGGTTACCGTAACCTATACCAAATAAAATTTTCTAATGAGAAAGAAAATATTACAGTACTTCTTGTTTTTAGTGCCAGTGGTAAAACATTACCACCAAGTTGAATACCATTAAAAATCGCCAAGTCTATGCCAGAAGACTGGGTTGTTGGTCGTTCAGAAACTGGATGGATGCGGACGGAAATATTCTATGAATACGTGGCAAACGACTTTTCAAATTGGCTCAATCGCCATCAAACTAAAAGGCCAGTGCTTCTTTTGGTTGATGGACACAAATCGCACATTTCCATGCACTTAAGCGAATTTTGTTCAAACAATCAAATAATTGTATATGCACTTCCACCGAATACAACGCATTTTATGCAGCCTGCAGATGTAGGAGCTTTTAAGGGAATCAAAAGCAACTATAAAGCAACTATTAGGCAATGGAACATGTTGCCTGAAAATCAGGGCAAAACAGTAACCAAATCTAATTATTGTGAAATTCTTAAACTGGTTTTGGACAATACTGATCGTTCGTCGGCCGTAAGGAATGCGTTCAGAAAATGTGGTTTGTTCCCATTTGATCCCGAAGCCATTGACTTCTCCAAATGCCTTCAAGACAATTTAAACAAAATTAATAAAACAACCACACAAAATATGGAGATTCCAATTACCACCAGTGAGATTGAGACAACAAGAAAAGTGTTGTTGTGTTTTGAAAAGCAAATTGTAGATAATGGGATTGATTTTGAGCGTTTGCAAACAACTCTTTCAAATGCTTCCATTCAACTAGAAAATAACCCCCCTCATATGACATTAGAAGAAGCTGCAATTAGTATATTGTCTGCTTCAATATACTAAAAACTATTGATATATCAAAGCAAAATATTGACCAAATTGAACCTTTACTGACAATACAAGCAAGCGTTGATGATTTACATTTAGATAATGTGTTAGAATCACATCCAGCTAACTGCAATACCAGCTTAGTCGATATAATTTTACAAGAAAATTTAGAAGAAATATTGAACCCTCTCAGTGAAGACGGTAAGTATATGTAGCTCCCTATTTACATTTTGGTTTGAAATGCTTGGAACACTCGTTAGAATTTGGTGAAACTCATTCCAATCAAAAAGATGACATAACAAATGAAAATAACACGGTATCAACAGTTTTCTTAACTCGCAAAACTTCTCCGCCATGCAATAGCCCGTCTTCCAGTTTTTCCAAACATTTGACATATCCAGGCACCATAAAAACAAGAAAGGTGACATCTTACTCCCTGAAAACAGACCTCCTATGTCAATCCCCTCTGCGAAATGGAAAGACTTTTATAAGAACCGAGATCGGATTAAAGAAGAACAAAGAAAAGGAATTGAGCAGCGTAAACGAATCCGTAAGATCCTTCGAGATCAAAAACCAAACAAAATACAAAAGGAGAAAAAAAATGAAGTATTGTTTATTTTCTTATCTTCTAATAAAAATGCTTGGTGAACACCTTTACGGGCTACTTCGACATATTTGAAGCTCAGGTCGTAAAAGGAGCGGTTTTCCGGCTTTTGTACTTGGAGTCACATCAAGTACTTGGTACTCCAGGTTGGGGGTTGTACGTCGGGGTGACTTCCCGGCTACATAGAAAAAATCTAGTTACGAACCATCAACAGGCCTCGGAAACGGACGGATGCACTGATGACGACCCAAGCAAACGTATAAAGGACAACGAATTGCGGATATGCACGTGGAATGTTAGGTCCCTTAATGGACTGCGCGCTGCCGAACAACTAGCGGAGACCCTCAACTGCTACAAAGCAGATATTACCGCTATCCAGGAAATGCGATTGGATGGACTGGGCGAAAAGAAGATAAATAACTGCGACATCTACTATGGGGATTGCTACCGGGAACAGCGACTCTTTGGATGCGGATTCGTCGTGGGGAGCAGACTCAGGCAAAAAGTCTTGAGCTTCAAATGCGTAAGCGAACGCATCACGACGATCCAAATCAAGGCTAAATTCGGCCACATTAACTTAATATGCGCGCATGCCCCCACAGAAGAGAAAAAGGACGACACCAAAGACGAATTCTACGAGCTCCTCGACAAAACATATGAGCAATGTCCTAGTTATGACATGAAAATTGTCCTCGGCGATTTTAACGCAAAGCTGGGAAAAGAAGGCATCTTTGGAAGAACAGTCGGAAAGCACAGCCTGCACGACACCACTTCCGACAACGGATTCAGGCTGATCGATTTTGCTGCGGGGCGAAATGTTGTGGTAGCAAGCACCTGGTTCCCACATCTCAACATCCATAAAGGTATATGGAGATCTCCTGATCACCGTCAACCAGATTGATCACATTGCGATCGACGGGAGGCACTTTTCCAGCATTCAAGATGTTCGAACTTTCCGTGGAGCCAACATCGACTCGGACCACTACCTCGTCGTAGCCAAGGCAGTGCTACGAATATCCCGACAACGGCCAAAACAAAGAAATGCTGCAAGAAAATTCGACGTCGGGCGGCTACAATCGCAAGAGATCACCAGATCCTTCTCTGATCGAGAGTCAAGTAACCTCTTAAGGAGTCCTATGCCCCTAACATCAAGTATCGAAGACCAGTGGCAACATTGCCAGAATGCAGTTAGAGATGCCGCCTCTAATGTGCTGGGTTTCACACAGCCACCAAAACGAAACCCCTGGTTTGACGAAGAATGCAGGCAGGCCCATGCAGCCAAGCAGGAGGCACACAAAGCGGCGCTACAAAGAAGGACAAGAGCTGCTCGTGAGCTCTACGAGCAAAAGAGGAGAGAAGAACGCCGGCTTCTCAGGAGAAAAAAGAGAGAGCATGAGAAGCGTCAAGCGTCAGATCGAAGATGTTGAGAGAGCTAACAGCAGGAATGAAGGTAAAACAGCTGGCTCAAGGTCATCGAGCAAGAACCGAAGCCTGCAGAGAACAACAAGGGAACATCATAGTAGAACCGCAGTCAGTGCTGGGGATTTGGAAAGACCACTTCTGTAGACTGTATAACGGCGACGACGAACAAAACCCCGCCGTCAGACAGGAGCCTTTTATCATACACGATGACAGCCAACAATTCCGTGAACCCGACCTAGAAGAAGTGAAAACAGCAATATCACGGCTGAAATCCAACAAAGCCGCAGGAGCAGATGGTCTAGCTGCCGAGCTGTTCAAAGCAACAGGCGACGATCTAGATAAGACATTGCACCAAATCATCTGTAAGATATGGTCGGAGGAATGCATGCCCGATGAATGGAACCTCAGCATTGTTTGCCCGATCCTGAAAAAAGGAGATCCTCTAAACTGCACCAACTACAGAGGAATAAGTCTGCTTAACATCGCCTACAAGATCCTCTCTGCCATAATATGTGAACGTCTGAAGCCTTTCGTCAACAATCTGATTGGTCCTTATCAATGAGGCTTCAGGCCAGGAAAGTCTACCATCGACCAAATTTTTACGTTGCGGCAGATCCTGAAAAAAACCTATGAACTCCAAATCGATACCCACCAACTCTTCATTGATTTTAAGGCCGCGTATGACAGCATCTACAGAGACGAACTGTATAAAGCTATGTCTAGCTTTGGCATCCCTGCCAAGCTCGTTCGCTTGTGCAAAATGACGATGGAGAACTCACGCTGCTCTATCAAGGTTGGCAATGAGCTTAGGGAATCATTCGACGTCAAAAAAGGATTCAGACAAGGCGATGCACTGTCGTGCGATTTCTTTAACATAGATCTTGAGAAGATAGTGCAAAACTCCACCGTCAACACCATTGGCACTATCTTCTATAAATCTGTTCAACTTCTCGCGTACGCCGACGATATTGATATAATGGGAAGAACACAGCGTGATGTCAATAGCGCCTTTGTGAGGATTGAGACAGAAGCGGCAAAAATGGGTTTAGCGGTAAATGAGGGAAAAACGAAGTACTTGCTGTCTTCGAGTAAGGACACCCAACATCGACGGCTCGGACGGAACGTCACAATAGATGCATACAACTTCGAGGTAGTTAAGGAGTTTGTCTACCTAGGCTCCGCTATCAACACGGACAATAACACCAGCGCTGAGATAAGACGAAGAATTACTCTTGCTAATCGCTATTTCTTTGGGCTAAGAAAGCAACAGAGTGGAAAAGCCCTCTCTCGAGCAACTAAGGTTAAACTGTACAACACCCTCATCATCCCTGTCCTGCTGTATGGTGCAGAAGCATGGACCCTAACAAAATCGGATGAATGTGCCTTAGGCTGTTTCGAGAGGAAAATTCTTCTGGTCATCTCTGGCCCCGTGTGCATTGATGGGGAATGGAGAAGGAGATACAACAGCGAACTTTACGGGTTGTACAACGACGTGAACTTAGCCAGAAGGGTCAAGGTCCAGAGACTCAGATGGCTCGGTCATTTAGAGCGCATGGACACCAATGCTCCGGCCCGGAAAGTCTTCGACACTATTCCCGAGGGACGCAGAAGGAGAGGAGGACCTCGACTCAGGTGGCGCACACAAGTGGAAGAGGACCTCAATCAACTTGGAGTGCAAAACTGGAGACAGCTTGCTAGGGACCGAGCTGGCTGGCGGAGACTGTTGATTGAGGCCCAAGTCCACAACGGACTGTAGCGCCACCTTTAGTAAGTAAGTAATAAAAATGCGTAATTGTTATGAAAATTTGGCTTAAAATGTTTTTTTTTTTTTTTAACAGATAATCATTTTTTTATTCCAATGTTCGAAAATAGGAAACTGCGTGTTCGGGTTAAGGAAACCTAAAATAAAGTGTTCGAGAATAGTGGAAAATGCTTATTTTCAAGATAATCTCTTTTATTTATTTACGATTTATTTATATGAAAAAAAAGAGTATCAAAAATGAAAATATTTGAGATAATGTTTCAGAATAAATTAACATTGCAATTCTTTATTCAGTTAAAGTATTTTTTGCAACATGTTCTTTTTTCATAGTCCGTAAACTGTTCGGTAACTGGTGCCATGACCCTATTAAAAATGGGATATATGGCTAGCTATTTGCCACATCTTTTGCGCCGATAAACCATAAACGGTGTCTAATTTGTATTCAACCTTTTTGTACAATTATTTTCGGATTCAATCCACGAATAAAACAATAACATTAAGTATTTCCTGACCATGACGTTGAAAGTAATTGTATTTTGTTTTGCTTTTTTTTCTTCTTCATTATTCTTGCTCAGCAGTCCATGTCTGTTTACTTTTGCCTTCAATTGAAATCCATTTTCATTTCAATGGGAACAGAATTCAGTACAAGTTTTTACTCAAAAGTCCTAACAAACTGGGTTGAGTACAATAACGACACATTGAGTATCGACAATAAGCAAAAAGGAACCCTCAATTGAAAGAAAGCAAAAAAACATAAGAACAAAAGGTATAAAAAGTAGTGTCTCAAGTGTTCTCAAATGGTTGCTCAATTTGTAAAACCAATGCCGGTGTATGAAGGGTTTTTGAATGATCTTTTCACTTTCAATTTTTGTTGTTTTCAAGTGAAAGGGTTTTAATATTTGAGAATAAAAGTGTTTAATTGCACCCCGATTTATTAGGAACACAAAAATGTGAATAAAGTGTTCATTCTGTATTCTTAAAAATATTCAAATAAAATACTTAGAAAACATTCTTACCGCCACTGCAAAATAATGTTGGATATTTGCCATTTTTCTGTTTGTGAGTCAAAAATGTTTTTAGCACAAAGGAAGACCAACACTATACGCGTATGAATTAAATAAGGAAATGACGAAAAGACAATGACGTCGAAATAGTTTTACCCTCGGAACCAGGGTCCAACTTTCTAATGATAATATTTTTATATTTTTGGACCATGCACAATGTCTCGTATATGGATATTTCTTTATTTCTACATTTACGAAATTATGTTCGCACGTTGTGCACGTTGTGCACGTTAAATAGATGGACGAACGAGAGGCACAGAATTTGGGTCATACGTTTTGGCAAGATATTAACACTGCTTTTTTATTAAGGAAGTAGAGAACTAGGAGAATTGCTTTGTTTAAGTGCCTAATAACAATAAGCTATGAAGACATAAAAAATGTAATACGAGCTCTAATACTGTCAACTTGTCAAGTTGGTGCCTTGAAATCAATGCAACAGCAACCTTAGTTGCTGTTGGGACCTCGGCAAAGTATAAGAGGAAATTAAAACAATTAAACTGAAAGTTTTTTCTGATAGATTCTAGTATGATAAGGCTATGCATATGACTATGATCAATGTTTCAAGCAAAGTTGAGCTATTCGGACCTGTCAACGTTTTCAATGAACAGGCTGTCCTGTCGTAATTGACCAGACCGACGAAGATAATTAAAAAACTTTGAGACGGAAGCAAACTGAATAAATCATTGATGGATCGCAGAGATACTGATTTGGCTTAAAGGCTAAATGATTGGTGTCTCTCAAAACGAATGAGTTGTTAGTACAGCCATGATTTGGCAGGACAGATGACAAGCCAACATGTTCGTCTACCCTACCCGATCTTGAAGAAGTGAAGGTAGCAATGTCAAAAATTGAATCAAAAATTGTAAAAAAAGATTTTGTTAAAAGTTCATTGAACTAATAAATAAATATTATTATTATTATTATAAAACCAACAAAGCCATGGGAGCTGACGGTGAGGAGCATGCACCAACTTATCTTTAAAAATCGCCT
The DNA here is from genome assembly GCA_943590905.1 of Sphaerophoria taeniata. Classification (NCBI taxonomy): domain Eukaryota; kingdom Metazoa; phylum Arthropoda; class Insecta; order Diptera; family Syrphidae; genus Sphaerophoria; species Sphaerophoria taeniata. Next base: position 57,268,211 of record OX016540.1, read on the forward strand.
ATAAGATTTTTTCTGCAGTGTTATATGCTGCTATATGGTGCAAAAGCATGGACCGTTTCAAAAACGGATGAGATCGCTTAAGGCTGTCTGCATTGACGGTGAATGGAGTAGAAAATTTAACAACGAATTCCACGGGTTGTACAGCGACACTGACATAGCTAAAAGTGACCCAATGACAATGGTCACGTAGTCTTCGAACCCACCAGACGAGGCAGTAGAGAAAGACCAAGTGCAAATTGAAGATGACCTTACCCAACTCGGCTTGCGAAACTGGAGACAGCTAGCAAGGGACAGATGAGAAGTCGTAAAAAGTATGGGTCCGGCGATTCCGTCCGTCTGTCTGTCTGTAAACGCACTTGCAGGCCCGATTGACTTCATACTAGAAGATTAGAGGTTCAAGCGAAATCGCATGGGTCGTTTTTGAAAAGAAGATCAAAGTTAGAGTAGCCACCATACAATTTTTTTAGATAAAAGTTTCAATTTTCTCAAAAACGGCTTCTACGATTTTTTTTAAACATCCTTGTTATAAGACTTTCTCGAAAAATAATAGTCCGTAGGTATATATTGCCCAAATAATGTTTTGTGTTGAAGAAAATTTCAAATTTTTTTTGGATTTAAAAAAAATGTTTTTAAACTTTTTTTTTTAATTCTGTATATCGAAAATATATAAAATATACTAGCTGACCCGGCAGACTTCGTACTGCATCAATCAACAAATAAAAGACCTATGCTTTTGTAACCCCTTAGCACACTACCCGCTACCCCACTACCCTTTACATGGTTCCCGCTACCCCGTTACCGCGCTAACTACTACCCCTGTACCCGTCACCCCGCTACCCCACAACCCACTTCCCTGGCCTTTTATAAAATGAACGGTTTAGTCGATTTTGTACAAAATACTTAAAACTCATCTACGCAACTAACCGAATATTCTCCCAAAATTTGGTGCCAAACACCTAACTGGTATAAAAGTAGTGAGTCCTCAACCGATTTGCATGAATTTTTGTATATAAGAATAAGAAAACAGTCAGTCAGTTAGTAACGTCGTGACAGCTCAGAAACCTTCGCTGGCTCATGCACAACAACTTTGTTAAGTACCATCACATCCTCATGTGACCATGAGGATAGTTAACGCTCTAAAGGGAAAATGGGATTTTGATCAAATCTCATGAACGCCTTGGCCGATTTTGTACAATCTTAAAAACCATCTACACCACTATCTGAATATTTGGTAGACATTTGGTGCCAATTGGTCCAACTGTTCTCGAGTTTTGCGCTTAGAAACATATTAAGCGTTCCATTTTTATATACACACCAGGGTTGAAAATATAAAATGCTATCAAAACATACTTTATTAAGTCCTAATAAAACTCCAATTACAAAACAAAATGTTAATGTTTCATAAATAAATTAAACAAAAAGTCCAGATAGGTAAAAATAAATTAACAAAGATTTTCTTCGACAAAAATGGTTTTGGTTTTTTTTTTTAATTTCTCAAAAACGAAAAGACATTTTTGCATCCAGTTTTCTGTTTTCGACTAAAAATTAACAACGGCATTGAATTATTAAAACAAAATTAGTACCTAATTACATAAAATTTTGAAAAAAATTAGTTCAAAAATGTTTTTTTTTTTTTTGAAAATTTTCAGTTTGAAAATTCATATTTTTTAAACTATACGTTAAAACAATTTAATTTAAAAACAAAATAAAAGAAGAAGTTTTTGGCTTTTCAGAAAGGTATAACACGGTGTAAACGAAGCCGTTGATATTTAATAATTTTTTTTACAAAGTAAGTCAATTTTTCAGAAAATTGTCCCACCCCACATAAGGGGGGGGGGGAATAGACCCCCCTCCTATACGATTTTTTTCTTGTCTCAACTCAAACTACACGCTCTAGCTTTTTGGCAGAACGCTCGTGAATCACCCTGTATATTAGAAGATTATGAATATTTACAGATTAATTAAAGGACATAGGACATTTTTGAAAAGAAATTATAATATAAAAAATATTTTTTTTTTTAATGTTTTTATTTTTAATGTTGTTTGTGGGTTAAGTTTTGGAATACAGGAGCAAGCTCGTGTCACCTGATCGTGCACATGTTTTTATAGTTTTACAATTTTGCTAAGCCCATTTCAACAGCATTTATTTAGTATCATTTAAGAAAGTAAACAGAACACCATGAATAATTAATTCTTTGAACCAGTAATACAATAACATACGTTATAACTCATAACTTAAATCAAACCTAACGATGAATCAACCTGAACATCAATAGAAACAAACAAATTAAAAAATGTGTCAGAACATTTCAAAACGGAAAAATTAACAGCCTTTTTCACACAAACCTACTCACTCCATTTCACCGTATATATTCTTGGGACTAGGCTAACTAATTTAATTAGGTTTATTTCTAAAACCCGTAAACGCATGTTTGATATCAATCGGAATGCTTATTTATTAGACTGGTTCTTTCAAAAATGTGTTCCAATAACAAAACAAAAATCAATTTAAGAATATTAATTCTAAATTGATAAAAACCAAACAAATCGTACTATTTTTATTTGTTTCTTTTTTATAATGCAAAACAGATACATACATAGAATAATTGAGCAAGCTTTCACAAACAAAAGTTAATTTTAGTTAAAACATTTTTTTTTCTGTTTTCATTACGTTTTCACTTGCGCATGCGAAAAATATTTCAAGTTTCAATGTGTTTTCCTATCGCCTAACTAGATATTAACTTTTTGGTCGTTTGAAAACTATTATTTTTATTGTTATGATAAAATTTTGCGGTCGACGTCGTCGGTCGTCGGCAGTTTGTTTTGTTGGACAAATAGATATTGTGCAAAAAGGCGGAAATACTGATTGAATAGTTTTAAGTAGCTTCACGTGCATTTTGTTGTTTTTGCTAGTGTTACCTACCGGCTGCTGCAATCTTTGAGTACATTATTGCTACCTACGTAATTGATTCATCCTGTAAAATTTTGATTCATTTATTTTAATGGATAAAGTATTACAAGTAGTGTTAATCAATTATTGGGTACGTCCGTACCAACTATTAATATACTTTCAAATTATATTGAAGTTGTGCTCATATTGTATAACGTGCAAACTCAGATTTACGAAACTTGTATGTATGTTACTGCAATGGCTTTTTTCTAATCTATGCACGTAAAAATATCATGCAAATCTGTTGAGGACTCACGGCTTTAATAACAGTGGAGTGTTTTGCACCAAATTTTGAGGGATTGTTCGGGTAGTGGTGTAGAAAGGTCTTAAGGTTGTAGGCTAGCGGCTAGCGGGTAGGGGGGTTACTGAGTAGCAGGTGACAGGGAAACTTGTAACAGCTTAGCTTGTATCGGAATAGTGAATAGCGGATAGTGGGTGGCGGGTAGCGTGGTAACTGGGTAGGGGCTAGCAGATAGCGGGTAGAGAGGAAGCGGTAGTAAGTAGCTTGGTAACGGGGTAGCGAGTAGCTGGGTTGCGGATAGCGGGTAGCAGGGTAGCGTAAGCAGGCGGGTCTATGAAATAACTCCCACGAAATAAGTTCCACTTTTAAAAACGAAATAAGTCCCACCAAAAATTGCTATATATAGTGGGATTTATTTCGTCAATTGGTGGGACTTATTTCGTTACGCGTTTTTATTTTAAGTGGGACTTATTTCGTTTTGAATGGGAATAAATTCGTTTTGTAAAGTGGGAGTTAATTCATACCCCTTGGACATTTCGTAAAAGGGACAACCATAATTGAAAGTGGGACTTAATTCATTTAAGAAATATATTATTCAAGGGGTAGTTATTTCATTTTGAGTGGGAGTTATTTCATTTCAAGTAAATTTTTAAATCAATTCATTTTGGTGGGACTTATTTCGTTTTCAAAAGTGGGACTTATTTCGTGGGAGTTATTTCATTTTTTAAAGCAATTTTTGGTGGGACTTATTTCGTTTTTAGACCCAAGCAGGCAGCTTTTTAACGGGGTAGCGGATAGCGGCTAACGGAGCAGTCAGCAGTGCGAAGCGAGAAGCGTGGTAGCGTTTAGTTGGGGTTATGGGTTAGCGGGTAGCGGATTACAATAGTTAATGTCTTTTATTTGAGGCTGTACGAAGTCTGTCGGGTTAGCTATTTATATACAAATTTTAATATCAAATCAAAATCTCTGCCAACATTTGACAGGACGATATATGTCAAGTTATGCAATTATTATATCTTTACAGAAAATAATGACGACCCAGGCTATTTTGAAAATATGGAGACCTAATATGTTTGGCATATTGTAATTTAGGGATTCTAAGGGAGACGGATTGTAGTACTCGCAGCATCACCTACCACTGACCAAGTCGAATCCCTTCATGTCGTCAAGGACTATAGTCGAAAGAATTGAGAACGCAGTCAGTGCATGCACTATCCGAAGAAGGCATCAAGGCTTTAATCTCCCTGGTAGAGTCGCCAGGAAAGTTTTTTCCTTAGATCTAACAACACAAGGGCGCGAAAGGAATTTGCTCTTAGATACGCAAATTGGAATGGACCTGAAAGAGTAAAAAAGTGGCTTAATATCCTGCGGAAGGAGAAGACTAAAATAAATTTGTTTTCATCCGACTCCTGGCGCTATTTAAGACGTCCATAAGGAAGAGAATACCATCCCTGCTAAACAAAAAACAATAATCAAACACTGAGATGACAATATTATGGTGTGGGGATGTTTTTCCTAGTATATGTGTCGGTCCAATATTCCTCATAAAAACCAAATTAACAAAATACGATTATAGGGATATCTTGGAAAATGTCATGCTTCCATTTTATGAACAAAACATGCCGTTTCGTTGGCATTTTCAACATTACAACAATCCAAAACAAATAGTGGGTCTCGTAAGAGATTCCAACAGAAGGAAGTACCTCTTATCCCGTGGCCAAGTCAATTCGCTGACCTCACTCCCATTGAGAACTTTTGGTATGAACTTAAGCGAAAGTAAGGTGGGCAATATTTCACAAATAGAAACCAATTGTGGTAAGCAGCACAAAGATAATGATACTTCAATACCCCAGCAAACTATGCCTAAATTTGTGGAATCAATGTTCAAATATGGCCATATGACACTATTTCACAATGAGGCAAATCCTGGAAAAGAACAAACAATTTCAAGCCGAAACCCACCATCTTTTCATCGACTTTAAAGCTGCTTATGATAGCATCCAAGAGCTTATGATGCCGATGTCTGGATTCGGGATCCCGAACAAACTAATTGAGCTGTGCCACATGACGCTAAACAATACGTAGTGCAGTGTGCAAATCTGAGTTGTTTCAAAAATGAGCAGGGTTTAGACTAGAAATAGTACGCAAGGCAAGTTTGAACACGGAAAACACTATCTTAAACAAATCCACCCAACTCCTAGGCTCTTCGGACGACATAGACATCATCGGTCACTCCTAAAGAGCTTTGCCTGAGACTTTCCCTGGCAAAGCTCGTTGGTCTTGCAGTGAATGAGGTTAAAACAAAGTACATGCTATCAACAAACAAAAGAACATTTATCCACCGCCTAGGACAAAACGTCACTGTTGGCAGCACAGTAGCAATTTCGAGGTAGTAAAGCTCACCTACCTTGGAACAAACATCAATCCCACAAACGGAACCTTAGTGGGGATCCGACGAAGAATTACCCTAGCGCACCGCTTCTATTTCGGTTTGGCCAAACAACTGGGTTCAAAACTCCTCACTCGAAAGACATAGTGCATGCTATACTTTCATTTTACCAGCCCTACTCTACGGCGCCGAATGCTGGACGATAATTAAAGGAAATGGTACTGGGCACATTCGAAAGAAAAATTCTTCGACGGATTTTGAGTCCTGTATGCGACGATGGCAAATGGAGATGAAGGTTCAACCGCGAACTGTACGAGATGTAAGTCCAGAAAGCCAAGAAAAGATGACTAAACAAAATTGTGAAAAAAATGATTGTAATTTTATTTCCTACATACAGTTAATATCGTCTTTGGAACCAACTAAGAAACGAAAGAGTGATAGTAGATGAAGCAACTTCAAAGCTACAGCAAGTGTAACCTATTATAAGGTTGCAGGTGCAGTGTGCGTCTTCGAAATTTGACCAACTACCGCATTATCTTTTGAAATTGTATTTCTTACCACGAGTCAAAAGCACACATAAAAATGCGTCCGGCAGCGTGCTCAACGACTCATCGTAATAGAGATAGAGAGAGCGCAAAAGTCTAATTAATAATTTTCTCTTTTCACTTTTGAAAGCAAAAATGATTTGATATCACACGTTCAGAAGACGAAAAGGCCAACCGACGCGACGCACGTTCAAATGCGCAGACTGCAAATGATGATGACGACGAGCGACGGAGATATGCATTCTTAATGGCTGCGTTTCATTCGAAATGAATTAATTCATCGATAGTTTTAGTGAAGGGTAGGGTGTAAGGAAACCGACAAAGGAGGTGAAGAAGAGAGTCAATACGGTAGTTGATAGTGAAACCCACTACAACCGAAGACAAGGGCCGTTGCGAAGACGACCATCCGACCGGCCGGCCTGTGCTGCGCCTGTCTTGTTTTTTTTTTGTTGAATGCAAAGTTCAACGGTCTCAATTGAATTCTATTTCGAGGCTCAGTATATTTTGTGTTTATGACTTGCATACAAATTGCATTTAAAATGTGTAGGCAGGTGTACCGGCAAAAAAGTGGGTAGTTTTTGGTTCTATTCTTGCATAGAATGCGTTTTTATTTGTTCAACTATAGCGCAGGGGATTAAACAAACCTTACTCGCATTTAAGTAGATATTGAATCACTAATTCGTCGCTCTAAACATTTGCACTTTGGCGTTTTAGGAATCTATTCTGAAGGTTAAACTTAACACTAATTTCAGTCAAACTGGTTCAAAGCGTTTCCACACACTATGGCCAAAAACAATCTCACATCAATACCCACGTACGACTTGCGAGATGGCAAGAAATCACATTTCATTCACTCATCCTTCATCGTAGTCTTTTTTGATTTAAGCCTTGAAATTGTGTGCTACACGAAACCAACTCTTGTTCCATAAAATAAATATAACTTTTGGAGTGCGGGTAACATCGATATCTACGACAAAAAAGACAAACATGGTTTATGGCTTAGCGTGTTCAGATCCATTTACCAAAACTTATCGTTTCATTGACGGAATTTGACTTTTTAATGGTTTCAATACCATAATATTATTTATCACCTAAATACTACAGATTCTTGTTATGAATGAAATTTTAGGTGGGAGCGCTTTACTCAACGAATCAATCAATTTTATTTTCTCCTTTGATTGAAATCATTCTGAAGGAATTTTTGGTGCGACAGATAAAAGTTGCGTGTTGAATTGTGTACATATCTAATTGGTATGATGGTTTACTAAGGTTAAATTGGCTGGTTGCGTCAATTATGGCGGGAGGGGTTCGTTTTCTGTTTACCAATAAACTTTTATCGCCACTTCATAAATCAGCGATGTAGTTATTGAAGAAGAATATGTTAAAGCAAAACAGGAACAAGTTTCGTTTCTCCAGCAAAGGAGACATTGATGAGTTAATTTTTCTAACCTGGAGCTCGTTGATTTTTCGTGATTTAAGACTTAAAGAGGTTATTTTTGATCGAAATCTTGTCGGGATCATTATGCTGGTTTGCATTTAATAAACCCAAAAAAATCTTTTACCAAAATAGTTACAGTTCTTTTAAAGTAGTTACAGCAAGCGTGGCCACAATCTAAATTAATCGAAAACGAACTAAGGATTTGATATCACTTTGCTGTCTAGTGATATCCGCAGGAGCTTAATGGACGAGAAAGAAGAACTAATATGGAAAAGGGAGTGTCAACGACATCATCCGTTTGGCCAACGCAAACATTGAACGTTTTTTTTTTTTTTTTTTTTTTTTTTTTTTTTTTTTTTTTTTTTTTTTTTTTTTTTTTTTTTTTTTTTTTTTTTTTTTTTTTAAATTAAAGCTTCGTATTCGTCGCTTGGGAGCAAACTTACATGTGGGACCTAACTTAAAGTTTTTTCAGTATTTTTTTTTTGCAAGAATTCTAGTCTACAAAAAATAAATAGAAACTGCTGCAATTTTTTTTTTCTTTGAATAAGTAGGAAAGGTTATTTCAACAACTATTTCTATTATTAGAATATTTTAGGAATATTATTCAAAACTAGCCGACCCCGCGAACATCGTCTCGCGCTTCAAGAAAGCGCTTCATTATGGTAATAACCACCCTTAAGCCGCCCAACGTATTTTTATAAAATTATGACAGTACGCATAGCTTAGCCGAGTCATGGTTCCTGTGGAAATAAGTTTTGAGCAAATCTTACGGAAGAGTGGACAAATGGAAACAATAAAAAAGTGGTCGAAAATTATACTGTTGAATTGGATTCTAGGTGCAATTGTTCAGAAATTACTTTTCTAACAGTAATTTTTCGATATATTTGTTTAAATGCGAAACTGGTCTCGCCACCCATCAGAGCAACCCCAGTATAATTATGATTAACACAGATATTGTTAAAATGCAATGTAATATGCTTGAATTCTATTGAAATAGAGAACTACATATCTGAATTCAATCAAGCTTTGCAACTAACTTTCTACTTTCATTTAAGCATGTAGTAAAATGCAAATTTCGTTGAAAAATTCATTGAGGATTGAGCGGATAATGAGTCCCTGCCAGACATAAAAACAAACCAATACACCTTAAATTCTATGCAAAAACTTGATTTTTGGTCTTGACGTTCTTCGTGCTCTGGCAGAGTTTTCCGAATTCCCAATCCAAAATTTTCCATTTTTCCATTTGAAAATCAGTGCACCTACAATTACATGCAATTTTTCCTTTGAAAACCAATAATTTTCCGAGTTTTTCATCAAGAACTTTCTATGTTCCATTCGAAAACCCATTTTGAATTCAAAAACCCATTTCCAAATGTTCCAGTTTTCCATTTGAAAACCAATGCACTTTCCACACTCTTCTATGAGGTTTTTCTATTTTTTTTTCCACAGAAACCACCACGGAATACAACAGTATTAACCATGAAAATTGCACAAATATCTGTTGGGCCATTTCGGAGTCCATTGTATGCATACATCCATTTTTATATACAGGGTGATTCACGAGCGTTGTGCCAAAAAGCTAGAGCGTGTAGGTTGAGTTGAGACAAGAAAAAAATCGTATAGGAGGGGGGTCTATTCCCCCCCGTTCAGCCGGGAGGGGCAATTTTCTGAAAAATTGACTTATTTTGTAAAAAAAAATATTAAAAATCAACGGCTTCGTTTACAACACCGTGCTATGCCTTTCTGAAAAGCCAAAAACTTTTTCTTTCACTTTGTTTTTAAATTACATTTTTTTAACGAATAGTTTAAAAAAACTAAATTTTCAAAAAAAAGCAAAAAAAAAACATTTTTGAACTAATTTTTTTCAAAATTTTATGTAATTAAGTACTGATTTTGTTTTAAAAATTCAATGTGTTTGTTAATTTTTAGTTGAAAACAGAAAACCGGATGCAAAAATGTCTTTTCGTTTTTGAGAAATTGAGAAAAAACCAAAACCACTTTTTTCTAAAAAAATCTTTGTTTTTATTTTTACCTATCTGGACTTTTAGTTTAATTTATTAGTTAAATTTATAAATTTAATTTTTTGTGATTGGAGTTTTATGAGGACTCAATAAAGTAGAAAAGTATTGGATTTTCCCTGGATTAATCATTTTGCACTCAGCACAACTTTTAAAAATGCAAATAAAATCAAACGGAAAGAAATTAACAAGATTTTCTTTAAATATTTTTTTTATTTGTTATTTCTAGAATTGGGTACTACCACCTTTATTCTTGATTCCTTCATAAATTCGGGCTGGCATGGAATCGTATAAACTCTTTAAGAAGTCCAGCGAAATTTCTCTCCATGGTAACTTAGTGGCTGCAATAAGCGATTCTCTGTCCTCAAACTGACGGCCTGACTCATAAACTTTACGTACCAACCATCCCCATTCATTTTCTATACGGTTCAGGTCAGGTAAATAGGGCGACCAATGAAGCAATTCAACATTCTGGTCCTGTTTCCCACATTTGACAGTGCGCTACGTTTGGATAGGGTCGTTGTCCTATTGGAAAATCCATTTATAGGGTCCACAAATATCCAAAAATGAAGGAAACTTTCTTTTCAATACTCTTTTGCAGGTAATTGCACTCCTTTTTGACGTTTAAAACTCAAGCTCAATAGTCCCATAGTAGCTAACTGATCCCCATATCATAACTCCACCTTCTCGGCTATGATGCCGCGCTAAAAATCGTTCTTCTTTTCTCAAATCGTGAAAGCAATAATTAAAACTATCAGGGCCATCAAAATTGAATCTCTTCTCATCCGAAAAAACCGCGTTGTGCCACACATTTTTCCAACTCACATCGAGTCTAGAAAATCTTAAACGAATATCTTTTCGTTGCTCGTTTAGTGGTGGTTTCTTTTGGAGTTTGAGTTTGATCTGCGCGGTTTGGTACTCTGTGGACTGTTGAAACACCTGCAGTTACACCAACTTTTTGTTTAATTTTTACCGCGGAGGCACATGAACTGGAAGCACATCTCAAAATTGCTCGTCGATCAACTTCGAATGTTGCCGTTTTTTTACCACCTTTCATGTTTTTCTCGTACAAACTTTTGTTTCTGAGGTACGAATAGACAACACTAAGACTCCGATCAATGTTGGTAGCTATAGCACGCACGGTCAGTCTTTATTCTTTTAGCGAATCAATCTTAACTCGTCCGACACTATTAAAGCTTCTGATCTAACCATCTTTTCTTAAATTTTAAACGGTTAAATGTCACTTAGAACACTTCAACTTTTGATTTGGTATACCCATTAACTTAAAACTCTAAGAACCAATGAAGATAATGAGAGTGAAAGATCATGTGCTTATTCAGTTGACGCAAAAAAAACTGAGTTTTTCAATCTGGAATGCTTTGCATGAGAGCCAGGGAAAAAATAGTGGTCCTTTTTAAATTATTCTTTTTGATTTGTTTTCTCAACATCATAAGCTATCGGTTAGCATCATCAAATGATGCATTAACGTTCAAAGTTAGGAAAAAATGGACAACAAACTTCAGAAAATTGTGTGCTTATTCAGTTGAAGCGGAGTGTAAGTAGGGAACTTTATAACCAAGTAGCCATTAACGAGAATTTCTTCGTTTTTTTTTTTAAGAACTTCCCACAAAATATCTTTTGAATTAGCGGATCCAAGCCTAAGCCTAAACCATTGCTTCAGAAGATTTCTTTAGAGTCATTCATTTCGTGGTTTCAAGTAGTAGCGCTGGCATTTGAAACGTGTCAAACTTAACTGTCATCTGAAGTGTCATAATATAAGTTAAATGTTTGCCCTTTACGATAACAAATCGCTTAACGATGTCGTAAGTACGATTTTTGGGTGTTGGAACAACAGACATAATAAACACTGATTAGCGATGAGACACGTTTCTCAGTCGATAAGTACGGAACAAACAAAATTGCTGTACGAGGCTCAGAAAACGCAAAAATGGTCGAGGAGGCCAATGCATCCAGAAAAAGACTGTTTTGTGTGCTCTATGGTCGAAAGGTGTCATTGGTCCGCATTTCTTCGAAGATGCCAAAGGGCGGACGGTTACAGTCAGTTCGAACCATATGATCGAATGATAACCGATTTTTTTGGGGCAATTGAATATCATAACTTGGGCGATATGTGGTTCCATAACAAGATTGGGAAACAAGCCACAAAACACGACCAATTATGGCTTAACTGAGTGAGAAGTCTCCTGGTCGCGTTATTTTGCGTTTTGGTGCCGTCAATTACTCATCAAGATCATGCGATTTGACACCGTTAGATTTTTTTTTTTTTGTAAACTTAATGGCAAAGCCCAAACTTTATAATGAAATAATAATACTTTGAAACCGAAAAATGAATGACTCTTTTTGAGGGCCACACTTATTATTTTGCCTTTAAGTACCTATTTTATCGGATGTCATTCCGATACATAATTTGACTGAACGCCAATTTGGTTTTCCTCCAGTATCAAGTTAATGGTTGAAGAATAGTTTTGGGTGTTATGTGTCTTCCCAAATCAGAAAGTACTTGTTCGATCCGTTCACTCAGCTGATGATTTTCCCCGTCTTCTCAAGAAGGTATTCATTAATTCAAACACCTTTGACAAAACTTTTTCAGGAAAATCTATGGTGATTGCATTCAAAAATCATGACTCAATTTCCCCTACCTATTCTATACAAAAAAAAAAAAACGCCCTTTATAGGAAATCCCGTGTTGTCGTTCGTTCTATTTTAACACAAAACTAAAAATATTCATTTCCAAAATAAAATCACACTGAAAGAGCAACCACAGACAACCATTAAAAATAGGAAAAAAGAAACCCAATTTAACGAATAACAAACTGCATTAAATTGATGTGCAATCTGGAAACGTTGCTGCAAGGCATTTTTGATGTTAGCTTTGGGGGCCATCTGGCTACATGAGTTCTTTTTCAAGTGGGCACATTAATTTTTGTTTCGAAAAGATTTTACATATATTTATTGACTTTTATTTGTTTTTCTCAACCAAATGAAAAGTTATTGATCGTTAGTGTGGAGTGCTTTGAATATTGGAAAGATTACGAGTTTCTAAAATTTCACCGAGAACGGAAGTGCTGTGTTGTGCATTTTTAGAAATTCCTTTGTTGTACATTTTTAAATTTACCTTTTCATTTATGTTTAGACAAAGAAAAGCATTTTTGTAGTCGATACTGAATATGTTTTAAATTTGAATATATTTTTTTTATTTGTGTTGGTCGATGTTCTGTTAAGTGCTCACCTTATTTCCTTTTTCTCATAGACGTATTTCCTGTTATCACGATTTCAAGGCCATATCTTTCTGAAAAGTTCAATAAAATAAAATAGAGTGGCGCGACAGCTCTTGAAGAGCCAAAGCCTAAGTGACTTACTCTCATCAACAATTCTCTGAGTGCGTGTGGAGAATTGAGGGGACCTACAATTTAACGCCGATTCCGAACGGCGAAGCTGAGAAGCACTTTGTCATGACAGATTGATGCTCTTGGAAGTATTGTCAGTTCTTCGCAAGAGGCGGTGCCCGTGAAAGATGAAATAAAAATTTTATGGGCGCGAGTAGGACTCGAACCTACGACGACGTTCTGCTTAGCAGCCAACGCACCTAACCACTTAACTACGGGCAGCTGTTCAAAGTTCAATACTTTGATATATTCTTCAAAGCAAAATAAGGGCAACCAAGAGATTAATAAAACATTAAATATCTGACTTAGTTTCATATATTTGAATGCAATTAAACAAGCAACACTTGAGCTTTGATAAAGTGCTCCGAATTAGATGATATATAAATTTTCATCAGCAATTGAATCAGATCGACGTTTTGATTGGTCCCAAAGTAAAGGGTTTTCCAATAAGAGGTGTTATTTTGAATAGCCCGCTATTTCGGTAGCTTTCACTTTTGAAGCTGTCATTTTTTGACATTTGACAAGTAGAAACTACGCCATTAATGGAACGATACACGCTTCAACAACGCATTGAAATTATTAAAATTCACTAAAAAAATGGTGAAGCAATGAAACCATCGATCTTTTACGGGAAAAGTTTCCGGACCGTGTTATCTCTCGAAGAGGTGATCACAATTGGCCACCGAGATCTTGTAATTTAACACCTTGCGACTTCTTCCTTTGGGGCCACGTGAAAGATAAGGCCAACGTCAACAGCCCAGCGTCGATTCAAGACCTCAAAGATGGAATTCGTGAGGCTATCGAGGACATAGGGCAGCCACTTTGCGATTTGGTTATGGAAAATTTCATGAAAAGGATATGGTCCTGTAAGCGTCGGTCGTGGCGGCCATTTGGCTGATGTTGTGTTCCATTATTAACGGCGTACCTTCCTCTTTATAATGAAATAAACATCCGATCATTTATCTCAAAAAATGCCATTTTTCTTTGAATATCAAAATAACAGCTCTTATTGGAAAACCCTTTAGTTGAATTTGATTCATATCAGGTTAGACCAAGCCCTAACCTGAATATTTTCTTCCTCGAAGGCATAGATAGTCACTCGGAATATGAGTGATCGTGCATTATCTGCATTAGTATCAAAAGTCAAAAAATCTTTTAGAAAGTGCCAACACTGAAAACAAGGTCAGTCTTACCTTGATCCCGGCTCGAACCATAAAATTAGGACCATCAAATCACATACGCCGATAGTCACTAAAAACACTATTTTACACTTGTCCGTAAAAAGTAATTTACTCCATTTCCCTGTATTCCATTCAAGACTTCACTTCACTTTCAAGACTTTACGGCCTTCATAACTTACGTGTCAATAACCTCTGTTTGGTTCAGATTCCAAATATTAAAAAATCACACTTTACTCATTTCTATAAAATTACTTCAGCCCGTCTTTTCAATAACCTCCCTGAAAATCTGAGACGTGAGAGGAATAAGTCGGTATTTCTTAAAAGCATAAAAAATGGCTTTTTACTTTTAATCATGACTCAGTCTATTTTTTAATCAATGTAACAACGTAATTTTGTAAACACTTACTGTAAATTTTTCAATCAATCTGTCAATGATTTCTAAATGTAAAAAAAAAATGTCAATTTAAGCGATCAAAATTGATCCCCATCAATTCTTATTAATTATTTTTCTAGCTATTTAATGGTACATTCACCGCAACCATTTAGGTTATTGAATGTTCCTAACTATTTTGTTTATTAATATTAGAGACTATATTTTATGTTGTATTTTTATTTATATTATATTGTTCCATTAATTTCTCTAGTTTTGGTAAATAAAATAAAGCAATGAAAAAAAAAACTTCGAACAATTTTCATTGCATGTCCGTTAATTAAATGGGAGCTTCAAGTTTCTTTCTCTGAGTGTTGCTGAACTTTGAGCCAACGATTTCTAAAAGTGTGGTAATTTCCAAACGATCTTATCCGGTAGTAGGTACCCGTATTGTAATACTTATGTTCGTTAACCGGTCACGTAGAATGCTTGAGATCTACAGTCTACACCTGCAGGCGAGGCGTCTAAAATTTTTCATCTTTCATCTTTCATGGGTACTGTAGAGATTCTAAGAGTATCATTAATCACGAAAAAGGGCTTCTCATCTCAGCCGTTCGTAATGGGCACAAGACTGTTGCAGGCACTCAAGGAATTGCTGAAGATCGTAAAGACCTTGGTTCTTCGGGGCTATCGTTCCACTATATTATTATGTATTATTATAAAACAATCTGACGGGTCTTCCTGAGTGGTTGCAGGTCGAAATATTCTCGAGGCACGACAATGACTCATTCCTATTCTCCTCCTTATAACGGTTCCAAAGGTTTTGGATGGTGCATCGTGAGTATTGCAGTTTTAAGGCCACTGAACGTTGGGACTGATCAGCTTCAAGCATCGTTACGGCCCTGGCAGTAAAAACAAAGTCCATATAGATGAAGCCGAGGTTCTTGGCATTTTACACTTTAAAGACACATAACACCCAAAACTATTCTTCAACCATTAACTTAATACTGGAGGAAAACCAAATTGGCGTTCAGTCAAATTTGTACAGACGTGAAACCTATAAGCAGATGGGAAACAACTGGTCCTGAGGGCGTTTCAAACAAGTTACTGGAATCTTCTTAGTTAAGATTTGCATTAAAAAATGCAGCCGTTGTTGCTTATACGCCATTGAATTCCACGGGATTACCTTTAAGCAAAAAACATCAAATATGTATTCGCATTAGCGACCTAAGCAGAATTGTTTTCAACACTTCTTACGTAATTCAACAACATGTTACTTTGTTCGACCGCTGCCGCCCACATACTCTCGATTGTAATTTAAACAATGGAAGAAAAGCACCCACGTCGAGATAGTTGTGTTGTACCAGAAAATCGTAAGTTTTGTTTTTCGATCCAAAAACATTTCGTTCCTAAATCAATTACGAGTGTCAATGCAACGAAGACGAAATGTTATTTTTAAACTTATTTCATGTCAGATTTGTTGTCTTCTTTTTCGTAAGTAAAAGTAGGCACGGGTAATTTTTTGTTGACAGAGCAGAGGCGAAGTTTGTACTCAAAAGTACTACCCTACAACAACTTCGATTGAAAGTTTTTATCATACGACAGTATCGGTTTTCTTTATTTCGAAAGTAATCAGGCCCTCGCTGTAGCAGCTTGAACAACAAAGTTTAAAAACGGAACTGTCGTATCTGGATTCTGGAGTAAGGAATACGTGCACGTTATTTAAGAGAAGTCAATCAATGCATCCACAGAGTGGTTTAGTGGCTTCCTTGATTTGGATGACATCTGATGCCTCATAATGGATGACACGCCACGCCAGCCAGCTTATGCCAAAATAGATTTTGTATCGCCAAATTGGCCCTTTCGGATTATTTTTTTTTTGTGGTAACCCTGCCTTGCCAAAAATGGGATATTTTTAAAACGCATAAGACCGAAATATCATCCAAGCAATCATTGAGCTATAACCAAAACCATCGATAAGTTCTAGGAAAACTGGGGTGATAGATAGCACGACGATATGTTCCTTAATTAATGAAGGTCAAGTCCAGACCAAGAATGTGGTCACCAAAGTAACTTTTAGAGCACATTTCTATCGAAAGAAATAGAATTGGCTTCCAACAAACTTGTATAGAGCGACAAAGTTCACCTACCCATCGAATTCTTGTCTATGTCGATTCTTTTTTTGGGGTTTGGGGACACCTAAGTCCGACAAAATGTTTTCTATTTATTTTTATTTTTTTTTCTCTAATTAAATTAAAAGACTGCGAGACAACATATTACATGTCAGTGAACTTTTGACTTCTTTCAATTGCGAAAATGTAAAAAGATACACAAATGTACACATGTATGTGTGTATGCGTTTGCCTTCGAATTAAGAGGCGGTAACCAAACAAATAACAATGTTGCTGCTTCGAAGTAATGCCGACCAAAATCGAACCACTACAAAAAAGATTGATAGCCAAAACAACACGACAACAAACGGTCGCCAGAGCAGGTTGAAGATAACCCACAACAAACTGTAAAGTTTGGCGAACAAACAGACACACTTGTATCCTCTGTTTGTTGTTTTGGTTCATTGATTCTTTTAATCATTGAGATGAAACCGATGCTATCCGGTAGCATAGCATGGCGTAAATAAAATAGAAATTAGCATTGAAACAACATATTTGCCATTTCTCTTTTTCGCTGCCCCGAGCTCAATTGATTTGTACCTGTTTTCCGTGATCAAGAGAGAGATTGTTGTGATAGTTGGGGATGGGTATTTTTCTGCTTTTATTTTTTAAAGAATGAAACAAGTTAAATAACTAAATGACCTAGTTTGCTAGGAACATGGTTTTTGTTAATTTTGGTTTGTATGTTTTTAGTTGATTCCAAACAGCGCCAGCGGTTCCATAAAATAAAGTAAATCAAAGTAATGTGAGTTGCAATTTTTCGATATGAAAAAGAAATGTAGAAATACCAGTTTTTTGGTTTGCTCTTTGAATTTTTGTATCTATATGATTTTGATATCTAATGCACCCAACAACTTGTTAATAAATGCAGTTTTAAGATCAACTTCTAAGTAGAAAAACTTGAAACGGAATACAAAATTGATCCACATTGTTGAATAAGTTTGCACATAATGTTCTACAGTACCCAGGGACTTTGATACTTGCTGTTTTACCAGAGCTTGGGGCTGCTGTGTTGTGTGCCGGGTAGAATCCAGTACTTGCTGATCCCTAGAACGAAAGTCGGTCGTGTTAAATACCTGCGAAAAGTCAATTACCGACTACGCGTAGGCCGACTTAGCGGGAATGGCGAACAATGTTATTTTGATTTCCTCTGTTATCGTAATTTTGCTCTCAAGGCGACAAAAACATCTACAGCAACCTTTGTTCACCACTCCTTATGAGGCGGATGGAAAGAGAGAGAGGGGTGAAGGAGAGAGAGAATTGTACGCTGCAGAGGAGTCAAGGTTGGTTTCTACAATTCCAGTCAATTTGAACTACTTAGAAGGGCTAAGACATGTAAGAAAAAGTTCGACACCTATCTTTATTCTATTTTATTCTTCCAGAAAGTGGCTCTACATAAAGAAAGTGCTATCAGCGGAGCCGAAACATCCCTCGAAAAACTTGAAGATATCTAATTGAGGGGACATCTTCCGCTTTTTGTAAAGGATGTGCGATCCGATGTTATGCAAAAACTACCGTGGCATATCCCTGCTTAATGTTGCATACAAAATCCTATTCAACGTACTGTGTGAGCGTCTTAAACCTTTCTGCAACACAATAATCGGCACGTACCAGTGTGGCTTTAGGCCAGGCATAACAACGATAGACCAAATATTCACACTGAGGCAGATCCTGGAAAAGACCAACGAATTTCAAGTCGAATCCCACCATCTTTTCATCGACTTTAAAGCTGCTTATGATAGCATCCACCGCCAAGAGCTTATGTTTGCGATGTCTGAATTCAGGATCCCGAACAAACTGATCCAGCTGTGCCGCATGACGCTAAACAATACGCAGTGCAGTGTGCAAATGGGTAACAGCTCATCCGAGTTATTCCAAACTTGCGCAGGGTTTAGACAAGGAGATGCATTGTCATGTGACTTCTTCAACATACACCTGGAGCAGATAGTGCGCAAGGCAGGTGTGAGCACGGAGGGCACTATCTTCAACAAATCCACCTAGCTCCTAGGCTATGCGGACGACATAGACATCATCGGTCGATCCAAGAGAGCTGTGCTTGAGGCCTTCACAGCGATTGAAGAACAGGCGAAACTAGTTGGTCTTGAAGTGAATGAGGACAAAACAAAGTACATGTTATCAACAAACAAAGCAACATCTGTCCACCGCCTAGGACAAAACGTCACTGTTGGTAGCAGCAATTTCGAGGTAGTTAAGGAGTTCACCTACCTTGGAACAAACATCAATCCCACGAACGACACCTTAGTGGAGATCCGAAGAAGAATTACCCTAGCGAACCGCTGCTGCTTCGGTTTGGCCAAACAACTGGGTTCAAAACTCCTCACTCGGAAGACAAAGTGTCTGCTATACAAAACTTTGATTTTACCAGTCCTACTCTACGGCGCCGAGTGCTGGACGATAAGTAAAAAAGGGGAATTGATACTGGGCACTTTCGAAAGAAAAATTCTTCGACGGGTTTTTGGTCCCGTATGCGACGATGGCGAATGGAGAAGAAGATACAACCGAGAACTGTATGAGCTGTACCAAGATGTGGATGTAGTCCAGAAGGCCAAGAAAAGACGACTACATTGGCTCGGCCACATCGAGCGAATGGACGACAACGCTCCAGCCAAGAAAGTCTTCTCATCCCAGCCCCCAGGTTCAAGACGACAAGGAAGACCGAACCTACGGTACAAGGACCAAGTGACTGCGGATGCCAGAGCGCTTGGTCTCGGTGACTGGAGAGTGCATGCGAGGGATCGTTCACGATGGAAGACTGCAGTACCTCAGGCTGAGAACCTTCATGGATTGTGAGCCGAATAAGTAAGTAAGTAGTGATGACTGGAAATTTTTAAGAGGCTCTTTTATTTTCGCCGAAGCTTGAAGACAATAGGTTAGCGTTGTTCCAAATAGTTATCAATAGCTTTGAAGATAGCCTGATTGTCAATGATGATGGTTTTTAATTCAATACTCTCGTATGTAAGTCTTATCATCAAAGGTATAAGGCCCAAACAGAAGCCTGCAGAGACGAACAAGGGCACATAATAGTAAAGAATCAGAGTCGATGTTGAGAATTTGGAAGAACTACTTCTGTTGCCTAAACAAAGGTGGAGTTGACCAAATTTCGCTGTCAGACAACATTTAGAACTGAAGATGTGATTGGCCTTTATCTCTGTGGCCAGGATAGTCCAAGTTCGATAAAATGTTGACACTACGTTAGATGGTGGAAGAGACCCAGTAGGAGAAGTCATAGATTTCAAGGCTGCGTCCGTTTGAGCAGGATAAAAATAGAACACTCACGCTGCTACATCAGAATCAGAAAAACCTTATCCCTTTACGCCCATAGCTTATATTATTTTAAAAAATGTGTCCAACTGCTCGCCTTTACGCGGACGATATCGATCGGCATAATCGGGAAAACAGAGTGCCAGAGTGATGTTAGTAACTCGTTTGAGAACGTCAAGACGAAGGCCGCGGAAATGGGTCTTCATCTTAAGGGTTTTTCGATTGGCGCGGGTAGATTTTGGCGCCCCGTGGCGGCCATTTTGTTTGGGTGACATCTGTCAAATCTTTTGTTTATTATTCAGTTGTTTATGCCAAATCCTCATGACAAGTTACACGATTAAACAGCACGTTCAAATGATAAAACTTTATTATCAAAATGAGTGTTCGTTAACGCGAACGTTGCGCGTATTACGCCCATTCAACGCGTGGTGGCCCTCCACAGTCTACTCTTAAACGTTTAGTGGCCAAATTTGAGACGACCGGTTCAGTAAACAATCAGCCAACATCCGTACGTTCAAAGAACGCAAGATCGGCCGAGAACATCGCTACGGTAAGTGAAAGTCCGTTTGTTCACTGACTGGGCTTCGAATCGTTTGGAAGAGGACCCCAATTTTTGCCGAAAAATCATCTTTAGTGACGAGGCGCATTTTTGGATGAAAGGCTGTGTTAACAAGCAAAACTTCCGTAAATGGGACGGCACCAACCACGTGAGGATGCATCCTCAAAAAGTAACCGTTTGGTGTGGATTTTGGGTCAGCAGCGTCCGTACTCTTTTGAAAACGACCGACGTTAGTGAGGCGGTCACCGTCAACAGCGAGCGCTACATAACGATGATAACTAATTTCTTATGGCCCAAATTGAACCATATGGACCTGGACCTAGACGACATTTGGTTCCAGTAGGACGGCGCTACGTGCCACATAGCAAACGCCACGATTGACATTTTACATGAACGATTTGAGGGTAAGGTTATCACTTGCAGGGGTGATGTGAATTGGCCACCAAGTTCATTTGATTTGACCCCGCTAGACTTTTTCCTGTGGGGTTTCTTGAAGTCGCAAGTTCATAAACGACAATCGACCAATGCCCTAAAAGTGAACATAGCACAGGATCCATGCAAAAGAGTCATTGATAGTTGGACCACTCGGATTCGTGCTACCGTAAGAAGCAGAGGCGGGCATTTGAACGATGTCATATTCCATGCGCCTTTCAAATAAAAAATAATTTTGTTAATACCTCACATACAGCTTGTATTTTACCCGCCCTTA
The DNA here is from genome assembly GCA_943590905.1 of Sphaerophoria taeniata. Lineage (NCBI taxonomy): Eukaryota > Metazoa > Arthropoda > Insecta > Diptera > Syrphidae > Sphaerophoria > Sphaerophoria taeniata. The sequence continues at coordinate 57,289,471 of OX016540.1, forward strand.
TTGAAAAATCCTTTACTCTGCTGTCAACACAGACAATGACACCAATACTAAATTAAAACGAAGAATTACTCTTGTTTTCGCACATGAATGTAACGAACTACAGACACATAGCAGCACTGGCGACTGAGGCCATCGGCTAAAGCTTCTTTGGATTAAAAAGGCAAAAGAGAAAGACCCTGCAAAAAATCGGATGTCCCTGAGCAGGACAACGAAAATCGCTCAAATGGATTGCAGAAATTGTCTCAAATCAATAGCTTTCTCTTTATTCTATGAATTTAAACTGTTTTCCTTGAACTGTCAACCAACTTGCCAACTTGTTGAACTAAAATATTCAAATCAAACGAGCTTTATCTTCCACATTGCACACCTTTAAGATTCAACGACAACTTCGTTTATAGGTCGTTCATTCACTTGCACTTGCCAGAGAGCCGATTGGGCCACATTTAATGCAAACCCGTTTAACTGCTCTATAAGAAGAGAAAAATAAATGCAAATAGAAAAAACAACAACAGATACTTGTTTTGAAAGACCACCAACAGCATCTACGTTAAAGTATTGCACTAAGGCGCAAGTGTTATTGAGTTCGATTAATTTGGGAATTTCAGTAAAGATTTCAGAATTTTGAAATAAATCTTCAACTCTCACGTATGCCTACGTGACATCCGACCCACAAACCATCGGTCACAAAGGTTTCACTCTACCCAAATAATCTTTCTAAATGCAACTTATCAAAAAAAAAGTAAAAGTGCTTCCACTTCTCAACCTTTTCCATATCTCATGCCCAGGCCCACAGATTGGTTTTTGAATAAGTTGTCATGAATAAATTCACTTTCTTTTCGAACTCTTTTTAGTATCGATCTTAGCCCACACAAATGCACCAGCAGAAGCAAGCATCAAAGAGAAATAAAAACCTGGTTCTTGTAAAAAGTCTTATAGCAGAGCGCTGTCCCATAAGGTGCAATAAATTCAAACCATACTGATGTATGTGTGTTTCAAAAATGACGACTGCAAGGTGCACACACTAACACAACACAAAGTCGCCACTGCTGGCTGTAGCCAGTGCTTTGAGAGACATATAAACGTTAATAGCTTGCCATCAATCGCGGGCGGCAATGACCTGCTACGAGACCACTCGAAACCCCCTTAGCAGAGATAAAAGAAAATAAGAAACGAACGACAAAAAAAAAAGAATGAGAAACAAAAAAAATACTTTCACTCCAGAAATGCCGTCATTCGACGCCGACGACGACGACGAAAACGACGCTGTCGATGGAATTTCTTGTTTTGAGCACAAGTCGAAGAAATGCTCAGCGTGAAACACGACAGATAACAGCTTAAAAACGCAGAACTTGGTCATGACCGATTTATGAGTGTATCTGCTTGATCGAATGTGCCAACCCATAAAATATTCAAATAGCAATTTTTCGCATTTCGTTTCTTCAAACCAAACACAACAAAAAAAAAAAACATTTGATGAAAAGAAATTTTGTTACACTGGCGTACGGTTTGCACGGTTCTTGATTACTCAACGTGGGACTGCTTATTCGCATGTTCGTGCTAATGACAGATTTGAAAATAAACCAAAAACCTAATAAGTTCATGTTAAATATCTTTGATTCCACATGGCTCTGGGTGTTGAAATGTTGGTTTGAAATTAACAAAAAAGCAGTTGGGTCAGAAAAATTAGAACGTTGATTAGAAACCTTTGGCAATTTTTATGCGATAGCCTTAATGTATATTGCTCAGGTGTTTTGACTCTTGTTTACTATGAGAGAAAAAAAAATGAATTGGTACACTTTCAGACATTATTTGTTGTCTATAAGCTTTCACCTCATTTTTGTACAAAATAAAACGAGTATAAGCAATCAGTGAACGTTTATGTCTTCGGCAAATATCAAGCTCGAAGGGATACAAACTTGAGTGGACGTGAGATTCCAAAGCCAGCTTTTTCCATAGGGGAAGAATAAACTCTACAGTTAGCAGTCTAATGGCTCGAAAATGGATTCTGCCGATCCTGAGATAAAGAGAGTAGTGAACTTTGCAAAACAGGTGTCTATAATGATGTTATCCAGTGATAACCAAGCAGCAATTAGTTACTATTTAGAGTTCTTGCTGGCAGAGGCATTTCAAGAGTCTGTTGAATAAAGCAGTACTACCTATATACATATGTTAGAGTGTAAGCATCTTAGAGTGTAAGTAAGTACACACGAATTCCTTTTGCGCTGCAAAAGAATGATCGTAAGAGTGTTAGTACACACGAATTCCTTTTGCGCTGCAAAGGAATGATTGTTGCGGCTACTAATGCCATTGACCTAAGACAGAACTATTTCGTTAAAGTGTTCTTCTATGTCTTCCGTATTCATTAAATATATCAGGTGTCCCGCAGTATCATGAGACTCAAAGAAATAGGCTGCTGAAAAACCAAATCCTACGGGCACTGCAACCAAAAAAGCCTGATACCATCAGACATCCTCTCTACAACCACCGATTACTGCATCCCTACCCTAAACACCTCAAAGAAGTTTGTAGTCTTTCTGCCGTCAAGAAACGACTGGGAGGAAGGCGATGTGAAGGCGAAAGACTTCGACACAACTATCTTCACGGGTGGTTCGAAGTTGGAATGCGGTGTTGGTGCAGGTGTCTTCTGTGAATCTCTTAAGATTTCAAAATCTTATAGACTTCCCCACTTTGCCAGTGTATTCCAGGCAGAATTGTTAGCAATAAGGGAAGCTTTTAAAGCCCTTAAAAATATCTGACGGAACCAAAATGTAGTTATTTTAAGCTATTAAAGCCATTGATTCAGCTTTATCATCCTCTAAATTGGTCCAGCAATGGAGAGAGGCCCTCAAGGAACTTGACATAAACGTCACTCTAAACTGGAAAACCGGGCCATAGAGGCTATGAGCGAAATGAGAAGGCAGATGAGCTAGCTAGGCAAGGATCAGCCCTTCACAACTCATTTGCAGTGAGATATTCTCTTCTTGGAGTTGTGTAGGGCAATATCCTGACCAAATACACATCAGAAGCAAACCATAGGTGGAAAAGCTTGACCAGTTGCGTTATATCTAGGAAAATCTGGCCCGCCTGTAACAAACCAAAATCAATCTATTTAATTTCCAAACCAAGGCATGACATAGCCAGGATTGTTGCTACCTGCACAGGACATTGGCCTGTAGGGGAGCATGCGGCAAAATTGGGTATATCACATGATTCTTTCTGCCGTAGCTGTGAGGACCAGGAGGAAAAAGAAGCAGTCCCACACTTTCTCTGCCATTGTCCGGCCTTGGCTAGGAAAAGAGCACTACACTATAAGGTATAGAGAGTTCTTCAATAGCACTGAATGGTAACACTTAGCTCATGTCTGATTTGACAGATAACCTTCCGCTGAACGAATATGGCTGTGTATACTCTTGAACAACACTGGGAAATATTGCGACATTACTTTGAAAATCATGGTAATGTTGCAGAATGTGTGCGAAAATTGCGTACGGATTTTGGAAGAAGAGAAGCACCGTCAGCTCCGTATGTTCGTTATCTTGTGAAAAAAGTGAAAGAAACTGGCATCCTCATCGATAAACCAATGTGTGAAAAGCCAAAAACAGTGCGTACACGTCACACGAGAATATTGCTGCTGTGGCAGAAAGTGTGCGTGAAGCGCCATCAACATCAATTCACCATCGTTCTCAACAATTGAACATTTCGGAGACATCATTGTGACGAATTTTGCATAAAGACCTTGGTATGACGCCATACAAAGTCCAATTGGTTCAGGAGTTGAAGCCAACTGACCATCCAATGCGTTTTCACTTCGCTAAGTGGGCCTGCGATCGACTTAGAGAAGATGCCGATTTTGCCAAAAAAAATCATCTCTTCAGATGAACCTCATTTTCATCTTGGCGGGTATGTAAACAAGCAAAATTGTCGCCTTTGGGGCACAGAAAACCCGGACGCATACATTGAAAAGCCGATACACCCAAAATGAGTTACTGTTTGGTGCGGATTTTGGTCCAGAGACATAATTGGGTCATTTTTCTTCTAAAATGAGCAAGGAGTGGCCGTTACAGTCAATGGCGAACATTATCGGCCCATGTTGAACGAATTTTTGTTCACAAAAATTGCAGAGGAGGATATTGGCAACATTTGGTTTCAACAGGACAGGGCTACGTGCCACACAGCCGAAGCTTCACTCGATGTTTTGCGCTCTGTTTTGAAGTTCCACCTCGGAGCTGCGATTTGACACTGTTGGACTATTATTTGTGGGGTGCCGTAAAAGATAAGTGGTACGCCGACAAGCCAGAGACAATTGACGGTTTAAAGGACAATATTCGTGAAGCCATTGGTGAAATACAGCTGCACACAATCGATAATATGCTTAAAAATTGGACCGATCGTGTAGGCTACTGCATGGCCAGCCGAGTAAGCCATTTGAATGAAATTATAAACGTTATTAACCGGAAGGATTCTAACTTATATATATAAAAGAAAGTCGTGTTTGTTACAACACTTATAACTCGAGATCTGCTGGACCAATTTTCATGGTTTTTGATTCTTTGGATTTGTCTCCGCCCCGAATAGCAGAATACATCTTAAAAACAATGAAAACTCTCACCAGCGGTGCCAATGTTACAAAATCATACTTTTCTCACTACAACAAAAATTCAGCTAAGCTGATCAATATAAACGTTTTCAAATTTGCTCGAAAATTATGTCAAATCGAAAAAAAATTAATTGAAAATGTTGTTATTTTCTATACGAGGACGAAATCAAAACAGAAGAGGGTAAGAAATCATCAGGTGTGTTCTGTATATCTTGAGGTGTGTGCCCTGGGTCGCTCTGTGGCGCTCTGATTACGCACTGAGCTGTTCGATGTCTCTTTTTTGGCCCCGCTGCATTTCCTTTTCCACCATATTCCTTGTGTATTCGGTGTTCGAGTTTCGAGTTCGAATCAGCTGTGTCTTTGGAACAAAAAAAAAATAGAACTACTAATGCGTTCAAGGTGAAACAAAACCCAGAGAATTCTTTTATTAATTTTTTAACAGCTCTTAAGGGTTTAAGTGGCTTACTCTCATCAACAATTCCCTGATTGCGTGTGAAGAATTGAGGGGTCCTCCAATTTAACGCCGATTCCGAACGGCAAAGCTGAGAAACAGTTTTTCATGACAGATTGATACTCATGAAAGTTTTGTCAGTTCTTCGCAAGAGGAAGTACCCGTGAAAGACGAAATAAAAACTTTATAGGCACGAGTAGGATTCGAACCCAAAAAGAAAAAAACGACCGCTGCTCCATTCAGTGCAGTGAAAATCTCCGGAGCGCCTCGAGGCTGGTTGCAAGTGGTATCTAGGTATTTTATATTTTGTGTACATGGCATACAAAATAAATTTGCCATTATGCGAATTGACAAAATAAAGAAAAGAATGAAAACTGACCCTTCAGTGAAATATTTAACAAACATACGGACTGATACAGCGCATTTTTTTTTTTGTAAAGACAGATTTAATAGGCCCGCACGCCCTTTATCTAACATTGAGTACTTATTGTTATTTTTATTACCCTTCAAATCCAATGCAATATCTTTAAAACGTATGAGATGGTAAAAATTTCATTACTTGGGATGCGTGTCCATTGGTCAACAATAAATCATTGGAAGCATTTAATACATAGAACAATGAAAGATCTACTTGGAAATCAACAAATTTTTGCTGGTGTTTTGACTCTTTTGGCAGAAGATTTCAGAAAAAACGCGAGTTAGAAGATAGCGTTGTATCTAGATGAAGTTTTGAATTATCCGCCAGATTGAAAAAAAGGTGCGCCGATAATATATTGCTTCGCAACTTAAATCAGCCAAAACTAAGTAATGGCCCGTATTCCCAATTATCATTTCTAAGTCCAACGAAAAAACAAAAATGCATGCGGGTACAACGTTCCGCGGGTCGGCTAGTTTCAAATAAAAAGAAATTTTAGAAAATAACCAGTAGTTTTTTTTATAGCATTTTCAAAAAAAAAAAAGTTATTTGGCGGACCCTTTATAATATAGAAAAATTGTTCATCAACATTTTTGGCTCCTAAAACAGGAATAGGTATGTGTCATTACAAGACATTTGTCTCACATAGACAGACGTAAGATGAGGAGTCTTCTCTAACCATAAGGAATGGACTAAGAGAAATCCTTAAACCATTTTCTTACTCTTAAACCTAGGAACAAAATATTGTTCACTTAGGCCAGAATCGGATTGACTTGGATACAAGTCTTCATCTTCGATCAAAGAACGATAGATGTTTGCCAACTCATCCTGTTTACATTGAAATCTACATAAAAAGAAATATCAATCTAAACCTTGATATATTTTTACTATAGGTATCTCTGTGTAAACTGGGCGATAATAAGTAGGTACTTACTGTAATGAAAAAAATTTTATTTACTGGTCAATAAACATTAACATTAACATTATTTTTACTTTTTTAGTACATATTAAGGAATTATCCACAATAAATTTACATAAGTTCTTTGTCAACAAGCAATTGAAATGCGCAGTACATTGTTTTCTGGCTCAGCTGGCGATAAGTTCAAAGCCAACAGATGACGTTGTCACCGTTGAAATAGTTAAGAAACGATTCAAAGCACTTTGAAGGATAATCTGCGCGTTTTCAAACTCTAAAGACGCACAACAACTATGACCAGCACTGGCCAATTAGTATTAAGAAATTGCTTCCTCGGATTATCTCTTACAGATATTTGAAAAAGGGCATAAATATATCTGCACCTTATAGGTGTAAAATCTTATCATGTGATTTTTTTTTATTTGCTGTAATTATAAGATAATTTCACAACGAAAAATAAAAATGTTACGTATACGCCCAAGTGTACAATGAATCACCAAGGTTACACAGTAGCACTCAATTAAAATTTGTCCTTAGGAGATATTAATTTTCCTTCCTAAGAGATAAGATAGCAAATAGAGATAAGAACCAGCATCTTCCCATAAGAATTGGGTTTTCTGAATTGGCTCTGAAAATTGATAACGTTTTTAACTTAAAATCAAGGTAATCTCAGACATTGAAATTATGTTCCTGACACTTACTTATCTCTTAAGCAGATAAAATTTGGCCAAAATTTAAGTTACGTCAACCATAAGTATTTGTGTCTTTGTTATGGATCTCCTGATTTTTTTTTAAATATTTGTTTGTAAAAAAATCCTAAGCTCGTTTTCTTTCAAAGTTCAAATCAACACTGACAGAATTTGACGTCTCATTCCCTTGAACAGGTTATGCTAATTCAGTCTTGTTTATATACATTTCAATTTAACAATGAAAATTATTATCTAACCATTAACTTATTACTAAAACTTGCCCATAAGAATGTTTGTATGTGTCAATCCACAGCGCGATTATTTATTACCTGAAAGTAAAAATAAGGAAAAAGAAGATATTTTTAGTCATGTTTCATGATTGATGTTTTTTTGTGTTTTTTTTTTTTTTTAAGAAGACGAGGGAATTCAATTCCCTAATACAAAAGGCGAAAGTTCTACCATAAAAGGGTGTGAACGTGTTCCCCTAACTTATTACAAATATTTTTGTGTAAATTAATTGTTTTGTTTTGGCGCTAATATTTCAATAGATAAGAATTAATTTTGAGTTTTTATATGTTTATCAATAATTCGTTCATAAAGGTCTTTGATAAAAAAAAGATTCAATTACACAGCGGAATGGCAGCAAATATAATGAAAAATTTGATAAAATAACTGAACACAATTAATTAGATTTTCAAGGTGATTATTTGTGGGTTTGCTGAGTAAAGTCAAGTACAATTGAGTTTATCTTTTGCCCTTTTTGATTAAGGCTATCAATGTTCATGTTTATTTTGTAATCAAATTATTTTTTTTTCAGTTTAACCAAAAAAAACTTTCTTGTTTACTTTTTTGTCAAAGTTCAATGTTCTTAGTAGTTAAAGTAATAGGATGATGTTAATACAGGGTGCGGCACGAAAACTTGCTGATTTGTTTTTTCGCGCCAAGCGGGGTGGAGTGGTCGACATCATGCAGTGAACGAAACAGCAACGCGCATTTGCCTGCCAGGCAACGTGCTTTCCGTACTCGCTTTAACATCATTCCCGGAGGTCGACGTGAAATTCATCAGACGCCACTGCATTGTGAACGCGTCACCGTAGGGTGTGCTGTTTCGAGAGTAGGGCGAGACGTACCCCATTTGCAACTATCCATGAGTGACACTTGCACCAATGAGACCGAACATCTCGAGATTCTTGGTATGTGCATCACTGACCACCTCTTGTGGAACGAGCACATATGCGATGTCGCCAAAAATGACGCAAGATGTTTAGGTTTCTTAAGGCGATGCAAGAAATTTTTCTGCCCGTCTGATCTGGCTATTATTGAGGAGACTTATATCCGTCCAAAGCTTGAGTACAATTACCATCTCTGTGCTGGTGCTCCAGTCAGTAACATATTTAAGCCTCTTGGACGGTATACAAAAAAGAGTCCTAAGAATGATTGGTGACAACTCTTCACAACTCTATGGCAGTGAGAGTATATGCTCCTCTTGGAGTTGTGAAGGGCAATATCCTGACCAAATACACATCAGAAGCAAATCATAGGTGGAGTAGTTTAACGAGTTGCGTTATATCCAGGAAAATCTGGCCCGCCTATAACAAACCAAAATCAATCAATTTAATTTCCAAACCAAGGCATGACATAGCCAGGATTGTCGCTACCTGCACAGGGCATTGGCCTGAAGGGGAGCATGCGGCAAAATTGGGTATACCACATAACTCTTTCTGCCGTAGCTGTGAGAACCGGGATGAAAAAGAAACAGTCCCACACTTTCCATGCCATTGTCCGGCCCTGGCCAGGAAAAGAGCACTACACTTGGGTAAGGAATTCTTCAACGGTATTGAGGAACTCTCAGAATTCAAGGTCAAAGATTTGATCTCATACCTAAATAGCACAAAGTGGCTTTAACCCCCTCCCCCCTTATTTCTCCCTCACTAAATGGTACTATGAGATAATAGGCCGTAGGGTAGGAGAATAAAATTACATTTTATATTTTATATAGGACTGTACGTGCGGAACATACACCATCCATAACCCATTTTCAAATCCATTTAGAATCTCACGAGGTATGGTATCAAAACGGCGCACTCAGCGCTAATTGTGTCCTGCGCGAAGCAGGACAGCCATTTCTACCTACCTACCTATGGTTACTTTCACGCTAAGTGCTCTATTGAAATAGCCAGTTGCATTCCTCCCCTTAAACAATTCGCCCGTAATACTCGCGCTTCTAGGAACGCCCATCAGTTTACCCTCGAGCCCAACTTCGGTCGTACTCTCGAGTAAAGAGAATCGTTCTTTAGCCGTACTACGCGAATGTGGAACATAGGTGCATTTCAAAATAAATTAGAAGATGATGTTTACCTACACATTTTTTGTGATTGAACTAATTTTGACCTCCTTTTCAGGGGAAATAAAAAAAGGGTTACACTCGGACTCGATTTGCTTTATCACAGATTACTTTATCCAACCCCAGGTTGAAGGGGAAGCTGGCCAGTCCATGTATGTATGTCTAGCTCTGCTGTCGTATACAGCTTTTAAAGTCAGTGACGTGTATTGGGAAATTTTTTTTATTTCCTGGCCGGGGGTGAATATCAATTTTCGATTTACCTATCTTGAAAAAACAAAAATATATGCCATTTACGTTTTCTCGACGGGACTTTTCGATCTTGATGGATAGAATTTAGGGACTCAACAATGTTAAACCCCTATAATTGCTGCAATAAAATACCCTATGATATCTCGTTTCTTATGCCAGTCTTTTGTAATTTCTTCCTGTTCCCGTAAGTTCACTATTATTTCATGGATGAGTTGGTGAACTATTGGCCCTTACGTTTCATATGCTCGGCTGGTATGACATTGGCTCGGTATCGGTGAATAGTTTCTTTTACTTGTTCTAAATGTTTGGTATCTGCAGCACATTGAAGGCGTTATTTCTTCGGTAAGTTAACCGCTTAGCAATTCATTAAAGTGCGCTTTTGGACGCTCCAGAACTGCTATAGGATCAGTGATCAGAAAACTTCAACATCTACCTTACAGTAGGTACAGCGCGGTGTAAGCTCCGTCATGTTTCGGTCTTCGCTTTCTACTTCTTTCTGTTTTACAGACAATGTCTTTTCCCAGACTGTCGCTTCTGTGTCTGTGAGTTTTGTTATCTTTTTTCATGAGACTTTTAAAGGGTCCGCCAAATAACATTTGTTTTTTTGAAAATGCTATAAAAAAAAACTACTAAATATTTTCTCAAATTTCTTTTTTTTATTTGAAAGTACATACAATCCTTCCGGTTCATAATGGAAATAATTTCATTAAAATTTCAAATGGCTGCCTTGGCTGGCGATGCAGTAGCCTACACGATCGGTCCAATTTTTAAGCACATTATCGATTGTGTGCAGCTGTATTTCACCAATGGCTTCACGAATATTATCCTTTAAAGTGTCAATTGTCTCTGGCTTGTCGGTGTAACACTTATCTTTTACGGCACCCCACAAAAAATAGTCCAACGGTGTCAAATCGCAGCTCCGAGGTGGCCAAACGACATCAGCTCTGCGGCTGATAATGCGATCTTTAAAAACAGGGCGCAAAACACCGAGTGTAGCTTCAGCTGTGTGGCACATACCGCCGTCCTGTTGAAACCAAATGTTGCCAATATCCTCCTCTTCAATTTTTGTGAACAAAAATTCGTTCAACATGGCCCGATAACGATCGCCATTGACTGTTACGGCCACTCTTGCTCATTTTCGAAGAAAAATGGCCCAATTATGCCTCTGGACCAAAATCCGCACCAAACAGTGACTTGTTTTGGTTGTATCGGTTTTTCAATATATGTGTGCGGGTTTCTGTGCCCCAAATGCGACAATTTTGCTTGTTTACATACCCGCCAAAATCGAAATAAGCTTCATCTGAAAAGATGATTTTTTTAGCAAAATCGGCATCTTCTCTAAGTCGATCGCAGGCACACTTAGCGAAGCGAAAATGCATTGGATGGTCAGTTGGCTTCAGCTCCTGATCCAATTGGACTTTGTATGGCGTCATACCAAGGTCTTTATGCAAAATTCGTCACAATGATGTCTCCGAAATGTTCAATTGTTGAGAACGACGGTGGATTGATGTTGATGGCACTTCACGCACACAGCAGCAGAAAGTGTGTATGCACTGTTTTTGGCTTTTCACGCTTTGGTTTATCGATGAGGATGCCAGTTTCTTTCACTTTTTTCACAAGATGAAGAACATACGGAGCTGACGGTGCTTCTCGTCTTACAAAATCCGTACACAATTTTCGCACACATTCTGCAACATTACCATGATTTTCAAAGTAATGTCGTTAGATGGCGGACTCTTTAAATTTCTATTCGCGTGTCCACGTTCTATGAGATTGCTGCACTGCTCGATATGAATCAAGAAAACAATTCGATCTCAGCCAAAACTCAAAACTGGAGTTTGCTGTACTATTGACATTATTTGAGAGGACTTATTCTTTCCTCTTCCAGACCATAGATTTCTAGAAACTGTAAGGCTCGCCAAAACGGAACAATACTGTCAATTGCACAACGGAGGAATATCACACTCTACGTGTAAGTACATAGCACCAGAAGGACACAAAATTCAACATGCCTGACAGCAAAACAAAAAAAGCCCTGCATATGACTTGCAACATTGCAAAAGTTCGTATATATTCGCTACACAGAACTTTGGAAATATTTTCAAGCAACAGATATATGTATGATATATGTGCTCCATTCTTTGTAAGTTCCTAATCAGAACAACAATATGCAATTTATGAAATCACAATGTGCCTGCGAAACAAAATCTAAGGTCTGAATTAATGCTTTAAATATTTTGGCCTTGATTTTTGACATGATTTTAAAGAGTTACATAATTTAACATACATTTGCAGAGTACTCAAACGACAAACATTAATTGATTGCAATTTCCAGTCAACCAACGTGAAATAACAAGTGTTGTCCTGGTTTTGTTGGTGTCATACAATTAGTGCAACACATCCCCCTTGATAGCATAATTTTGCGAATAGGTAAGGGTGCTGCATCTTAATTGAAGGCTATGGATGGAATAAAAGTGTTTATTTGTGGTCTATAAATTGAGGCTAATAAATGTAAGCAGATTTGTTTGACTTATTTTTTTGAGGCAACTGAATCACTGAATCACATTTGAAAATGTTTGATATCAATGTTAAATCCATTTTCCCTAAAAATAATATTTAATAATTTTATAACCTGGCAATACTATGTTTGAAGATCTCATCTGTCAACAGTAAAAACATCAAGTTTACAGTTTCTATGAAATCCGCCTGCCAAACCATCATTCCCGCCATTCAAAAAGCAACACAAAGATAATAATTCAATTACAAATGCGACATAATCTTAAGTTGTTTTTTTCTTATTTATTTTAGCTGCCACTTATTGTCATGGCACTTCCCATACACCGGGATAATGTTACCTTTTGTTAAAAAGTAAATAAAAACATTCTCTAGCTACATCTTCGTTGGAACGTTGAAACTGCGATGTTAGTAATAATTGTGGGAGGAATTTTTTTTTGCCCGCAGTCTGAAAATGCATTTAGATTACATATTTTGCTCAGAGATTACCTTGAGTAGAAGTTGTTTCCTGCTTTTGCAGTTTTAGATTTATCGCTGAGAGAAGTTCTGACCCAATTTATAACAACAAAAAAGAGAGTGTGCAGCAAACTGTAACCAAATGAGTACCTATGAATTAAATCACAGCGATAAACAGAAAAAGAGACGCTAAGGCCCACTGAACACTTTTTACGTAAGAGCTCAGAGAAGAAAAACATATGAATTAAAACGATCAAATGTTTATTAATTCTGGCAGGCAGTATTAACATAACCTTAAAAGAGGATGCTAGAGTTTTAAATTGAAGAGCGCATTTGCTGTGGCTCAGTGTGATAGAGTTGCGCAAAACAGTTCCATGACCGGAACGAACATGGAACGGTTCTTTTGGTAGTCGGAACTAGTTCCTGGAACTAGTTCCGCGGAACTGTTAAGGTTCTGTAAATGCATAAGAACTTGAACATGGTAACATGAACTAATAAGCGAAAGGCAGAGTTGTTTTCTTGGTTGGTTTCTTTCAATCCACAAACCACAAACAAAAACCAACAAAACAATAACAAACAATCAAAGATACACTACACATGCTTAATTGCTAATACCAATACGAATAAAATGCACATCATTTTTCATTTTCATCTTTCATGAACGAAATAAACTAGAATCCAAATCAGTTTTGTCTTTTAATGTTCATAGTTCCGACTCCGATCCAAAGGAACTATGTCATACGCGAGGAACTACGAACCTTCGGAACTATGAGTATTAACATAGATATCAGACATCAGACCGATCAACGTTCATTTCGTTCTAGATCATATTAAAAATACAAACACGCTTCAATCCATCTTCAACCTACCTACACATGCTAATACAATGGTGGTTGGTTTGGTATTTCACATTCATTCGTTCCATTTGTGTGTGAATAGTGTTAGTGTATACCTACAAGCACATAGAGCGCGATTCTTTCTTTCCATCTTTCATATCATACATATCCATATTCAGTCGGAACTATGAACTGCTCAACAAACATGTGTTTTGTTCTTTCTCTTTCCACTTTCATACCATATCCAGTCGGAACTATGAACAAACATGTTTAGTTCATGCTCTTTCCACTTTCATACCATATCCAGTCGGAACTATGAACGAACATGTTTAGTTCGTTCTCTTTCCATTTTCATACCATATCCAGTCGGAACTATGAACATGTTTAGTTCTTTCATGTCCATGTCCGGAACTATTTAGGTTCAGACTTCGGAACGAAAGGAAATGTCTCCGGGAGAGGACATAGTTCCTGGAACTATATATGTCCGGAACGACTCATGTCTACAGTGTGAGTACAAAAAAATTAAAAACAATCGCGTCGAACCGTTCGTTGTTGAAATGATGCTGATGTATAGTGGTAGCGCTAGCATAGTTATAGGTTGCAAACCGTTTAATGTGAGAAAATATGCCCCCTGCAGTGATGCACAATATTCAACATCGGCACTTGTAATGATGCGGTGGTGCATTGTCGGGGTCGGATTTGGAATTATGAACAAAAGTCACGTGTTTAAGGCCAGCCAGAATGCGAAGTTGCATAATTTTAAATGAACCAATTTGGCATAAGATCGTCAACAAAGAGTGATTTGGATTGATATGTTCCCATATGTTACAATCTAGTTAGTCCCTCACTACTGTACTGTCGTAACGAATTCACAACTTTGAGCGTAAACAACACCCATTTTGATGATAATTTTGCATTTTTTGTTACTCGAGTTATGAGCTAACATAACATAATGATGATAGAGCAGCCTTTACTTCTGTCTATCTTTCTGTGTGTCTTCAAACCATAGTCTTATACAAGACTTCAAATTTGTAAATTGTTTAAGAGCTTTCGCGTTAGGCGTTTTTTGCTTTTTTCGTAAGATTCACGACTTACGCATACACAACCTACAATTAAACATCAGAGTCGCAAAACCGATGCGAAGAGTTTTAATTTGGTATGTTTGCATCAATTTATTTGCGTTACAACAACAAGGAGAAATCCCGTATTATACTTGGATCTATTTTCGGGATCCAAAAATTAGTTTTTCTATCTCACCCAAAGTGAAAATTTGGCTTGCAAGGGTTGGTATCACTGCCAACTATTGATGTTGATAACTCGGGCTTTCATCAAGTAATGCGAACAAATTTGACATCCTTGATTCAGAAATGCTGTAGTTTTTAAACTCTTACATCAACCCCAGCAATCTCCATTTTTTGTTTTTATTTTAAAACTAGCCGATCAGCGCGACGCACGTTGCACCCGCTTTAAAGAAATTATTAGTGTTAACTTTAAGGTTGATTGAGTAGATTTCCCGTTATTTAACAGAGTTGCCGCGATTCTGGAAGATACAACGCATATTCAATTTTCATTTCTGTGGAGAATATGTTCTCAGTTACAGAGAGTCTGGTCTCTTTGCAAGGTCCTAGTGGACTAATGCTTCGAAGAAGAATGATGGCTTAGCAATTTTCAATATAAGAATGTTCGGTGGCATTTCATGTGCATTCAAGAATTCAGTTGGATAGTTAACAACTTTGTCTTGATTCACAATAGTATCGATAGACTTACTTCTGTCGATTCGATGTTTTTGGCCGCTAATATAGCGCGGTTCCTGAGACACTGATGATTTTTGTAGGTAATGTAATGTAAATTGACAATAGTAATTAACTAGATTATAAAATATGAATAAGAAAATCAAAAAATTGTAATTATAGGTCCAATAAAAATACCATTTGAAGAAGTTGGAAAATAACCAACGAAACGTCGCCGTCGGGATAAAAATTTTAAAAATGGATTAATTTATTAATTGCATATAAAAATCATTTAATTTATTGAATCCGTTAAATAAACTTACGTTAGAACTTAAGACTAATATTACATTTATTCTTAAATTTATAGATTTACAATGCTTTAAGCGATTTGCAAATGTGAATATAAAATCTAAACTGAAGTATTGAAAAAATTTGCTTTAAATGTTTTACTTTTAAAATTATCGCTTACGGAATATACCAAAAAGTAATACTTGTTGTAAACTGAAATCAGTTGGTTGAGGGGACTGTTTTTGCCATAGTTCGATCTGCCTGATAAAGGACGTAATGGAACTTGTCTTCTAATACTTGTACGGCTATAAATAAAGTTTAATTGTTCCAAAATTGATGGTGATATGATTGACCCATTGATTAATTTTATAATAAAGCACAGCTGAATGTACTCTGTGTTTAGAAAGCGATGGAAGATTTATGAGCGTGAGCCTATGATTGTTCGGTGGAAGTTCTAGCCTATTGGACCATGGGAAGAAACGGAGGCAGAAGCGCATGAATCTTCTTTGTACTCCTTCTATTCTGTATGTCATATTATGCAGCCATATTCCAATATTGGTCTTACAAATGAAATATAAAGAAGAACATTCGCGACTCGAGAAAGTCATGTGAAAACCGTTTTATAAATCCGAGTGTCTTATTTGCTTTTTTTAATAATATAGTCATAATGATTTGTAAAAGTTAATTTAGAGTCAAGAATAATACCTAGGTCAGAGAAAGTAGAGAGTTTAGTCAAATAAGAAGAGTCTAATTGATAATTGAAAGTCAAAACATTTTGTTTGCGTGTAAAACACATTGATTTACATTTGTCTATGTTTAGTAAAAGCTTATTTATAAAACACCATTCATGAAAACTATTGAGATCATCTTGTAGGAGTAAACAGTCGTCAAGTGAGTCAATACGTTTGAAGATTTTAATGTCATCAGCGTAAATTAAAACAGATGAGTTTTTTTATAATAGAGGGTAAGTCGTTAACGTACAAAATAAACAGTAAAGGTCCTAAGTGGCTACCTTGTGGTACGCCAGAGTTGGTATAAAAATATGATGATCGCACATTCCTAAAAAACTACGCTGTATGATCATATAAGTACGACGAAACCCAACTAACAAATTTATCGTTAAAGCCTTGGGATTTAAGTTTGGAAGTTAATGTTTTATGGCATAATTTATCAAAGGCCTTACTGAAGTAAGATAGATCAAAAAGCCCAATAAAAACAATCAAAAACTTCTGCGCAATGTTTGGGAAAACTTTTTGAACCAATTCGCCTATAATTTCTGTGATCTTACAAACGTTTATTGGCAATGTGAAATATTGCGAAGATTCATCAATTTGCATTCGCCGCCCATTTCCAATACCCATTAATTGTTTTGCACGTTGGTATTCAAATTCAAACTCCATAAAACTGATGATTTGAGACATGCATTAGGTTCTGTTCTACACTTTTCTGTGCTGTTCTAACCTACACTTTTTCTTATTGAACAGTCTTAACTTTAAGGTTGATTGAGTAGATTTCCCGTTATTTAACAGAGTTGCCGCGATTCTGGAAGATACAACGCATATTCAATTTTCATTTCTGTGGAGAATTTGTTCTCAGTTACAGAGAGTCTGGTCTCTTTGCAAGGTCCTAGTGGACTAATGCTTCGAAGAAGAATGATGGCTTAGCAATTTTCAATATAAGAATGTTCGGTGGCATTTCATGCGCATTCAAGAATTCAGTTGGATAGTTAACAACTTTGTCTTGATTCACAATAGTATCGATAGACTTACTTCTGTCGATTCGATGTTTTTGGCCGCTAATATAGCGCGGTTCCTGAGACACTGATGATTTTTGTAGGTAATGTAATGTAAATTGACAATAGTAATTAACTAGATTATAAAATATGAATAAGAAAATCAAAAAATTGTAATTATAGGTCCAATAAAAATACCATTTGAAGAAGTTGGAAAATAACCAACGAAACGTCGCCGTCGGGATAAAAATTTTAAAAATGGATTAATTTACTAATTGCATATAAAAATCATTTAATTTATTGAATCCGTTAAAAAAACTAACGTTAGAACTTAAGACCAATATTACATTTATTCTTAAATTTATAGATTTACAATGCTTTAAGCGATTTGCAAATGTGAATATAAAATCTAAACTGAAGTATTGAAAAAATTTGCTTTAAATGTTTTACTTTTAAAATTATCGCTTACGGAATATACCAAAAAGTAATACTTGTTGTAAACTGAAATCAGTTGGTTGAGGGGACTGTTTTTGCCATAGTTCGATCTGCCTGATAAAGGACGTAATGGAACTTGTCTTCTAATACTTGTACGGCTATAAATAAAGTTTAATTGTTCCAAAATTGATGGTGATATGATTGACCCATTGATTAATTTTATAATAAAGCACAGCTGAATGTACTCTGTGTTTAGAAAGCGATGGAAGATTTATGAGCGTGAGCCTATGATTGTTCGGTGGAAGTTCTAGCCTATTGGACCATGGGAAGAAACGGAGGCAGAAGCGCATGAATCTTCTTTGTACTCCTTCTATTCTGTATGTCATATTATGCAGCCATATTCCAATATTGGTCTTACAAATGAAATATAAAGAAGAACATTCGCGACTCGAGAAAGTCATGTGAAAACCGTTTTATAAATCCGAGTGTCTTATTTGCTTTTTTTAATAATATAGTCATAATGATTTGTAAAAGTTAATTTAGAGTCAAGAATAATACCTAGGTCAGAGAAAGTGGAGAGTTTAGTCAAATAAGAAGAGTCTAATTGATAATTGAAAGTCAAAACATTTTGTTTGCGTGTAAAACACATTGATTTACATTTGTCTATGTTTAGTAAAAGCTTATTTATAAAACACCATTCACGAAAACTATTGAGATCATCTTGTAGGAGTAAACAGTCGTCAAGTGAGTCAATACGTTTGAAGATTTAAATGTCATCAGCGTAAATTAAAACAGATGAGTTTTTTTATAATAGAGGGTAAGTCGTTAACGTACAAAATAAACAGTAAAGGTCCTAAGTGGCTACCTTGTGGTACGCCAGAGTTGGTATAAAAATATGATGATCGCACATTCCTAAAAAACTACGCTGTATGATCATATAAGTACGACGAAACCCAACTAACAAATTTATCGTTAAAGCCTTGGGATTTAAGTTTGGAAGTTAATGTTTTATGGCATAATTTATCAAAGGCCTTACTGAAGTAAGATAGATCAAAAAGCCCAATAAAAACAATCAAAAACTTCTGCGCAATGTTTGGGAAAACTTTTTGAACCAATTCGCCTATAATTTCTGTGATCTTACAAACGTTTATTGGCAATGTGAAATATTGCGAAGATTCATCAATTTGCATTCGCCGCCCATTTCCAATACCCATTAATTGTTTTGCACGTTGGTATTCAAATTCAAACTCCATAAAACTGATGATTTGAGACATGCATTAAGTTCATTGGAATGACAGTGGCGCTATCTGTTGAAAATTGGTCTTACTCAGAAATCTTCGTGGGTTCATGCACAACAACTTTACACAATAAAGCACATCCTATATTAAAAAAAAAAAAAACAACAACAATTCTCTGAGTGCGTGTGAAGAATTAAGGGGACGTACAATTTAACGCGCGCCGATTCCGAACGGCAAAGTTGAGAAGCACTTTTTCATGACAAATTGATACTCTTGGAAGTTTTATCAGTTCTTCGCAAGAGGCAGTAGCCGTGAAAGATGAAATAACAACTTCATGGGCGCGACCAGTAGATTCTTAATGTAGACGTTCTAAGCGTTCATATGATACCCCATTTGCCCACTCACCCGATGAGGTAGGACGACACCAAAAACACCGTTTTTAAAATGGTCGGACAAAGGGAAAGACCCGGGTTATTTCTGTCCGACCATAAATGATTTGGTAACTTCGACGAAATGTCTATTGACCTCTATACTTACTTTTTCAAATTTCCCCATGGTATGTATAAGTTGCACCAAAAAACGTAACCGGAAGTGCAATTTAGCCACCAAAAGGCGCAGGAAAAGTCTGTCCGACCACTGGTTTTGAAAATTTCATGTCATTAAGCATTAGATCGTGGCTTAATTTTCCACTCTGCTGGTGATGTAGGTTATATTACGGTCGCCTCCCGGACTATCAGTTCGAAATCGAATTGTTTAGTTCGCCGACTGTAATACGTCGAATGTGTTAGTTCGCAAATGATCGAACGTTCGACTCGCCAGCGGTAATAGGGGTGAAAATTTAGTTTTCTCACAAACTACGGAATCATTCAGTCCGACATACACGTGGCAGGTTTTTTTGGCTCGGTAAAAACCCTTACCCTTAATCCATTAACTTGTTTCAGAATACCGGTTTCAAGTTTGTCATTTTAAGATACCTAACGAGTTTCTTTCCGATTTCCTGTTTCCAGTTTTCGATTTTCTTTTAACGGTCTATTTTAACAAAAAATAGGAACCTAGAAAAATAAGTCCAAGAAAAACTCAAAGAGATCGGTCAAGTCAGAGTGTACAGCTACATGTTGAAAGGACACAAACGGACGGATGTTTTTATAATAACTAATATTTGACCTTCTTTTTGAATTAATAATCTCAATATTTCTCACAAGTGCAATACTTCTCCTTCAAGTCAAATTT
Organism: Sphaerophoria taeniata; assembly: GCA_943590905.1. Taxonomy (NCBI): domain Eukaryota; kingdom Metazoa; phylum Arthropoda; class Insecta; order Diptera; family Syrphidae; genus Sphaerophoria; species Sphaerophoria taeniata. The sequence continues at coordinate 57,309,591 of OX016540.1, forward strand.
TCACCACAGTAGTTATGAGCATAAACATAACAATACCTTATCCCATTTCGTTTCGAAGACAAATCTTTCAATCCACCACTGTTCCCATGCCACTGTCTTTCCTCTTCATTGCATTGCACTGCAAACGAACCGCAAAATATGAGGCAATATTAGCACCAATTAGAAATGAACCGACAAGTCAGCAACACAACTGCCAGACCAGCCAATGCAAATTGCCTATAGACTCTATTTTTATTAACTAGATCTGCCAGCACAACATTGTGATTCTTCACACAAATTGCATAAGTGTTGTTATGTGCGAGTATTGTATTTAGTTTGTACTTTTTCTTTCCCATTTTTTTTTTTTATTGAAATTGAATCCACTTGCAACAATATGTTAATCAATTGTAATTTATTTAAATATCAGAGTTTTGGGTTTGTAAAGATATTCCTCCTTACCATTCTTTGGATCTTCAATTTGACGTCTGTAACATGTAAATGGACGAAGTAATAATTGTGCAAGTGCTCAACTGATAAGACCGATTGTAAAGACGTTTAAATGAGAAGAGGCCCTTCAAAGGTTATTTTTTACTGTCAGAACTTTTTGAACTATGGTCAGCTAGAAATCGTTGAGTTTTATCGAGTGTGAAAAACTATCGGAAGAAGAACTAGTCATACACTTTTTCAAGACCTATTTATTTCAGGAATTAACTAAGTTGTACAAAAAAGAACGTTCATCTCTGCCGTCTATATTTTGGAAGATGAACTGATAGAAAGAAAAATCTCCAGAAAATTAAAAAAATAAATAACTTTCAATCAATTAAGATTCTTGAACAAAACATTTATACAAAAATACTACTTTCACAGTCTTCCGTTAGAAGAAAAATTCACACACAGATAAGCTTTGTTTTTCCACCCACTAATTTACTGTCAATATGCAGATAAACAAGTAAACTGTGAATGTTTGGGGAGAATCAGCTTTTTGTAAATAAATCAATGGAGTGCTCATCTGAACAAAAATCATTGCATAATCGAGACACATTTTTGTCGGTTGATGTACGGGAAAGTAGGAAACCATGTGTTTGAATATCCGACTATGTTTTCGAACCATTCTTTTTTTGGAGAGAAAAATTCCCTTGGCCGACTTTCAATAACCAGGTAAAGAGTGACAGAAAGTCACTCGATTAAATAAAATCACCATCCATAATCCATCCAAGTGAATATTTATAATATTTTGGTTGATATGGATTTAAGCTATGTTGGCTTTTCCACTTCACTTATGAACTCATAACGTTTTTATGCATTCAAGGTCAGTTATTGTAACTTTTAGGTCTTGAGAAATCATTCAACTTTTACATGGATGAAAGTTTATGTTACAAAAAAACTACTGAAGTGAATATTACGATAATATTTCTGGTTTGAGTTTGTCATTGGAGTGATTCATTTGATGAACCGCACCAAGTCATCAACAATGTATGGAAGGAAGAATGCATGTCCGCTGACTATAAGGTCGATATGCCCCATCTACAAAAAAATCTTATGTCATGCAAAAACTACCGAGGCCTCTGCCAGCATAATCGTGCAACAAAATCCTATTCAACGTACTGTGAGAGCGTCTTAAACCATTCTGCAACACAATAATCCGCACGTACCAGTGTGGGTTTAGGCCAGGCAGAGCAACGATTGATAGAAATATTCACACTGCACTGTGGCAAATCTTGGAAAAGACAAACGAATTTCAAGTCGAAACCCACCATCTTTTCATCGACTTCACAGCTGCTTATGATAGCATCCACCGACAGGAGCTTATGATGGCGATGTCTGAATTCGGAATCCCGAACAAACTGATCCAGTTGTGCATGACGCTTAACAATCAGTGCAGTGTGCAAAAGGGTCAAACATGTGCAGGGCTTAGGCAAGGAGATGCGCTGTCATGTGACTTCTTCAACAAAGTCCTGGAGCAGATAGTGCGCAAGGCAGGTGTGGGTACGGGAAACACTATCTTCAACAAATCCACCCAGCTCCTAGGCTATGCGGACGACCTAGACATCGTATAGACATCATCGGTTACCTAGAGAGCTTTGCTTGAGGCCTTCACAGCGATTGAAGAACTGGCGAAGCTCGGATAGCCTAAGACAGAATGTCGCTGTTCTTTTTCGAGGTAGTTATTAAGGAGATCACCTACCTTAGAACAAACATCAATCGCACCAGCGAAACCTGCTGCTACGGTTTGGCCAAATAACTGAGTTCAAAACTCCACAATCAAAAGACAAGTCCGTTTCCAATGGAAGACTTAGGCTGTAGAATCTACATCTGCTTTATCAAACGTAGATAATTACCATCCTCCCTTAAATAATTTTTTTACTTGAGCGGTCATTTACTTGAGAAAAGTAATAAAATGATTGCTCATATACTTTTTACTTCCGAAAAGCTGATGTTGTGCAGCTTTCAAATCGCTTACAAAATTCCGGTATCGAAGAATTACCGTCCAGCAATGATATTGACGCTCTACTTACGCTTTTAGTCATCCTTGGTATACTAAAGAGTTCAAAACATTTCGTAATAAGAGAAATAAGGCTTGGGAAAAGTACCTCAAATCGATGACCTTAGAAAACCAAGTAGTTTTTATTTCATCTTTTAAAGAATTTAAGAAACTGTCTATGAACTTTAAAGTGAGTATTTACTTACTATACGATGCTCTCTGACGTCTGACCCGAAAAGATTTGGAAATACATTAATTCAAAGAAGAAATGTGCTATTTATCCAATGAACTTTACTAGCAATAATGTAGCCCTCAATTTAACTTCTGAAATTTATGTGAAGAATTCGCAAATAATTTCAGCAAATCTTTCATCGATTCTCCCGCTGTTGGGGATAAAGATTTTTTTCAATATTTACGTGGCTATCCACGAGTATTGTTTAACAACATCTTAGTAGAGACTGACGACATTATTAACATTCTTTCTCTCCTAAAAGAAGTTTTTTCGAGTGGTCCAAATGGTATCCCACCTGTTGTTTTAAAAAAAGTGTACGTTTGTGTTAGCACCTCCCCCTCCGTAATATTTTCGAATTTTTTTTGAAATTAGGAAAATTTCCATCAATTTGGAAAAAACGCTTATAGTTACATATATTATACCAGTCTATAAAAAGGGAGTTAAGGCCAATATCGCTTATTATAGACCAATATCTAAGCTTTCCTGCATTCCTTAGGTGTTTCAACAAGTAATATGTGACAGTTTGGATTTTCATTGCGGGAAAATCATCGGTCACAAACAGCATGGTGTCATGCAGAAACGCTCTACTGTCACATATCTTCTTTAGCCCTTTGGAATGTCGTCAGGATTCAAGAAATCGATTGTGTCTTTACAAATTTTTCCAAAGCTTTCGACCAACTTTCTCACGCCATCATAAAATTTAAACTAAATGCATATGGCTTCCCTCCATTTTTCATCACTTGGATATCCTCATATCTCGAGAATAGGTCTTATAAAATATAATTCAGGCATTTAATCTCTAAGTCATTTTTTGCTAATTCGGGAGTTCCTCAGGGTAGCCATCTAGGACCTATACTTTTCAATTTAACTATTAACGTTATGCGTACGTAACAGCACAATTCTCATCTTTGCAGATGATATGAAGATTTACAAAAACATCTCTTCTAGTAATGATCATATTCTTCTACAAGATGACATTAATAGATTTGCATTGTGGTGTGAGAAAAATAGTTTAAATCTAAATCTAATAAAATGTCAAACAATGACCTTTTCAAGGAAACGTGCACCGTCTTCCTATGACTACGCTATCTCACAGCACTTTCTAACCCGTGTACTTTCCATTAGAGATCTTGGAGTTTTTTGTAAAGCTAGATTTTTCTGTGCACATTAACAACATTGTGAATAAAGCCAATTCACTGCTTGGATGTATAATGCGTTGGTCAAAGGAGTTCCGTGATCCAAAGATCACCCACGCTCTATATAATTGCTATGTTCGTCCTCACTTAGAATACGCTTCCCAGGTTTGGTCACCTCACTACGATATTCATATTGAGAGGATAGAATCGGTTCAACGAAATTTTACTCGTTTTGCCCTCAAAAGTATTCTATAGAGTGATCCTTTGAATGTCCCTTCTTATGAAAACCGTTTATTAATTCTCCAGATGGAAACATTGTTAAATAGACGAAACAGCAACGACATGGTATTGTTCATCAAGTTATAACACCGTTGTACAGATGCACCGGAACTACTTGCTTCTATGTTTTTCAATCATCGGGGTGGCGGTTATAATCTTCGCAGGAAGGACATGGTATACAAGAACCTAAACATCGTACCAACTATGGATTTAATGAGCCCTTGACACGTATGAGTAGGCTTTCAAACTGCAACTCAGACTTATTCGATTTAAATCTAAGCAAAAATAGATTAAAAAATTTGCTCAACACCAGTGTTCTACATTTTCTAATGTTTTTTTGTTTAGTTAATTATTTATGTATTAATCTTGTTTTGTTTACTGATTAGAGTTGCGCAAAACAGTTCCATGACCGGAACGAACATGGAACGGTTCTTTTGGTAGTCGGAACTAGTTCCTGGAACTAGTTCCGCGGAACTGTTAAGGTTCTGTAAATGCATAAGAACTTGAACATGGTAACATGAACTAATAAGCGAAAGGCAGAGTTGTTTTCTTGGTTGGTTTCTTTCAATCCACAAACCACAAACAAAAACCAACAAAACAATAACAAACAATCAAAGATACACTACACATGCTTAATTGCTAATACCAATACGAATAAAATGCACATCATTTTTCATTTTCATCTTTCATGAACGAAATAAACTAGAATCCAAATCAGTTTTGTCTTTTAATGTTCATAGTTCCGACTCCGATCCAAAGGAACTATGTCATACGCGAGGAACTACGAACCTTCGGAACTATGAGTATTAACATAGATATCAGACATCAGACCGATCAACGTTCATTTCGTTCTAGATCATATTAAAAATACAAACACGCTTCAATCCATCTTCAACCTACCTACACATGCTAATACAATGGTGGTTGGTTTGGTATTTCACATTCATTCGTTCCATTTGTGTGTGAATAGTGTTAGTGTATACCTACAAGCACATAGAGCGCGATTCTTTCTTTCCATCTTTCATATCATACATATCCATATTCAGTCGGAACTATGAACTGCTCAACAAACATGTGTTTTGTTCTTTCTCTTTCCACTTTCATACCATATCCAGTCGGAACTATGAACAAACATGTTTAGTTCATGCTCTTTCCACTTTCATACCATATCCAGTCGGAACTATGAACGAACATGTTTAGTTCGTTCTCTTTCCATTTTCATACCATATCCAGTCGGAACTATGAACATGTTTAGTTCTTTCATGTCCATGTCCGGAACTATTTAGGTTCAGACTTCGGAACGAAAGGAAATGTCTCCGGGAGAGGACATAGTTCCTGGAACTATATATGTCCGGAACGACTCATGTCTATTACTGATGTCTTGTGTTTGTTCATCTATGTGAGTTTTTGTTATGTTATGTTTGCTTACTAACACTGCACTAAGTGATGAGCTGGTGGTATAACAAAGTCTACTAATTTGGCAAACCATTGGTCGTAAGACTGTGCTTGCTATAAGCTCTCTTCGACTAATTCTGATAGTGTAACAAAAAAAATTGATGAACCTGTAAAAGTATCTCAGACGAACAAGCTTAAACATTTCATGAATATACCAGGCACTTTTAAGAACCTTTATGAAATTCCAAAATTGGCTTGTAACAAAAAAGAAACTGAATTCAAATTCAGACTAACTGCCCCCAGATACAAAAACCAGTATCTAAACACGCAGGTGGGCTGCTAGTTATCATATTAAAGTAATAATAAAGAAAAGAGATACTGTGTAGGAAGATTAATGCCTTCTCTATATCTTTCTTTATAATTTTTTTGTCTCCATTTTATAAGCGTAAGACTACAGCGGGAAATAAAAGCATGGTGTGCATCATTTCATGCGAATAAATTATATTTCCATGTGACACACATACTTTGCGAGAGAGCTAAAGACTGCGACTTCAACTATTCAAGAAAATCCATACTTCAACTTCGTCTTGCTGCTGAATGAATGTGTCTCTAAATGAAAAGCAAACACTGATATTGTGTGTGTCGTGTTTTGGCTAACAGGTCGTTAATGATGATTCTAAGCAGAAGCTTCCAAAATTTGAACCCGCATAGAGAAACGAACGTTTGTGTTTGTAGCACAAACTCAGGTTTCTATTTACTGTGCCATTAAGTCAATGCGTGATTGTCTAGCTGTTTGCAAAAGTTCAATGTGTGAAACGTTGTACAATGCCGCTGTTCTATAGATACAGCGTATCTTGTCTAAACAGAAAGATAAATATTTCCATTCAACTGAGTTGAAATTTTACACCCCTCATCATGTGATGTTATTAACAGCTATTTTGATGAGTGTGAATTTCTGAATCCACTGAAGTTAAGTTTGACAAAATTTAAAGCTTTTCACTGCTAAAAAAATTGACAATCGATCTTTTTTAATAAACCCAGAGTCGAGCTTGACCGCACAACTTTGACACGTCAAAAAGACAAAGCGTCAAAATGATGTTTAATTAGAGATAATTTATAATTAAGCGCTTTTGAATGGCGGTACTAATTATTTTTTGTTGTCTAAGCATCCGTTTTATGTCTTGAACGTGATCAAACTTCAATCTGATTTTTTGGCTTTTTTTTCTGAATGCCTATAACCGAACCATGACATCAGGTATGCAAATGATGACAAACCTAAATCACTTCAATAGCCAAAATAGCAGATACAACACAGTGTGGTTGTGTTTTAGAGGTGAAGTTGTGTCATGTGTCATGCTGCATGCAAAAGGAATTGTTGCGCCCAAGCTCATATGTCACAGACTAAAGACAGTAGGTGAGTGCCCAGAAAATCAAGAAAACCTCCCACACCATTTGTTTGGTTCGTTTTCTTTTTTTAGACTTGGCAGATATTTTTGGTACGTTTTATTATTATTACACACTTTTATGACGAGAGTTCTCTTTTAATGTGTCTGAAATATGGTTTTGAGGAAGAGAGCGAGACACAATTTTAAATGAGTTGTTTAAGAAATTGCTTCATATATCTGCCCACAACATTCTGTTAAAACATTGTGATTCAGTGAGTGGTTAATGTTAATATTTTGAATTTTAAATTCATTGTGTAAAAGCACGGTGTTTAGATGAATTTATTTTTACTTGTGTACGTAAGATGGCGCTTCAGTCCAGGTCGGACTAGGACCCCATTCAGCAGGCGTCTCTAGCCATTATTTTCATACTTCGGAAATCAAGTTTCTTCTTAACAATATCAGCTTGGAAAGAAATTTATTTATTAAAATGTGTCCATAAAACCGACCGACGCACGTAGAGATGAGAACACTGAAATCGTCCATCAAGAACATAGGTTAGGTAAGGTTGATGGGCTGACCAGTTGGTCTTGTTACCGTCACGTTTAGATCAGTACAGATCCGTTGTGATACTCGTGAGTATTGCTACTCAAGCTAATAATAAAAACCTATGTGTTAATCAAGCCATTTACAGGCATTGATGAAGTTCAAAATGTTAGTAAATAGTAACGGAGTACTAGAGAGTTCTTCTAAGTCCCCGAAGAAATAATAATTGCCGAGCAATTTCTTCCTTTGCGGGGCAGTGCCATAGAATGTGTGAAGTGTCTTCATGCACCTCCTCGTCACCGCATTCTCTGCATAGATCATCTAAACTGATTCTCATATTTTTCTTATGATATCCTATAACTCTTCGTGGCAGCATGAAACAACCTTTGATTTCACCTCAGGTGCAGTAATCGCTTTTATTGCAGCTTGGTAATCATTGTAAAAGGTGATATCAGCCGAGGTATCGCCATCATTAATACCTGTTTAGCAGCTTTTGTCACTGCCAGGACCTCCGCTTGGAAGACACTACTGTAGTCGGGAAGCCTTAGCGAGTCGGTTAACTTGAGAGATACAGAAGCCTGCACCTACACCAGTATCCATCTGCATAGATAGCTTTTGATGACTTACTGGAGTATAGTATGTTATCTATCCCCTCTTCTCTGCTCGGAAAGGCAGCTCGGAATGGTTTGTGAAAATCAAGTTCGGGTGTTTTATAGTCTGTAGTAGTACTATGACCCATTACTTTATGAAGGATATGAGCATGTCTTATAGAACTGTTTTTCCAGACTTTAGTCTGGCTTAGTCGTAAGGCACTTTTAGCTGCAGATTCTTGAACAAAGAGATCTAGGGTTTTAAATTGAGGATAACTTCCATTCCCGCAGTTGGGGTGGATCTCATTGCCCCTGTAATGCCTGTGCACGCAAGTCTTTGTACTTTTCTCAAAGTTTTGAGATTCGTGCTTTTTTCTAGAACATTCCACCAAACCAGATTACCATAGGTTAGTATTGGTCTAATTATTGCCGAATACACCCATCTGATAATATTAGGGTTTGCTCCCCAGGTTTTCCCGAAAATTCTGTTTCAGGAGTAAAAGGCGATCGACGGTATTTTCAGACGACAATAGACGACGGCACCGTTGTTTGGGGGTCAAAACTGTACAAATGCAGTCGGTGGAAAATTGATGGTTTGAGACGGGGTCATTAGAGTTTTGGTTATTTTGGTTTTTACAACCAGAGAGTATTGGAATCCTCTAAAGGCCTATCTTCATTTTATAGGTTGGCAAAGCAAAATTATGCTTCCAGCAACAATTGGAAACGTTTTGCAGACGTCAGAATCTGGTGGCATTTCATCAGATTCATATGATTCTTATCTTATTAACAAATGGCCATAATATTTTTTAGGTTTCACTGGGCGACCGACAGCTAAAAGAAAGTCCATAGCTAAGTATAAGCAACTCATCAGCAATTCTCTGAATGCGTGGATTGATAGTCTAGCTAGCAACGTTTTTGAGAAAGCATTTCAGTAAGGCTAGTTTTTAGATATGCTATCTCTCTGACTCTCCCGGACATCTCACGGGCCACCTGGCTGGCGGGATCTACAATTTATCGCCGATTACGAACTGCTGAGTTGAGAAGCACTTTTTTTCTTGACAGTTTATGGGCACGCGTAGGATTCGAACCCCACCTTCTGCGGAACAGCCAACACACTTAACTACTACGCCACAGGCATCTTTAAAGCAAACATACACACATACATTGGAACACATAAAAAAATATATTTATTTCGTTTTGAATTGAAGGAAATGTCTGTCAAAAAATACTGCCAAGTGACTCAAAAGTTTTACAAAAATGGTAGAACTAGGTTCTAAAAATAACAAGTTCTAAGCGCTTAGAACTCAGTAATGATTTTAGATCGAATTCTAGAGAAGTGAAGAAATGCCCGAGTTCTAAATTTTCTAAAAACTAAGTTCTTACGTTAGACTACGATTCACTGGATCCACTAGGGAATTTAGAACTTTGTGAAGAAATTAGGCGTAAGAGTTCTAAATATGTAATCAAAAAATGAAGAGCAATGCAGAGTTAGACAAAGAACACGAGAACTCATAAAAAAAATCTCCCTGTAATAAATGACGAGCTTTAAACCCAGGGGAGTCCACTTATTGTATACTTGGCTTTTATGAGCCCTATTTACTCCTTCATTATCCACTGAAAATTTAAGTAACAAGTCCATTGGCATTGCTGCTTGCGGAAACGTAACGTTTCAGACGACAAGATTTGCATCTCTATAAGTTCACCATTGTAAAGTAGATCTTTCTGTAAGCTATTCATTGTCATTGTTAAATATTTATTGCGAGCTATTTTCTTACACAGCTTCACCGGCTTAGTGCTATACAGTGCATCAAGAACACGTCAATATTAATAAATTTTGCAGTTTAAATGTACAAACTACAATTTATTAAGCGTCAGATATTGTGGGATACTAGTACGTATAAAGGGTCATGACTTTGACAATACATATGAATCGTTCATAGTTTATTAAGCATTCAATTAACAACTTTGAGTACATAATTGTTTACGTTATTTTTAAAGATTAATAGTTCATAGTAAGATTCAATAACTGTCAAGGTCAGGCAAGTTGGTCAGCCGAAATGGTTCCAAATGAAATTGAATGCTTCTAAGTTGTATCTTAAATATATTTCTCTTCAGTTATAAAGGTTTAAAGGCTCGTTTATTCGGTGACAGATAGAGAATAACTTTCGACCTACTTATACCTTCACAAAGAAGCATGCAAATATTGCATTCGTAAGACTTCGATAAAAAAATATCCTATCATCCTACGGTAGACAAGTTGAAGAACGTTTTGTGAAAATTCCGTCCGTCTGCCTGTACTTGAAACACAGCTGAAAACCTTCTCTTGTACAACTTGGATGAATCGCACAAATTTATTTGTTTCTAAATATAAGCTTAGGTACATAATAAATTATATTAATTCCCAAAAGGCACCAAAGCCCAGAGTAATTATATATGTAGTTGCAATTATTTTGTACCATCCGTTGTATTTCCCCAAGAAAAATATACATTAAGCCATCACGTAAGAAGAAGCGCCCTTTATAACTGCATTTCTATTTATTTCTTTTCCTCTAATCTGAAGGGCAACGTCAGCCAGCAAGTGGGAGTCGTTTTGATGTTAATAACATAATAGCAAAGGAAAACAAAAAAAATTCCAGCACAGAGAGAGAATGCAATCAGCATAAGGCAAGAACAACATCTTCTCCTCGAGTTTTCGAAAGGGCATCGTTCCTTAGTTAGACTTCAACTGTTCTGCACTCGATAGAAAAGTGGGGTTTACTCCATGCTTTCTGGTAGTCTCCCACGTGACCTTGCGTGTTGTTCAACAGTTAAATGTTCACACGGATGTTGTTCTCTAAGGTTATGTGTGACTTTGGCTGTGTTACCGGTTTAAAAGTAGCAATTTCTCAATTTTTTTTTCTTAACTAAGAGCTTGGACAATCTAAAAAACAAGACTATCTACGTCTGAGCATGCTTACTGCAAAGGGAAATCGGTAGAAACAGCCTTGCCTACTCTGGTAAGAACTATCGAATAGGTACTCCCTAGAGCAAAAGGAATACACCTACCTGGTCATTGACGGCGCTTTCAACAACGTTGACACATCTGCTGTCACTTCTGCTATGACGACCCTGAACGTCTAATACTCACTCTGTGAGTTGATTAATCTAATGCTCAAAAGCAGGATCACCAACTCTAAGATGGGAGATTTTTGTACGAGAAGGTCTGTCAGCAGAGGCACCCCGCAAGGTGGTGTTCTGTCCCCTCTCCTGCGGAACATTGTAGTTAACGAACTGCTATATCGCTCGAGAAGGAAGGAGTGATTGCGTATGCCGATGATGTTGCATTCGCCGTCACAGGAAAACATCCAAATACCCTGAGAGACCTCTTCGCACTTAATATGCTCACTAGATGGGCTGATCACTGTGGACTTAATATTAATCCTCAAAAAACAGACCTCGTGCTTTTTACACGGAAAAACAAAATCCCAGTAATTGTACCTCCTTCAATAAAAGGTGTACCACTAATTTTTACCAATGAAGCCAAATATCTTGGTCTGATATTAGACAAAAAATTGAGTTGGAAACCTAATATTCAGGATAGAGTTAAGAAGGCTACAGTAGCTCTTTTCTCTTGCAAGAAAGCCATAGGGAACAAATGGGGTTTTCAACCTCGCATAACCCATTGGCTATATACATCGGTTATCCGACCAATACTCATGTACGGGGTTGCAGTATGGTGGACTGCACTGGAGAAAGTCACTTACTGCGACAAACTTATCAGAGTCCAACGCATTGCATGTCCCTGCATAAGCGGGGCATTGAGAACCACACCCTCAGCAGCGTTAGACACTTTTCTCCATCTGACACCCCTGGACATCTTCAGCAAAAAAGTGGCAGCGAGTACAGCTATAAGACTCAACGTCTCATCTCAATGGACCAACAATAATGTGGGGCATTCCATCATTTTGAACCTGTTCGGTTCTATACCAAAGTACATAGACTACACCATTCCAAAGCCCCAATTTGGTAAAAGCTTCAAGATATCCATTCCATCCAAAGATGAATGGGAAGACAAAAAACTTCTGGATGACAAAAGCATTCATTTTTATACAGATGGATCCAAGACAAATGATGGAGTTGGTAGTGCTGTGTACTCAGAAAAGCTTAATCTAAGCCTCTCATTCCGCCTCCCAAATCATTGTAGCGTCTTCTAAGCGGAAATTTTGGCGATCAAAGAGGTTCTCTCCTGGCTAAGAGAAAACTTCTGATATCCGCATCTTCTCTGACAGTCAGGCTGCTATTTAATATCTCGACGGTGTCTCAACCAACTCTTAAACGGCCCTCGATTGTCAATCATCTCTTATGGAGATGGCGCAGCAATTTAATATTCACCTCTGTTGGGTGCCGGGCCACAGAGCCATCACAGGAAATTGTAGAGCCGATGGAACCGTCATACCCATCTCACCTGAAAGGGAAAAGATAGCTACATGTAAACTTATGCTAAAAGAAACAGCCTCAACGATAACAAACTCTAGGTGGTATAATCATAGCTGGGCATTAACGGGCATTTTTTCGTTAATCCGTTAATCGTTAATTAACGAAGTTAACATTCCCATTAACGGATTAACTTTTCAGTTAACTTCAAAAAAATGTTAACGATCGTTACATTTTCCAAAGTCCGTTAATCGTTAATCGAACACAAATACCATACAGATACACATTCAAATTAGATTATTGTAGTCGGGGATGCGACCGTAAGATTACCTACCTCATCAGCAGAGTGGAAAATCTAGCCACGATCTAATGGTAAATGACATTAAATTTTCAAAACCAGTGGTCGGACAGACTTTTCCTGGGTCTTTTGGTGGCTAAATTGCACTTCCGGTTGCGTTTTTTTGGTGTCAGCTTATACCATGGGGAAATTGGAAAAAGTTAGCAGAAGTCAATAGACATTTCGTCGAAGATACCAAATCATATGGTCGGACAGAAATAACCCGGGCCTTTCCCTTTGTCCGCCCATCTTGAAAACGGTATTTTTGGTGTCGTCCTACCTCATCGGGTGAGTGGTCAAATGGGTAATCAAATGAAAGCTTAGAATGTCTACATTAAGAATCTACTGGTCGTCAGTCAAAGGACGTAGAGAGTGTAAGTGGCGGAGGCAGCAACGCGAGTAACAACGACAATGAGGATGACTTTTTCAACTCTGTTACTCAATCTTCAGAAAAACCTAAGAACAACAAATCATTAAGAAGCAAAGCTCAAAGTCTCATAAAAACGTGGCTAGATTTGAAGTCAAAAGACACGTTAAATGAAGCGGCATTCGGGGAACAAGTATTGACAAATCTGTTTCTCCAATACAATACTGCCATACCCTTATGCGCTGCTGTTGAACGTCTCCTCTCCACGGGCAAGGATATACTTCAGCCGAAAAGAGCCTCGCTTTCCGACGAGAATTTCAACATGCTATTGTTCATGAAGGGGAACAATCACATTCATATACATGACTGAATAAATTGTTGTTTTAACACTTAAACTCTTACCTATATATATAAAAATGAAATCCTGTTCATTTATAATCGAATGACTCACAAACGGTTGGACGGATTTGGCTAATTTTTTTTTATTTTGTTCGTGTTAGTCCGTAGATGGTTCTTAGGGAAAAATTTTTGAAATTATTGCAGTTGCATTGGTATTTCAAAGGAAAACTGGAAAAATTCAAAATGAGTTTTCGAATGGAAAATAGAAAGTTCTGATGAAAAACTGGGAAAACTCATTGGTTTGCAAAGGGAAAATTGCATATTATTGTAGGTGCATTGGTTTTCGGAGGACTGGAAAATTTCAAAATGAGTTTTCGAATGGAAATAGAAAGTTCTAATGAAAAACTCGGAAAAATCATTGGTTTTCAAAGGGAAAATTGCATATTATTGCAGGTTCATTGGTTTCCAAATGGAAAACTGGAAAATTTCAAAATGGAGTTGCTCTGAAGGGCGGCGAGACGAAGTTCGCGGGGTCAGCTAGTAAAATATAATTTACTATATTAAAAACAAAAATTTACTTGTCTTTTCTTGTTTCCAACTTCCAATTTTTATTAGAAAATAAAATTTTTATGGCGTGTTAACGGATTAACGATTAACGTTAACTTGCGTTAATTTTTCTTAAATTTAACGTTTTAACTGTTAACGAAGTTAAATTTTTAATTAACTGATTAGCGATTAACGAAGTTAACTTTTTGGTTAACGGTGCCCAGCTATGGGTATAATTTACCAACGTGCGCAGCCACAAAACTCATATGGCCGTCACTTTACCTAAAGCGGTCTAAAGCTCCCTAATAGGTGTCCTTACGGGGGACACTGTCTTATAGGCAGGCACACAATACGACATGGTGTAGCCTCAAATGTAAGGACGAAGAAGAAGAAGAAGAAACAATCTCTCACCTTCTCTGCACATGCTCTGCTCTTTCCCTAAGACGCAAACTTCATCTGGGAGAATATTTTCACGATAAACCCAGTGAACTAGCTAACAATGATATCAAATATTTTCTTCTCTTTATAAAAAGCTCAAAATGGTTCGACTAGTAAGAAGTAATTCTCTTGATTCATGTGGTATCACAATGGGCTTTTTCCTTTGGCCTAAGTGTGTGGATCCTGTATCCGCAACCACCTTAACTTAACCTAACCTAACCTAAGTTGCATGGTTTAGTTGTGTAGCGTAGATGCGTAGATAGAGAGGATATGATTGGTCTTCAATTATTTTGAGCTGTTTTTTTTTTTTTTTTGAGGATGATCGCAAACAACTTAAAGTAAGCTTTAAGGTGTTAGGCAAGCTGCAATCAAGTATGACGAAGTAGGTTCAAAATCGTCCGGAGACTCTGTTTTGATCGTCCGGAGACTGGTACCGATTTTGTTTTTTTTATAATTCGTCTAAAATAACAATAAGTAGGCAAAAAATTTTTAAATTAATTAGGTGCCAAACAATCATGAAATAATTATCAATGCAGACAATGAATTGCTTTACCTATACTTAACACTTAAGAGAAAAAAGATATTGAGTTTTTAAGTGGAACTGTCCGGAGACTCCATTCAAGATCGTCCGGAGACTCCAGAACATCGCTTTGTTGTAGAATTCATCATATTGTGCACCAAACTACTGAGAAATATCTATAGTCTCAGCAAAATATTAAGATTTGAATGAAACACTAATAGAAATAAAGATATTTACATTGAAAGTCAAAAAAAGTTATATTTGCGGAGACTGGTACCGCTACCCTACCATTGAGTTGAAACAAATATTTTTTGTTTGATAAATATGTCTTAAGATTTGACATTGAAAATTCATAAGCATTTCTCAACTCTAAAAACATGTGATAAGAATGTTAACTTTTTTTTTTTTGACTCAATCCCAAAAAGAATTCTCCAAAGATGGAATTTTCCACTTGTTACCTTTGAGATCGAGTTCAAACAAGGTAGACGCCAAAACAAAACAGTCGCAAACGATTCGATTAAACATCATTTATTCATCGTTTGCTCTTAAAACCTTTAAATAGAGTTTCGTTCAAAAGAACCAGACAAAAGACAGAAACTTATGTCAAATACCTACCCAACCGACAAATATTTACTTAAGCGTATAATTACTGCGCACCTGCTTTAAATCCACTTGATTTTGCCTACAACAGTTTCAATTCGTCATATTTCACTACACATACATTCATACGATATTTGTGAGATACAAAAGTGATACACGGTATTTAATATCTATGAACAGATTGTCAAGAGTGATTGCCCTAAATCAAAATGTAATGCAAAAACTATAAGAGAAACATACATGCAGAGAGGCAAAGAAATGAGGTAAAAAGAAAACAAAATCGCTCTAGGAGTAGTGAAATGAAATTAAATGAAAAAAAAAACTGCTCTATATGCACTTATTTGGTTTCCTTATCCTACTTTATCATAGGACAGGTTTCAGCTGACTGACAACGAATAAATCTCCAGCAAAACAAGTTAATATATTTACAACAACAACAAAAATATATGACAACATCATAAGGTGCTCGCAAAAAATGGTGACATATCTATTTCTATTTCGCTATTTGCGTTTCTTCGCATCTCTCCGTCCCTTACCCGATCTTTTCTCTCTATAACGGAGTGTGCTTAAGATAAAACAAGTACAAACGTATTCATGCAATTCAAGCGGACTAAAGGTAATTCGCAGGTGAATAAGTTTAATGTGTTTTTGTTTTTGTTGTTTCCTTTCTTTTGTTTGCTGTGTGCTTATAGGTTATGTGGTTATGTCACATAGAGTAGCAAAATCTAACCACCTATGATAGAATTAGCAATGAGAGGTGGACTTTAGGGTTCGCCATTTTAACTGTGGTTCAAACATAATACGCCATCAGTACGGTGACCATATTTTCCGAGCCAAAATAATGAACAGTACCCAAAAAATGATAAATGTTGACCAGATTTTTATTTCATTGAGTAATAGCAAATAAATATAATACAATATAAATTAAATAATAAATATAGTAGGTATAATTATTAATTTAATTTATAGTTATTTTAATTAATTATTATTTATAATTTATTTTTTTTATTTTTATAATTATAATTTATAATTTTATAATTTATATATACTTCGAATTTTCGAATTCGATTCGAATTTTAAAATTCTTTTTATATTGGATAGTTCATTAATCGAGGAAAGCTTTAGACTACATAACATTAAGCTATAACCAGTAGAAGAGAAGAATCAGTGGAAAATGTGTAAAAAGCGGCGAATATTCATTTTTTGTTTGTTTGAACGCGCTGATCTAATGAACTGCTTAATCAAAGTGAACAATTCTTTTTGTATTGAATAGTCCATTTATCGAGGAAGGCTTTTTAAGCATCAGTGAGAAGTGTTTCTAAAACGGGGTAAATTATTCATATTTGACGGTTACGATTTATGAAGAATTTCGATTTAGGGAGACTCGATTGTTATACAATTTTAAAATAACTTCGCAACAAAATTCCCACGCATGCGCATGATGCACAAGTCAAGACGCACCTCTGGCCGGTGGAGGAGGGAGAGGCGGGCAACTGCGAGTATAGTATAATTATATTTATAAAATAAACTTTCATCGATAATAAGCAAAAACAAACATAAAAAAATACAGATTTTTTCAGTCTCTAACTTTTTACAAAAAAAAAAAAAATAATAAACAAGACCTTAAACTCTTTTATATCATATTGGCAAGTCAAACAACTTTGACATCGATTTACAATATATTAATATTGTTAAAATATCTACTTTTCGGAAGAATACATTTCGTTAATCAATTTTAGATTTCCTTTTGAATAATTCTTAAATTCGATGCAAATAAATTCATAATTGCATTTGCAAATTAAAATGGACCTGATTGTTTCAATTTTCATATTGTTTTTTTTTTCGTAATCCATACACAGGAGCACTTCGCTCAACACCAACCGCAGCCTTGGAAGTGCTTTTAAACCTAACACTTCTCGACATCTTCTCCAAAATGGTGGCAGCCAACTCATGTGTGAGGCTTAGAGCCACCTCTCAATGGAACAGTAACAATACTGGTCATACTACTATTCTAGACAATTTCAGATCTATCCCAGATCGCTTAGACTATACCACCACAAAAATGGTATTCGGTAAAAGCTTCCATGTTTCCATCCCTTCAAGATCCTCCTGGGAAGAAGGGAGACCCCTGGAAGACAATGCGGTACACTTCTATACAGACGGTTCAAAGACCGATTACGGAGTTGGAAGTGGTATCTATTCAGAACAACTGAATCTCAGTCTATCATACAGACTTCCCAATCAATTTACTGTATTCCAGGCAGAAGTAATGGCGATTAAAGAGGCACTATCCTGGCTCAAAGAAAACGTTATATCTTGCAAGGATATACGAATCTTCTCGGACAGCCAAGCCGCTCTCAAATCTCTCGCGTCTGTCTCCATAAACTCTCAAATAGTCCACGACTGTCGATCATCTCTGAATGAGATGACGGAACAGTTTAATATTCACCTCATTTGGGTGCCGGGCCACAGGGACATTCCGGGAAATTGTAAAGCCGATGAGCTCGCCAAAAACGGAACACTTCTGCCTAATGATAGACAAAAACATAACATAGGAATACCACTTGCTACATGCAAATATCTTCTCAAACAATATGCTCTTGAATCAACCAATGCTAGATGGTCACAGGGTACCACCTGCCTTGCAACCAAGCAAATATGGCCAAGCATAGACTTAAAACGGTCAAAAGGCTTGATATCCCTGAGCAGACAAAATATAAGCTCTACAATTGGAGTAATAACAGGACACTGCCTCATAGGTAGACATGCTCTGAGGCTAGGGGTCTACACAAATGACTTCTGTAGAAGCTGCATGGACGAGGAGGAGGAGGAAACAGTCCAACACCTTCTATGTACCTACATGTCCAGCACTCTCCATTAGAAGGAATAACTTTCTCGGTAATCCCTTCTTCGACAATACCAGCGAACTGGCAACGATCGACACAAAATGTCTCTCTAACTTCATTAAAAGCACGAATTGGTTTGTTTAAGTTCATTACTCTCCCATGAGTATTTTGTGGTATCACAACGGATCCTTGAGGTCTAAGTGTGTCAACAACAACTAGACAGCCACTACAACCAAACCTAACCTATACATTGTTTAAAATTGAGAAAACTCTCTCTATACGGGTATTACCCAGGAAGGCATAAATAAAACTCTACAATTTTTTAAATGTTTTCATACTGTATCTTTTTTTCATTGAAAAACTTGAAAACTTCAACCCACCTATCTCCACCACTCATTTCCTTCAACGATTTTATCTGAAGAAATATAATTTTTTACACATAAAAACTCGTCGAAAACATCAGAGTCATTAATTGAACTATTGCTTCTCTTTTTCATAATATAGCTACTTTGTTCTAGGAAGGGGTTGTTTGTAGAAGTACCCATTCTAAATCTTCAATATCTACATACGCTTTGTCCCACTGATTTAAATAATCAAGACAACTGCTGTAGAATTCATAGGTATGGCATTTTATTTTATTTAGTACATCAGGATCTTCTCGTTCAAAATCTTTGATAATTTTTCTGAACAAAATTGGCAAAAAACCCTAAATTTTTCTTTGATCAATTTTAGATTTAAGTTTTTTAATTACTAGAGACACTTCTATCATGGATATTTGCTGAGTTTCTATTTGTAGAATGCTATTATGAAAAAGCGGAGCCTGAGAATGAACAAAAGAAAAACAGAAAGACTACGAATTATGATGTAAGAGTATGTTTTCATTAAGCATTTAATGGTTTTCATGCTTAGGCTTTCCTTAAAGAAAAAAATTATAAAATAATGAACAAATAATGAGCAATTTCTAAAATAATGAACATTTTTATGTTTTCCGACACAAAATAATTCATAATGAAAATTTTCTTCAAATAATGAACTGTTCATTATAATAATGAACGGATGGTCACCGTAGCTATCAGTCGAAATGTTGAACGAAATGAACACGTCATAATGGAGAATCTATATTTGAATTAAATGGCAATTGGACTTGAAGTTCAAATCAAAAGTTAAAAAAAAAACAAGGTCGCTAGACATAATTTAACAATCAGTCAGACCAAAACAATTCTTAAAACATGTTAAAAGATCAAAAGTTAGCCATTTGCGTTGAGAAGGGAAGGGAATGTTCGTGGAAATATTCAAGCGACAATTTTAAGGCCTGTATTTTGTTTAATGCAGTTGCCCGTAGCTTAGTTGGTAAGTGCGTTGACTGCTAAGCAGAACGTCGTTGGTTCGAGTCCTACTCAGGCCAAGTTTTTCTTTCATCTTTCACGGGCACTGCCTCTTGTGAAGACCTGACAAATCTTCCAAGAGTATCAATCTGTCATGAAAAAGTGCTTCTCAACTCTGCCGTTCGTAATCGGCGTTAAATTGTAGGTCCCCTCAATTCTTCACACGCACTCAGAGAATTGTTGATGAGAGTAAGCCACTTAGGCCTTGGCTCTTCAAGAGCTGTCGCGCCACTCTATTTATTTATTATTTATTTATTTTGTTTAATGCAAACACGGGATAATGTTTTTGTGATAAAGTTCAGCAACAAACGGCTAGCTTGCGAGTGTGTCGAAATGAAACTGAAGTGGCATAATTTGAAATTTGAGTGTTTTTGCTCTTAAAATAACTATTGTGAGCAAAAACGTCAAACCTACCATCACCGGTAGCCTCTTGACTACGAAAAATTCTTTCAACAAATCCAGTGATGCCCAGCTGTCTGAAAAGAGATGATGGCTCCTGGACAACCTCAAGTGAAGAATCTTTTAACTTGCTACTAGATACTCATTTTCCCGGTAGCTCTCAAAATGTAACCTGTAACAATCAGTTGCACTCAATTACAACTACATTCTACATCATATCCACAAGGGATAAACTGCGATGGGCTATCAACAGCTTCGAACCGTACAAATCGGCAGGACAAGACGGAATTATTCCAGCTGAACTCCAACAAGCAACAAGTCTAGGAATGAGGCAATGTTCAATAGCTGCCTGCATCTGGTCCATATTCCCTCAATACGGAGAGAAGTGAAAGTTGTTTTCATAAAGTTGTTTTTCATGCGGGAAAATGCTCGCAAGTTAATCCTTAGGATCTCAGACCCATAAGTCTATCATCATTCCTTCTTAAGACATTTGAAAGACTGGTTGATATACACCTCAGAGCATGCCTACTGTAAGGGCAAATCGGTGGAAACGGCGCTAAAACTTTAGTACGCACCATCGAATACTCCTTCCATCATAAAAAGTATACTATGGTTGCATTCCTTGATATAGAAGGCGCTTTTAACAACGTGGACACATCTGCAATCACATCTGCACTGTCATCACTGAATGTGGAGAGTTCGCTTGGTGAGTTAATTCACACAATGCTAACTAGCAGAATAATTAACTCAGAACTAGGCGGCTGTTCCGCTAGAAGATTTGTCAGCAGAGGTACGCCGGCGCCGCAAGGCGGTGTTCTCTCCCCTCTACTCTCAACGTAAGAAAACTGGATACCGAGCAATGCAGCAAAACAGAAAGTGTCTGGCGAATGGCATTATATAGGTATGTCCCATACATAAGAAAGGCGTGAAACATTAATAGAAGTATAACATTGTTGAGATATTATTCTCTATCTTGCAAAACCGAATAGCCCCATCACAGAAGCCCTGCCAACATCAAAATCAGATATTTCCCATCTCATTACATAAAGGCTTTTAAGCTTTTTGATGGTAGCTTGGCCTAGCCAAGATAGAACTTCAGAGAGCTACATATGAGAATTTGGTATCCCAAATGAACTGATAAAACTATTTAGACTGACCATGATCAAAGTTTCAAGCCAAATATCTATCAGGACCCATCAACATTTTCATTTGACTTCGATAAGGAGGCCTGCTTAATCTTCAACGTGTTGTTGAACTTAACTCTGGAACAATATAATTGGCTTATGCAGACAAGCTGTAGAAACGTCATTTATTCAGATCGAGTAGGAGGCGGGGAAAAACCTGGGACTCTATATAAATGAAGGGAAAACCAAGTACATGGTGGATCCGTTGGCGGAAAACGTTCGCTAGAATTAGAAGTAGTGCGATCCTTCAAATTTCTTGGATACCAGGCACCTGCTTAGGCTAAAAACACACCAAATCCAACAAAACGTTTGATTTGTTTTCCCCGGACACAATTCCATTGCTCTTATGAGGCAACACACACCGAAACCGACACGACAAAACGTTTTTTCCCTCGTCGGTTGTATAGTAAATACATAGGGTTGTATAGGAGCAAAACACACCGAAGGCAGCAAAACAAAAATAAAACGTTTTTTTGGATTTGGTGTGTTTTCAGCCTTAAATCCAATAGAACTTACTTTAGTTTTTCAAGGCTCTTAAACACAAAAATGTTACCATTGTAAGCCAAAGCGCTCGAAACCTTAGGGTGCGAAAATCTTTGATCGAACCCTCCTAGTGGGTGCCGGGTGGGCAATGTCACAACAGTTTAGGTCTTTTTGTTGTTTTTATACCTTCCCTCGGTAATAGGCTCTGCCGAGGGTGAGCTTCTTTTCCGACCTACTCGTGGGAATCAAATAGAACCACTCCATTATGTTCTTGTCCAATTAATGTTTAACCTTCCTATTAATCGAGTTCGAGGATGAACTCCTGGCTTCTAGCCAGGATACCATTGTAGGTAGCTCATGGGAAGCTAGGGACGCTAGCACCTCTGAGCAGGTTGCACAAAGAGGTAACACAGGAGGTTAAAGTACTCCTGTGCTTCAGCAACCCTCTCAAAAACCGCCCTCTTTAACGCCCACGCCTTCTGGTAGCAAAGCTAGCCAAAACAATGCTAAGAAAACGAAAAAGCACTCTCCCGGCGATCCAAACCGAATATGGTTCCGGAAGGCTACTTTCATCCCTGGCAATCTGAAAAAGCCGGAAAGATCCATGAGACGATGCCGCCTACAAAATCAAATATCAAAAAATTGTTGAAGAATTTAACAGTCGGGAGAAGGGTGCAACGCCGAGTTTAGAAAAGACCGCCAAGAGGAATAGGTCTCTTGACGAGGAGAAGCCACCTCAAAAGAGAACCAAACTTGGTGGCAGTAATAAGAAGGACATTCCGAGAGTGCCAGCACAACCGCGCGCTTTGAGCGACTCCAAATGGCGATTGTAGATGAGCTTTCCACTGACAACAGAGCTCTACTGTCAGTGTGGAACTTCATCGAGGCCAAGCCTTCGGAAATGGTATTTCAATACACCATATCGGTGAAGGAGGGTGTATTGAGCTACCCGAGCTTTGACTCCGGCGAAATGCTCAGGGGTTATAAAGTGATAGAGTTTGCGGACGAGTTTTCTAGAGATTTCCTTGGCAAAGGAGTTACAAAGATTAGCAACGACTGGGAGGGTTTGAAGCTTAAGCTTATCACAGCCAAGGATGTGCCTAGGAAACCATTGGCTCGCACCTTGTTGCCGCTCATGAGCTTCAAGCCTACAGGAGCAGAGCTAATCCGGAGCCTCCAGCGACTCAATCTGCAGATTTCGATGGATGACTGGGCTGTCATCAAAACGGAAGAATAGCGCGGTTTACCTCCTAAGGATCTGCGAGACAAGCCGAAGAGCCCTAGAAGAGATTGAGTGCAAATTGAGCTTTGGAATTAAAGCCGTCATCGTGAAAATATATATAGGTTAGGTTAGGTCAAGGGTCCATTCTGATACCACTAAAGAAGTTACTCATGGGAGAGTAATGAACTTAAACAAACCATTTTGAACTTTTAATGAAGTTAGAGAGACATTTTGTGCCTGAAAGCATGTCTACCAGAGATTAAAATGAATACGTTCAAATATATTCAAATACATCACAAAATTACTCAATTATCGCTCAGCCTTGATCGTTTTCCACCCCTATTCACAAGCAAAGTGCTCACAAGCATTTTTGCTCAGACACATTCAAATGTTTTCGAGCAAGCAGAATGAGTATATTATATTCACAAGTTATTTTTGTTTTTTTCACTCACAAATAAAAAGACTTGTGAGCTGAATATTTGTTTGAACTTACTTGAACATATTCAAATAGTTTGAATACTCAAATATATTCAAACGACTGAGTATATTCAAACCGACTGAGTATATTCAAACCGTCTGAGTATATTCAAATGTTCAAACAGATTGAATAATTGTGAACTTGGATGAATATTTCTAACTTGATTCTAGAAAAAAAAATTAGGTTGATTATGAATGAGGACTTGTTTATTGTAAGTTTTTTTTTTGTTTTTTGTTACGATGATGTGCATAATGAAATAAAGGATTTATCAATGAATGAGCGTTGGTTAGGTATATAATGTAATGGTATGAATATGAGTATGAACATAAATATGCACATAACGTAATTATATAATGAATGTTTTAGATTGACGTGAACTATTGAAGGAGAATTTGTTTATTTTTTTTTATAGTTCCGGCCATACAAAAATAAAATGGATTACAATTATAAAAGTATAACCGACATAATATGCAGGTATGTTAGGTAGTTAGGAAAATGTGTTTTTGTTGCATTTTAAGGAAAGATTTTAAATTTTAAATAATATGTCAGAGGGTTAATGAATGGTAGATAACCAAATGGTAAATGAATGAGTAACTCTTGGAAAATACGTTTTCGTATTTCATAATAGCAGGTAGTTAAAATTCAGGGACAGATTAGCATTGATTGGGTAAGTTCTTAAATACTGTGTCCTGTGTGAATGTATACCTGCTATAGATGCATTATGCATTCATATACAGTTTTTTTACCCACCATAAAATTAGCGACGATGTACTTTATTAAATACTGGAAAATTTGAATGTCCGTGGGCAAGTTGTTTGTTAATTGGCAGTATGTATCATAAAAGTGTTAGGTAATTTAAAGATTGTCAATGAAGGAGAAGTAGGTAAAAATGCCTTTATGTTGTTTGTGGATGCGAATTTGAAAAAAAAAATTGTTGTTATTCGCGGTTATAGGTACTCGTATATCACAAAAAGGTTAATCTTTGAAAAAATCCTGCAACATCAGCCCCATCAAAACGAGCTTTATCCCTAGCCGGAAACATTATCATCGAAAAACGAACCAGGCTTAATCCAGAAACAGTAAATGATTTGATCGTGTCTTATTCAAATCTTAAGATTAACAAAATTTAATTTTTATAATACATATATCCAACATTTTAATTTTTTTCTCATTTGCTGTGATTTTATTTCCTTAATTTGAATTGTACCTTCTTTGAGTTTGAATCATTAAATAAAAAAACTATTTTATCCCCTTTAAATCGTTGTCACTTTTTTATCTAAACAAACAAAAAATCATCCAACTTTTAATATTGTTTCTCCCTTTTAAATCAAACCGCACCATCAAATAGACAAATCACAAACAGATACCTACAATGCTTACGCTTGGCAAGAACCCTTGCCTGCTCATGAATAGCTTGCTTGTTCATGAACATTTTGCTCACAGAAACTCAGTTCAAAGTTATTCAAACTCATTTTGACTTGAAAACAAAAATACTCATTTGTATTCATTTGAAAATATGGGTTGCTCAGAGTTACTTGATTCATAAATAAAAATGTTCAGGTTTACTTGCTTGTGCGTTGACTCATGTCGTTTTCGATTGGTTTCACTCAAGAATACACTCATTCTGAAATCGAATGGAACAGGTCAAATCGCTTCCACTGAGTTTTGTTTTTTTGTGTTTGTGTAAAATTTCAAAAGTCAAATATCTGATTTTTCTTTCAAAAATCCTCTCATTAAAAACAAAAACAAAACTGACTGAGCATTATTTTTGAATTTTTATTATTCATGTATTAGTGCTTCTTGAGTGGATTCTGATTTGAAATCAAGAAGAGAATTTCTCTTCTAAGAAGCGTTCTGTCTGTCAGTTTCGTGCGAATAAAACGCTTTCAGAAGGCTTCGGAATGATTCCGGACGCTTCCGGAGAGCCAATCGAAAACGACATCAGTTTGTTCAAACTCGTTTTTTTCAAATAAATACTCAGTATTCGTGAGCAAGCTTGATTCATTTTAATCTCTGATGTCTACCTATGAGGCAGTGTCCTGTCATGACTCCAATTGTATAGAGCTTATATTTTGCCTGCTCAGGGAAATCAAGCCTTTTGACCGTTTCAATTCTATGATTAGCCATATTTGTTTGGTTGCTAGGCAGGTGGGACCCTGTAACCATCTAGCACTTGTTGATTCTAGAGCATATTGTTTGAGAAGATATTTGCATGTAGCAAGTAGTGTTCCTATGTTATGTCTTTGTCTAACATTAGGCAGAAGTGTTCCGTTTTTGGCGAGCTCATCGGCTTTGCAATTTCCCGGAATGTCTCTGTGGCCCGGCACCCAAATGAGGTGAGTATTAAAATTCAGAGATGATCGACAGTCGTGGACTATTTGAGAGTTTATGGAGACAGACGCGAGGGATTTGAGGGCGTCTTGGCTGTCCGAGAAGATACGTATATCCTTGCAAGATATGACGTTTTCTTCGAGCCAGGATAATGCCTCTTTAATCGCCATTAAATCTGCCTGGAACACACTACATTGATTGGCAAGTCTATATTATAGACCGAGATTCAGTTGTTTCCAGTAGATACCACTTCCAACGCCGTAATCGGTCTTTGAACCGTCTGTATAGAAGTGTAACGTGTTGTCTTCCAGGGGTCTCTCTTCTTCCCAAGAAGATCTTGAAGGGATTGATACTTGGAAGCTATTATCGAATACCATTTTTGGGGTGGTATAGTCTAAGTGATCTGGGGTAGATCTGAAATTGTCTAAGAAAGTAGTATGACCAGTGTTGTTACGGATCCATTGAGAGGTGGCTCTAAGCCTCACGCATGATTTTGCTGCCATCATTTTGGAGAAGATGTCAAGAGGTGTCAGGTTTAAACAAGCACTTCCAAGGCTGCTGTTGTTTTATGCACATACCTGCTGACCGCTGGACTTCGATGAGTTTATTGAGATTTACCATCTGGTCCAGTGCGGTCCACCATACGACAACTCCATAAATGAGTATCGGTCTGATTACCGAAGTGTATAGCCAGCGGGTTATATTTGGGGAGAAGCCTCATTTTGAGCCTATGGCCTTTTTACAAGTAAAAAGCGCTACAGTAGCCTTTTTTACTCCATCATGAATATTTGCCTTCCAATTTAGTTTTTTTTGTTTAAAATGAGGTCTAAATATTTGACTTGGTCGGAAAAGCTTAAGGGTATTCCTTTAAGTGTGGGTGGGTTAATCTGAGGAATTTTGTACCTTCTCGTAAAGAGTACTAGTTCTGTTTTATGTGGATTGACGTCCAAGCTACATTGCCTAGCCCAATTTGTTAGACTGTTAAAGGTATTTTGTAGGAGTTCCGAGAGAACTTGAGGATTTTTCCCAGATACAGATATTGCAACGTGTCGTCAGCATAGGCAATCACCTTGAAACCCTCTGCTTCCATTGATGTTAGGAGGTCCTTTACTACCATGTACCTCGATTCACCATTCTGGCTCTGGGGTTAGTAGAACTTCTCATGCTGGAAGTTATTGTCCTGCAGAAATCATTGAAATACAAGAAAGATCACTGAAGGTCATTTGATTTGCAATTCGACGGACCGCTTTTTTCTAATTGATTTGATGTTCGAAGCATGCTCCAGCTCTAGCTTTCCAGATCCAATAATAAATTGTTTACATAATTAATTTGAATTTTTATTTTCTGTTTATCCTTTTTGGAAAAACATTAAAAATTAAACTCGAAATCTTATCTTCGCAGCTCCTAGATAATTTTCTTCTTCTCTGCTTTCTCAAAGTTTATCTAACTTTTTTATCTTTTTTTTTGTATATTTTTATATTTTCAGATTAACGACACGAGTGCAGTGTGTACCCAACAAAATACAAAAAAAATCACGCGTTCATATTATTTTGATCTAATTTTGGTTTCAGCAAGCAATCTGTTACTTGTTGCGATCAAAACCAAAACACACATGTTTGATCTGGGTATTTTGTTTGAGGTGGGGTTTGGGGGAATAGTGAAGCCGGCTATTGGCAGAGTCGATGAACACACTGAAACTTGTGCCAAATCGAGCCAAAGAATCGTTTAAATCAAAAAGCAAGTTGTGTTGCTTGTATTTGTTTCGTGTTTTATTTTTGTTTTCATTCCGGTCGATGAGGACTTTTATTGTTGTTCGCACTCACAATGAAACAATAAAGGTACGAAAATAAAATTAAACATTTATTCCATAGCTCATCCACGTATCCGGATGAGTGGCCTTCTTTAAGCTATTGTCCCCAATCGGAGTTAGTTCATCATGGCTCTGTGATTTTGTTGTTGTTGTCGAGTTTTTCGATTGCCAGGGCCGTGCTGTTTCAAAAGAAAGAATGCATTCATGCCCTACCTCAATCCTAAAATTAGATTTCGAATGCAGCCAAACCTGGGGCCATACATTTTTATAGGGAAACTATGCGCTTGCATGAATTTCATACAACACAGCTCCGCCCTTTTCAAACTAAAGCCCCTCTCAACCGTGTCGAGTTTATTTACATTTTGTCTGAGTTTTTCGGGGTAATACCGTTTAATTAGCCATAGATTTTGAATTATGTAATCTCGAACCGAAGTGTGAAACAAGATGTGAGAGGAAAAAGAAAATTCCACAAAATTCAGAAAGAGGTCAAACAGGTGCGGTGGAGTGGCAACGGGCGGTCGGCGCCGGGATAGGCAAAGGCTCTGGCATGGCATTTAAAAATAAATAAAAATAGAAAAACAGAAAAACATTTAACAGGAAATTTATTCAAATAAAAATGTTAAGTGTGGTGATGAATGACGTTTCAAAGATTTCAGACATCAATGATGTCTATTTTGATTAGAGATTTTTCTTGGTAACGGCATTGAACGAATGGAGCTTAATCTTTGACTTATGCCGTGATTAATTTTTTGTTCCAGTGAATTGGCACAATAATGGCCAGGACAAATATCTAAGCGTTTCCTACCGTTCAAGTGAACATAGCCAGTTGGGTTAAAAAGGCGAAAACAGTTGGCTTTTTGATTTAAAACCGATTGGATAAATAATTACTTATCAGATCAGAAGAAGCCTTTTTTTTATAATCAACGCGCACTCAAGGGCTTTTACCAGTCAGTTCCCTTTATGTGCCAAGAGCACAGTGCGAGTATTAGGAGGAGGATGGTCGGTTAACATTTGTCTTAAATTCTTGAACAGTGCAACGACTATGGAACACAGTCTGGAAGAGAGTTCCACATTCGCGTAGTACGGCTAAAGAATGAGTCCCTGAACATGACTGTACGTCCGAATTTCGGCACGAGGTTGAAGTGATTGGCATTCCTGGACGCGAGAGTATTATGCTTAAATATCTTAAGGAGAGGAATGCAGCTGGCTATTTCACTAGAGCCTTCAGTTAGGAAAGCTGATTGAGGTCATTGATGAAGGACTTTCCCAATGATTTGGCTCTCGTTTTGGCTAGGGCAGGACACTTACACAAGAATTGAAAAACAGTTTCCTTTTCTCGCTGGCCCCCACAACTACAGGGTGTCCCAATAAGAGCGCACTTTTTAAAATTAGAATAATTTCTTTGCCATGCAAGTGGCAACTCTGAAATTTGACAGATGTCCCCTCTATTTGTTCTGATTACTAAAAATGGAGCACTTTTTGAAAGAACAACACGTTATAATGGTAAAAACTCATTACAAAAATGGGGAAAGTTACGCCTCGCAAACTTCACGAAATTTTCAGTCGAGAGAGTGTGCCTAATATGTCAACCATTCGAAGTGGTCGAAAAATTATGGATAATAAGAATCCTTTGCGTCAACGTACTGGTCGGTCTCTTAAAAACATTGCTGCTGTAAACGAGGGTGTTGTCGAGAACCCGAAAACATCAATTCGACAGTGAATTTGAACGGCATTCGTTACAGAAATGTGATAACGGACTTCTTGTGCCCTCAACTGGACGGCATGAATCTGGACAACAGGTGGTTTCAGCAGGACGGCGCGCGCAACCTGCTACACAGCGCATGAAACAATCGAATTATTGCAGCAACGATTTTCAGAATACATTATTTCACGAAACTCTGATGTGAACTGGCCACCAAGATCGTGCGATTTAACGCCGTGCGAATTTTTTTCTTTGGGGTTTGTGAAATCTCGGGTTTAGCGAATAAACCCGAAACAGTTCCTGAGCTCAAATCGGAAATCCAACGTGCTGTCGGTGAGATACAGCCACATCTCTGTGAAAAAGTCATTGAAAATTTCATGAAGAGAGTAATGGCCTGTCATCGGAGCCGGGGGGGTCATTTGCCGGATATTTTATTCCATACTTAATCGGAACATGTCTTCTTTACAATACAATAAAAATATCACACCTCTGTCATAAAATACTTGGTTTTATTTGCAAATTAAAAAGTGCAGTCTTATTGGGACACCCTTTACAACAGAAAGTATTGTGGGGAATGCCCAGCTTAGATGCGTGTTCCCCAACAGGCCAGTGTCCGGTGAATGTTGCAACGACCTTGGCTATGTCTTGCCTGGGTCTGCAAACAGGGTTATTATAACGGGATTCATTGTAGGTGGGCCATATCCTTTAAGATATGATACAGTTCTTTAGGCTACTCCATCTGTGGTTTGATTCAGCGAGAAAAATTGAGAAGATCTTGTCCTTCATAGCACCAACAGCAATGTTGACTCTTTCCGCGAGTGAGCTATGAAGGGCTGATCCTTGCCTTGCCAGCTCGTCAGCCCGTTCATTGCCCTCAAAGTCACTATGCAAAGTCAGAATGCAGACAAGAGTGACCCTGAGTCCAATGTTCATGCCCGCTAGCTCACTTTGGCATTGTTGAACTTATCTGAAGGATGATGTGGATGAGCCAATCGCTTGAATAGTCGCCTGATTGTCCGAAAAGATAGCTGTATTGCGGTTTTGATTTGGATCTAGTTTTAGTAATTTGAATGCTTCCTTAAACACGAGTAGTTCAGCCTGAAAGACTCTAGCAAAGTCAGGAAGCTGAAAAGACCTGGAGACATTTAAAGACTCAGAGAAAAATAGTATTACGGTTGAATTGTTTAAGAGGAGGAATGCAACTGGCTATTTCACTAGAGCAATAACCGTAGAAGTAACGGTAGAACAAAGAGAAATATGAGACGTTACGACGGTGTTCCAATGGGGTGAATGAATTAGTGATGTCTCTCACACCAATCATTCTCATAGCTCTTTTTTGGTACCATCTAAGAGGCTTAAGTATGTAACTGAAGCACCATCCCAGAGATGGGAATTATACTCAAGCTTTGGACGAATATAAGACTTATAGATAATAGCCAGATCAGACGGGGAGAAAAATTTCTTGCACTTTAAGAAACATGCATTTTTAAGAAACCCAAACATCTTGCGGCATTTTTGGCGACATCGCATAATTGACGGAAGTGCCACTCATGGACAGTGGCAAGGGGGTATAACTCGCTCCAACGATACAAGACAGCATTGAGTTTTCGAAGCATTTAACTCCACGCGGTTTTTTATTCCCCATTGTACAATGCTGTTTAAGTCAGAGTTTAATGAGCTTATCATATTTTTCCGTTGCAGTTCTACATCCGAAGAGGAGGGATGTGAGTCTGGAAACGAATAAGAGAAGCTAAGGGTAATATCGTCAGCGAAACAATTTATTGGATTAGAAGTTACAGACAGGAGATCATTTATGAAAATGAGAAAGAGGGTCGGAGACAAAACAGAGCCCTGGGGCACACCAGCATTTATATTGTGGGTTTCAGACTTGAACTCGTCCAATACAACTTTGAAATATCAAGTGCAACAATCTTACTTTCTCCAAAACGATGAAAAGATTTGTTTCACTGTTCGGTGAAGCAAACGATCAGATCACCAGTGGACCCGTTGCTGCGAAAGCCGTATTGCCGGTCATTAAGAAGCTTTCGGTCTTCGAGATATTTTTTGAGCTGATAGTTTATCAGCGTTTCCATGACCTTAGAAAGGTCCGTGCAATCGGACGATAATTGGAGGGAGAAGAAGATTCGCCTTTTTTTTGGAATTGGCTGAACAAATGTTGTTTTCCAACTGCTCGGAACGAGCCCAGAAGAATAGGATAGATGGAAAAGCTTACGCAAGGGTTTTTCCAGCGTTGAAGAACGCCTCTTCAGAACTATAGCGGGGATACCATCCGGGTCAGCGGATTTGTGTATGTTGAGATCTTTTAGGACGCTCACCACAGCACGAGTGCGGAAGAAGATTTGTCCCATGGAATGATTGACGCCTTCAAGAACTGGGGACGACATGACACTCTCGGGCAACGTTGAATTGGAGGCGAACTGCCTAGCGAAAAGGTTAGCTTTCGCGAGAGAGCTAACAATTGGAGTGTCATTGTCAACGAGTGTAGGGACCGAGGAAGAAGAAGAAATCTTCATATTTTTTACAAAAGACCAAAAATTTTTACTGCCTTTGGGACTATTTTTTTGCCTTAATTTCTCGTCATGCAAAAACTTGGTCCTTCGAATATGGGCATTGCAGGCCTTCCTGGCTTGTTTAAACTTATTCCGGTTTTTCTCAGAAGTGTTGTCTTTGTAACAACGGAAACTCACCTCTTTAACCCTGAAAACCTCTTTACAGCTCACATCAAACCATGCGTTCTCTTTGGGTTTGATGCTTTTAACCCTATTCGGGATAAAAGTTGATCATATCCGAACTGGAGTTTACGTAACTATCGAGGAAGCATAGTGACCAGTTAAAGATCCTGAAAAAATTATTGAGACCGTCCTAGTTGGCTTTCTCGTACTGCTAAACGGTTTTCTTAGCAGCTCTTTCTTTAACTGGAAGTTTTTGCACGAGAAATTAGTAGATATGACACAATGGTCAGATCGGCCTAGTGGCGA
Organism: Sphaerophoria taeniata; assembly: GCA_943590905.1. NCBI lineage: Eukaryota > Metazoa > Arthropoda > Insecta > Diptera > Syrphidae > Sphaerophoria > Sphaerophoria taeniata. The sequence goes on from OX016540.1 coordinate 57,342,011, forward strand.
TAGTACACTAATTGTATACTTATCAGAGGTCAGAGGAAGAAGACTTCGAATGCAAGGTGCCAACATCAACCCACTGATCACTATGTTGTTGGTGTGGTGTTCTAAGGGCGTGTTGCTTACGCCGCCACAATACATCTTCTTTTCGGACGCGAATCAAAACGGTTGTTTGGCGCAATGCAAACATAAGAAACAACTGCAGACATGCGGTTGGACTCAAAGAACTCAATGAAGATGCAAATGTGTAAGTCCTGAAACTATAGAGCTGGCCGTAGAAGTTAAGTAGATACGCTGCGTAAGAATGTTGCATACCGAGCAATGCAGCAATTTCATAAAACGCGAAGGGGAGGAATATTAATGGCTCAGGAATGAAGAGAAGAAGCTGGTTATCTAACAGAAGAAATGAAAATCTCGCTAACAATTCGGCTGATCAAACGTGGAGGGTCATCAGTCATCACTCTATAAGGAAGGAGATATGTATCACAGTTCACAGAGTGCACTTGTGCAGCTGTAAGATTGTGGGGTGCATCCTTTAAGATATTCTTCTCTATCCTACAAGAAAGCCCCACACACCGAAACCATAAAAACGGTCAGGGGTTCGGATTGCTATTTAGACTCGTCAACGGACTCAAACAAAGGGATGAACTGGTTGCCATCTCTTCAAACTAGCGTTGGAAAAAGATATTCCTGATTGTAGAACCTTAATTATTCGCATATGCAGGCGATATTGACGCTTTTGGAAGCTGTACAAACCTTATTTATATAGATCTAGCTGGCGCCGAATATCCTGGGGCTTCATACAAATTAAGGAAAAGCCAACTACATAATAAGGCTGGCTGCGTCATCTGCGGAAGAACAACCGGCCAGACTTCTGGCAAGCCATTGACAGCAGCCCTGTACAGATTGAAAGATCTCTTATCTCCACAGGCAATGAGTTTGATACGATTTTGGTACCGTCCTGCATCGGCTGTGTCTGGGAGAACTCCCGGATTCTCCTCGATGACAGATAGAAATCTGAAACCGAGATGAGACTTGTCGCCCTCAAGAGACCTATTACGCTTTGACGTTGCGTTTCTGCGGCCAGAATTCGCTTAGCATTAAGCTGATCTCGATCGCCTGTACCTTCGTGGAGTTCTTTCTGACCGTCCGTCCGTGTCCGTGTGATAATCGCTACCGATTCCAATTCAATTGGGGAGCGCCCTCATCCGGCGAGTCATTTCCACATGTCGTATATTTTGCCTCTCCGGATGGAGTGTCCTTTCTTGGGATCGCTTGCAATATCCTAGCAGGAGCGGGGATGGGGTGGGTGTTTATTTAGAAAAGACAAATTGTTATTATTTTCTTTTAACAAATTTTCTCTAGGGTAGTGGAGTACTGACCCGCACATTTTGGAAATGGCCCCAAAATGACCCTTAAAATTTTTGACTTCGCGGCAACGCTGAATTGGAGGTTTTTCGAGAGAAATGTTATATGGAAAATAGTTGGCCCCATTTGTTAGGAGGAACGATTCCGGAGACGATATAAATATGAGCCTGTTCAAAGCAGATGCGATGACAAAATTTGGTAGACCCTGATGCAGTGGATTCCGTCAACGCAAGACGGAAGAAGAGCTGGACAACCGCGAGATCAGCGTCCCTAGCAAAAGTTCGAGGGCACTGAGGCATATTTCTGTAAATATTTTAAAGGCTCTTCATGTTGGCTTGGTTTCTGACAATTGTTATAATCCGAAAACAATCAAAACCTAAGAACTTTGAAAGATTGCTTGATGCACGCAGATTAAGGCAGCCGACAACAATCTGAGTTAGATTGACTGACGACATTTGGATGGACAGTCACACGTTTCCATATAAATTACCAAACACCTAGTGCCCTAAACAATCAGTTTAATCAATTTCAAGTTGATTGAATTCAAGGCCATTTAATCGTCAAACTATAGTTTTTCCCCACACATATGTACAAAGTCCCCATATGGCGCTGGTCGGTCGACTTAGCTTGACACTACCTAACGTCAACGGTCTCGTCACTTAACATGGCAATTGGCAAGCAAGCAAGAGAGCCATTTGATGCTGCCGATATATGAACATCAAAATAAAGGTTTCAAATTTTCCTCTTGCTCTCGGGTTGTCGAGCTGGAATTCAAAGAGACGAATTGAGAGCACGAAGTGCAGTTTCCTTTCACGTAGATTGTCATTTAAGCTATCCAACAGTTCTTCAATGACATCGTTTACACCAACAAACATACATGAACACTTCTACAACGAAACGCCTAACATCACCCTTTTGCTGGCTAGTCGCATTGACACAACTGCAGTATGTTTCTCCTCGAGAAAAATATTCCCAAGAAGAAAAATCACAAGATTAAAATAAAAATAAAACAGCAATGGAAATATAGCTTTCTCCGTCGAATCTCGAATGGCTATTTGACTTGATGTTGTATTGGGATGGGACTGGGACATGCTATCATCATCTTCGTCATCACTGCTGCTGTTGGTTGCTGGTTTGAGCCAGCATAGGCGGCACCATCGATATGGTTGTCGTTTTTGTCGTCGCCGCTATTTTCTCTCTGAAATCAAGGCAAGGGGTGTCCCGGTGGCATCAACACCCAACAACCAGCAGCGACAGCCAATGTTCTATTTTTGACCGCACTGAACACCAATTGGGAACTGGGTGTCCATCCAAATTCTCACAAAAACCGAAGATGAAAAGAAAATAAACTAAACGAATGAGAAGAAAATCATGAAACCGAAATTCTTTCGCGGATCCTTCACGTTGCTCAACTCACAATCACATCGATATGGTTTAATTTCTTCACTTTTTTCGGACTAGCAATTTTTTGTGATTCCGATTTTCAAAACAAAATTTTCAATTTTTGGTTTATTTATCTTGGGTTTCACTGGAGAATTTCACTTTAATCACACTTTGCGCATATTTTTACACTTGACGATATGATTTTTTTTCTGTGAAGGAATTTTTTTTTTTTTGAAGACTTGAAGTGGATTCGGATGAGAGAGATTTGGTTGATGTTTCTAATTGGATTTAATTGTTGGTTGGAATCGTTGTTGTTTGTTGGGAGCTTTTTTTTATCTATTTTTTCGAAGGACACTTACCTTTTCTTTGGCACGTCCTGCATGTTTTTGAACTGATTTAGCTAACATCACACCTTTACTTTCTGCCATATTATTCACTCGCGACACCGATTTCGAACAGACTAACCCTTTTTCCAAAAGGTTCCCTCAGCCAACGCAAGATTATTTTCGAGCAAGCAGCGAAGACCGAAATTTTTATGACAACGGGAATGGTGGAAACGGTTTTTTTGACAGTTATCGAGATGCGAGTACTATATGGATTGATGACATAGGGAACAATGAGAAAATGGGATGTTCTAGACCTGTTTGTTTGAAATTCGAGGAGAAAATTTAATGACTCGACCCGTTGAAGTTAAACATCGATTTTTCCTAATCGACAATTTCATTCTTTTATGATGGATTTACATTCGGTGTTTCCGCATTTAAGGGAATCATATACAAAAGAAATCGCTTTTAGCGTATTCTTTCTTATATTCAATGGTGTTGTTGATTCAAATATTTCCTTTATTTAAGGCCGTGTGTGACTTTATATTATAACTTGACATTTATATAAAATTTGACACTAGTGTGGTGAATAAAATGGGTTAGGTTAGGTTAGGGGGCTGACAGTTTATATCGTTACCGTCACACTTAAATCAATACAGAGCCATTGTGATACCCGTGAGTATTGCTACTCAAGCTAATAAGAAAAAATGAAATGAAAATGTTAGTACGAGTACCTGGAGTACTAGAGAGTTCTTCTGAGTCCCCGAAGAAATAATTGCCAAGCAATTTCTTCCTTTGGTGGGAGAGTGCGGGGCTGTGACATAGCACCGCATCCTCTGCATAGATCATCTGAACTGATTCTCATCTTTTTCTTATGATATCCTGTCACCGCATCCATATTTTTCTTATGATAATCATAACAGATTATGTCAGGTAATAATGCTTACAAGAGATCGAAGTGGTCCTTCGTGTAATAGCATAATTCTTTCCGTTCTTTGTTTGCTAAACTAAACATAAACAGGGCCAGATCTTTCTTGTAGCGCCGCAGGTGTCAAGAAATTCCACATTTCATTGGCCTTAACAGTTATTCCTTTTGAGATTTCCTGCTTTAAATAACGGATTGGGGTGCTTACCAGCTTGGCTTGGCTGGGCGTTGATCCTTAGCCTGCTAATTCAACGGCTTTCTCGTTGCCTGGTATATCATTGTGGCCAGGGACCCAGCAGAGTTTAATATTATGCTGTGCGCCAAGAACTTTAAGCTCTTCGCGGCAGCATGAAACAACTAAACAAGCTTGGATCTTACCTCAGTTGCAGTAATCGCTTTTATTGCCGCTTGGCTATCAATGTTAAAAGTGATATCAGCCCGTGGTATCGCAATCATTAATACCTTTAGCAGCTATTGTCACTGCCTCCGCTTGGAAGACACTACTGTAGTCTGGAAGCCTAAACGAGTCGATTAACTATAAAATAATAAAGAATATTGCAATGGCCGGGGGCTTTACAAACAGTTTCGCATTCACGTGGAGTGGCTTGGCTGAAACACAAATACGCTTTAGCTTTCGTAACGAAGCTGAAGTGTTTGTGTTTCAGCCATAAAACGAATCTCTGGCCCCGATTTCGAGTGTCGATTGTACAGGGTGCGCCAGAGAACCTTACTTTTTTGAAAAAATTCCCGCGCGGTGAGTTGGGCGGGTAGATGGGCAAGAGGGGGCGCATCTGGAGGGGGAAGTTCCCAAGTTTGTTTCTCCCTCCAGTAAGTTGCCATCATGCTCTGGTCTAGAGAGCATCGGGCCTTCGCAGTTGAGAGCTTCTTTTCTAATGGTCGCTCACTTGTTGCTACGCAACGTGCCTTCCGCGATCGCTTTGAAATTCCTCCTCACAGACTCGTTCCTGGCCGTAATTCGATTCTTTCTTTTTATGGGGTTATTTGAAATCCCTGGTTTATGTCGATCGACCACGGACAATAGCACACCTCAAGAACAACATTCGCGACGCCATCCATTGCCAACATACCGATTGATATGCTGCGAAGAGTGGATACGAATTTCAAAAATCGACTTCATCAGTGTATGCGCAATGGGGGTCGCCATTTATCCGATGTCATTTTTAAGACTGCATAAAAAAAATTGGGATATTGTATTTTCAAATAAAAAAAAAATAAAACAATAACTGAAGTACTTTTTTTTTATTGACCTTTCAAATAAGTAAGTTTCTCTGGCGCACCCTGTATAATCGATGTTCGACTATTTTCGATCATTGAGTGTCGAATACATTATTTCATATTGCGATTGTTGATTGTAATCGAAACTCTTCAATTACACAGTCGATTCTCTTCGATCGCCAATTTCTGATCGAATCATGAGGAAGCTGGTTGAGAGAAAAACGTAAGATTTTTTTGATTTATTAAGTATAACAAATTAAAATTTCCGCTGAGAAGCCGGCGATCCTCTCTCCTATTTTGCTCGTAGAGCTCACGAGCAGCTCTTGTCGTTCTATGCAGCACCACTTTGCATGCCTCCTACTTGGCTGCATGGAGCAGGATTCGTCAAACCAGGAGTTTCGTTTTGGTAGCTGTGTGAAACCTAGCACATTAGAGGCGGCATCTTTAATTGCTTTGTAACAATGTTGCCACTGGTCTTCGATACTTGATGTTGGCGGCATAGGACTTCTTAAGAGGTTACTTGATACTCGATCAGAGAAGGATCTGGCGATGTCTTGCGATTGTAGCCGTCCGACGTCGAATTTTCTTCCAGCATTTCTTTGTTTTGGCCGTTGTCGGGATATTCGTAGCACTACCTTGGCTACGACGTGGTAGTGGTCCGAGTCGATATTGGCTCCTCGGAAAGTTTGAACCTCTAGAATGCTGATAAAGTGCCTTCCGTCGATCGCAACAATCTGGTTGACGGTTGATTGATCAAGAGATCTCCATGTACCTTTATGGATGTTGAGATGTGGGAACCATGTGCTTGCTACCACAACATTTCACCCCGCAGCAAAATCGGTCAGCCTGAATCCGTTGTCGGAAGTGGTGTCGTTCAGACTGTGCTTTCCGACTTTTCCGCCAAAGATGTCCTCTTTCCCCAGCTTTGCGTTAAAATCGCCGAGGACAATTTTCATGTCATAGCTAGGACATTGCTCATATGTTTTGTCGAGGAGCTTGTAGAATTCGTCTTTGGTGTCGTCCGTTTTCTCTTCTGTGCTAGCATATTAGGCTAATGTTGCCGAATTTGGCCTTGATTCGGATCGCCGTGATGCTTTTGCTTACACATTTGAAGCTCAAAACTTTTTGCCTGAGTCTGCTTCCCACGACGAATCCGCACCCAAAGAGCCGCTGTTGTTGCTCTCGGTAACTACCATAGTAGATGTCGCAGTTTTTCATCCTCTTTTGCCCGATCCATCCACTGATCTCTATTATATATGTATTATAGAGATCAGTGGATCCATCCCATCGCATTTCCTGGATAGCGGTAATGTCTGCTTTATAGCAGTTGAGGGTTTCTGCTAATTGTTCGGCAACACGCGGTTTATTAAGGGACCTAACATTCCACGAGCATAGGGGGCGTAAGGCAATTGGGGGGGGGGGGGGGGGGGGGTGTCTCGTAAAACGTTACGATGCGTTACAGGGGCGGGGGTCTTTCTTACAACATGTTACGTAACATTGTGCCTTACAAGATGCGTTACGATGTCTTTTGTCCATCTGTACGATCCGACCTAAGTAAAAAGTATGCCCAACCTGTGGGATCTATTTCACATCTCAAAAGAGTGTTCAAATGCACTACCGTTAAGTTCATGGTAAGACTGTTCCAGACCGTTGTGAAAATCGAGAATGGCCACAGCGCCTTGTTGCAAGATGGGCGAATGAGCTTCTCTCCATTTCGCGTCATTATGAGAATGCGTCTGAGGATGCTGATTGGCTCGACGAAGACGAAGATGATGCAAATAGCATAGCAATTCCAGGACCGTCTGTGTCCGCACTCCAGATGCCACTGATGAAGAATCTGAGTGGCTAGCAAACCCGTGGACAGAGCAGTAGTAATTAATAAAAATTCAACAAAATACGCAGGTGTTGCGGATTTATTTAGTAGTATTACCGCAAAGGCAATTAAAACTGTATCAAGGAAAAAAAAATATAACATACCTTTTTGCAACGAGGGTAAATACGGTACACGACTTTTCACCACCGCCGGTTCGCCACCGCCAGTTCACCACCGCCAGTTCACCTCCGGACAGTTTGCCACCGGCAGTTTGCCACCGCCAGTTTGCCACGAGGCAGTTTGCCACCGCCAGTTTGCCACCGGACAGTTTGACGCCAGAGCAGATAAGGTAGTGTGATATAATGAGATATCTTTAAACAGGGTGCCTGTTTTTTTTTTTGGCCGACATTTATTTTGAAAAAAAATCGCTGCCAATAAATAAAGAGAGTGTATTTGAAAAGCGGGGTTTACATGATCCAACATGGTTGGACAACATGGTTGGATGAAAGAATGAACTTTGCGTTTACACGAAGTACGATGTTGTCCAACATCAGTGTGGTTATTGGTTCTGGGAGATTTTTATAAAGTTGAAAAAACTCCCTCCAAAACTCATTATCGGTAATTTCCGACATTCCGACTCGACCTCAGAGTAAACGCATATAATAGAAATGAAAAATGAGTGAATGCGGGGAATTTCCCATATTTTAATTTTTCAGGTTTGTCCAACATCTGTTTACACACGTTGGATGGTATGACAAACCAGCAAGTTTTTAAAAAAATTTAAAAACCATCCAACATGGTTTGTCAAGCGGTTGTTTTAGCGTTTAGATGATCCAACATTGCTGTTGTCAAACCATGTTGTCCAACCATGTTGGACCATGTAAACCCCGCTAAATGTCTTGTCGTTTTCCTCATAGAGAACATTCAGATCATTTTAGTTTCTTTTTCCAGCAATTAATTTATACAAAATATGGCATATAATTACAAAAATATAGATTGTCTTTCTTCAGAATGTGTTTTATTTGTCTTACTTCTTAATCCTTTCACATCGAGGCTAACTTTGGGGTAGAATTCGACAAATAATGACTTGAATCGTTAAAGACTATTATACTGGAAGCCCAGAAACTGAAATGTTTTGCCAAACAGGGCTGTCAACAATTTTTTTTATGAAATGCGTGATTTACTCCACAGCTCAATAAATTTAAACCTCCACGCTAGTGTCAACTTTTAATCAAACGTGAGGTTTTAATACACACATGGCCCAAGATAAACCGAATTAAAATTGCTGCAAAATAGCACCCTGTACAAAAAATATCAAACTACCCTACCTACTCTTGTGGTATACTTTAACTAAAGGTAAGATCGCACCAGGCAGAGCTGCATATCAGCTAATAATATGTTCCCACGAACTTGATTTAGGCCATGTGATTTATAAATTACGAAACACGTTCCCACTGAACTTTTAACGTAATTTAGTTTGACATTTACGACAATCCTCGCATTACTTTTGAAACTTTCAATATTATCAATAAAAGTGAAAAAGAAAATTAAAAATCGTTAAGATATTGCCGTCCTCGAATGAAGAAGAATCTAGGAGTAAATACAGCATTTTTTAGTCCATGTTCTGAAAATGAAGTAATCACGCTTCAACCATCTCAAGAATTCAATTATACATTTGTAATTACCTGATTCTGGCAACACAACAATAAAATTTCCAAGAAATAAATCTTAATTTCTTATCGTTTTCACAGAAAAATAATTATTTATAAATAAAACAAAACGAAGTCGAACTCTCTTCAATAATGTTTTTACAAATAATGATTTCATTTGGATTTGCAAATCACATCAAGATTTTAGTGTGTGTTAAAATCTGTGTAGATTTGTTTCGAATACTTTTTTCTCAATACTTGTCCTATTAAAAAAAATCTTTAAGAGGTTTTAAGGGGCCGACCCATAGAATCCGTCAGTGCGTCAGCGTTGACGTTTTCAACTGACAGCACAGTAGAATACACACGTTCTTATGAAACTCGTCCCATAAGCAACGCATGTGACGGATACGACAGATAGAGTTGGTTAACTTTCTACTTTTTGCGTCAGTTGATCCGTTGACAACTAAATTTGACTAGCAGCCAAAGCAGTTGTATTCCCACAGCAACAAGGAAAAGCAATGGATGATGAAAATTTTGTGCAAACAAATAATTTTTTTCATATTTTAATTTACAATTTTTTGTTTTGTGAATTATTTTTACACCAAGAAAATGAGACTGTCAAATTATACAACGTATTCTATGGGACGGTTCAATCCGGCAAATACGTTGGCAGCAACGTACGCACTGACGCTGACGGATTGACGCATTCTATGGGTCGGCCCCTTTAGAGTAAGAAATAAACACAGTACACAGAATACAAGGTATTATATTCCCGATTTTCTTCTTCTCAAGTTCGCGCATATTATGTCATTTTTCAGATCCAAAATGTCATAGTAAAAGAAAAGAACAAAACTTTAGATTTCTGTCTCTGTCTGTCTCATTTACTAAAAATATCAGCCATTTTTTTCCCTTGATGAATTTGACATTGGATCTGAAATTTTTAGCATTTCTTTTTGTGCCTTTTCTCAATTCTGTCATTTTGGTTTCTGACAGATGCGCAATATAATAGCCTTTTCACATTAGACGCAAAACGCGGTTTTGCAAAACTTTTCAAAAACTTGAAGGAAATCAAGTGTTTTCCCATACAAATTTGTTGACAGCCCTGTTTTGCAAAACAACAAGTTTTTGTGAAAACCAGTCAAAACCAAAAAAGTGAAAGCATTCAGCAGTCTATAATTCGTTCCATCGTATATATCGTATGTATCGATCGAATATATTTCTCCCTCCCTCCAATAGCAAGAGTAGATTGACAGTCTGCTTGTAAAATTGTTCACGACTAAACGTGTCAGTTGATATAGGGTTGCCATTTGAGAACATATAAAAATACAAATGAACAAATTCTTAGCAGCGACAAACAAATATTTTTTTCTTTTGGAAAATCGATGAGGAAAACTTTTTCATCCAGCGGTTTTCAATTTTTAATATCACACTAACGTGAATCAAACTTGCAACGAAAAACAAAGAGCGAATGTGTGTGAAAAAAGTGTGAATCTTCTAAAAAGAGAACATATGGCATCCCTTACTTGACATCAAAGATTTTTAATGTCAAACAAAAACCTGAAATTTAGGTGTGAACAGATTTCGAGTTTTTGAAAACTGACAGCTGAAAACAGCGTTTTGCGTCAGGTGTGAAAAGGCTATAATACCTTGTATTCTGTATACTGTGAGAAATAAATATCTGTTGCAGTAAAATAATAGCATGTTCCCACCAACGTGATTTAGCTAAATCCACTTGATTTAGCTAAATCACATAATTAATTTCATGATTTGCCATACATTTTCAGTGATTTAAAATAACCTGAAACGAGTTAATCGTTTTATTTTTAATTAGGTAGACTCCTCTTACACGGTGACTCATGTTTCATGACTCTTCTTCGAATTTTCTTTTGAAATCTTGTTGTTGCTTCTTACAACAGGAGGAATAAAACTGTCGTTTCTTGCGGGAACAAAAAAAACCCTTTTGTTGGCAAATCGCAGATAGAATAAACTCCACGGATCAGGTAATTTTTAGTGCGAAAAATGTTGCTATCTCACTTTGCTATCGGAAACTGACTTACGTTTTACCCTCCGGATACCGCAAATTTTATTTTACTGTTTCTCGTGTATGTGAATAAATGAGAAAAAACAGCAACAAAAATCAGGTGGTATGTCGAAGTTTACTGAGATAGTATTGGTAAAAACACACATACTCTTTCAGCAAACTTTGACCGCAGCTTGTAGACATTGTCATTTTGACAGCTTGGTTTCCCATCTCCTTTAACTCATCTGTGCTCAACACTTGAGCAATTTCTCGAACGTCATTTCAACAAGCAGCCGATTCGATTGCCCATCGCACGTGTTTTGATTCACTTGGATTGAAAAATATCAGAAAAAATCAAATAAAGTTCAACAAATCAATTCAAAAATGGGTAAATTTCGTTCGAAACTCAAGCGCAATGCATTTTTGCATTTTTTGTGTTGACATTTCTATTTGATTTGACAACTGACGGTGACATTAGGTATATATATACTTAAATTTTCATGTAAATAGACCTGAACTGCGGTTCAGCTGACTCTCTTTTGATCCACAACTGTACAACCCATTCAAAGTTGAACCTGGTTCAAGAGTTAACTCGAGTTCAGCTGATCCGTGAGTTAACCCTCAATTTGTACAACTGGCCCTAAACAAAGTAAATTCTTAGTATAAAGTACAATTTTAAGATTTAGATGACACTTACTCTTTTCTGCTTAATGATAAAAATACAAATTGAATTTCTTTGTTCTATTTTATAAATTATTTAACATTTAGTTTGTCTTACAAAGGACTTTACAGGCTGAAGGCTGGCAACGAATTGATTGGCTCTAGTGATTTTGCTTGTTCAATGACACTTGTCCTCTGAGTCAAACACTATTACAGCATGACTTTTTAGTCAGTACTCAAATTGTGGCAACGCTCTTTTATTCAGATTCCTTGAAATGAAATGAAAAACATTCTTTCCCACTTTTTCAAATAGCAAGGTATTCATGTGAACTGGAAGCAAGTCGAATATTGTTATGGCCCTGAAAACGAAATGACGAATAATGAAAATAAGAACCACTCGTAATATCAGTTACTTACCATATGTCACTTCCATTGTAACGTCTCATCGTCTTCAAATTAATAAAAAAATTATTTCTTATTACGATGACGTAACGAATACTTTTAATTTTAATTCGACAACAATGCATACATGAACTTTGAACACTGTAGCTCTGGTTCAAGTTTTAACTGCTTATGCTTCGCGGTTCCCTGCATTCCATCACTGTGTCACGTAGACCTGATGTAAACACCTCCACACTATGCCTGCCGATGCTTTTGTCGTTTTCCATCGGTCTTTTGTTTTTACGTTTCTTCTTTTGCATCCAATGGAACGGGTTATGAATATGATGTATAAGTCCTTCTTCGCATGATTCTGTTTTCAAAACAGAAGAGTTCTTCTCTTCTCTAAAGCATTCCGTCTGTCAAGGTCAGTCCAAAGGAATGGTTACAGAAGACTTCTGGACTCTTCCGAATGCTTCTTCACGACCAATGGAAAACACTACTACGACATTTAATGCTCAAGTAATGAATAAAATTCATTTTATATTCATTTTTTGTTTTCTTTTTGACAGTCGAAATTCAAATTTTGTGTCATATTTTAATATATTTCTGAAGTAATGTCAAGGTTGTCATAAATGTCAAGCTAAATTAGGTAAAATGTTCAGTGGAAACGCTCATCGTAATTTACTAATCATATATGAGCGAAATCAAGTCGGTGGGAACATACTACTAAACCACTTAAATGCGGTCTTGCCCTTAATTAAATTATTGAACTACATTGCCGATCGGTGAACTCACCAAATTGAACTTCCTTATCGCCGCTGTCATTTTTCTATTTATTCTAATTTCTAAATTTACAAATACAAAAATTTATGGCCGAAAGTGCGTGGATTCGACTCCTGGAGGAAATAAAATTGGAAAACGAGTAAACAAATTAAAAAAAAAAAACAAATTTGTACAGTATCCAAAACAATACCTTCCGTCCTGATACTCTACTGCCTATGGCCAGGCCGATTTGCCACACGATTCGACTACATGATTCGACATCTATCATAAATCAGCCTGAAACCGATCCAAATATCTCAGTGCAAGGACTGCCCGAGTGCAATAACGAAGAAGTCAATTGAAAATCAACACATCAAGAAAAACGAGATCCACTATTCGAAAATAAACAACAAACAAATACTTCCCGGTGGTGAATATGAATACTATCCCACAGATTGTCGAGCTCGTTTCAGCAAATTCCTCGTCTATGGGCATAACTTCTTGGAGAAGCAGAAATAGACTAGGATATTCCTGGGCGATCAACACGACAACAAACCCTTCAATCGAGTGAAAGCTACTTAACATCACAGTACACAGTACTGCGACTTAACATCGGGGCTGAAATCGCTTTGGGATTAGAGTTTCCTTGTCAGGTGTTGCATGATGTTGATATTTTGCCTAGGAATCTTGGCCAGCTGTATGCCTGTTCGAGTTCACCACGGCATATGTGTCAGTTTCCACTAGTGAAAGGATGTCGAATATGTTCAGTGGCTGGGGCGGTGAAGATGACGATTTCTATGAACGTACGATTTGATCCTTCGTACAGTGAGTACATTATTATGGTGCATAAGAAGGAGAAGCCCAGCAAGGGTAGATTGAAGTATTTGAACTCGGGATCGGGACCGCTGCGGTATCTTTCGGATAGCTTGAATTCGCTGAGCTATACGAAGCTCAAGACCAAGACTCATGTTCTAGTCGGCACGTAGTGTTTAGAGAGACAAGTTTGTAATTTTGATTGGTTTTGGTATTTGGCTGCCCAGAGTATTAAAATTGTTTTAAGTTACGGAAGCGATTTTGTATGTTTCGTTCTATTTATTTTCTTGTAAGCGCAACCCAAATGGCTGTTATTTTCATGAAATAAATTTTTAAGTTGATTTTCAAATGAAAAAGTTTTTCTTCTTTCCACTGATCTGAAAACTGGAATTCTTGCAATCTCGACATTCGAAAACAAGAGAAGTCGCTCTATGATATGAACTATTATTTCAATGAAGGGCGTCATTAAAAATTGTCCGTTGTTAAATTCGCACAAAAAAGGAATCTAGTAACGGTTGAAATTCCTCATTGGTTGGAGCTGTTTGTTGAGCAGCTTTGAATTTCTGAATGTTTAGGCGGCAACCGGGTAGGTAGATAGGTAGAAATGGCTGTCCATGGCAGATGCTGTCCACGGAACACAATTAGCGCTTGATTGTGTCGTTTTGATACCAAAAACCCGAGAGTACCTGAAGAAGTAGTAGTATAGTGGAGATATGGATTAGCTAAATCAAAATGGTTTTGTTGATATAGAGAATCAGGCTCTTTATCTTCATATTCGAGTGTTCGCTGAGATCATGTAGGAAAGGAGCCTCAAAAAACATTGTTCTGGCATTGAGTAGGGCTGGGTATTCACACAAAAAATGCTGAAGTGTCTTCCTTGCTCCACATCTCTACAACTACGGCAGAACTCGTAAGGAAAACCATGTCATATTGTACGATTGGCCAGTGGCAACAGAAGTTCCTTGGTGCGTTTATGATCGTAAGTGGACCATATCTGCCTTGAACCAATGCAGTCTGTTTTCAAGACTCCCAAAGCAATCCTTACTTCCTCAGCTAAAGATACTTGAGAGTTGGATCTCATCCTGGCCAGTTCGTCAGCGATTTTGAACCTAAAGCTTACCCTTCTTGAGTTAGAATAATGTTATTCGGATTGATTAAGCAAATTGGACCGAAGACACTCGAACTAGCGAAGTTTTCTCAGAAAGTTTGGCATTCTCAATAGCAGCAGTAGTGAAATTGCCAAGTTTCTGACAACTTTTTTCCTGAAAAAATAAAGGTGCCGATCGGAATAAAAGACATTCTATTTTTTGCATATGGGAAAAATCTTTCGATAAAAAAACCCATCTTTATTAGCCCACTAAACGGAACTGGTGGTTTATTCCATTAGGAAGTTGTGGGCTAATCCTCTGAGGTACTCCCCAATCGTCCTCCCCTCTCCCTCTTGCAGATCCGTCACGATTCGGAGGATTCGTTCGTCCGCTCGAACGTACTTCGTCCTTTTGACAGGTGGCTCTTCCCCGCGGACAAACTGTTCGTAGAGCTTGTCCCGTCCACTTTGGATCCTCTTCAGAGCTTGGATAAATTTCCATATTTCGGGATGGTCATCCCCAAACTCTACCTGTAGTAATGTAATATAGCAATGTTATAATTAAGGCATAAAGTCATAATGTAGAGTAAAAGTGTAAAAGCAACAACTTGACAAAGCCTATAATGTGATTATAAACTAAATAAAATATTAACCAACCTGCATCCTTCGGTGCGCTGCCTCAACGTGGTTGTTTGTTCTCCCAACGCCAGTTATGGTCCGCACATATACGTTCCATAAACTGTGAGGGAATTGGGGTAACCTTCTTCCTCCTGTCATCGAGGGCCGACCAAGATAGTTGTCCTCGAACCAGTTTGATCGGGCCCAGTCGAGTACCGGCATATATCCTCCGGAAGAACAAGCTCGGCCAGAGAAGTAGGGTTCGGTGGGACGCTGCAGGCCACGGTGCGCTGCCTTTGAACCATCTTTTTCAGTGCATCATGGTTTGGCAACTTTCCACGCACAGCCTCGGACTGTCCCTCGTATGCGCTATTAAGGATGGTGGATGTTGACTCCAGTGTTGTTGTTGCCCTCTCCCTTATATTGGACACAATCTGTAAACAAAAATTGAAAATCGATCGAATAAGCACTTAAAAATTATTAATATTGTAAAGTGTATACACTTTATATATCTCTATCACTATCTTTATCTCTCTGTATCTCTGTCTATATGACGGGCCAGGGTTACGGGTAGTGGGGAAGCGGGGTAGTCGGTAGCGGGTAGGGGGTAGCAATTACTGGTGTGGGAAGTGGGGTAGCGGTAACAGGGTGGCTGGGTATATCGGGGTAGTGGGTAGACGGTAGCGGTCGATTGAGACAGTACGAAGACTGTCAGGTCAGCTAGTATGTATATAAAATTATTGAAATTCAAAAATCTAAAGATCAACAGTAATTGACGTTGGTTTTGATCTTTGCTACTTTCGTTAGAAAGAAAAAAAATCGTTGCATACTTCAAAGCTGATTATAGAGGATACCATTGTTATCAGAAACAAATTTTTAAATAACGGTACTACCTCCAAGTATATCTTAAATAGCTAGTATGTGAATAAAAAACGACATACCTTCGACACTGCTACTTCGGCGGCATCGCTTCCGTGGTTGTGCCCCCGGACTTCCTGAATGACGATGCCAGACTCTACAAGAGTGTGAATTCTGGCAAAGCACCCAAAAGCGGCCCTCTTGTCACACCTCCAAAACGCTTTCATGCCGTCCACACTTTTTTTGTCGAAATTGAAGGTATGGCCTTCATATGCCATTTTCTGGCCATTCCTTTTTGATTTGAAGGCATCCATTATTCTACAAATACATTTAGACAGGTTAATTATTATATAAGCAAATGGGTTATTCGTTTAAAATTACTTACCGGTTTATAAATCGAAACAAGTTTTAAAGCGCAAATTTGTTGATCAAAATCTAGTCAGTTTATCTAATAATTTAAAATACATAAATGAAATGAAAAATAAAACACAAAACTACTTACCGGTAACTGCTGTTTATATTATTTTCAAATATCAATCACGTAGAATGCACAAATCGGGTTTAAACTGGGTTTGTTTAAAAAAACGCAAGTTATTGCAAAGAAATATTCAATTGCAATGAATTTAGAACCACGAGGAATCAAAATTCAAATTCAATCGCGTTTAGACCTACTTGATCAAAATGATTTTAAGATTCAGTTTAAATTTTCTTAGACAAATTAAAGAGTAAATGACATTATAAAAGCTAGAGCGTGTAGGTTGAGTTGAGACAAGAAAAAAATCGTATGGGAGGGGGGGGTCTATTCCCCCCCGTTTAGCCAGGAGGGACAATTTTCTGAAAAATTGACTTATTTTGTTAACAAAATTATTAAAAATCAACGGGTTCGTCTACAACATCGTGCTATACCTTTCTGGAAAGCCAAAAACTTCTTCCTTCATTTTGTTTTTAAATTGAAAAAAAATAAATTTTCAAACTCAAAATTTTCAAAAAAAAAGCAAAAAAAAAATTTTGAACTAATTTTTTTCAAAATTTTATGTAATTAAGTACTAATTTTGTTTTAATTATTCAATGTCGTTTTTAATTTTTAGTCGAAAACAGAAAACCGGATGCAAAAATGTCTTTTCGTTTTTGAGAAATTAAAGAAAAACCAAAACAACTTTTTTCTAAGAAAATCTTTGTTAATTTATTTTTACCTATCTGGACTTTTAGTTTAATTTATTTATGAAACATTAACCTTTCTTTTACTATTTGTTTTGTAATTGGAGTTTATTGAGACTCAATAAAGTAGAAAAGTATTGGATTTCCCCTGGATTAATCATTTTGTTCATTGATAACGTCTGCCATTGACCTTTCACTTCTAGCTCTCCGTGTTCTCGTCGGCGGATTCTTGAAAACATGCTACCACTTGGGCGCCTTCTATTGGGATTTCTTTCAGCGTAGAGTCTTTCGGCTTCCCGATCTCGACAGGAAGATAAACCGTAGCAAAAGTTCCTGTCCGCTAACTCTTCTCGAGCGTATGAGTTTGTTATTGTTATGTGTTGATGAGTTAATGTTTTAATTGGAAATGGTTGTTTAGTAAATATGCGATGCCTTTTATTTACCTTTAGGGTGTTAATTGTTTTTTTTTTTATAAAAAAGACAAAGGGGGGGTATATCCGAAGGGTGGGTAGGGGAAATCGCTCTTTGTCTACATTTTCCAAGTTTTGCACCAATGATTTTCTATTTTTCCATTTGGAAAGCCAACTATGGAACAATTGCATCGTTAGATCGTTGATTAAGGATGAGGTTGTTAAGCGTAAACGTTATAGGGTAAGCTAGATGAAAGTTTTATCAAGTTCAACTTAGTATAACGAACTATTGAAAATGCTAGGCGAATAAGGCCAATTAACTCCTCTTTATGAGAAGATCAAGCAGTGCGCCTTGGAACGAGAGACTTCGTCAATAACTACCAAAACAAAATCATAAATGCATTTAATATTCATAATTATCAAGTCCTTTTATTAAACGTTAAAATATTTGAATTTGAACTTTATCATCCTTAACATCCGTATTCGCTTGCACAAGAATAATACGAGGTTTCTTGTGCAAAAACAATATCACGCCATCTAGCCCAAGGATGCGGTCAATCGACACACACATCGGAATAATGATCGTACATTCTCTTAGCCGCATTTATATCAGCCGTAGATTTATACACTTGCAGCGTTATTAGGAACTCTTCAATTGCTTGCGATTAGAGGCCGCATAATAACAAAACGAGTACGACTGTATGCCTGAATCCAAGTTGTTGATTGCGGATTAAACATCTCTAGGGCAACACCCATTCCATTCCAAATCAAACTGAGTCAATAAATGTAGATGATGCGCTCTTGTTCTTTAGGATCTTTATAGCCGAAAATTTCAATATCTCTTTGCAGTGATAGATACAAGCCTACAGCTTCGGCACGACATTCCTCTTACGATGAGCCGAGTGCAATTTCCAAAAAGTTAAGCCGTGTTGGAGCAGCTGACGGATCGTCTGGGATATCATGAACGGCAAATAGAATTCCAGCTCTATGAAGAGCAATGATTGGCTCACGGTTTTTGATTGCATCAAAACCAAATGTGAGGGCAAATCTTTTTGCCAATTCTTTCAGCTCGCTAAAGTCGTGAGAAGGAATGGGTTGGTCACCGTATTGCGATTGCAGTTCCTTAAAAACTGCTATCAAACTCAACAAGAGAGTAAGTGAGAAATTGACTTTGTTGATTTCTCTCGCTTTGCCGAGAGTGGCTTTGATGATTTCGCCGTATTCATTGTAGCACTGAAAAGGAGCGACCATTAGCAAAAACACTTGTAATATTGCGACGAAGTTCTTTCAATTACCCTGACATAATGTTTGAACAGTCCAGCTGCACTCTTTTTGGGAATGATATTGTAAACAATTAGGTTACAGTAGGAGGCCAGGAAATTTCTTTTCTTGTGTAGTTCCTCGATTCGAGTTTCATCGTCGCATTCTGTGAATGTGTCAAGAGTTAAAAAAAAGAGACTTATTTTGAGTGCACAGCACTACCTTCTGGTTTCAGAGAAAAGACATAATGTTGAACAAAGTTGTTCAGAATCAACTGTTCGTCCAGGGCCGATTTATACTCCAGAACGCGGATGTGCAATAAACCAACGCTTCATTGGGCAGTCCTCGTCCAGGATTCTCCTTCGATTGACTCTCTTCGATGTCCTGATACAGAGAGTCAAACAAGTTCCATGGATTCAAATTGTGACATGAATACAGTATCGAAACAACTTTCAACGAAATAATAATGGTGTAGACTTCATCTTCATTTGGTAGTTCTTCGCCTGCAATCAGATTTCTCCACTCATCGATGGGGTCTTTGTACTTATTGACAGCATGATCAATGATATTCGATCGAGCTACATCACATCGTGTGTAGGTCGCGCTTCCCTCCGAGCATAGGTACTCTAGGGTCTTGGCACAAGTCTCAAGAACATCTCGGTCAGTGTGTTTGGACATGATTTGTGCCATTTTGTCCAGCAGAGCTTGCAAATTTGACTCCTGTCTGGATGTTGTGTAAATGTCCAACTAAAAATACTGAGGAATCGAAAGCAAATTCGTCAATTTCTCACTGTCAGCTTGGTATTTCTCCAACATTGGAGGCAGTGTGACGATAAAGTGTTCGGTCAACTTGACTTTCTCATCTTGAATCGTTTTAACTTCTTTGACATTCAGAGTGATCTTTCGATTGCTAGCCCGACCAATGGGTGCTTCGCCAGTGGCTGATTGTTTGACACTACTGACCATAATTTCAATCAGCGTCGACTCCTGTTTATTGTCAAGTTGTTCCTCGTTGGGACCGGGCTCTTCCAGAAGCAAATCCGTCATACACTCCCAATCTTTGACCATGGCATTGTTATCGATGAAAGAGTCAACCAAGTAAGCTCCATGTTCGTGTAACTCTGACTCAATAAAGAATTGAACCAAATCACGGACCAGTGGCGTGTTTGGCAGACGAAGTTTTCCTCTCTTTGTCTTGACTTCTTCCATATCGGGGGTCAAATGGAACAGTCGAACGTTCAAGAATTCTGCCGCTGCTTGAGCAACACCACGGTGTGAGGAATATACCAGTTCATAGACGATTTCACAATCCTTATCGGCCAAGATGTCAGGATGAATTCTGCAAGTACAAAAGTCCATTAACTTTGTCAAATGTTTAACCCTGAGTTCACTTACTTTAGAATGCTTATAACAAGTTTTACTGCATGAACGGCCACATCGAATTCTTTGTCCAATGTCATGGCAACAATTCGATCTTTGAATTTTGATGTAAAACTCGAGTTTTCCTTTCAGAGCTTCCCTCTCGTAAAGGGGCAATAGGGCCTGAAGGCATCTCAGGCGGACTTCACCGACTTTATCGTGTAGAGTCCAGCCGATGTATTTCAAATAAGAATCGTCCAAGAAATTCTGCGAATAATTGTCCATCCAGACTCCAATTTCTGACATACAAATTGCTCTGATGTCCGGCAGAGTATCTCTGGAAAACAATCGTTTAAAGTAACGTTTTTAAAGTAATTTTACTGATTACCTGTAGCGATGGACGAATACTGATTTAAACATGTACGTCAGCATGTTCTTTATTTCGTCCATGTTTTCCTCAAGTTCGGCGCGCTTAGTCATCAGGGATTCTAGACGGTCTGTTGCCCTGCGATCGCGAGTCTACAATAATTCATTATTAAATTGAATAGACACTGAAATGTTGTATGTTTTACGCACTTTAACTCTCTCCGCTTCGTATTGCTTGGCAGCGTTTTCAAAATTCGAAGATACCAAGAGAGCGACATCAACCAACGCCGTCATCAGTTTCATTGCTATTGATTTAGAAGCAAAGGGAATTATTATTACATGAGTTAGGCTTATCTAAACTAAATGACATTACCAGCCAACGTTGCTGTATGACGAAAGGCTCGAACTTGGGAATCCGAAAGACCCGTGAGTAGAGAAATGACGTTGTCCATCAGCAACTGGTCGTAAATAATCGAGTACTGACATTGTTTGACGAGTGTTTGGACAAAGTCACAGAAATTCATTTTGAATTTCTTCCATTGGGCTCCAGGCATAATGAGTGGGTATTCACCACTTTCCTAAAAGAATTCAAGTCCACAGTTTTAACAATTTAATCTTCCCTTTTGAATAAACAAAACAATTAACCTCATCGAATTCTTCAGTCATTTTGTTTAAAAAGAACAGAAGAAGAAGAATTTTGAATATTACATTATCTATTTTTTAGTTTTCACATTATCACTCAAATATATTAGAAATAAAACTGATATTTCTTAATTTTCACTGACGAAAATTCGCCTTCTTTGTAAATAAACAATTTTCCAATTTGACAGTTCTTTAAACATTGATTTTCGATTTGGACTGTCGGTAAATTACTTTTGATAAGGCACTACCTTATCTGCTCTGGCGTCAAACTGTCCGGTGGTAAACCGGCGGTGGCAAACTGTCCCGTGGCAAACTGGCGGTGGCAAACTGTCCGGAGGTGAACTGGCGGTGGTGAACTGGCGGTGGTGAACTGGCGGTGTCAAACCGGCGGTGGCAAACAGTCCTGATTCGGGGTAAATATACGGCCCTATCGAGGTAACCGTCGTGTCGGAGCGGAGATTTCTCCGCAACGCATCCTTCTTCGGAGACTCAATTTCCGATGGAGGTAGCTGTCATCGGATGAAATTTTTCAGGAATGCGACAACGCACTGCGATGGATATAATTGTTAGGCAGAGATGTGAAAATTAAGCGATATATCGGAAATGTGATAACTTTTCGATAACCTTTAATAAAACAAACTTCAAAACCACTTTAAAGCACAGAATATTGTTGGGAGAGTGAATTTATTGTTTATTAAAAGTAAGTTTTTCAGTTTATATGCGTTTTAGCCTTAAAAAACGTTATTAGACGCACCGATTGTCAAATCAAAACTATCGAATATACATAGTCACATCTCTATTTTCAAGTACCTATGTGTTTTTGCATCTATTTAAAGTGCCGAAACAATAAAAAATTCAAAAGAAATTGTTTAACTTTTTTTATTTTGAAATGGATAGCGTAGGACTATTTTTGAACGCCGAATCCAACGAGCAAAGGACACAAAAAAAGAAAACAGAAGAACATTGCGAAACGGAAGCAACTGAAGCGAAGTAAACTTGTTCTAATCGAATGTTTGTTTACTAATTCTGCAATTCTCTTCCAGATTCAAGAAAAACTTCCGTATGAATAAAAATGCATTTGCGTATGTTTTGGAGCAGATCAACACAAATACAATACGAATCATAGATCTGACTGTGACGCTCCGGAACATAAATTAGCAGCGTGCCTTAGATTTTTTACCGAAGGGAACTACCTATATGGCGTGGGCAAAGATTTCGAATGCACAATAGAGTTAACAAAGAATTAAGCTGATTTGCCAAATCTTCCCAAAAGGCAACCACAATTTCTGGATATTCACCGAGCAGATTCACCATCCGCTGCTATTGTTGTGCGCTTGTTTTTGCGTTCTGCCTTAAAACAAAAAATATATTATTAAAAGCACCATTTAACGTAAATAATTTGTTTTATTTCAAGAAAATAAAAAAAAATTTGCACTTTCCGCAACAAGAACTTGTCGGAGGACGTCGGAGAAAATTGTGTTTGTATCTGCCAAAAACAAAACCAAAAAAAGGATTTCATCGCAGAGCATCGCTTACAAATGGCATGCGTTGAATTTTGTCGGAGAAAATCTCCGATCAGCTGATCGGAGAAATACCTCGAAGCAAAATGTCTCCGATTCGGAGAAAATTCCGCTCCGACGGTTACCTCGATAGGGCCGATAGTCACTTCAGTCATTCAGTGTTACGCAACGTTGATAGTGCCGGAGGGGGTACAGATAAACGATACAGTGCGTTACAAGGGGGGAGGGGGGTCAAAAATCTTCAAAATATTGCGTTACGTAATACTTGAACGCTCCCATATCCGAAATTCGTTATCCTTAAAACATTTGCTTGGGTCGCCATCAGTGTAACCGTCCGTTTCCGATGCCTGTTGTTGCTTCGCAACTCTCAGTTGAAACTGCAGAATTTAGTAATATTTGGTTCTTTTTGGTAAGAGTCTGTTCCCAACTTCAAAAATTGTGTAGAAGAGAGCACTCACGAGAGAGTAAAAAATTTCCCCACCCTGACAAATTTAGCCCAAAGAATTTCTTCCGGCGGAAATTTGAGTTCTGTCAATGAAAATGAGAATTTGACATACGTCAAACAGAAACAAAAAAACAATCCGGTTTTGTAAATTTTTTCTTGAATTTGTAAATTTTAGTGAGAGTATTCTCCCACTCCTCAGAATTTGACAAAAAGTCTGGAACAGACCTAATGTTTTTCTACGTAGTCGGGAAGTTACCCCGACATACAACCCCCAACCTGGAGTACCTATCAGGCAGACTACAAGTGCAAGAGCCGGAAAACCCGCTCCTTATACGGCCTGGGCTTCAAATAAGTCGTAGTAGCCGTTAAAGGTGTTCACTAAGTAGTTCGGCCTAACTGGAACTGAAGACGCCCTTCTGCAAAAACAAATTTCGCGATCGCATAGCTCTTAGCTACGCCACGTCAAGGCTTACCCCATCGAGGGAAACAGTTTCTGTTAAACAAACAAATAAAATAAAACACCATTCCATATTTTCAATTTTTTTTATTAAAAATGTCTTGGTTAATCCAAGGCCTTACTTAAAAATTATTTATAATTTTTTTTTGTTTTTGTTTTTCAATCTCTTTAAATGCTTAACACTTTACAAAAATAAAAGGATAATTTACTTTTAGATCATCATATCAATTG
Organism: Sphaerophoria taeniata; assembly: GCA_943590905.1. Taxonomy (NCBI): domain Eukaryota; kingdom Metazoa; phylum Arthropoda; class Insecta; order Diptera; family Syrphidae; genus Sphaerophoria; species Sphaerophoria taeniata. Next base: position 57,365,749 of record OX016540.1, read on the forward strand.
TTTTCCCAGAATAATGTTGTTTCGCTCTTAATTTTTTTTTTTTTTGCTGTTTGGTTAATTTTTTAAGGTTAAATACGAAAATGAAGTCTTAACAAAAAATTAAAAAAAAAAAAACATTGCAATAAAAAAAGGTATAGAGGTCATAATATATATTTTCAAAAATGTATTACGTGAAAAGAGGAAAATAGAATGTAAAATTTGAACATACAAATGATAAATAAGTAACTGTATTGTTTTTGTGTATACGAAACGCTTGGGTCATGTTTCATGAATATTGGACAGCGATTCCTCTGCCATTTCCACCACTTTTCCATTCTTTCGTCAAATTATTCTATGAAACACGACTCCAGTCTTTCAAAATCAAATAAAATAAGTGCGGTTTGGCGGAAAGAAATTCTCAACGAAAAATTTTATTTGGCTGGGAGAATAAATGGCGCCCAACGCAATCATTACACAAGTTTCCAAAGCATTTACTATATACACACATAAAATTAAATAAAATTACTACATTGTCGGAGAACTAATTAATAGAAAAGATGATATTTTAAACTTTCGTGGTGTTTTTGAAGTACTTGTTCTGGTGTTCTTGTGATTATAAACAAATTTGGGTGCAACTTAAGGTCAACATGCAGGAAGTACTTATTCTGAGTTTTTGTTTGTTTATTTTTTTGGATTTAAGTTTAGTTGATATTTTGAAATTTGTCTTAAAAATAAACCTCGATTTACTTTGTCGCGTTTGAAGTAAAACAGACACAAGCAGGATGAAATGGAAAGAAAGCAGTCACGGGGAGTCGGGGTTGTATTGAATATATATTTTTGCTGGTTTTGTTGTTTGTTGTTTTGCTTTATGAAATCCTTCCTATTATTAGTTTGATTTTGTTTGTTTTATGTTTTCATTTTTAGTTTTTATAAATTAAACAAAAAATATTAAACACAATGTACAACATATTTAACCATCATGTTTTCTCTTCTTTCCTCGGGACTGTGGTTCTTCTGTGAAATAGATTAAGAAGTGAATTATGTAAAATGCTGATAGCTCAATCTTTGTGTATAAATAATACTATAGTACCCGCACGCTGACGATTCGATCGGGGCGACACGAGTGGCATTTTAAAAATTAGCTCTCTTGGCTTTTTTTCTGTTTGCATTTGCAGACAATTTCTGTATATTTTTGAGAAAATTCTCGGCGTTTTTCTTTTTTACATCTGAACAGAGCTTGAACTGTCAAACCAAAAATTGTGTTTCTTTTTTAGTTCAGAGTGTTCAGAGCATCAAAGTTGTGTTACTTTTTTCATTCAGAGCACTGATTCTGAGTGTTCAGAGTTCGACCGACGCGCTCAGAAAAAAAGAGACCGAGCATAATGAACGAAATGCTGAGCGCAAGCTTGTTTTTCTCAAAACAATTGAAATGGTAGAGGAAACGAGTCGCTCAGGCAAAGATGGTAAGTTTTATTTTGAATAATTGATTAAATATTTTATTTATTAATAAAAAAATGTTAATTCCAGCTTTCAAAAATACGAAGTGTCGATGTCTGAACTAAAAATGCTCTATTGCATTATTAAATGAAATCCGAGCGTTCAGAAAATATTCAGAGCTTCATTTGTTCAGAGCGTGTTCAGCGAGCTCTGAACACTCAGCCTTATTTATTAGATTTCACTAATTCTCGTTTCAAACACGGAATAGTTATAACGAGTTTAAGCACGTACATCAACCTATTCCTTTTCCTTATTTATAAACTCGTTTTAGTAGGTCTGTATAATGAAGAAAAACTGGATTAGAACCGCACAAGTCAATGACAACTGTCAGAACAAGTTAGAACAGAAAAGATCAGTTTCTGCCAGTTTCTTTTGACAGTTTCCAATCAGCTGTTAAATAAAAAATTGTGCAAGTCAATTCAAATTAAATTAAAATTTTATTTGCTTTAAAGACCATGGATACATCATCAGATTTTTGTGAAGAATTTTTACTTGAGGGTATGAATATGGAAGCTTAAAGCAGCTTTATTTTCACTTCCTCGGAAAACTCGTCAACAGAAAGCGATGTTGATACAGATTTAATATGGATTTGGTATTTTTCCATTTTCAAACAATATTTTTTAAATTCATAAACAAAAATTTTCGATTGAAATTTTGACATTTGATATTTGGCACTAAGCTACACCAGGAAAAAAGTAGGGGCAGAAAAAATTGTACTAAACTGAGCTGACCAACTTCATGGAACACAAAATGACAGAATGTAGAACAGTTTGGGGCAAGGTTTTTCCTCATGGAACACACAAACGTGTACTTTTTGGATATTTTCTGTTCTTTTCTGTGCGGAACAGGTTCATTAAACAGACCTAGTTATTCCCTGCTTATGTCAAATTTTTGACTGTAAAATTGACTAATCTAAAACTCTGGTTATTGAAAACGTAGGCAAATCTCACACCTTTTTATATTTTTTGTCAAATAAATATAAAAACCTGACACTTTTCATAAAATAAATAATTGAAGGGCAAAATATAGTTTTTTGGGACTGCAAAAGTACCAGCAAAAGTAAGTATGAAGCAGAAGAATGGTTCCAAATAATTTTAAGAACCACGTACGGTGCGAAGATTTAAGATTAATGGCCTTTTTGGACGCAAATTCTCGTGCAACATATTTGCAAATTTGACAAAACATTTGACACTTTTTTTTCAAAATGACATATGATACTAAAACGGACTTATACCGGCTTTAAACCTCCTATGAACCCGTTTTAGCTTATTCGTTCTCTAAAACTAGTTTGTTTTTAAAGGCGTTGTAAAGTCGGAGTAACCTTATTCCGCCTCTAAAACTTGTTTATAAATAAGGCTGTCAGAGTTCGGAGCTCTGAACTAAAAAAGAAAAACGCCTCCTGTAGCTCTTTCGCAGAATGTACTCTTAACTCTTAAGTGTCAATTTGATACTAAATGGAGGGCTCACAGCTATACCGAACCAAGTCACATTTTTTTTTTGCAAAATAACTTCAAAATTCTGCGAGAACTCTTTTTCTTTTCAGGTCTGTAATGAACTAAATCAGAAAGTTTATGTTGTTTGAACAACGATAGCAACTTAGAGGTGCTTCCACCAATGGCTTTTTCCGTCAATTTCTTTGTTTGGCTGGAGTTATAGCTATTTCACGGGTGCCAAGCCGATCATCAGACTCCTTTGTTAGTGGTGCTGCCTAGTTATTTTTCATATTAATCGAAAAACTTTTTGAGTTCACTTTGGGATTTGAACCTAGGACCTGCTAGTTGTGAAGCCAATGCACTACGCACTGCGCTAACAACTCCACTGATTTGGTTTCCCATTGCAGACTTTTATTGTTTATCATTTGCAATGAATATAGGCGCATTTTTACAAGCTCCTCAAAGTATGCTATCTTGTTCCGCTTTCATTTTTTCTGATTTCCTATCTTTGTGTCACAACAATTCGTTGCGTACACCAAGGGTCAGATTATTGAAAGTTTTGACACTAGTCAGTTTATTTGTTATAGTTTGTTTTTGTGTTATTTAACACTGCAGTTAGGCTGCGTCCGTCAATTCCATTTATGTTGTTTGAACAACGATAGCAACTTAGATCGGCTGATGATCGGCTTGGCACCCGTCAAATAGCTATAACTCCAGCCAAACAAAGAAATTGACGGAAAAAGCCATTGGTGGAAGCACCTCTAGGTTGCTATCGTTGTTCAAACAACATAAATGGAATTGACGGACGCAGCCTAACTGCAGTGTTAAATAACACAAAAACAAACTATAAATCAGAAAGTGTTTCGTTCCTAAGTTAACTGTAAAAGAATCAAGTCAGTGACTTGTATTTTCATATTCTATCAGAATATGAGAATACAAGTCAGACGAGAAGTAAAACGTCAGAACCCAACTCTCAGGCTGAGATTATTGGATGTTAGACTACAAATTCAAAACTTTTTTTTTACGTGGAATGAAGGGAAAGGGCTTACGTGTGCACAGAATGATGGTTTTAACATTCTTTCGTCAACTTTTGGAAATAGTTTACAGCGCCATTTTCTTAAAATTAATAATCCACAAATAACTTCTCCTAGAAATGTCAATCAAACGTCTCAGGTGACAAATCATACACTCGCGACACCTGAACCGTGGGCTTGGAACCAACCTAGATCTGGTGGGTAAAGCAAATCAACTAAAGTGGCGTGCGCAATAGTGTTCAGACGTCAGCCAGAAAAACTAAAATTCAGATAAACTTAAATACATTAAACTGCTAAGCTATAACGTAAATGGATTATTAAATAAGAAAATGTTCATAGAATTTTTCAATTTTGTAATTCTACTCTTTGAAAACCACACCAAAATTTTAAGCTGTTCTGGATAGCAGCGGAAAAGAGAACAGATTCCATTAAAAGAAGAGCATCTGATGGAGCACTTTATGACATTAAAAAGACTTTTCCAGCTGAAAAATTTAATTTCAAGCATATAGACAATTTTACATATTTGGAAGTTAATTTAAACAATAATATCGTGAATTTGATTCCAACATAAACTGTTCATTTTGGCAATCGGACTACAACAGGCTAATTGAAGTTATGCAGATCCTAGGAGAAAAACGTTGCATACTCATAGGTGATTTCAATGCTCGTACTGGCTCCGAGCAGAGCGTATTGATTGGTGATTTTAATTTTACGGCTAGAACCTCAAAAGACCTCGAAATTAATGCTCGAGGTAGAACCATTTTATAGTAAATGGAACCGATATAGGAGCTAAAGAGGGAAAACTCACCTTCATTCGTAATCCTGGACAATCTGTTATTGACTACCTACTATTTCCCCTTGACTGTAAACATTTACTGCTAAACTTCGTTGTTGGCGATCAACTATAATCTGACCATATGCCTCTATTAACATCAATAGTCGCTGATACAGATATCAGGCACAGATGATCAACTGTTAGACAACCCACTCCTACCCAAGCTTAAATGTAGAGACAAAGACTCCGTCTTATATAGGAGAAACCTCAATCGAAATATTGAAGCTCATCATCTTACTGCTTCTAACACCACAATTGACACTCTTCAGCAAATAATTGTTTCCTCAGCGATTATTCGCAAAAGGCAATGTGCACCATGGTTCGACTTAGAGTGTGAGACAGCAAGAAAGAAATCTTTTGATCATCTCAAGCTATTTCCTAAATATGGAGTACAATATTGCCTAAATAAAGAAGCTATCTAGAATCAAATCGTCGGTACAAAGATATCTGTAAACGAAAAAAAAACAATACTTTGAGAGACAACAAGTTCAAAATCTTCTCGTCTGTGAAAGGTCGTCGGATTTTTGGGAAACGATTAAAAATATCAAGGGAATGCACCAATTTAATGAAATCCCAATTCTGTCCTGTTCAACTCTTCGAGAACATTTTAAAAAGCAAGTCTTCAATACACACTTCCAGTCTCAGGATATCCTTTACGCTAAACCATCGTTTGAAAACGAAATTCTAGATAGGGAAATCACGCTTTCAGAGCTTAAGTTAGTTACTTCGCAAAGCAAAGGATAAAAAAGCTGCAGGAAGTGACAGAATTCCTTATTTCCCTGATGATAAATAAGTTGCATGATTACTGCAAACAGTGGAGTTTGACGGTAAACCTTAGTAAGTCTAAAACAATGGTCTTTAGGAGAGGGGGTGGACGGCTAGCGGGGAACGAAAGATGGAGATACGGACCTGAACAAATAGAAACAGTTAAGGAATACCAGTATTTGGGATTCACGGTGACAAACAACATGAATTTGGAGATACATCTTGAAAAGAAATTATCGGCATCCAAAAACGCGATCGGAACTGTCTGGCAAAAAGTATATTGCAGCAAGGATGTCGCATTCAGCGCTTAATACAAAGTTTTTACTGCTACATCAAAAGCGATAATGCTTTATGCTTTTCTTGAAACGACAATTCTGTATCCCTGAATCGACGCCAAACTACGAGGTGTGACAATTAAGTAATGAGACTGATTCCATAAAAACCGTATATTTCAAAATTATTCTACAACTCTGCCATCCCCTTCAAAGTAGTCCCCTTGGGCAGCTATACAACGATTCCAGCGCGTTTTCCATGCTTCGTAACATTTCTGGAACGCTTGGACTGGGATGTCCGCGAGTACCCTCGTCACGGCCGCCTGGATGTCATCAATCGACTCAAAATGGGTTCCTTTGACCACCGATTTGGTTCTAGGGAACAAAAAGTCACAGGGTGACATATCGGACGAATAAGGCGGTTGTTGCAACACGGCGATCCCTTTAGAGGCCAAATACTGGGACACGCTGAGGGCGGTGTGGCACGGCGGCGCGTTATCGTTATGAAGGATTTTCGTGACGAGCACCACGAACACACGTTTACTCAATACGGCAGAGCAAGCGAACTAAACAAGCTAGAGTGATGGCAAATATATCAATGGAGAGGGGAAGGATGCCGGGAGAAGGGAAAGGGAATTTCAAGGTCGCAGGGTTACTACAATCGCGGCAATATAATCAGACTCATTACTTTATTGTCATACCATGTACATGCTTCTTGTGCAAACAGGCCTCTCTCCCTTATACTTATCAGCTCTTGAACTCCACTTCCATAAGCTATCCATAAGCTTATGCTTGACCATACAGCCAAGGTAGCACGGTAGGTATTGGTGAGGACAACATTCCCATGAAGACGAAGAAGACAATGCCGAACAGGATTTACACGAAGCCGAGGACAGATAAGAGACCCTCATCGCAGAAGCTCCAAAGTGCGGCGGCATTGTACTATGCTGGATTTGCAGCAGCTAAACTTGTGAAAAAGCTGAATTGCCAAATCTGTTCTCAATACCTCATTGAGGAAAACGTCAGGGAACGTGACCAAACACTTTTTGTGGAACTAAAAGCTCAACTACGTCCAAGTTCGGGAAACTTACAAATCTTCGGTTATTTTCGAAGAAACTGTAATGAAAGTTGAGACAAAGCTGACTTCTCCAAGTACCACACAAAGCCAAAAATCACGAAAACTTGGTTGACTGACATTAGGCAGGAGATTAAGGACAAAATCAAAGCCAACATTAGGTGTAGGTGCAAGAAAAGTGCCCTGTCCCTCTCTTTCCTTTGCTTAGTTCTTTCTGTAAATTTGATTCTCTGAGAGCGACTGTCGGCCGCAAAATGAGAATGACACCAAAGTACAAGTAGCACCACCCCTTCGATTTGACGGACGCACTTAGGTGCGTAACAAAATTCAAGCTCGTGGAAATACTATAGTATTATAAATATACAAAGACTCAATGCAAGGAATTTACCTCCTGCTTCCGCTTCTTTTTTGTCTGCAGATGCACCATCGGCACCAGCAGCAGGAGCAGCTTCACCATCACCTTCTTCTTCGTCAGAATCATCGTCGTCATCGTCATCGGCGCCATCTTCCTCATCCCATTCTGAATTATCTTCTTCCAGATCATCATTGTAGACCTTTAGGAAAAAAAGTGCAAATTGAAAACATTTATTTTTGTCCAACATTCGAATCCCACTCGAAGATAATTGATTTCTCATGATAAACAAATGAAAGATCAATAATCTCACCTCAGCTAATGACACATCACCATTATCTTCGTCATCGCTGTCATCTTCATCGTCCTCATCACCATCTTCGCCGTCATCTTCATAATCGACCATTTCATCGGAAACTGCAAAACACCGAAAAAGAAAAAAAAAATGAACCGTGATTAGTACGACAAGCATTGACTATTTGAAATGCTTACAATGCGCTGCATTGACTAAATTCAGCAAAGCAAGGAACCAATACAGTAGGAGAGCAAAATGCATTGGCGCCTGTTGTTGAGACGATTCTGTGGTAGCTACAATTCTACTACTTTCACTATTCGACACGCAAGCATCAGGTTTTGATGATTCTTTAAGTTGTAATTGTTTGAGGTATTCATCCAAGTCATCTGTGTCGTCGTTGGACGAAAGAAGGCGATTGCTGGTTTCATTTGGCGTTGAGACTTGTGCAGCCTTTTTGGCTTTTACACGCTTCTCAAACGCATCTAATTCGTCCAAATCTATTTCTAAGCCGTTAATGCAAAAGAATTTGTCGCCTGAAACCCACACACACACACCTTTTTTAATATCAGTTTAACTAATTTCGTTATTTATGTGCGATGTTCTCATGATTTTGTTTTTATATTAAATGGATGGTACAAATTTGTGTTACAGTAGTTTCAACCCTATATGGGGTAAGCCTTGCTGCTTACGGTGACTACTACTATGAAGCTTAGAGCTATGCGATCGCGAAACTTGTTTTCGCAGAAGGGCCTCCCATGGTCGACAGATCGAAGCGGAGTGGGCTGTTACTACTAATTACCCCACAACGAAGGAATGTTCCCACCAAGGCACTCCCAACGAGGGACGGCAGCGAATGAATTTATTTTTTTGGAATCAAAGGTGGCGTCTTCAGTTCCAGTTAGGCCGAACTACTTGGTGAACACCTTTACGGGCTATTTCGACTTATTTGAAGCCCAGGCTGTATAAGGAGCGGTTTTTCCGGTTCTTGTACTTAGAGTCACATCATGTGCTTGGTACTCCAGGTTGGCGGTTGACGTCGGGTTGACTTCTCGACTACGTAGAAAAACTTTTAGTTGCGAAGCAACAACAGGTGTCGGAAACAGACGGATATACTGATACGAATTTCGGATATGCACGTGGAATGTTAAGTCCCTTAAAAGACCACGTGCTGCCGAAAAATTAGCGGAGACCCTCAACTGCTACAAAGCAGACATAACCGCTATCCAGGAAATGCGACCGGGCAAAAGGAGGATGAAAAACTGTGACATTTACTATGGTAATTGTTACCGAGCGCAACAACCGCGGTCTTTGGATGCGGATTCGTCGTGGGAAGCAGACTCGGGCAAAAAGTCTTGAGCTTCAAATGTGTAAGCGAAAGCATCATGACGATCCGAATCAAGGCTAAATTCGGCAACATTAGCCTAATTTGCGCGCATGCCCCCACAGAAGAGAAAAAGGACGACACCAAAGACGAGTTCTACAAGCTCCTCGACAAAACATATGAGCAATATCCTAGCTATGACATGAAAATTGTCCTCGGCGATTTTAACGCAAAGCTGGGAAAAGAGCACATCTTTGGCGGAACAGTCGGAAAGAACAGCCTGCACGACACCACTTCCGATAACGGATTCAGGCTGATCGATTTTGCTGCGGGCGAAATGTTGTGGTAGCAAGCACCTGGTTCCCACATCTCAACATGCATAAAGGTACATGGAGATCTCCTGATCAATCAACCGTCAACCAGATTGATCACATTGCGATCGACGGAAGGCACTTGTCCAGCATTCTTGATGTTCGAACTTTCATAGGAGCCAACATCGACTCGGACCATTACCTTGTCGTAGCCAAGGTACTGCTACGAATATCCCGACAATGGCCAAGACAAGGAAATGCTGCACGAAAATTCGACGTCTGAAGGCTACAATCGCAAGAGATCGCCAGATCCTTCTCTGATCGAGTGTCAAGTAACCTCTTAAGAAGTCCTATGCCGCCAACCTCAAGTATCGAAGACCAGTGGCAACATTGCCAGAAAGCAGTTAGAGATGGCGCTTCTAATGTGCTAGGTTTCACACAGCCACCAAAACGAAACCCCTGGTTTGACGAAGAATGCAGGCAGGCCCATGCAGCCAAGCAGGAGGCATACAAAGCGGCGCAAAAGAGGAGAGAGGAACGACGGCTTTTCAGAAGAAAAAAGAGTCAGCTTGAGAAGCGTCAGATCGAGGATGTTGACAGAGCCAACAGCAGGAATGAAGTACGGAGGTAAAACAGCTGGCTTAAGGTCATCGAGCAAGAACCGATGCCTGCAGAGATGAACAAGGAAACATCATAATAGAATCGCAGTCAATAATGAGGATTTGGAAAGACCACTTCTGTAGACTGTATAACGACGACGACGAACAAAATCCCGCCATCAGGCAGGGGTCTTTCATCGGATACGGTGATAGCCAACAATTCCGTGAACCCGACCTAGAAGAAGGGAAAACGGCAATATCACGGCTGAAATCCAAGCCGCTGGAGCAGATGGTCTAGCTGCCGAGCTGTTCAACGCAACAGGCGACGATCTAGATAAGACATAGCACCAAATCAGCTGTAAGATATTGTCGGAAGAATGCATGCCCGATGAATGGAACCTCAGCATTGTTTGCCCGATCCTGAAAAAGGGAGATCCTCTAAACTGCGAAAACTACAGAGGAATCAGCCTACTTAACATCGTTTACAAGACACCCAACACCGACTGCTCGGACAGAACGTCACAATAGCCGCATACAACTTCGGGGTAGTATTTGTCTACCTAGTCTCCGCTATTAACACCAAGAATTACTCTTGCTAATCGCTGTTTCTTTGGGCTAAGAAACCAATTGAGTGGAAAAGCCCTCTCTCGAGCAACTAAGGTAAAACTGAACAACACCCTCATCATCCCAGTTCTGCTGTATGGTGCAGAAGCATAGAACTTGACAAAATCCGATGAATGTGCCTTAGGCTGTTACGAGAGGAAAGTTCTTCAGGTCGACTTTGGCCCCGTGTGCATTGCAGGGGAATGGCGAAGAAGATATAACAGCGAACTTTACGGGTTGTACAACGACATGGACCTAGCCAGAAGGGTCAAGGTCCAGAGACTCAGATAGCTCGGTCATTTAGAGCGGATGGACACCAATGCTCCGGCCCGGAAAGCCTTCGACACTATTCCCGAGGGACGTAGAAGGAGAGGAAGACCGCGATTCAGGTCAATAAACTTGGAGTGCAAAACTGGAGACAGCTAGTTAGGGACCGAGCCAATCATCCCAATTAAAACTACATAAAAAGTAAAACGAAATGAAAACCTTTACTCACCATCATCAGAATCATTTCCATTGACTTCATCATCATCATCGCCCTCTGAAGGTGCTTCCACATCATTGGCATCGAAGCTTAAAGAAACAAACACATTTTAAATTTTGAACCCTCCATTTAAGAGTAAAAACTTACCCATCTAAAAATTCAAGTGATGGTAACATTTCAAAGATCTTTTCGCGGTAGTTTTCGGTTTGTGTGGCTTCATTATTGAAGAGATCTAAGACCGCAAGGTTTTCAAACGCTTCCAATGGTTTGAGGGCTTCTAAATCTTTGATTTTATTCCCAGAAAGATTAAGGTAGGCTAACTTTGGACTTGTTGTAAGATAATTTAGCCCATTCGATATTCTGAACGAAAAACAAGAAAAAATATGAACATTTCCTCAATACAAAAGGTTAATTTCTCACCTGTTATCGGAGAGTTCTAATCTCTTCAAGTTGGGCAGCTTTGGGAAACCTTTTAATGTTGTTAGGCCAACATTGATTAGACTCAAAGACTCCAGAGCGGTGTATTCATCTGTAAGACCGACGATGCTGGTACTTCTGCAGTTGTCCAGATTGAGCTCTGTGATCTATGAATAAAACATAATTTGTTTTTATATTGAAACGAATTTTGAAGGAACTTAGAATCTAGTTAAATAAGAAGCATGTTTGGCATGGCATAGACTTCAAGATGTTGAAATAGTTCTTTTGTAAAACATACACAGAAACATACCAAATGGCACAGGACGATCGAGGAGGAATCAGCATTTTCAAACAAAAGTTGGACGGAGCTTAGGCAAATGCGCTAAATGGAGAGTAGTTGTAGCTGAAGCTTCATGCCAACTCAATACGTTAAATAAGTTAGTAGGCATGTTATTGTTGACTTTACCGCTTCACATCATATGGTGACCAGATCAAAGTAATAAAAATGGATTTTACGCTGAAGCCGAAAAGCCGGGAATATGCAATCGAGGTAACCGTCGGAGCGGAATTTTTCCGAATTTTGCTTCGAGGTAGTTCTCCGTCAAGCAAAATGTCTCGGATTCGGAGCAGATCGGAGAAAAATCCGCTCCGACGGTTACCTCGATTGAGTTTATTGTTTTCTATATGGAAGGGGTAGTGAACACAAAATTCCCCCATCATTTTGCTAGCGGCGATACTGGATTTCATTACTTGAGACATGAGGGAATTCTATTCTACTAATCAAGCTCTTTCATTTGATACACGTAGTGAGGACGTTGTGATAAAATATGTAATCCGCCATTTTGACTTATTCACCATATTGGACTTATAGAAGGGTCAAGTTGGTCTTCATTCCCAAGATCGGTAGAAGAGGCCATGAAACACCCCAGGATTTCAGTCTTTCTTCCTTTGTGCTCAAAACACTGGAAAGACTATTGGACGAGCATATCAGAGCTATTCTTGTAAATAATCCTCTATCTGAATCTCAACATGCCTACCTTAAAGGCAAATCCACGGACACGGCAGTACACGAAGTAGTACGTACAGTGGAGAAATCTCTAGAGTACAAAGAATACACCGTCGCCGCCTTTATGGATGTAGAAGGAGCCTTCAATAATATGCTCGCAGAAGCTATCAGGGTAGCACTATCCAAATTTGATTTGGAAGAGCTGAATTGTCTTCATGCTCCGAACCAGTCATTCAAGGATCGATGGGTAACAGCCAACTCACGAAATTTGCCGAAAGAGGAATACCCCAAGGAGGGGTTCTATCCCCCCTCTTGTGGCTTCTAGTTTTGAACGAAATCCTATGCAATCTTGAGGAGGAGTTAAGGTAGTAGCGTAGCCGACGATCTGGTGCTGAGTTAAGGTAGTAGCGTAGCCGACGATCTGGTGCTGATGTCCTCGGGGATTTGCCCGACAGTACTCAGTGAAAACATGGAAACAACTCTTAAAAAAGTTAGCAAATGGGCCACTAGATGTGGACTTGGAGCTAAGGAAAACAAGACTGAACTGATGTTATTCACTTCCAGATATAAAATACCCTCCTTTCCTCTACCAAGATTAAATGGACAATCACTTGCTTTAACCAAAGAAGCTAAAAACCTAGGAGTTATCCAAGACACCAAGCTAAATTGGAGATGTAATACAGAAGAAAGAGTAAAGAAAGCTTGTATCGCCTTCTCCTCTTAAGGACAAAGATCTAATTTGGATCTTTGGATTTACACGGCGATAGTTCCCCCATTCTGACATACGGATCAATTGTTTCGTGGCCTGCCCTAGACAAAAAATATAACATCGATGAGCTTAAAAGAGTTCAAAGAACTGCCTGCATTGGAACTACGAGAGCTATTAGATCTTGCCCCACTGATACACTCACAGTCATTCTGAATCTTCTTCCCGTTGACCTTCACGAAACGGTCTCCTATGATGCTTTAAGACTGAGAGAATCGGGTATGTGGACTGCAGTCTTTCGGTCATACAGCCCTATTCTGCTATTCATCGGGGGGAATTTTCCTTCAATTTTCACTTCTACTACTATCTACTACTACTATCCATTCGAATCGAATCTCGACTCACCTCGTGAACGTCGGTAACGTCGATAATACGTCGCGATATTCTGTTATTCATGCGAACCCGTTCTCATTCTATACAATTCAAATCCGCTCATAAAATGTTCTGGGTTTTTTCTGTCAATGGATTTTCTATCTGGTTGGTGGTCAATAAAATGTAGTTTATTGATTGCTTATTTGCATAAATAAAGATTATTAACACTTTCAGGGACAGAACAACGAATAGCAGAATAGCGCTGATAGTAAAATTCTAAATCTATTACCTAAAGAAATAAAAACCCTCTGACTACACGTTACCAACCTTAAGCTTTGGTAAGCAATTTAAGATTGAAATTCCAAGTAGGCAAGATTGAAAAATTAATAGTCCTACAAAGGATTCTGACATCACAGTTTACACTGATGGTTCCAAGATGGAACTCGGTGTTGGGGCTGATGTCTTCTCCGAAGAACTGGGTATTAAAAGATTCTTTAGACTGCCCTATAGATGTAGAGTATTTCAAGCTGAAGTTCTAGCGATTAGACAAGCATGTAGGGTTCTAAAACAAGCAGTCAAATCTGACGAAATTATAAAAAATCTCACAATCTTTATTGATAAGCAGCTATCAAGGCTAAAAACAGCAACCTGACTAAGTCCAGAATCGTTAGAGATTGCAAGCAAGAGCTCGCAAGTTTCAACTACAATATAAAAATTAATCTAGTCTGGGTACCAGAGCACAGCGACATTCAAGGTAATGAAATCGCTGATGTACTGGCTAGGACGGGATCAAGCCTCCAAATATCGCTAGCTGAGGAAGTTAGGATTCCATTTGGATGGAGTCATGAAAACGGATATTCAAAACCATTTTCTTAAAAAATCTAACGTAAAATGGAAAAATCTCACCAACTGCAATATCTCGAGGCAGATATGGCCCACTTACGACCACAAACGAAACGTACCAAGGAACTTCTGAAAAACCCTAGGCCAGACATTGGCCTGGGCAAAAAGGCAATTGCGAGGGAAGTACTACAAGAACTCAAAGAATTGCAACTTCTTCTGATGTTTCTTACTTCATAACAGGATTCGGAGAACGATAAAATTTAATTCGTTTGCCATCGCTAAATTCAACCGAGAATTTAATGTTTGATTCGATCGCGAATTTTATTTTTTGGATCTCTGAAAATAAAGTTTGTTTTAACGAAATCATCGTTAAGATTATTTGATGCATCCACGAAACTGGTGCTGGTAGTGGCGTTGGTGACCACTGATGAACGTGAGAGAACGGATTTTATTTCTCCGACCTCTCACGATTCACGAACGATAAAAAAAAACACACAATTTTGAATTCGTTCCGAGAGAGAACGAACATTTTCGGTTGCCGAGAAATTAATTTTTATGAGAATTCAGTTTTTTTGGTTCGTGAAAGGGCCTGATTATGGGATTCGCGGCGGATCGTTTTCAATTCCACCTTTCAAATTCGACTCGCTTCGTATTTTCTTACCCTGAGGCTCCACAAGAGTAAAATCCAATCCAACTTCTCTTCCGCAATCTCATCCGCAATCCAGTGCTTTTTTTGACTGGGCAAATTATGTCTTGCCATCAGCAACCTCAAATTGTCATATTTCACATTTGTCACAAATATGTAGGTACATATGACGCCACTCGACGACAAATTAAACGAAATGAAATTCGAATGTCAAAAAGTCTGTGGAAAATGGACGCTCACCACTACATACGACACAAATGTCAAATTGATGACAGGATTTTGATCCGCTCGAAAAATCCGGACTGCGATGACCGGATCATGGACTGGATGTTGGATTGTTGGTCTCTATTGGATTATCTGATGACAGGCCGATAGTCCTGTCATCGGAAATGTTCAATGGAGACCCCAAGTTAGTAACGAATTCTCGGCGGAACGAAAATATTTCTACCAATATTCCTGTGATTTCACACTTTTGTTTTGACTATCAGCCCGATTCTCCCCATCATCACTGATACCTCACAAGTCACAAGAAGAGGTAAAATTGATTTTGTGACTTTTTCGGATTCTCCCCCAAAGTCACAACTTGTGAGAATCACAAAAACAATCGATATATTTTATTATCCTCACTAACCCATTTGGGTTAATTTTTTACACACAAAACAAAAACAATCTGGAACCCCGATAGCTATCGGGGTTTATTTTGTAACTCAAAAACTATGTTCTAAATATGGCGGATAGATGGCGAGTGTGAGACAAAAAAGAAGTTATTGTAGAAATATTTAGTAATATCAGCCGTATTAATAAAAAATAACGCGTATTCCACTCTTAGCCACAGTTTTATAAAGCCATAGGATAAGAGTCAATCCATTTAATTAATAAAAACAAGTTGTTTTTGGAAAAGCAAAATAAAATTTAACTGAGGGTTGCGTCTCGGATAAAAAACATAGCTTAAACTTCAACCTTTTTAACCCACATCGTTTTATTATCACGGGTAACCCATATGGGTTAGTGAGGATAATAAAACGCAGCTATTGTGATCTCCTTCAGAGCAGGTCATAACTAGAATATTGTTTGAGATTTGACATTTTGATTATGAATATAGTGAAAAAAAGGAAGGAAAGAGAAAAGACATACGCTATTTTTCTATTTTCTTTATTCTTTGAAATTACACAACAATAATAAAAGCAACCCAAACACACAACCTCTGTTTGCGTTGCCAATATTGACGAAATTGTATCATATGTTGCGTTGAAACACATTTTGCAGTTACAAAGAATCCACTGTGGCAACGCATTTCCATATTCACATAGGCTGTGGACGCTGTGGTGAGTTTCCTTGTGACTTTAGTTGTGAGGATTTGGGGAGAATTCGACAAATGTCATCGAATCACAACAATCCTCACAAGAAATAGTCACAAGGGCTTCTGACTTGTGATTCCTCACAAGGGGGAGAATCAGGCTGTATTTCTTCCAATATTCCACTCATTTGAATAAACGCCTGTGAATCCACCGAAAAAAAAGCTGTCGGATTTCAACACTCCACTAAGGCCCGGTGCACACACGCGATTTTTGTCGCAGCAATATCGCAACTATTCAGTGCACACTTGCGAGCTTGCGACATCATGAGAAAAAAAAGACACGTCAAAATTTTAACCCATTTAACATGCTCCACATCAGGATAAATTTTAACCCATTTTATTCACCACGCTAGTGTCAAGTTTTAACCAAACGTCAAGTTTTAATACACATTTTAACGCAATTCACATACGGCCTTAATTGGCCTTAATTGTACTGCCATCGCAAGTAAAGGTGAGTACAAAATTTCAGATTAATCCTTAAACAGCTAAGCGCTTAAAAACATGACCCTTGAAAATTCCATTCTCTAACTCGTAACAAAAGTATCATTTGAAAAACAGAAAAACACCAAAGTATTGGGTGACACGTCAAGCAAGAAGATTATGAGAGTAGAGGCTGTTAATAGTTTCCTCTTTTTAATCTGCAATTCTTTATCAATTTATCAACTTCCAGGCTTGATAAAACAAATCATAACAAATGGTTGAATCAAACTTTTAACCACCAGTGTTCGTATTTTAAAAAAATCATTACGGCTTATTCCCCACACCATCAAAATTATTTTAACCGCTAAATCTAAAAAAAATTACAAGAATGTAGCAAAAAAAAATAATTATATCAACTTCTACTTCCCCAATTTCAGACAGGTGCATTCCGCTGCAGTTTTGTAGCTTGCGCATGACGCACTTCGAAACGTCTTTATAAACCTACCATAGCGTTTCAAATGCCGATCAACCAACGTATGAAATCAACATCCACAGTAACGTTGTCATTAACGTTTTGACTTGTGAAGAAAACATGAACCTTATTCATATCTTGGAAATCTTGCGGCAAATACCTACATTTGTACAATGCGAATGCAAAAGCAGCGGCAATCATCAATTTTGCACTTTTCCACCTACGCGCTATCGTTCGATTTGACCATGGAATCGGAACGATTCCACTTCATCCCTTTTAAATTGAATGGAAACAAAACGATGAAAAAAACAATGCATCTCTCTGGTGTCTGGTCTGGTCTTAGGCCAACAAGAAGGTAAAAAGAAGATGAAGCTAGTCGCATTTGAGCTTGGCAGCGCTAGTCCTCGCAAAGACAGCCATATTGTGAAGAAAAAATTATTCTTTTTTTAAATTATTTTTTTCCACATTCAAATGTGATCAATGCAAATGTTTCAAATATGCAATTTTGTGTGCCCATGTTTTTGAATAACACAACAAGTGCTTTTTTACTCGATTGTGTGAATTTTCAAAATCCGATTCGAGCAAGAATTTTCAGTGAAAAAAAAAACGATTACACAAAATCAAACATGGCGACTGCATTTTGCTGCCGGCCCATTCCGTTTTGGACACTTTAGTTAGTAGGTAGGAAAAACAGATTGAAGTGTGGTGAATACTAAAACAGACAAACAAATACTACGGAAATGAAATCGGAGCGTGTTAGAAAAGAAACAGAAACATGCAAATTTAACGTCATCCCAAAGCAATTAAAAATGGTTGATGAATGTTTTTTTCCTTAATCGCTTTGGTTTTGCGTTTTTGATTTAGAAAACATGAATGAGTTTCATTTGTTTATCGAGCAAAAGATATCGCTTTGTCTATTTCATACACATTTAGATGGATGGTCAACTGTCAGTTGACTGATTGGAAAAATGAACGTTTCATTCAAGGAAAGTTGAGTGTTTGTGACAGTTGGAGAAGAAAAGTGCGTTACTTTTACTTGTGCGCGCTTTTCTTCCTGACACAGGCACAAGTCTAATTTATCCATTTCTTTTTTTTTGTGGTTAAATGAGGTTCATATTTCGTTCGATTGGCATCGATGTGTGGGGGATTTGGATGTGTTAGCCTTTGAACAAAGAAACACGAACAAGAAAAGGGTCGACCGTTTGAATGCGTTTTATATTTCGCAAAAGAAAGTAATCAACCTGTGTTCATGAATGTATCTGCCATATAAGTAAGAAGGAAATTTATAGGCAGGATATGAACATCAGAGGAGTCGGCTTAGGACATGTTTTGAACGAGGTTGTTTGTTTGCAACGAAAGATGTGGAAATCAAATACTTAAAATTCAATCATGCCTACATTAATCCACCATCCGCTATTCCCACTATCGCTGTAAAGTGCTATTTATCGAGCCCAAGTCTACAGGAATAATGCAATTTTCATTTTAAGGCTCTACTGGCTGTTGCTTTCTAGAATCGTGCCGTGCGATGTACTGTTACTGTTGGTATCCAGTACATATTTCTATTAAAATGCTAAGGACTTTTCAGACGATTTTTGCTTAAGAACCAAGCATTGAATCTGAGCAAGATTGAGTATAAGACGCTTCGTGCCGTTGGTTCTACTTTTCCAAAGTGTTTTAAAAACAAGTGCCAAAAATTCCGAACAGCATTAAAGTCTGTAGATTGATCAAGCCAAAACTAAAAGTCAAGCCACTAAAAAAACATGGTGTTTGATTAAGAGCAGCTCCCATTCCGTAAATTGGTTATAAGAATATTGGCCTATATTTTTTTTCTCGAGCAAATTTGGCGCACCAAACAAAATATCTCGAAATCTTGGAAGCTGGAGAGTTGAGAGTGGAATTCGATTTTGGACGACCGGTATAAAATCGGCCGACATTTTACCGGTATCGGTTGCTACCACACTCATCGAATTTTTACCGGTCTAAACAATCAATATATGAGGGAGGATTTTCTGAAATATAGCATACTCATGAGTCGAATTTGCTCTTTCCTATGAGAATGTCAATCTCTGACATTTCGACGGGTTAAGGTTTAACTTTCATAATTATCTATTATTTTCTAAGAGATCTTCATATGATCTCCAAAGATAGGAACTTCCATGCTTCGAACACATAGCGGTGCATCATTAATGGATGAAAAAATAAAAGAGGTCCTAAACTACTACCCTGTGGAACGTCAGATTTTGCTGTGAAAGTTTGCCGCAAATATGTTTCTGAACTTTACTTGCCATGTTATTCACTGCATATGATGTTTTGCAGGGGAAGGATAAACCGTCGCTTACTGTTTGTTCAAATAGTTTATGTTTACAAATAACCTTTAACAATAAGCGATTTACCCCCTTTTTTGAAGACAGGCGTGATATACACATTCTTCCAGACGCATGAAAATTAACTTAATTTCAAAGTAGTTAAAATTCTGTACAAAAAATGTCAGCAGCATAATGGTCCCAAAGCATACTTCGTAAATTAGAGGATCGCTGCTAATATGCGAAGACAACTCAAAACACTTCTAACGTCATTGTAACGTCAAATCTACAAACAGCAAATAAGCTAATAGAAGACTGAATCCGCTTCTCAGACTCGAATAAACATGGTTGCCTTGCTTAACAAAAGTGCCAGCAACATCCAAGGTGGTATTCACAGAGGCGCTAGTAAAGTTAAGAGGCTATGAGTTCAAGATCTCGATAAGGGGGAAAGAAAGTCCTTAGTGTGGGGAAGTGAAGAGAAGAAGGAGATGCGTCAAAAGCAATAATCTTATTTCCAACGTAGTCAATTTCACACACTGAATAAAGCGAGAGCGGTTGAATGGTGGGCCAAAAATCGGTGTAGGTGCAAGCTTGTATTTAAACACGTACGCTACTACTTCCCGATACTACCGACGATACAGTGGCAGTGACCGGCTGCTTACCGGCACCGATAACCGGTCGGTGTGTGTACCAGGTCCCGTTCTCAGATGTGGTTCACTATTGGAATTTGGACGACTGGTATATATATAAAATTAACCGTCCAAAATCGGTCTGTATGCAAGTAGCCTAGGGTAGGACTGATTCAGTCACAAACATTTATTTGCTAGTGAAATAAATATGTAATATACTTATTTATCCTTGCTAAGTATAGATCTAAACAAAATCAGAACCAAATTCCAACTCTCATTTTTTTAAATTTTGTTTGTTGATAAGGCCAGAGAACGAAAAGGTAATATGTATTTGGAACAATTTTTTAATTGTTAGGTATTAGGTTAGGTTAAGTCCAGTTTAGGCCAAATGTTTTTCGTCGCCTGACAGGTGGTTATGTTATTCCACCGGATGTTGGTTCTCATTTTACTATCTTGCTGTAGCAAAAGTTTATATGTAGCAATTGGTATATCAACATTTGCCATTTGTGGTTTAATCGGTAATGTTGTACCACATTTGGCGAGTTCATCGGCTTAGTAGTTTCCTGGAATGTCTCTATGGCCCGGCACCCAGTGAAGGTGAATGTTAAACTGTTGTGCCATCTCCATTAGAGACGATCAGGGATTTTATACCTGCCTGACTATCTGAGAAAATCCGGATATCAGATGTTGATACCACATTTTCTCTGAGCCAGGACAGGACCTCCTTAATCGCCAAAAGTTCTGCCTGAAACACGCTACAATGATTTGGAAGGCTGAATGAGAGACTTAGTCTTAGCCGTTCGGATAACACACCTACACCAACCCCATCACTAGTTTTCGATCCATCTGTATAGAAGTGGATTGCCTCGTCTTCCAGGAACGTTTTATTTTCCCAAAAGGATCTGGAAGGTATAGAAATTTGGAAGTTTCTATCGAACTGTAGTTGGGGAATGGTGTAGTCAGTGTGCTTTGGAATTGATTCTAGATAATTAAGAATAACAGAATGGCCAATGTTATTGTTAGTCCACTGTGAAGAGGCATTCAGGCGAATAGCAGAACTAGTAGCCATTTGTTTGCTGATTATATCCAGAGGTGTCAGATAGAGAAGGGGGTCTAGTGCCGCAGATGGGGTCGTACGAAGTGATTCGCTTATACTTCATGCTGAGCGTTGGACTTTACTAAGATTATCGCACTGTCACACCATAAAGAAGAATCGGTCTGATTACCGATGTGTATAGTCAGTGAGTGATTCTGGGTTGTTAGGTATAAGGTAGGTTCTAATTTAATAAAAAAAAAAAAAAAAAAATGGAATCGATTACAATCCTTGAATTAATTCATACTCATTTGACGCAACAAAAGTTGACAAAATCAAACTTTGGGTAGGCCATTATAAGTTGTTATAAGTAAGACTGGTCAGGTATATTTTGATTCCATAGGGAGCAACATCTCAGAAAATAATGTTTAGATACTATTAATTGAATCCAAACAAACAAATATGTAGGTATAAAGGTGTGTCTTTTTCAACAAATCTGGCCATAACGTGTCAATTTCTCAAAAAAAAAAAGAAGAAGTACCTGTCAATTGTGGTTTGAATATCAGCTTCCAATGCTGTTTGACGGCATAAACCAACATAACATCTCTTTATGATCTATGTTCGAGATGCATTAAGCCGCTCAAAAGAAAGCGAATTAACAGGACAACTTTTTTCAATAAATTCGTCACCAAATTGGTTTTGAAATAAATTTATGGGTGTTTTTTGTTTTAGAAATAAGTTACGCAGAGAAGGATAATGTTAACAATTTGAAATCTTTATTGAGAATGAAAATTTAGTTTTAGAAAATTTGAAATCATAAAAAACATTGATTGCTCAAAATTAAATTGAAATTAAAATACAGAAGTGAATAAAGTTTAAGTGAATTAAATCTACTTTACAACAGTTTTGGAATCAAATGTCGTCGATGCTTAGCCGAATAAATTCTGAAAACCAAAAATTTGCCATTATGCCGCCAGCATATTAACTATGACAAACAGTCAATTTTAATGGATGCAACAGCATCTTGAGCTTGACGATTGACTTTGTTACTTTGCTGCAAATATGGCAATTTCGCTTATTGGTGAAGTAATTTAATTAGAATTATTTGCTTACCAAACCAATTTTGTTGGCGCTTGTGGTAATACGAAGTGGTTCGAACTTCGCAAACAATTTTTTTTTTGTTTTTATCAATTTCCACAATTTTTTAACCATTGCTCTACCGTTGGACGATTCCTTATAAATTGCCAAACCGTATTTTCAGTTGGCAAACTATGAAAACTACTTGTATTAGATTCGTTAAGAAAAAATGTCGAATTCATGATTGAGTTGGTAAATACTAGAAATATGTACGCTTTTAAATTTTTTTCACTTCAAATTAGTTTGCAGCCGACTTTCCGTGAGTTCTTCAATCATTATCATTATCTTCCAGAGCTAAATATCTGGGCGTAATACTAGACACCAAATTAACATGGAAGCTCAACATTGAAGAACGGGTGAGAAAGGCGTGTGTTGCCTTCTACGCCTGCAACAAAACCTTCGGCAAAAAGTGGGGCCTCCAGTCAAAAATGATAAAATGGACATACACAGCGGTTGTAAGACCGACACTTGTTTATGGATCCATTGTTTGGTGGCCCGCTCTCAGCAAAGCTTACATAGTAAACAACCTTACAAAGGTGCAGAGAAATGCTTGCGTAGGGATATCAGGGGCAATCAGGGCCTGTCCAACGGATGCACTTAACGTCATCCTTGACCTTCTTCCGATTGACCTCTTCATTGAGACTCAAACAAATAGGCTGCTAGAAAACCAGATCCTACGGGCACTGCATCCAAACAAGCCTGATCAGTCATCCTATCTACACCCACCGGTTACTGTATCCCTACCCTAAACACCTCAAAGAAGTTTAGAGTTTTGCTCCAACAACTATCTTCACGGAGGGTTCGAAGATGGAATGCGGTGTTGGTACAAGTGTCTTCTGTGAATCTCTTAAGATTTCAATATCCTAATCTGGATACCTGTACCGGGCCATAGGGGCTAT
The DNA here is from genome assembly GCA_943590905.1 of Sphaerophoria taeniata. Taxonomy (NCBI): domain Eukaryota; kingdom Metazoa; phylum Arthropoda; class Insecta; order Diptera; family Syrphidae; genus Sphaerophoria; species Sphaerophoria taeniata. The sequence goes on from OX016540.1 coordinate 57,388,844, forward strand.
GAGGGAATTGAGAAGGCAGATGAGCTCGCTAGGCAAGGATCAGCCCTTCACAAGTCATTGGCAGTGAGAGTATATGCTCCTCTTAGAGTTGTGAAGGGCTATATCCCAATCAATTACACATCAGAAGCTAATAGCCCAGGAGCCCCCACACAAGAAATTCCCGTCATCGCGCCCACTAAAATTTTTAATGAGGAATTAAAGTTAAAGCCAAGACGAATAAGATTCGCTTGGTCGGCGTGAATTGAGTTAGCCGGAAAGGTCGCGCATACCTGTTGCAATGTGGTGAAATGTCTCCATTATGACGGATTCTATTTTTGTTTCTTTCATTGCATGCGTCCTAGTGTTAGATGTAGAAATACCTTGGTTTGTTTGCTTTCAAGCTGCCGAAAGTATTGCAATACACTTTCACTGCCATTGTCCGGCCTCGGCTAGCAAAAGAGCACTCCACTTACTCAATGACACAAAGTGGCTTTAGCGCCCCCCCCCCTTATTTCCCCTAAAATACCGTGGTGTAGGAGAATAATACTACATTATGTATAGGATTGTACGTGCGAAACATACATCCTTCCTAACCCATTCTTAAATCTTTTTAGAATCTCATGAGGTATGGTATCAAAACGGCGCAATCAGCGTCAGCGCTAATTGTGTCCTACACGGAAGTGGGACAGTGAGTTCTAAATGAAAATCATGCAACATCGTAGAAGTAGAAGAAATCGATCCTTTTCAGATCACATACCTCGATGTCGATTGTGTTTGAGCAGTTCTTAAAAGCTTCAAAAACGGGGAGCACAAAAAGATCGAAATTAAGTAGAGATGAACAATTGGTAGGAAGCTCTACTTCATTTGTAGGTACATAAGTTCTTTTTTTGAAGAAGTGTCAACCGAAACCAAAATAATAGTTTGAGGTTAATTCGAGTCTTCCTTATTGCCAGGGACAAGCGACAAGTTAGATAAAATTCCTCTTTAAAAGGAGTAAGGAAAAAGTGTTACGTAGTTCACCGAAAATTTGGTCTGCTGTCGATTTTTTTTTTCTACTCTGACTTTCAGATGTCAAACAATGTCCGCCGAAAACTTCAAATTTTTAAAATAAAATTTTTAGCCAACAATAAAATCAGTTTTTTTGTAAACTAAGAAATAAGCGTAGGTATACTCCAAAATTACCTTTTGCCAGTGCACCCCCAACTTGTATGTACCTGAAGGCTTGCAATCTATTTGTTGATCATTGAAGTGTTTTCAGTTGGTATAATAGCGACAAACAATTTTACTTATACAGAATGCGAGCGAACTAAACCTCACCACACTCATAAACACCCAGCAAATCCCAGATGTAAGATAAGGCAGAAAGGCAACACGTTTTACTTTTGCTCCAAATGGTTCAGCGATCAATGCTGATGTTATTTTTGAAAAGCGATTTAGAAGAATGTTTCCCACAGAACAGAGGCTGACTTTTTCCAAGTCATTAAAAATCTAAATCAGAGTCAACTATTATCAATTTTTGTTGCATTTAATTTTTGTTGTTTAAGAAAAGGCAACAAAATGGCGCGTTGACAAAAAAAAAACAATTAAACCAAAATCGATTTTATCGGCCACATCACTTTTCTTTCGGTATTTTATTTTTTAAGCCGCGTGGTACCTTGTTTCATTTTAAAGATGATAACTACTTTCTGCTTGAATATGAAAAAAGAAAACAACGAAGAACGAAAATAATTAAAAACGACTTGTTCCTCTCTGCGGCGCTGGCCTATTGTGTGAGCACATCTACGTATGGTTGTTTTGTTCCAAGAAAAAATGTATTTACAACTTTGCTTTATAATCGCAAACTTTATCCGATTCCCAGTCGAAATTCGAATCGAAGGGCAAGACATTAGGCTTCATTGTTGTTACACGTGAAACATGAAAATTTCTTAATTTCCCAAACGAAGAAAGAAAAAGCACCTAATCGAAACCCAAATAATAGCTTCGATAGGATTTTTAAAAAAATGTTTCATCACACTCTTAATCGCCAAGATGCTTGCTTGGTCCGTTATTGGACTTGAATTTTCATGAGCAGAGTAGTTTTGTTCACCCTACACTGGTGGAAGTAGGCGGTCGGTAGGTATAGATCTACGTCATGGCCTCAAACTAAATATTTTCCAATATCCTTAGATCTATCATAAATACACAATTTTAAAGCTAGCTACTTACTTGATTAGCACGTCGCGCTCTTCGTTCGAGTTCTATCCTCTTTTCCATGATTATTTGTTAGAATTTACAGGCTTCTGCAGCTCGAACAAAAACTGATAAAAATTAAACGCTTCTTTCGAGTATTGGTTGCGTAGAGTGAAAAAGAAAGATGAAATTTCCGACCGCAATGTGCGATGACACAAAATTAAAATAAAATAAAAAAAGAAGAAAAAAACAAATTAGAAAAATAACTTCCACACAAACGAGGAAATTGTCAATGAATTATTATTTTTTTGGATTTTAATTAAATTTTCCGTGTCGGTTTTTTTTTTTAGCTGGAGGAGCAGCAATTATGAAAGCCGCGAATTTTTTCTTTGATTTGATTCTTCTTGTTCACACATTCGATTATAATATGGTGTACGGAACGGACGGAACTTACCTGTGGTAAAATAGAACTTCGGTATTTTTGTTTGTTTGGTCAAAACTAATCTATAAGTAGATTTTTCACAAAACTACGATTAAAATTGACTGAATGAGCTTGTTAGCGGAATATTTCTTTATATGTAATTATGGCGCAAGAACAGCGAAATATGGTCGAACTTGAATTACAGGCACGCACTATACAAATTGGTGTTTCATTTCTAGTTGGTTTCTGAAGTTGATTGATGTTTCGTATTTCGTTTTACTTCTGACAGAAGGAGAAAGACAACGCTAAGCACATAGCTGTGCTCTTTTGTTTCATCATGGTGAATTTCTTTAATTTCTAGATGGGCTTACGTATTTGAGTTGAGTCTTCAATTTTAGTATTGCCACCTTACCTTATTTTATAAATGGGAACATAGATGATGAAAAAACATAATCAGCCATAGGCAGTGTGATTTGCGTTAAAATGTGTATTTAAAGATGACGTTTGGTTAAAAATTGACCCTAGTCTGATAAATAAAATGCATTGATCTTTTGAAAGATTAAGGCAGTATGTGATTGCATTGAAATGTGTATTAAAACTTGATGTTTGCTTAAAATTTGACTTTTGGTTAAAAATGGGATCAGATTCAGATATTTGCAGTGTCAATAGCGTTAAAAAGGATTGTTTTAACCAACATATCTGAGTAGAACTAAGAAATTAACCTCATGATTTAAGGAATTTTCCTCAACAAAGAAAGTTTTTTACTTTTTCGGCTAAAATAATTTCTCGCAAACCCATACTTTGCAACAATAAAGTTTTAAACAAACCACTTAAAGTAACAAATAAACTCTATTTTATTTTTTTTTTTTTTATTTTGCAGTGATAATTTTATATTTTGAAACAATAGTCGTGTTTTTTTACTATTCAGTAGCCAGCACAGCAAAATTTCCCTTGGCAAACAACAACAATTTGGATTGCAGTCGATAAAAAGGCCAGTAAAAAAATGACAGTTGTGCCGGCGATAGAGCTTTCAATTATTGAAATGAAGGTAGCGCTGATAGCGTTAAGAAGTATTATTTTGCCACGCGAATCTAATGATCTGCATAAAGCGGAAAACACAAAGCTGCTTTGCTGTTAGCGTTGACTCCGTTACGCTTTTATACTTCGGCTTGAACTTTGACTGACATCCGTCATTTTACTAATTTTATTTTATGTTCGTCAAACATATTTTCTCCAAAATTTTTGTTTTTTTGTTTTTTTGAAAACAAAAGCGTTAGCTGAAGCGAAAAGGAAGTAAAAATCAAATAAAATTTTCAGACAGAAAAACAAGAAAACATGTCGGTGAGCAAATACATATGAAAAAGTAGAAAACATTTCTACTTTTGCTACAGCTTTTGAGACGTTACGTTTATGTTACGGGGTTCTCACAGTATGTCAAATTGAAGGTTGAGCAACAAAGCTGCTTTGTGATAGGTAGTTAGCAATTCCTATGCTTGAACTTTATACGTCACTCAACGCTAACAGCAAAGCAGCTTTGTGTTTTCCGCTTAATGGACACGCTTAGGTTGAAATATTTGCTATTTTGCTTTATCCGAGACGCAACCCTCAGGTCCATTTTTGACTTTTTATGTACCTATTGCCATACAAATTGAATTTGACAGATAAAGTGAGTTGGAGCGTTTTATTCGCACTTGATCACTTTGCTGGCTACTAAGTAGTGAAAAAAACGCGGCTATTGTATTTCTATTTAGCTAGTACCCGCGACCTGGCAATCGATTGTAGTGCCATCTTGAGTTATAGCACAGTGCAATTTTTTTTTACATATCAAGTTTGTTACTGGGATTTTTTTTTAACTTCCCAGAGGAAGTTATTGTAATGGGGCCGATTTTGTGAATCTCCAATTTTTGCATATCTCCATGTTTCGAGGTCACTAGAATCCGAATCAACCGTTTTTATGATGATGTCTGTGTGTGTGTATGTGTGTTTGTATGTGCGTATGTGCGTTACGTTTTTTCGGCTCGATTATCTCGCGAACCACTCATCGTATTGTCATGAATTTGGTCTCATTCGACGTGGTATTGTGTTGTTAAGAGCTGATTAGGTTTTGAGCGAAATCCGCTTTGCGGTTTTTTAATGGCAATTAAAAATCTAGGACAACCCTAATACAAGGAAAATTATGATAATTTCTGCAATAATTTCAACAATAGTGCAAAAAATCTTATAGTTAGTGTGAAAAAAAAACAAAATTCAGGAGTATCATAGACTATATTTGATTACTAGCTGACCCACCAAACGCTGTTTTGCCATATAAATATTAATCTTCGGAAATACTAATCCGATTAGAAAAATGTTTTCACTAATAGAAAACTACAATATTCAGGAGTAATAAAGGCGCCACTGTTATTCAAATGAACTTATGGAATTTAACTTTGAAAACAACGTGCGTGTACAACTACAACGGAACGCATCGCTCTGGGAAGTTAGTCGTGTGGACAACATGAGTCGCACTCATATTTTTATTTTGGTTTTGATGTAGTACAAAAAGTCGAAAAACCCATTCTTGATTATACTAGGTGTCTTTATATACTACAATGGTATATATATTTGATAGGTATGTACTATCAAGAAGTGTCGCCATCTAGTTAGAGGCAAAGAAAGACATTTTTTATATAAGTTCGCCATTTTGTCTCAATACCAACTCTTTGTAAAAAAAATGGCTTTCTCTGCCTCTAACTAGATGGTGACACTTGTTGATAGGACCTATCAAATATATATACGAAGGACAGTTGTGCCGGCGATAGAACTTTCAATTATTGAAATGAAGACAGCGCTGATGGCGTTAAGAAGAATTGTTTTGCTACGCAAATCTAATGATCTGACCTTGGTTTGACAGTTTTTTGACAGTTTTTTACATAAGTTTGTAATGTGTGTTCTCTGCTTGCTTGCTTGAAAACCATTCTTGATAGTACTTGGTAAATCCATACACAAAGATCTGACCTTTTCTGAGTTATGAACTCACTTAGGTTGAAGTATTTGCTAATTTTGTTTTATCCGAGGCGCATCCCTCAGGTCCATTCAGAGACAAAAAGAGATCGGAAACTGACTTACGTTTTACCCTCCGGATACCGCAAATTTTATTTTACTGTTACTTCGTGTCTGTGAATAAATGAGAAAAAACAGCACCAAAAATGTGGTGGTAGGACCATATTTACTGTGATAGTATTGGTAAAAACACGCATACTATCGCAGTAACTATGGCCCATAGCTTGTGAAGGCCTTGTCATTATGAAAGCTCGGTTTCCCATCTCCCTTTTAAACTCATCTGTGGGTCCATTTTCCGACGTTTTATGTAACTGTTGCCATACAAATTGAATTTGACAGATAAAGGGAGTTGGAGAGCTGAACAGAATGCAGTCACCAGTCGGCCTGCGACGAAAATGACAGAACAAAATCGTCAGATAGACTTTATCAGATGAATAACGCTCGTATCTATTCGACCGATGAATACTCAGATAAGTTTATTTGCCAGTTTGTTATTTGTAAAGTTTTTGGATTAATGAAAAATGGGCTATTAATGCTGCTTATAACTTATATTAAAAGATGGATGAACAAGAAAAATATATTTTATGTTTGGTGCATGCAATGAATTTGCACCCCAGTGCGATCACTGAATACACATCGAACATAGTGGAAATGAACCGGGGCGAAAAAAAGTGGTTTTCCATTTTTTTGGAAAACCTGGTGGTGTGTCACACCATCCAACCTTTGTAAATACATGTTGCACAACTGAAGCCATTTCGTCGACGTTAAATTCATTGCGTTTTGAAATTTTGTTTGAAAATGTTGTCAATTTGCAATAATGTTTTTTGGAGGGAATTTTTTGAAATTTACAAAAGCCATCCGGAATTGTGGAAAGTAAATTGAAGCTAAAATTTTACTCGCCATAGTATGTCCACACTCATCAAGAAAAATCACAAACTGATGTTGTACAACATCGTTTTTCGTGTAAACGCAATGCTGTCATGCCGTTGTCCAACCATGTTGTTACACCCTGTGTGACCAGGTAAACCCCCAAAAGAACCGCTATTTTTCAAAGGCTCTCTCCTATAGGGTTAGGAAGGATGATCGAATTTTTGAATAAATTTATTAAAACCCGTTGAAAAATAGCGATTCTTTTGGGAACACATAATGTTCATATGCATGCAGTGCAATTTAAATACAAATTATCTCACGCTAATGAGAAAAAATCGTCAAAGTTTCCCTAAGGTGATGGAGCTTTGGGAAAATTGTTTATTTTATGCTCTCAGCTTTTCTTTAACGGCTGAACAGTAAATAGTGCTGAATGTTTATTTTTAAAATTTTCTCAATCGCAACTGCATGTTGGGATAGTTTTAAATTGAGAATTTCTTCTCTATGTTTCTTCTTATTTCGTACGAATACGATTCAAATGCTAACATTTTGCCTGTTTACTGAGAGACAAATTAATATTTTTTTTGGGAATCGTGCCAGTCTGCCAGTAGTAAAAGAAAATTTCGATTGTTTTGGTCAATTTTTGCCACAATTTTTCGGGATATTTATTCACTTATAAACCTACATATTTTTCAAATATCATTTCGAAAGCATTTCACCTATTTCTTAGTTCAACGTTATGGAAAACATTTGAAAATGTCGGAAAAAATTCAAAAAGGATGTTGGAAAATTGATCAGAATGAAGAAGGTTGTTTTATTGATTTATGTATCTAAAAGAATATATACAAAAAAGTTGCGGTTTGTTCGTAGATTTTTTGAAATGCCTTAGAAGCTCAAGCTTTATGTAATATCTTTGTTTGTTTTTGTCATTGTGAAATTCGCGAGCCGGTTTGTTCTACGATAAAATAATAAAAAATGAAGTGAAATAATAGAAGAAGAAGTAGCATGTAGTAGGTACTTCCTTCCTGTAAAATAAAATATGAACATAAATAGGTTTACATCCAGTTATGAGCAAGTATTAAAAAATGTAAGGTTAACGTATTCGGTTAATTTTAAAAGAATTCCGAAAATACACGGGGAAAATTAAAAGTGAGAAAAAACATTTCTTATAAATGCGCGTTTTGAAATTAATGAACATGAACATAAAAAACGTTCTCCTTCTGTTTTGAAGGTGGTGATAAAAAATGTGCACGACTTCATTTATTATCTTAAAACCTTCTTAGTAAACAAAAAATTTGAAAATCAAAGAGGCGTACTTTGAGATACTCTATTGTTAGTTCTGTGAGCTCGTCTGTTTTATTTTTACGAAGTTTGTGTTTTATATCAATATGTTGATGTTGATGGCTGGTGGGTGGCTCGTCATCCTCAAGGACATACACCTCATCTGCTGGCATTGGCAAACCCTCAGCCTCTGCTGGCGGTACATTGACGACTCCTAGAGGTGACACGATTCCCGAATCATAAGTTCTGAATTTAACAAAACATTTTTGTGGCTTAGCTTTCACATTTAAGAGCTTGGACTCGTTGTTGGGCAGCAAAGTGTATCCGGATCCAGAGTCTACTTCAAATTTTACATTTTTGTTCGCGATTGAAATATCAATTTCGTATTTCTTTGTGGCCATGTCTTTGGCAAACAAATCAATAATTTCTACTTTGTTGAGGTCGTTTTGACCATAAGTTGACATATTGACTGGAAATCTTGGAAATCTGTCACATTTGAAATGTTTCTGGAAATTGACTGGTTTGACGATGACGAAGCATTCTTGTTTTTTACTAGATTCGAAATGCAAACTTTTGAAGCATGTCCTTGTTTCTGACACGACGAGCATTTAAGTTTGTGTGAAGCAATTTTGCACTCTGAGGATGTATGATTGTTTTTACCGCACTTGATGCACAGATCGCTGATGCCGATGTCTCGGAAATCCACACGGTAACAGGACTTTCTGCAGTGGGATGCACTTCGGCCTCTTGAAAATGAGCGACCTCTGGCTGACTTCTTTGATCTTGAAATTTTATTAATAGACGTATGCGATGCACTGATTGAGTTGGAGGGGCATTGAACTACTTCATGTGCATTTAGCTTGGCGGTTTCTGATGCAATGGCTTTTTGTACGATGGCATTGAACTCTTAATCGTCCTGTAGATAACATTTGTTTTCTAATGCTGTTGTCTTTGAGGCCTCTAATAAATTGGGCTCTTAAGAACAAATTTGCTACAGATTTACCACAAGAACAATTTAGTTTGCCGTCAACCACAAGCTTTTGTGGAGCAGCACTGGGCTCTTAAGAACAAATTTGCTACAGATTTACCACAAGAACAATTTAGTTTGCCGTCAACCACAAGCTTTTGTGGAGCAGCACTGTATTCTGCGCAATTCTCATTTGAATGTTGTACCCTCATGAGAAGTCGATGTTGACCCACCAGTTGGTTTTCTGGAGGAGCAATGTGAACTTGCAACGCCTTCACAATATCGCCGTAAGTCGACTCATCGATGGTTTTTGGTGCAATTAAGCATTTGCATTTGTCGTACAGGTTAGGACCAATCGAGTTGAGGAACGTCCTCTTCCGAATTGCCTCGTCGTCGGTTATGCTTTTTAATGCACAATAGTTATCGAATCTCTCGATGTAGTGTTGAAAATTTTCTTGCTCGGCATTGAAAACTTAAAAATTTGCAGTGATGATGGTAGTTGTAGTGGCGGGGGCAGCAGCAGGTTGGGGTAGCAGTTCTCTCATTGCCTGGAGGAATTGACTAAATTGAGCGGTGCGCGTCCATAGAAGGTATTCCTGTTCAGCCTCGTCGCCAAAATGCTGTGTATGAACTAATTGAAAACAGAGACTTCAAAGAAACAAATAGTTTATTTAAGAAAGTTAATATATATGTGAATTTAAACAATTGGTTTCCGATCATAAATTTATCGCATTAAAAGCGTGTTGACTCGCTGGCAGATGATTCTAGAATGAATAATCAAAAGAAGATGACAGATGATGATATTAAAATGGCCGGTCGGTGGAATAGGTCTCATAGCCGTAGCTAGGATTTTGTTTCAGGGGGGGGGGTTAAGATAAAAAATGATAACATCAAATTTTCAAATTTTTAATAAAAAACGAAACATTTTTATCAAATTTATCACATTTTTTCAATTCGCCGAAGCCAATTCATTTGTTCACGAAACAATGTTTGATGGAAAGTTTAAAAATAATTCTTGAGTGTATTTATTACCCTTTATTAATGGTTATGTCTCTGTCACCAATCAGTCTTAGGGCTCTTTTTTGTATACCGTCCAAGAGGCTTAAGTATGTAACTGGAGCACTAGCCCAAAGATGGGAATTGTATTCAAGCTTTGGACGCATATAAGTCTAAAAGATAACGGCCAGATCAGACGGGGAGAAAAATTTCTTGCATTGTCTTCAGAAACCCAAACATTTTGCGGAATTTTTGGCGACATCGCATAATATGTGATCGTTCCACAAAAGGTGGTCAGTGATGCATATACCGAGAATCTCGAGATGTTCGGTCGCATTGATACAAGTGCAACTCATGGACAGTGGCAAGGAAGGTATATCTCGCTTTAACGATACAAGGCAGCATTGAGTTTTCGAAGCATTAAACTCTACGCGATTTTTATTCCCCATTGTACAATGCTGTTTAGGTCAGAGTTTAATGAGCTTATCATATTTTGCCGTTGCAGTTCCACATCCGAAAATGAAGGATGTGAGTCTGGAAATTAATAAGAAAAGCTAAGGGTACTATCGTCATCGAAACAATTGATTGGATTAGAAGTTACAGACAAGAGAATTGGCCGGACAAATGCTGGGGCCGAATCGTGTAAGGTGATATGTGACTATCATATTTGTGACTATCAAAAGTGATAGTTTTGTTTTTTTCGTCTGTGTAATGTGATAGTTCTACTATCACATTTTATTTTTATTCACTTGGCATTACTTGTAAGAAATTGGTTACAAAATTTCAAAATTTATTTATATTGACAAATTTTTGACACTGTAAGTTATTTTTATTTGAACTTGTCACTTTAGTTTTGTTTTTAAAAAGTATTATGTTATGAAACCAACAGAAGAACAGAAGACGCCTTGCTGGTCACACAAGACGACATGAATGCAAAATAAATCATAATACCCAACTGATAGAAAAATATCTTTCTCCAAAGAAAACCAAATATAAGAATTCCGAAATGTGTCTTGTGTCTCAAAAATGTTATCATCGAATTTATCGATTAGAGTGTAAATAAAATTCAGACGTTTCTAACTAAGTTCAAGAGTTTAGCTGGCTTTTTATTGATTTAAATTTGTTTTCTTTGTGAAATTTATAATAAAACTAGCTTATCCCGCGGTTTTACAAGCGTATGCCGTGAAAAAAGGTAGTTGTTATTTTCTGACCCCTCAACTGCCACTACCTCCTACTACAACCGTTCTGGAGTTATTGAGTGACAAACATCCATCCATCCAAACTTTCACAGCTGCACGCAGCGCTGCGTGCCGATTCACTGCACATGTTATGACCATAACTGTTGCTGTCGAACGAAGATTTTGGAGTTTTATGTTGATTTTTAATAATTTTTTCTTTTGTGTTTTCAAATAAAGGGGGGAATTAAAACCGAAATGTATTTTTTTGATTTTGGGGACCTACAATTTAACGGCGATTCCGAACGGCAAAGTTGAGGAGCACTTTTTCATGACAAATTGATACTCTTGGAAGTTTTTTCAGTTCTTCGCAAGAGGCAGTACCCATCAAAGATGAAATAAAAACTTTATGAGAACGAGTAGGGTTGAAACCACAACGTTCTGCACATGACCATTACACCACGGGCACTACACTAACTTGGTTTTTGGAAGATCAGAAATGTTTAGTTTTCGTCTTAAGTTTATTCACAAGAGCCGAACCATTCTGTTCTATTCGCGTTAAAGTAATTATACCGGCGCAAATACGTTCATTTTGAATAGACTCTTAAAAATAAAAAAAATAAATCAAAAGTATCAAAATGATACTTAAAAACCTGTCACACAAAAAAATCAAAAAAATGTGATATCACTTTGCGATTATCACTTTACACAGAAGAATTTTAATCAATATGACTATCATCTATCACATATCACCTTACACGATTCGGGCCCTGTTTTTCAACTGCTCGGAACGATAGATGGAAAAGCTTACGCAAGGGTTTTGTCAGCGTGGAAGAACACTTCTTTAGATTAATAGCAGGGATACCATCCGGACCAGCAGATTAATGTATGTTGAGAACTTCTAGGGCTCTCGCCACAGCACCAGTGCGGAAAAAGATTTTTCGCATGGAATCATAGACGCGCTCAAGAACTGGATTTATCTCTCTCTACTAGCAGCTTTCGCGAGAGAGCTAACAACTGAAGTTATTTATTGTCAACGAGCGTAGGACCGAAGAAGAAGAAAAATTCTTCATATTTTTTACAAAAGACCAAAAATTCTTACTGCCTTTGTGACATTGCAGTATTTTTTGCCATAATTTTTGGTCATGTAACGACTTATGTAAAAGAAATATGGTTATCTCTGCTTGTAGGTAACTAAATGGCGAGAGTAGTAAATGATAACTTGATTATACCAACACAAAAAAGCTTCAATGGAAAATTTATTAATTCAGTGTTAGCAAGACAAAAAAAGAAATCATTAAGTTATTAATCAATAGTTATTTGATTTTGCTTTACAAAATTATTTCGGGGAGGGTTAAACCCCGTAACCCTCCCCCTAAATACGGCTATGATAGGTCTGTTCAGGTTTATGCCAAGAACTATCTTGATCACAACAGCCTCCATTTCGCCTAGTCTTTCTACAACCTAAAATAAGATTTTGTTAATGAAACATGCTGTATTTTCATTTCCATTTTTAAAGTCTTACCTCGTCTCCTATAATCGATAAGATTAATTTGTCGTTTTCGTCTACGGTGTCTTTTATCAATGGTCCACCAACACCAGTCTTAATAATCCGGTTTGCTTTGTTCTTTGAATTGAAGACATTTTTCGCCGCCCGCTTCTGCCACTAGCTTCTCCAAAGCTAAAGGCCAATACAGAAATTCTCTCCCATCCCTGGGATATTTTCTCCCTTGTCAGGTCCTAGTCCATAGAAAATTTCTTATTGCACCGGAATTTGGTGAACTTTCGCAGACTATAAAAAAAAGGGGACACTTGATCCCGCTTCATACATTTTTAATTATCTCAAAAAATAATATAAATTTTGTCTACAAATTAAATGGTATATAAATCATTTAATTTTTGAAAAATTAAATACGTATACATTTTAATGTTTTTCTGAAATAATCCAAAGTAACCAAGTGTCCCTTATTGAGGGAGACTTGATCCGGGTACAGGGTAGACTTGGTTACGGGGGATCAACTCTCCCCTGTTGCACAGATGGCTTAGTCTAAATTAAATTTCCGTATCGGTTGCCTGAATTGCATTTGTGTTGGATTTGATGATTAGAGAATTGATTTTCGTAACGATTTTATACCGTCCAACTTCAGAAATGTTATCTATAGCTGGCCATTTAAACGTGTGGTTATTAATTTTTTTTACCAAAACGCACTACGAATATTCTGAAACATTGAAAGTTGTTGATTCCGGGGATGGTGGATGATGTTGAAACAAACGCTTTCATATTGCGTTTTGTCTTAATAATTTTACTTTGTTTTTTTTTATTGTCTTAATAAAATTTCCCTTTCAGTTTTATCTTTTTCGGGTATGAATATTATTTGTTGAACCCCTTTTATGCCCTTTAGCAGTTGACATGGTTGAATTTCTTGAGGAGTTTTAAGACACGCTTTAGATGTTGAAGGCTGAGGTGCTGATGATGGCGGTTGTGATGCCCCCAATGAATTATCTATGTCGTTTTGAAATATTAATTGCTGGAAAGGTGAAGCCAAAACTATGTCTGTTTCCTGAGGATTTGAATCGAAATTAACTTGAGCTGGCGAGTAGTTTTGAACCTGTGGAGTAACAGCTTTATCTTCTAAGGTTTGTCTGCCTTTGTCTTCAGCCGTTACTTCTGGTTCAGGTCGATCAGACACACACGATGAAAGGTAATCATCGTCCGTAAAAATGTTGCAGTTAAAAGGGAAAATTCCTGTAACTCGAAAGCCATTTTGTATATTTTGCGGAGTGAAAGCTCCGAAATATCATAAATAGAGGCTTACCAGCATTTTGAAGTATCCAGTTGTCACAAGCGGTATTGTAGTATGCTTTAAGTGGTCCAAACACGGTTCTGTCAAGTGAGAAGATGAATTCCATTTCCCTTTGCAAAATTTAACGATTCAATGCAATATTTAATTCAAATAAATCGGCAATGACTTACCAAAATTAATTTATTAATTTATGACATTCACTCACAAAACACAAATTCAATATGCGTAAAAAAACAAATTTTGATGTGAAAACATAAAACACAACGCCTACTACAGACTCCTTGTTCGCAACAAGAAAAGTCACTTTTAAAGTTTAAAATCAGAAGAAACTTTATTACTTATTGTTATTTTGAAGTTTAAAAAAAGAACTGAGGCAATAGATATAATGCATAGGGATCAAGTCTCCCATTGATATCACGCTGTGTTCTTCCCATTATATCAATATCATCGGCGTACGCGAGAAGTTGAACAGATTTTTGGAAGATAGTGCCTCTGGTATTAACGGTGGAGTTTTGCACTATCTTCTCAAGACTTACTTACTTATCCGGCTCACAATCCATGAAGGGTCTCAGCCTGAGATACTGCAGTCTTCCATCGTGAACGATCCCTCGCATGCACTCTCCAGTCACCGAGACCAAGCGCTCTGGCATCCGCAGTCACTTGGTCCTTGTACCGTAGGTTCGGTCTTCCTTGTCGTCTTGAACCTGGGGGCTGGGATGAGAAGACTTTCTTGGCTGGAGCGTTGTCGTCCATTCGCTCGATGTGGCCGAGCCAATGTAGTCGTCTTTTCTTGGCCTTCTGGACTACATCCACATCTTGGTACAGCTCATACAGTTCTCGGTTGTATCTTCTTCTCCATTCGCCATCGTCGCATACGGGACCAAAAATCCGTCGAAGAATTTTTCTTTCGAAAGTGCCCAGTATCAATTCCCCTTTTTTACTTATCGTCCAGCACTCGGCACCGTAGAGTAGGACTGGTAAATTCAAAGTTTTGTATAGCAGACACTTTGTCTTTCGAGTGAGGAGTTTTGAACCCAGTTGTTTGGCCAAACCGAAGCAGCAGCGGTTCGCTAGGGTAATTCTTCTTCGGATCTCCACTAAGGTGTCGTTCGTGGGATTGATGTTTGTTCCAAGGTAGGTGAACTCCTTAACAACCTCGAAATTGCTGCTTCCAACGGTGACGTTTTGTCCTAGGCGGTGGACAGATGTTGCTTTGTTTGTTGATAACATGTACTTTGTTTTGTCCTCATTCACTTCAAGACCAACTAGTTTCGCCTGTTCTTCAATCGCTGTGAAGGCCTCAAGGCTCAAGCACAGCTCTCTTGCATCGACCGATGATGTCTATGTCGTCCGCATAGCCTAGGAGCCCTGCCTTGCGCACTATCTGCTCCAGGACTATGTTGAAGAAGTCACATGACAACGCATCTCCTTGTCTAAACCCTGCGCAAGTTTGGAATAACTCGGATGAGCTGTTACCCATTTGCACACTGCACTGCGTATTGTTTAGCGTCATGCGGCACAGCTGGATCAGTTTGTTCGGGATCCCGAATTCAGACATCGCCATCATAAGCTCTTGGCGGTGGATGCTATCATAAGCAGCTTTAAAGTCGATGAAAAGATGGTGGGTTTCGACTTGAAATTCGTTGGTCTTTTCCAGGATCTGCCTCAGTGTGAATATTTGGTCTATCGTTGTTCTGCCTGGCCTAAAGCCACACTGGTACGTGCCGATTATTGTGTTGCAGAAAGGTTTAAGACGCTCACACAGTACGTTGGATAGGATTTTGTATGCAACATTAAGCAGGGATATGCCACGGTAGTTTTTGCATAACATCGGATCGCCTTTTTTGTAGATGGGCCATATGGAGCTTATCGACCAGTCAGTGGGCATGCATTCTTCCTCCCACACTTTGGTGATGACCTGGTGCATGCGGTTCATCAAAACACCTCCTCCATGTTTAAAGAGTTCCGCGGGTATGCCATCCGACCCGGCGGACTTGTTATTTTTTAGCTTTTGGATGGCTCTTTCTACCTCTTCTCTGCTTGGGGACTCTGGGACTGGGTCTTCATTGACTGGTCTTGCTTCTCTTTCGTCATTATCTTGCTCGACATTTTGCGCATTCAGCAGCTGTTGAGAGTGCTGCTTGAAAACATCTACAATTCCCTGTGCCTCGGTGACTAGGTTTCCTTCACTGTTTCGAAGAGCTTGTGTCCCGGTTCTGAAACCAGAAGCTAATTGCTTCGGCCTTTTAAAGAAACGTTGAAGTGTTGTTCTTGGCCCGAGACTCCTCTAGATCTTTGAGCTGAGAAACTGCGGATGCTCTTTTCTTCCTTCGCAGGGTCTTTTTGTCATTTCTCCTTTTTGTTCGGTACTCTTCTCATGCTGTTCTTGTTTTCCGTTGCATTATTTGCAAACGTGCATTTTCCGTCTCTCTTTTCAATATCGCGCACTCATCATCATACCACGGGTTCTTTTTCTGGGGTGGCTGGTAACCTATGGTGGTCTCGGCTACATTTTTTATTATTTCGCGATATTGGTTCCACAATGTGTTGACGTCTGTGGTATTTGGGAGGACGGCCGGCGGAGAGTCGCTCGTTCAGGCGCTCACTGTAGTCTCTGGCATTCTCCAATGTGCTAAGGCAACCGATGTTGAACTTCTTTCTTTGGGCCGCACGTGTTTTTTTGTCGTTTGATATTCGAGCTCTAAACTTAGCCACTACCAGAAAGTGGTCAGAGTCGACATTTGCTCCTCGGAAAGTGCGCACGTTCAGGATGTTGGATGAGTGCCTTGCGCCGATTAGCACATGGTCGATTTGGTTGGTGGTTCGACCATCCGGAGATCGCCAGGTTGCTGTGTAGATCTTCCGTCTTGGAAACCTAGTGCTACTTATCACCGTATTACGTTATCTGTTGTTTCTTCGTGGAGGCTGTGCTTTCCAACTAATCCGCCAAAGATGTCTTCTTTCCCGATTTTTGCATTGAAGTCTCTGAGTACGATTTTGACGTCGTACTCTGGACAGACTCCGTAGGCTCTATCCAGGAGGTCGTAGAAATCCTCCTTGCTAGACTCCTCAGCATCATCGGTAGGGAAGTGTGCACATATTATACTGATGTTTTGTAATGTGGCCTTGATGCGGATCACAGCCAGGCGATCACTTATTGGCTTGAAATCCATGACTTTCGATCTAAGCCGATTTCCCACGACGAATCCGCATCCAAATATATGCAATATTTGATTGTCCCTGATCCTATCCATCTTATTTCCTGGATATCTGCCTTATACTGTGAGAGAACAGATTCAAGTTTCTGAGTTGCACCTGGAGTGTAGAGGGTTCTTACATTCCAGGTACAAACTATCAATGCGTAGTCCGTTGTCGTTCCGGGTCTGGTTCCCATAAGAGGGGGTTCATTATCCGAGGCTGGTATCTCTCTCATAACTTTCAAGTTTTTCACTGTGGAGGGGTTGTTAGCCCCTCGCACTAACCTCCAAATTTGTTGGGCAGTTGATAAGGTGCTTTTTTTCCCGATTTGCACCCGCGCTTACAAGTTTCGCAAGCTATATCTAGAGATATAACCAGTATCCGGTGGTTACCACGAGGAGGTAAAGTAAGCACTTGGTGTGTAGTAAAAGTTACAGCATAAGCCCCCAGATCCTACAACACCCAACCAACTTCTCAAGAACGATGTTAAAGAAATCGCACTACAGCGCATCGCCTTGTCTGAATACTTTTTTGACGTCGAAAGATTTCGTAAGCACGTTGCCAACCTTGATGGAGCAGCGTGAGTTCTTCATCGTCATTTTGCACAAGCGAACGAGCTTGGCAGGGATGACAAAACTCGACATAGCTTTATACAGTTCGTCTCTGTAGATGCTGTCATACGCGGTCTTAAAATCGATGAAGACGTGGTGGATTTCGATTTGGAGTTCATAGGTTTTTTTCTTGGATCTACCACAAAGTGAAAATTTGGTCGATGGTTGACTTTCCAGGTCTGAAGCCACATTGATAAGGACCAATCGGACGCTCACATATTACGGCAGAGAGGATCTTGTAGGCGATGTTAAGTAGACTGATTCCTCTGTAGTTGGCGCAGTTTAGAGGATCTCCTTTTTTCAGGGTCGGGCCGTACCTATATAGTTTTTGAATTCACATTGCACATCTTTTGAAAATTACTTTGATTTTTTGCTGTCAAAAATATACTAATGCTATCAGTTGCATATGCAAACAAATCACTAAAATAATGAAAAATTCTACAATGTCTAATATTTATTCAGCTTGCTATATTGATGTTGAAGACGACGATGAATTTGATCCAAATAAGGAATACTCACAGTGGAGCATTTTGCCAGACCTCCTTTTGGAAGAAATCTTCTCATATTTATCCGTGAAAGAACGCTACTATGCCAGCTTGGTAAAGAAAAATATTAAGCAAAAAACTAAAGTTTTTAATGATAGTTTTTTTCTCTATTAAAGGTGTGTAGACATTGGTATAGCATTTTTCATTTGCCTAAGGTTTGGTCAAATTTCGTAGTGGATGACCAAACTCTAACCCGATCAAAATACAACTATTATTCCGGTTGGCAATATGTTCTTGATCACATTAGAACGCAAAATTGCATGCAAAAGGCTGGTCGCTATATTGGAGGGTTGGTTTTTCGCCCGGTTCATAGCTTCAATAATATTTTCCAATTTATGACAATATTAACCTGGAGCATTGAGAAGGTTTTTGTTTTTCATTTTACTGTCAACAGTCATTTACTTTTTTATTTTATAAGAACACTGAACTTCGGGAACTTAAGGGCTGTGGCGATAGAATACGAAGTTTAGCATATGAGTTTCCCTGCAACATGTCACAAACCGATGATCCGGAAGGTATAAAGCTGTTTGGAACTGGAGGTAACGGACCACATTATTTGAGTTCATTTTGTTCAAAAGTGCTAAATATAACTTTAAAGGACAACTACTCAAGTGTTTGAAACATTTAATGACAAAACTAACAAAACTGCGAATCCTCAAATTAATTGACTTCGTCTTGGAGCGGTATGAGGCAAACCATCTTCTAGACGAAGTATTGGACACTTGTTTTTCACACATGCGAGTTTTAAACCTTGTTAACGTCACAACAACACACTGCCCTATCATGCATGTTGGACTGTTTGCAAATCTCAGGGTAAGATGAACAAAGTAAAGTGTTTAAGTCATATTGAATTGCTTTTGAATAGGTATTAATAATTTCTCCTCAAAATATCGATGATGACGTAATACTTTTGCTGGCAGATTCAAAGCTTCAACATCTTCATATATATCAAAATAAATACACTCCCACATCGGAATCAATTACAGCTTGCGGGGTTAAGGCCTGGCGAGCTCTTAAGCGGGATAATCCGGCATTGAAAGTTCATATTCGAGTTGAGTCAGCATCGGATGGAGAAATTGTCTTCCAACCTGAAGCTCCTGTTTACAGTTTGATGTATAGCTCGCCAAAAACTAAGGTAATTTTCCAAATCGTAAGGAAAACTTTGTTACCTACTCAAAACATATATTCATTTAGATTAAGCCCGATTTGCTGATGCGAATAGTAGATCATTACAAGGAAACATTAACCATTTATGGACATGAACTGCTACCAAGGTTTGTGAGCCCAAAGTCGTTCGATAATCGAGTTGATAGCTTGATGTTGCTGCTTTGTCGTCAGTCATGGAATCTGACAACATTGGTAATTGATTTAAACTTAGTCTTGCATTCAAGAAACTATAAGATGAGAATTGCTTCTAGGTCATAAGGGAAAAAATGTCAACTTCGACGGTTTTACTGATTGCAAAGACAGCCAAAAATCTACAAAACTTGTTTGTTCGAAGGTTTGCAGTTATTATACGATGTGATTGGCCAAGGAACCCAGATTGGTCGGATGATTTCTATTATTGGCTTCGACAAACTTCGAAATCTTACGAAGCTGTCGAACGGGAAGTTTCAATAATTTTAGGAAAGAGATGGCAATTTTTGAGTGACGTGGAATTTAAGAAAATAAATATTGAGCCAAGAAGAATGTTATGACAAAAAGCTTAAAATAAGATTTTAAGATTAATTTCTCAAAATATACATAGTTGTTAACGTTTTTATTTTAAACTAGCTGACCCGACAGATGTTGTCTTGTCTTAATCATGAATACTGAATTCGAACTGGCATAGTTAATAAAAACAAAATTTTCCAAAAAAAGTGTTTGTATTATTTTAATGATATGTTTTTTTTTTTTTTATAATTAACGCGCACTCAAGGGATTTTTTTCATTACCCTTTATATGCCAAGAGCACAGTGCGAGCATTAGGGAAAGGATAGAGGATGTAAAAGGAGGTGTCGGTGAACATTGGTTTTGAATTCTTCAATATTACAATGACTGGGGAAGACAGAGTGTGGAAGAGAGTTCCACATTCGCGTAGTACGGCTAAAGAACGATTCTCTGTACTTGACAGTACGTCCGAAGTTGGGCTCAAGGGTGAACTGGTGGGCATTCCTGGAGGCGCGGGTATTACGGTTGAATGTCTTAAGGGGAGGAATGCAACTGGCTATTTCACTAGAGCAAAAACCGTTGAAGTATCGGTAAAACAGGGTGAGACATGAGACATTACGCCGATGTTCTAGAGATGTAAATGACTCAACGATGGTATTGTCATCAATCATTTTGAATGCTCTTTTTTGGATACTGTCTAGAAGATTTAAGTACGTCACTGGAGCACCAGCCCAGACGTGAGAATTGTACTCAAGCTTAGGACGTATGTAGGTTTTGTAGATGGTAGCCAGATCAGAAGGGGAAAAAAATTTCTTGCATCGCCTTAAGAAACCTAAACATTTTGCGGCATTTTTGGCGACATCGCATATGTGCTCGTTCCACAAGAGGTGGTCAGTGATGCACATACCGAGAATCTCGAGATGTTCGGTCTCATTGATGCAAGTGCCACTCATGGTGGCAAGGGGGGTATATCTCGCTTCGACGATACAAGGCAGCATTGAGTTTTCGAAGCATTAAACTCTACGCGATTTTGTATTCCCCATTGTACAATGCTGTTTAAGTCAGAGTTTAATGAGCTTATCATATTTTGCCGTTGCAGTTCCACATCCGAAGAGGAAGGATGTGAGTCTGGAAACGAATATGAAAAGCTAAGGGTACTATCGTCAGCGAAACAATTTATTGGATTAGACGTAACAGACAAGAGATCATTAATGAAAATGAGGAAGAGGGTCGGAGACAAAACGGAGCCCTGGGGCACACCAGCATTTATGTTCTGGGTTTCAGACTTGAATCCGTCCAGTACAACTTGTATTGAACGGTTCGAAAGAAAATTTCTAATCCAACGAAGGAGGGATTCATCGATACCGAAAGCACGCATTTTTGATAAAAGAGCAAGATGCCAGACGTTATCAAATGCCTTTGAAATATCAAGTGCAACAATCTTACTTTCTCCAAAACGATGTAAAGATTTGTTCCACTGTTCGGTGAGATAAACCAACAGATCACCAGTGGACCTGTTGCTGCGAAAGCCGTACTGCCGGTCATTAAGAAGCTTTCGGTCTTCGAGATATTTCTTGAGCTGATAGTTTATCAGCGTTTCCATGACCTTAGAAAGAAGGGACGTAAGTACAATCGGACGATAATTGGAGGGAGACTATTAAAGACTATGGATAACATAAACAGCCTTATATATAAACCGAACATAGACCCATTGTAGTGCTTTGTGCTTGTGTTCTTTCTATTATTTCACTACATATGTATGTATTGAATACGCTGTAGGCTGTACGTCGTCGGTCGGTTGGGGTTGTATAAAGCCATAAATATCTAAGGCACTAAAAATGCACATGTGTCAAAAATCACACGTCAGATAAAACAAAAATTATTAAGAGAAAATTCAATTGGTCAAACGATTTGGATCTGATCCGCCAAAATTCCAGATGAGCCAATCGATCTGCAATTATTTAACGTCGTTAGTAGAAATATGATTCATAGACCTTGCTGTCAATTTTTTTCAAATAAATGGAGTACCAATCCACACGGGGAGGAATCTGACCAAATATTTTCTTTAGAAGCCCATATAATAGTGTAGTTTCGGAAATTCCCCACCTTCTTCTTCTTCAACTCTCGATAGCTTTTATCCCCCATTAACTATCTGTTTTTCATACAAAAACATCATCACCCTTATTATAACATCGAATCCGTCCCATTTGCCGCAGTTAACAATTCACATCCTCTTAACCTTGGTAAAATAAAGACATGTACGTAGAAATCTGTCTCTGACCATTCCAATTACGTAGATGCATATAAAAGCTTCTCTTAGTCAAACAAAATTCTATATAACCAACCTATTTTTTTTTATATTTCATTAACATCAAAAGAAAATTTGACGGACTTCCTTCGGGCTTCAATTTAATTAATTAATTAAATAAAATTAATAAACTCACTCCAGGCCCCGATGGTATTCCATCAATTCTTATTCTAAAAAAATGTGTCCATGTCGTATCCAAACCACTCACTGAACTTTCCATTCATTTCCCTCTCGCAGTGTGTTTTTCCCGACTTTTGAAAAGAATCTTTTATTTTTCCTATTTCCAAAAAAGGTTCCAAGAATCTTATCGAGAACTATAGACCATTTTGTTGCCGGTCCGGTTCTAGATGACTCAAACGTCATGTCATCGGAGAATAACCCCAGCCATCCGTCTAGTACCAACGCACACAAGCGACACGCGGCTAAGCTCGTCGAAATCGGGAGGAATCTTGGCACTAGACGGACAGGAACCGGCACACAAAAACATAAATCGTAATAAGAACGAAAAAAGGAAAGGACAACACAAAACGAAACAAGGACATACAAAATGATAAATCCTTATGTTTGAATAACAAACAAACAAAACAATCTTTATTCAGTGAAAATATTTTAGGAAATGAAAAATGTACAAACAAAAATTTGATTCATAGGAATATGAACATAATTAATTTATTATATGTAATGTATGGCGGAAAATGTAATCGTACTAATTTCAATGAACGCCAAACAAATTGAAACGATATGCTAAGAGAATTGACTACTGCCTGTAAGCCCTATGGACTCAACATAAACCAAACAAAAACAAAAGCAATGACCAATCACAGATTATGTAGAATATTACATTTACCTTGGACAATTAAAATCATTCAAAGACCAAGAAAACAAGGAGATAAACAGACGAATCACAAACAGTTGGAAACAATTCTGGAATATGCATCAAATAAAATATGAGTGCGACCCATGTTGTCCACACGACTAACTTCACAGAGCGAAATTTCCAGCCGATGCGTTCCGTTGTAGTTTTACACGCACGTTGTTTTCAAAGTTAAATTCCATAAGTTCATTTGAATAACAGTGGCGCCTATATTACTCCTGAATATTGTAGTTTTCTATTAGTGAAAGCATTTTTCTAATCGGATTATACTTCGTCCAAAACAAATCTGCAGTACAGGGAAGATAGTACATTCATCTCTCACTCTTTCTGTAGAGGAATTCCATTACGTTGTGTGAAAGAAAAAATTGGCAAGGGCTACCGTAGGTTATATACTAAAACTGTAAAAAGCTCTCCGAAAAATCGAAAGAGTTGCCTTCTATATTTTATTAGCATCGTCTTTAACAAAGATTTTCATTCAGAAAAAATATTTAATACGAACATGAAATAAATTTGAATTTCTGGCAATGATTACCTAAGAAAAAGCTACTATTCTTGAAAGCTCCCTTACAGAATCGAAATAAAAGTAAGCATTATTATTTCCTGGCAGCGCTGATTTATATGTTTGTTTTGTCAAACAGAAAGAGCTTTGCAAAAAAAGAGCACAAAATCAGTATGGCGTTAGCCGTGCGAATTGCAGGTCATAGGGGGATGTACGCTTGCTTTTCAAAATATGTAAATCAAAACAAATTGTATGAGGAAACAGTGTTGCAGTATATTTTTTTAAGGGGATTTTAGATTTTTTTCCTGGACAGGCACCCTTTGGAGTAAAAAAGCTCTCCCATAAGGCCTGTACTGCAGATTTGTTTTGGACGAAGTATAGTATTTCCGAAGATTAATATTTATATGGCAAAATAGCGTTCGGTGTGTCAGCTAGTAATCAAATATAGTCTATGATACTCCTGGATTTTGTTTTTTTTTCACTCTTACTATAAGATTTTTTGCACTTTTGTTGCAATTATTGCAGAAATTATCATAATTTTCATTATATTTCGGTTGTGTTAGATTTTTAATTGCCATTAAAAACCTAATCAGCTCTTAACAACACAATACCGCGTCGAATGAGACTAATTTTATGACAATACGATAAGTGGTTCGCGAGATAATTCAGCTGAAAAAACGTAACGCACTTCATCACATACGCACATACATACGCACATAGGCAAAGAACCGTCGATCGGCGGCTCCTTTACCACCGAGACGTCCTCGCACAGGACGGAGCAGAGCTCCTTCGGTTCAGTAGGGCTGTGTCCGAACGGGACCGAATCGATAGGGTGAAGCAGGAGCACCAGTTCTGGTGGCTTCAGTCAGCACTTGACAATGAGTAGTCGGGGTGGGGTTTGAGCCTTGGCCGGCTTACATACTTGTTTTAGTCTAAGGGTTTTGGGTTTAGGTTGACATGGACAACTAAT
Source organism: Sphaerophoria taeniata (assembly GCA_943590905.1). Classification (NCBI taxonomy): domain Eukaryota; kingdom Metazoa; phylum Arthropoda; class Insecta; order Diptera; family Syrphidae; genus Sphaerophoria; species Sphaerophoria taeniata. The sequence goes on from OX016540.1 coordinate 57,413,200, forward strand.
ACAAAAAAAAAGTAATACAAAAAAAAAATACACAAGAAAAGAAAAATAAAATAAAAAACTTGAAATGAAAAAAAAAGAAAAGATAGAGATTTGCTGCTGTGGTTGTTCTAGTTTGTAAGTAGTTGTTAGGTAGAATAGGTAGTTTTAGTTAATTTTAAGTTTTATTTTTAAGGACCTAATTTTAAGTAGCATGTAAGAAAACATACAAATAATATTGTGTTAGTTTTTTTTTAATTTTCTAGCAAAAAAAATAAAAATAAAATTTAAATAAAATAGTTCATAGGCCGAAAGGCATTAATCTTAAGACGATCATGAATTCCTTAGAGCGCCCGGTTGGGGCCAGTAAGTTGAATATAAGATTTTAGATAATACGCTAGTTTGAATTCCTTTGTCTAGTAATAAGTAGTTATAAGTGAATATGAATAAAAAAATGAATTTTAGAAAAAAAAAACGCACATACGCACATACGAACACACATACACACACACAGACATCATCATTAAAACGGTTGATTCGGATTCTAGTGAGCTCGAAACATGGAGATATGCTTAAATTGGAGATTCACAAAATCGGCCCCATACCCCATTACAATAACTTCCTCTGGGAAGTTAATAATGGACTCAAATTTATGTAACAACACAAGAAAATATGTAATGGACTCAGGAATACTAACCGTTATGACTTATGGACTACAAGATCTTGGATTAACCTCAAAATTAACAGAAAAACTAAGGATATGCCAAACTAAAATGGAAAGAAAAATTTTAAAAATAAGACAAATTCAAAAAATACGAAACCAGCATATAAGACAACAAACAAAAATCATTGATGTAGTTGAAAGAACAGATTAGGAAAACAAATACACACGAACACCTGGCTCAAGGCCCTAATTTCGTGGTGGATTGAATTCCAATCCACTCCATTTTTATATGCATGAATTACATGCATATTTATGGTGTATGTTGACTTGTAGAATATGAAAAAAAGGCAAGATTAATCTTCTGCATCTGTCCTATTGCCGTAGACTTTACCTTCCGTCATTTCCATTTTTCTCAAGTACCAGTTTGCTTTTCCCATTAAAAAAAGCCATACTGGTAGATGTGTTTTTATCTATGTAACTGAGCTTAAGGAACACCATCACTCAGTTACCGAGAACGTATTTCTCGTTAACCACAGCCACTCTGAAACTCCCACAAGGGGGCCGACCGCAACTGGTAGTTGAGATTCAATTAGAATCCGGGCACAACTACCCCAGAGCACCAGTTTTTTCAGAAGACATGGTAGTCTCTTTTGTTATTTTGTACTCTGTGAATGTATGACATTATCATCATACATTCTATCGGATGTGTGAAATTATGACACATCCGTACAAACCAAAAGGATAGTTTTCCAGCTTCGTGACTTAATGGCTCACAGGAACACTGGTGTCCATTGTCATGCAGTCTTTTTACCAGAAAAGAGTTGGGTGACCAAACTGGAAGACTGCATGACATATTGCCATGCACCACGCACTTTTCTTAAGAACACTCATTAGTGCCTTATTCTATCACAATGATAATCAAGTACAGTCTCATTAATCACGGTATCAAAAGAAAGTGATTATGATACATGTACAATAAAACGTAGGTTCATTCGCCCTGACCGAAGTCAAGTTGACGCTCTGCACCACTTGGAGGTTGAACCTTCCGCACATGAGCGGCAAGAAATCTGTACTTGGAATTGCAAGCAATCCTTTGCAAAACCCTCACCCACTCTTCGCAGAGCAGTTGAAAGAACAAGAGGACTTAAATGGAGCTGGGCAAGACACATCTCAAGACTTCAAGAATATAGTTTCACTAAAATAATTACAAAATGGACTCCAGCTGACAAAAGACAACCTGGAAGACCTAAGAAAAGATAGGCTGTTGATTTGGTGGACTACAGACAAAATTGGTATATGTAATGAAGCTAAGGACAGAGAATTATGGGCAACATTGGGGGAGGCTTATGACAGAAATATATCTCCATGAAAAGAGCAATCAAAGATTTATATTTAAATTTATTAAATTTTCGATATAATTAATTAAATTTTCAATATAATTAATAAGTTAATACCAGACTTTGTTTGTAATTTAAATTTATTAAGGAAAAAAACCATTGTTAAGACGAAAATTGTATATATAAATTTTTAAAAATACAAATGGCAAATAAAAGCTTATAATAATAATAATAATAATAATAATAATAATAATAATGTATGTAATATATTTAGTACTGAATGTAAAGTTACATCTTCAACAATTACCTCCACTTTTGCCGCGCTGATGTTTTTGCGGCGGCACGGTGGCGCTAGCCCACCTTACCATGGAGTCCCGATGCCGTCGCGTCATTTCCGGGGACTCCTCGAACGCCATTACAGTGGCTGTCTCCGGTTCTTTCTGTCTTCTAAGACATCATCCGCCGCTCATCATCCCCTGTAAATAGAAAAAACTAGCATGCCATTTTGTGGCCCTTAGCTAAATTCATAAAAAGTACCCGCTGAAGTGTATTAAACTTTATTATTAAAAACCGAAGAAAACTACACAACAAAAAAAAGGAATGAATAAAGAATAAAGTGAATAAATAAATAAATGAAAAAAACAAAAATTAATAAATAAATAAATTAACTAATATATGACTCGGTCTACTTTGAGAGTACGTAAATTTTCTCATCTGCTCAACACGGCTTTCTGAAAGGTTGGTCAACAACTAGGAACCTAATTGAATTCGTCTTCCAAACATTAAAGGCTTTTGAGAAAGGATTTGAAGTCGAAACGATCTACACCGATTTTGCCAAATCCTTTGATAAAATTTCACATATTATATTACCATCTTTTACTCGCTGGAGAACCGCATCTACAGAGTTCTCTTTCCGTGCTCCCTTTCAAAATTTACACAACTATACAACACAACACAACTGAAGAATTTAAAATATATAAAGCCAAACAAATAGAAGATTACAATTACAACCTATTAAATGACAAATTGATACTAAAAAAAACAAATCCACTATTTGACATTAAAAAAAACTTAATGAGAAAATAAGACAACCATAAAAAAAAAACAACAGCAAAAACAGTTTTCAAGCAAAACAAGAACTAAACAGCAACTCAACGCAATCTATCTTTGGCCAAACAACACAAAATCATGTCAAGTTAATTTTATGAAATTATAAAAAAAATATATATGTATATACACTACGGTGGTCCTTAAGATAAAATTAATGAAGAAATCCGCTCAATCGTCTCCAAACAAATAAAAAAATCCTCTAATTTTTTCAGATTTTTATCTATACCCCTTACTGGCCCTGTATCGAAGTGAAATTCTAATACTAGGGACTTTTCGGCTGATTTTTTGATTATTCCCGTATACCTCCATTTCGGCTGTACCGATTTTGTTAAAATTTTGCAAAATTATACTTAACATTATCCGTAGTGATATTGCATTCCAAGATATTATTTAAAATATATTCTTCAATAACAAAAAAATCGGAAAAGAGATCCATTTTTGTAGTATCTTTTGGGGTTATAACACTCTTTTCTAGATTTCTCAACCAATTTTTTGGAAATTTCGTCATCACGTTTATATGCAATGTCTTAATAATGTTGCATACCAAAAAAATTCATAAGTGTTTTAATTTCTCTGATTTTTTTTACAAAGAAATTAAAACACTTATGAAATTTTTTGGTATGCAACATTATTAAGCCATTGCATATAAAGGTGTGAAGAAATTTTAGATGACCACGGTTAACTTGTTGCTTAATATCGGTTGTTTTGGTGGCAACTAATGCAAAATCAAGTTTTTCATAGAAAAGAACGACGAAAAATTTAAGGTATTCAAGTAACGCAATGACCAACGGTTATATTTTTTTACGTTGCAAACAGTTTTGGAGCGTAATTTAAAGTTGATCGTAAACATAGGTGTGCTCCAAATAAAATTCAAATTTCTTTTTAAATTCATTTATTAAAGTATTAAAATACAAGTGAAGTTGTTTCAATAATACACTAGTCAAAACAATTAAAAGAACACTTGAAAAAACTCAAAAATGGAGTTGTTTTTTATAAGGCTGTATCTCAGTAGAAAAAAGTTGGATTGAAGTGAAATAAAAAGTTTTTCAAAGGTTATCATTTTTTCTTTTCAAATTATTTTGAGTTAAAAAAGTACCGTCAGTAGTTTTTGCTTGAGCGTAAAAAATTTTCACTCAATTTCAAAATCGAAAAAAAATTAACTTTGAGTGGTCATAAAATAAGCGGAATTTTTTTTCAATCAAATTCGGACGAATTTTCATCAAAATCAAGGAAATTCGTCCGAATTTCACAAAGTCATAATGATAATGAAAAAAATAAAAGAAATTAAAAAAATAAACAAATTCAAAAGAACAGAAAAATAAGACAAAAAAAACTTTCCTTAAAATTGAAAAAAAAGTGTTTTGTAATTTTGATTGATCGAAACAGAGATGTAAAATTTTCACCAAAATCAAGGAAATTTTATGAGCTTTAATAATTAAGATTCAAATTAGTTGTATCACTGAAAAGCACAAAATAACGGTAGTTTTAATGAAAAAGATGAAAAATTCGTATTTCGGAGTGATAGAAAAGATTGAAAAAAACAATATTTTTATTTTTTCAAAATGTTTTTGTGTAGAAAATTTAATGAATTTTTCAAATCTGTCTTTAGTTTTTTTGTAAATCAATATTTAGCAGAGTTATTAGGTGACGTGAAATAACGCCAATTCAATCAATTCATCAATTTCAAATTCGGCCTTATTTCCATTTCAAAAATGAAACTACCCCAATATGGCTTTAATTCTTAGGTCAGTTGGAAATTGCGCCAAAAAAAATTGGAAATAAGGCCAAAATTTTCAAAACAAGTTTTTCCGTTTTTTTTGCAATCTTAAAAAAGAATTCAAGCCGAATAATTCTTTGAAAAAACCACTGAATTCTTTGTACACATTTTTTGTACACCCAAGGACATATTTGAACATTTGAAAATATGAATGACACCTTCAAATCATTTTTTTCCTAAATAAAAAAGAACTTCAAATATTGTTTTTTAAGTGAAAAAAGATTCCTATATAACGAAGAAATGATAATTAAAAAAAGAATTTAAACTAAACAAACGTTCATGTAATCAATATTAATGAAGTAAAAATATAAGAACATTAACATGTTTTTCAACTCTAAACACATTTGATGTTTTATACATTCCTCTGCAAATTTTGCAGAGAATTGCGTTGTTATTTTTACATGAGTTTATCTATTGAAAAAATTATAAATTCCAAAGATAGATTTTAAATTATTTACTTGATATAAAATTTAAATTAAGAGAAAAATAATCGTCATTTGCGCAGCGGAAAATTTTTTTTGCCCCAGAGAGAATCAATTTGGGGTGTGAAAATAAAAAATTCGCGCGAATTTTTTATTTTCACACCCCAAATTGATTCTCTCTGGGGCAAAAAAAAAATTTCGCTCCGCGAATTTTTAGATTCACACCCTAAATTGATTCTCTCTGGGGCAAAACATTTTTTTTCTGCTCGGTACGCCTTGCACGAGTGACAATAATCTTTCTCTCAATTCAAATTTTGTATCAAGTACCTTAATAAATTAAAGTCTATTCTTGCAAATTCAAAATGTTTTCTATATTGACCATATATTCCAAAAAGTAGCAAGTAAATATAGCCACCTGACCCTTACAATGTTAATTATTGCCATTATGTGGTAGATTGACACTTTAGAAAAGTCAAAAATGGTCATATGTTCAAATATGGAGATATGACTGTTTCACATATGACACGGCACCAATTAAACACATAAGTAAACAAGGTTTTTCAATTGGCATACATACATTACATATGAAATTATAGTTCCTACGTAACAAAAGAAAAAGGATGTAGATTTATGAAACAAAACTTTCCAAGCTCCCGATCAGATGTCCAGGGGAAAAAAGCTACCAAGCCATTGCAAAGGGGCCAATTTGGCGAATCAGATAATTCGCGCGAATTCTTCTATAAGCAAAAAAAGTTTAAGTGTTGACAAATATTTTAACAGGAGTTTATAGTTTATATAAATTTAAAAACGAAATAAGACCAAAATGGCCTAGTTTCGTTTTAGCAAATGAAATAAAGCCAAATTTCAAATTTGGTTTTATTTCGTTTTCGAAAACGAAATAAGACCAAATTTTCGAATTTTGGTCTTAATTCGTTGGGCGTTATTTCACGTCACCGAGTTATTAGGGTCCAAAGTCAAAATTGTGTTTTTGCATGTAAACCCATTTTTTGATTAGAAAAAAAATCGTAGCGATTTGAACCAAACAATGAATTATAGCCAGCAAAATTCTCAAATTGAATCTTAGATTGGTTAGATTGAAAAAAAATTTCCGCTCATTTTATGACCACTCAAAGTTTATTTTTTGTTTCGATTTTGAAATTGAGTGAACATTTTTTACGCTCAAGCAAAAACGACTAACGGTACTTTTTAAACTCAAAATAATTTGAAAAGAAAAAATGATAACCTGTGAAAAACTTTTTATTTCATTTCAATCCGACTTTTTTCTACTGAGATACAGCCTTATAAAAATCCACTCCATTTTTGAGTTTTTTCAAGTGTTCCTTTAATTGTTTTGACTAGTGTATTAGGAGCTGAAAAAATAGTTTTTTTTTTTTGATAAGTCACTTAATATGGAACGAAGAATTCACTGCTCGTCAGAAGAAAGAACGTTTGTCCTTGTCAATTATCTACGCCGCGCCGTGTAGGCAAAACGTACAAATTTATCACGATGACCCTTGTATTATCTCAAAATATGGTAAAAATGTTCTGAAGCCGAGAATAGTGCGCAAAAAATAGAGGCAGACCGAAAAAAAACATAATCTTTCACTGACCGCCGCGTATTTGTTATAGCCAAGTCGAATCCCTTCATGAGTCATCAAGGACTATATGTGCAAAAATTGAGAATGCAAGCAATTCACGCAATATCCGGAGAAGGCTTAAGATCTTTAATCTATCAGGTAGTGAGGTAGAGTCGCCATAGTAAAGTCCCTTTGCTTAGATCTAACAACATAAGGGCGCGAAAACAATTTGCTCTTAGATGCGCAAATTAGAATGGACCTGAAGGAGTAAGAAAATGGTGTACGTGTAGTATCGAGCGGCGCACGAGACTAAAATATTTTTTTTTTTTCATTGGACTCCGGCCGTAATGTAAGGCGCCCAAAAAAGAGGACTACCATCCCTGCTCTACTCAAAAAACAATCAAAAACGAAGGTGGCAATATTATGGTGTGAGGATGTTTTTCATGCTTCCACTTTCTGAAAAAACGATGCTCTTTCAGTGGTATTTTCAATATGACAACGATCCAAATCACACGGCGGCTCTCACAATAGATAGAGAAGGAAGTACTTCTTATCCCGTGACCAACTCAAACCCCTGACCTCAATCCCATTGAGAACTTGTGGAATAAACTCAAGCGAAGTTTGGCGGACAACATTTCAGAAATGGAAACCATTTGTGGAAATCAGTACAAAGAGAATGGTATTCCATACCTCAGCAGACCATAACAAAAATTAGTGGAATCATTGCCACGCCGAATGGAAAAAGTTCAGGCTAACAATGGAGGATACTCTGGTTATTATTAGAGCAAGTTAATCAAAAATTGAGATAACGCACACTTAATGTTAATAAAATCAATATTTTTAATACTTTAGGAAAACGCACATATTTTTTTGACCAGGCTAAAAAGCGTCAAACGACAGTTTCGGCCTCTTATTATTAACATTCTTTGTTTATTTAAGATCCCTTTAAAGTCTTTTATTTCCTTTGATATGGAAGTTTTATTAAAACCATGAACAATTATTGTTTTACTTGAGAAGTGTGTAAAAAATGAACTAATAAAAAATTAACTAGTCACACCTATTCCTTTGACCAGCTGTGTATATGTAGACATTAAATTTTTATAATGTAGGTAAATAGAATTATTATTTAAAAAAAAAAAAACTAATTTTAAATTTAAATTTGTTATTTGTATACATAAATTTAAAACACATATCGTAGACGAAATCAAAATTAAAAATATGAGTGTGACCCATGTTGTCCACACGACTAACTTCCCAGAGCGAAATTTCCAGCCGATGCGTTCCGTTGTAGTTGTACACGCACGTTGTTTCCAAAGTTAAATTCCATAAGTTCATTTGAATAACAGTGGCGCCTATATTACTCCTGAATATTGTAGTTTTCTACTAGTGAAAGCATTTTTCTAATCAGATTAGTATTTCCGAAGATCAATATTTATATGGCAAAATAGCGTTCGGTGTGTCCGCTAGTAATCAAATATAGTCTATGATACTCCTGGATTTTGTTTTTTTTTCACACTAACTACAAGATTTTTTGCACTATTGTTGAAATTATTGCAGAAATTATCATAATTTTCATTATATTAGGGTTGTCTAGCGGATTTCGCTCAAAATCAGCTTTTAACAACACAATACCGCGTCGAATGAGACCAATTTCATGACAATACAATGAGTGGTTCGCGAGATAATCGAGCCAAAAAAACGTAACGCACATACGCACACACGAACACACATACACACACAGACATCATCATAAAAACGCTTGATTCGGATTCTAGTGACCTCGAAACATGGAGATATGCAAAAATTGGAGATTCACAAAATCGGCCCCATTACAATAACTTCTTCTGGGGAGTTCAAAATAGTTATACATTATAAATAGTGTGTATGTATGTGAAAAATTAAATTACTGTTATACAAAATTATTTTCCATATCTATTAATTAGAAAGAAAATAAAGCCTTAATTTAATAAAGTATATTGATATGCTCATACAATTTTAAAACATTCATACGCCACAGTGTACCTTCTACATAATATCTCTTTCATACTTCACATATATCAATGTGAGTATGTGGATTATTGATTTGCAGACTAATATGAGAATTGTTTCGGCATAACATGCAATGGATGGCCAGATAATTATGTCGGTGCGTGTATATTGGAGAAGCTGCCGCTCAAACGGTTTGTCGAATTCAGTTTGTTCTCACCTTGAGTGTTTAACTTGTCTCAAACTAATTAATCTTCACAATCTGAAGTGTTAACAATTTCAGTTTTGTAATCAGACCTTTTATCTTCACTTCGAGCAAGCCGGCTTATCTTCACAAACAGAAAGATGCAAGTTTTGTTGACATACGCGTCAAGAAAAGCAGTGGAATAACATCTTGTGCAACCAAAAGGAGCCACTCTCACAAATTTATGAAATTTTCAGTGTAGAAAGCATCACTACTTTACCATCAGCAACTTAATTCCCTTCAACATGTTTCTAAAAGTGCGTATACAATGTTGCTTGTACATAAATGCACAAAAAATCAATTAAGCTCATGTTTTAATGCACCACCCACCGCCTCTACACCACGAATGCAGAAGCTTAAATCCATTTCAATGTCATGAGCTAGTTTATTTAAGTGTTGATGTGAAAGTCAATAGGTACATAAACAAATTCGTGCTTCAAAATGCAAAAGCTTTCAGGAAAATGCCTACAAATTCTATGCACCCGCTGAGTTGGGAAAAAAGCGGCAAAAGCATACTTTCGTTTGTTTACATACAAAAATAAAGAATACCAATAGAAGATAAAAGAAAAAAATTAAAACAAAAAACATTCAACTTTGCTACTTATATTTATTTTCGGTCGAAATGTAAGCAACCACGTCAGCTGTTACAAATTGAGAACAACGACAGACAGCGGCGGCGGCGGCGGACTTCAAGGTCGAAATCACCACTTTTCGGTTTTTCTTCATTCAAAATCATCTGTGAACTTAATTATGTCACTCTTGTTAGGTGCGGACGCGACGCGAGCAATGAAGATCTGAAATACAAAATATAATTAAAAATATCGGATACGCGATTTCGTTGGCGAGCGAAAAATTTCAAATGATACTTGCTACTGTGCGATGGTGATCATATCCGGAGACACAAAAGTAATACGGTTATAAAATTGACGAAAAATCGAGTTCTCAAGTCGATATCCCCGAAAATATTTCAAAAAGATTTTTTAAAAATAAATCTCGGTCCGTATAAAGAATGAGTAAAACTGTTCTCCATTGGAGCTATCGTGACTATCGCAATGTACCCATTGACCTATTCCTCTATGAAAATTTAGAAGAAGTGTATCTCAAGGAGAATTTCATCACACAAATTCCTAAATGGCTTTTGAACTTGACTCATCTCAAATTCATTCATCTTTCGGGAAATGCACTCGAAGAACTGCCCGAAAACATATATTATCTGGAGAATTTGGAATTCCTCGACGTGTCAAACAACAAAATCACAATGCTTCCCCACACCATTGGCGAAATGAAATCTCTTCAGAGGCTGAATGTAAGTGGCAACAAATTGACCGAGATTCCCAAGGGTATGTGGTTCACATAAAGTTTACAAGTTCAAAGTGCAAAACTGAGATATTTTAAAGGTATTGGATGTTTGAAGAAATTGGAAGTCCTTGATATATGTGCCAATCAGTTGACATCGCTGCCAATGGAAATGTCGGAATGTAGTCATTTGAATGAACTTTCGATGAGCGATAATAGTGAATTATTGTATATACCAGAACGGATAGCTAATATGAAGTCATTACAGTTTTTGGCTGCAGAACGTAGGTCATGATCGTTGCGGTTATAGAATGGTGTTAAACGACTTTGTCCAATTTTCAGGTTGTGGACTTTTGTATTTGCCAGCTGCTTTGGCAAAGTTTGTCAATCGTGTTAATATATTTCAGAATCCCGCCATTACACATATTCCAATGATTTATGAAACATTTTTTGCTAGTTTCTATGATTCAATACAAACCGGGATGCCAAGGTATGAGTTTGTTAGTGTGAGTTGTAGCCTACTTTCTCTATAGCTGATGATTTTTGTTTTGTTTTTAATTTTGAAACTCAAAAATAGAAAAATACTTTGTACTGACAATGTGTAATCCACAAGTGGATGCGAAACGCCATCCATACTATCTATTAATATACCCCACTGATTCATGAAAATATAAGAAAAGCCATTTTTCACTATCAGCTGTGTTCTGTTTGTAGCTATACCTAGTTTCTTATGAGCAAATTGTTCGGTTATTTTGTTTTCCTCTCTTTAGGATTGATTTTTATGCTCAGTGCTCAGAGTAAATTTTTGTTTTTAATTTGACAACATTGTAGAAATGTATTTTCGTAATGTTTTCGCTAAAAGTCGTGCCGTAAAATGTTTCTGCTGAAATAAATATCTTCAAAAATCTATCGAGTGCTATACATTTTAAGAAAAAAAAGTTTAAAATGATCAATTATTTTGGAATTTGACATTTTCTGGGCTAAGGAAGATTGTTTCATATTTGGCCGGTTGCCAACGGAGCCTTAATTCACAATGATATTAATTTTAAGAGTAGACATTAAACAATTTTTAACCAAGAAAGGTTTGTTTACTTGGAAAAACTATCCATAATAAATTATGATTTCCCAAAAAAAGTATCCGCAGCTGTGCGATTTTTCAACTTCAAGTTGATACCTACTAATACCAAAACAAAAACAACAACGACAGCGTTTTTAATTTTGTCACTTTTTTGTTTCGCGTGCAGCAAACGGAAAAAGTCTTAACTCTCAGTGAAAAAACGTCTATTAGGTTGGCAAACCAATATGAGCACAAATGATTGGGACCTTTACGATAATTATGTGCTCTTTATGTGTGAAGTTCACGATTTATATTTATATATATTTATAAAGATTTCGTATATTACTACGAATGCAATGAAAATGTACACTCGGTTGTATACGTGTTTTTTTTTTACTTGCGACATATAGAATACATAAATGACCTTAGGGTAGGTTTTGAAAAAGAATAGAAGAATCATTATTTGAAGAATTGGAGCATTATAGACCATACGTTGAAAGGGGATTGCTCATTTTATAAGGGACATCCGGCCCGGAGTGTACACCAATGAATTTGGTATCAAATTAAAGGTTGTTCTAAGCCGGATATAGGTATCTGCAAAAATATTTTGTCGATAACTCGTGGGAGATCCGAGATATTTATATTGAAGTTCGAAAAGTGCAAACATTAAAAATCAGCACTTTTTCGACATAAATGCTTATATCTTTGGATTTAAAAAAGCTAGAAAAATCACAGTGGTATAAAATTAAAGATGTCAAACATATCTTTCAAGTGAAATAACAATTACATTTGTATGATTTATATTAATTGAGATATTTTTAATTGAAGCCTTGAAAAACAGCATTTTTTAGACAAACTTTCGTGCGATAATATCTTTTGAAATTCAATGACGACATTGATTTCTTTTGCCACCGTTAAGTAGCCTAGTTCACAACCTTTATTTTCATATACAATTTATCGGGATTTCCTTAACAATTTCTTCATTTTGACAATTATAGATAAGAAATATGCTGTCGAAATGCATAAAAAATCTTATCACACTAAAATAAATTATAAAAATAATTCGTATAGTAATGGTAGAAAAATTAAAACAAGTAAATAATTTTTTTTGAGAATGGTAGGAAAATTGAAAGAAAAGTAAATAATTCTAATGGTAATGGGCTTGGCAAAACATAGGTAATTCTAATCTGAATCATTTGTAATTAAAAGATTATTTAAGAATTGGGAAGGGAGTCTTAAATTACTTTCATATCTTTTCCAACTTAAAAACCATATTATGGTCATAACGCAGGGTCCAACCGATCTTCGACCTACTAGACAATTGCAGTAACATTGAACAACCGCTTCTCTGTCCTGTTGATCATCATCATAACACACGTGTTATGAGTAAAATTCATTTTTCATTACTTTTTGAAGGATAAAAGCAAAATAAATTGTATCTTTCATTCAAATACTTAATAAAATTAATCTGATATTAAAAACTTAAAACAAGCTTCCCCGACTAGTTACAAAATATCTTTCCTAAAAGATTCAAAACAATTTGAAATATGAACGAAATCTTTTTTAGTTTTGATTATTTAAAATAGGTATCCAGATCCAGAGCGCTTGTAAGTTAAAAAACTTATTTTGAAAGCCCGTTAAGTGTGTGTTATAACTTATAAGGATGCAGGTGGCCATGGTTCAGAGGATAGAGTAGTGGATTGCTAAGCCGAACGCTACGGGTTCAAACCCCAGCTTCAGCAGCATTCTTTTTCTACAAAAATCGCCAGCTTATCTGAGGCCACCTGTGCGATAACATGAGACAATACAAATCTAAGTCTCTACCTCTGAGCCAAGTAAGTTTTTTGTTATGTGTGCTTTCTTTCTATGTGTCTATCTGTCTCTCTCTGTTGTATTAATGTATTGTTCTGTCCCAGCCGATGGTCTCAGTCACCAGTGCTGCTATGTGTCTGTAGTTCGTTACATTTATGTGCGAAGTACTGTGAAATGTAATGTAATGTAACTTATAAGGATATGCAAATTCTTTAAGGCCCCTACAAATTACGATGCTGGGGGCGGTCATGAACTTAACATATATAACCAAAAATAAAAAACAATTTGTGATATACGATTCAAATGGAAAAGAAAACGGATTTACGGTAATGACAGAATAGACTACCTTAATATTTTCATAAGTCTTATATTTCTTGGTTTACAAAAGAAAAATGGACACGTCATTATATCTCTTTTTAGTCAGAACTCCGAGAAATAAAATAAAATTGTTTAACTATTCAGATGACCTAAAAGATAGATATACATTTCTTGCACAGACTAAAATAGAAGAGAATTAAGATTTACACAAAAAAAAAATGTTTTCCGTTGACAAAACAAGGTTTGTCGGATCGACTAGTTATTTTATAAAACATAAACCTACAAATTATACTTTCCGACTTAAACGTATGCTTGAATCCTACCACATTATAATTTAGAATATATTGATAAGGGTAAACCTGCTGGGAGATTGCTGGTTGGGTTCTTGTTAATTATAAGAGCAATAATTTCGGATATACTCCTCTTAATAAGAAAGTGCTTGTTTCAATCGATAAGTTGCACAACTAAACAAAATATGGTATCATTATAATTAAAGCGGGTTAAAGAAACATTTATAGTCTTAAAATAAATTCGTCTCCTATTTAAATTATTTTCTATAACAAAAGCTGCTAGAATATAATTCATGAATAGATAATAGCGTGAGGTGAGTGCTGCAAAGTGGTTAAAACTATCCAGAATGATAGGCTTATGCCACTCGTATGGTACTCTTTTAACATTTTAGAGATGAAGGTTATCAAAATCAACTCAGCTTCTTCTAAGCTTTCAGGAACTATTTAATAGTACTGCTCAGAATGTTTTAAGAATGTTAAGAAGAATAATTAAAAAAGAGAAACTTCATAATGTTTTTGTTTGAGGCATATTTTGAAAGATTTGTTGGTTATAATCAAAAATCTAGGCTACTTAACGGTGGCAAAAGAAATCAATGTCGTCATTGAATTTCAAAAGATATTATCGCACGAAAGTTTGCCTAAAAAAAACTGCTTCAATTAAAAACATCTCAATACATATAAATCATACAAATGTAATTGTTATTTCACTTGAAAGATATGTTTGACACCTTTAGTTTGATACCACTGTGATTTTTCTAGCTTTTTTAAATCCAAAGATATAAGCATTTATGTCGAAAAAGTGCTGATTTTTAATGTTTGCACTTTTCGAACTTCAATCTCAAATGTCTCGGATCTCCCACGAGTTATCGACAAAATATTTTTGCAGATATATCCGGCTTAGAACATCCTTTAATTTGATACCAAACTCATTGGTGTACATTCCGGGCCGAAAATGAGCATACCCCTTTGTCAGCTACATCAAATATTTTAGAAGTAGATATCAGTTTTATGATCATCACATCAGAAATAGAGGTGTAAAATTTATAACTGATATTTTTTGGTCGAAGGAGCTATGCTCATGGAACTTCAGTCGGATATATTTCGTCCAATAGCCAATTGCTGTTTAGCTTGGATTCATATCCAGTGCTCCTAGCCACGACCTCATATGATATTGTAGTATGAAACGATTCCAAAACGACCATCAAGTAGTGAGTCGGACGGTTCTCGGTGGGCCATTAACTCGGCTTACCTACTCATCGTCGTCATTAACAAAAGTTCTTACTCTTGAGGTAGCTAAAAATAACAAGATAACAATTGATACAAAAAACGTAAGGTTCTCAAACAAGAAGTAAAAAACACGTATACGCCGGAGTGTACATTTTCATTGCATCCGTAGTAATATCTGAAATCTTTATATATATGTATATGATGTAATGTCTTCCTTATGGAAAATTGACAATAATTTACAACAAATATGATTGCTCTGTAGTAAGAGTTATTTTATTTACAAATTTTAACTTAAAATAATTTACAATAAATATCACCTGTAATAAGAGAAAAGACATTCGATGTTAATAAATTATAGTTAAGCAACTATTCTATGTTTGACAGAAAAATCATTTTAAGTGTGATTCATCAGGTTGAAGGTTAGGAAACATACAAGGTGATTGATTAAACTAGAGAAAGTAGATTTTCTGTTGAATTCCTCAGAATTTATCCCTGGATACTGGTCTGTCAATATAAGGCCGATTTCATTGTCTTTTTGTACATTTCTAACGAGGTTAATGAAATCGTTTGCACTTTGCGTTTTTGATGTCAGAAAGTAACTTTCCTCGTTAAGTGGTCGGATAACATATGAAGGTATTTTTTTGTCGATCTAGATCCTCCAAGGATCCTATTGTGTCTTGTCTATGGCATTTATTTCGAAAGGTTTTGTAGCCGGACCTAGGTGTGACGTTTGACCAAACTTTTTCTGTCCTCTGGACTTGTTTTTTATACAGATATCACAGAACTTATAGGGCCCATACACTACACAAACTGTTTGAGCAAACGAATGTATTTTGTTGTCGTAAAAATGTTTGTGCAAACTGTTTGCGTGTTTGCGCAAGCGGTTTGAACAAAATCAAAAAATTTTGAATTTCCCGTGCATGCAGAAACATGTTGTTGAATGCTGAAGTTGAACTCACCCATCATGTGTCCCAAAAGCCCAAATGTCAAATTTAATCTTGTAATTGTAATCTTTATTTGTATTTGTAAATTTGTAAATAATATAAGAATTTAAAAAGTCAAAACCTCTATAGTTACTGTTGAACAGATATTGAATCCGACAAGTTGTGTTTTATTTTCGAATTGAGACTGAGATTTACCCACCCAATTTTATACTCACCCAGTTTTACAATTGTTTCCTTTTTTTGAACAAACACATGTTGCATGCCAATTTTCATAGAGTTAACATGAATAAACAAGAGGAACTCATTGAATTCATTGAACTTTATAAAAGTTTACCGGTATTGTGGTGTGTAAAAAGTAACGAATATTGCCCCGATTGCAAAAAAGCTCTACTCAAACAGTTTGCACAAACATTTTTTCAACAACAAAATACATTCGTTTGCTCAAACAGTTTGTGTAGTATGTGGCGAAACTATGTTTGCTCTAACACACGTTTGAACCAACATGTTTGCGTAGTGTATGGGCCCTATCACAGAGGTTATGAATATTTTTTGTAAAATTTTTAGCTGTGTATTGGTTTATTTTGATTTATACCTATATGGCAGAGGTAGTGCAGTCATTGAAGCGAAAAATACGGTCTTACCTCCGAATTTTTTACTGTGAACCGATTTGCATGAAATTTTGGAATTAGGCTTATCTTACCCTGAGGGTGGTTGCCACCCCTTCTCGGGGGTGAATTTTTGTTTTGAAAATAACCTCGGATATCGATAGAAGGCCTAATTTTAAGCAAAAAATCATCTGTAAAGTTTTTCAAAAAATCCAATACTTTTCAAGTTATTGGCAATTGAAAATTCGCAATATTTACACTCCGAAATTTTCGGTGCCGTGAACGAAGGCCATATGAACTTACGCCATAATGGCTTTAGTTCTCATTCAAATGTGAATTAACACCATAATACGATTATGGCTTAAATTCACATTGGAATGACAACTAAAGTAATATGGCATTAGTTCATTTTAAGAAGTGGCCCAAGTACTCATTTCAATGTGAATTTAAGCCACTCGCAGCAATCCAAATAATTTTTATATAAAATAGGAACATACATATGTAAGTAAATATCTGTTTTATGTGCCTGGCTACACAGGGATTTTTCAATGCCCTAACGAGTTTGTAGGCAAGAGAAACGAGAAGTGACGAACGCTCTATTAGTCAAGCGGGCGTTAAACACAAATAATTTGAACACAATTTACTATAAATCAAATTGAAAAAACCAACAGTCACACATTTGCCTTATTCTTAACTCCATTACGCTTATAACTTGCAAATTTTTGAAAAAATTCTTTTTTATTTTATACTTTCGTGGTCCCCTCCTTTTTTAGCTGCAGAATCAAAAATCATCCGATTTCGATGATATTTTTTTAACTCTTCGTTTTTACGGCGGAGTTGTGAACAAATTTACGAGGATGGAAAAAAATGAAAACGTTTAATTTTTGATAATGTTTTGCAAAGGAATCGAATGAAGTTGCTTTATAAAAAAATAAAAAAATGAATACAAAAAATGTTGAATTTTCATACATATTTCTATTGTCGTAGATACTTCATTCGGAAAATTAGTTTTCCAGACTTTGAAAATTAGTTTTCCAGACTTTGAAAGTAATTAAAAACTCGCGCACTGCAGTACTGGAAAGCGAGCGAAGCGCGAATTTTTTTATTTTCACACCCCAAATTGTTTCTCTGTTTGCCAAAAAAAATTTCGGCTCTTAGTACGCGATTTTTTTATTATTTCAGAGTCTAAGAAACTAGTTTTCCGAACGAAGCATCTACGAAAATTATTTGGTGGAACACAATTCTCAAATCTCGGTGAGATTTTTTGAAATTAATATTGTTAACACAGGATTACATTCAAATGGCTGACCGAGAAAATTGATCCACGCATTTTTTTATTTCAGAAATTTCCTGTTCCATTTTAGAAATATCTGAGGTCCCTGAGATCTGATGAGATTTTGTTAGGTAATTACTTGCTGCTAACTTTGCTTCAAAGCTCAAAGCATTTTATGGCATCAGTTCTCATTTAAATGTGAACTTACCCCATATGGCGTAAGTTCTCATTCAAGTGATGACTTTAGTTCTCATTCGACTGTGAATTAAGGCCATAATCGGATTATGGCGTTAGTTCACATTCAATTGAGAACAAAGGCTATTATGGCGTTAGTTCGTATGTCCTTCGTTCACGGCACCAAATTTTCAGTTACTAAGAAAAAAATATGATAAGTTTTTGGACCATAACTCCTTCAATTTTCATGCTATTACAATTTATAAAAAACCATTGTAAAGGTAATTAAGAGAGCTACAACATCCTTCATTGCAATATATATGTAGTAAAAAAAACCTTTTTCTAAAACGGTGAAGGGTTAAAGGGCTTAAGAGAAGCTGTGATTGCGCTGCCAAGCGCTCTTTAAACAATCATATCTCCGTCAATTTTTGTTTGACAGAGTCCGCGTCGAATGTGCACTTCGAAAACTTTTATCTAAAACCTTCTTTTTTTATGGCTTCAAAAAGCTGAGTCAAGTGTTCCTTGTGTTCCGAAAAAGGTTTTGAAAATATTAATATATCATCTATGTAGTTGACGGTGAAATCTGTGAGTTTATGTTTTCTGATTATATTGCTTAATATTCTCTCAAAAATTGCTGGTGCTGTTTTAAGACCGAATGGTAAGCATGTCCACTGGAAATGCCATTCTTGTGTCACAAATGCTGTTTTGTATCTATCGGAGATGCGCAGAGGTATAGACCAAAAAGCTGAATTTATATCGAGTGTAGAGAAGAATTTACAATTTCTTGTTTTTATCATTAGATCTTCAATTAGAGGATGGGTTGAGATTGCGGCAAAACAATTTTATTTAGATCACGAAAATCTATGCACAATCTTGATATCTTATCTTCATCTCTTTTGTACGCAAGCGTATCTGGAGCTGCAAATGGGCTCTATGACTCCTCTATTAATTTTATATCCAGTAGCATTTCGACTTGTTTTTCTATTTCCTTCTTATCATCGATTTTACAGCGATACGGTCGTTTACTACAATATCTATCGACCATTAAGTCTATAACTATACGTGCTTCGTAATCATTTATTCTTTTCTTCTATAAACTTATCTATTTTTGATTGTCGTTCATAGCTTGAATGGTTAACAGAAATATTAAAAGAATTTTCTTCAATGTGTTCATTAAAGTTAATTAATTTTAAGAACCTATTTTCATAAATGATTTCTTCTACTTGATCTTTTGAATTTTTGTGTACGATTTTTTTTACAAATAATATCTGCTTTTTGTAATTTTTCGACTAATTTTTAGTTTTTCATCTTGAGTTAAAAAAAATTTTTAATAGATACAATCTAATCCAATTAAAAAATCATAATCAAAATTTTCCTTATCTGTTACAAAAAAAAATTGATTTCTTTTTCTACGTCAAAAATTTTTGCAGTTAACGTTATTGAACCTGTCGTTTTTTCACACCATTAATAGTTTTTATATTAGTATTCTTTGAATTGGCTATTTCGTTTTCTTTAAGTTTCAACAATCTTGAGTTTATCAGTGAAACATTTGAGCCTGCGTCATAAATTCCAAACACCTCAAGCTTTTTATTCAATACTAACTCTATTTTTATCAATGGTGCCACTACACGTTTTTTTGGTCTTCAATTTGTAATTCGCATTCTAGTTCTGTTTTGTTGACAAGTTTAATTTTTGGTTTTTCTTTTCTCCTCTATTTTCTGTTTGGAACCAGCAGGAAGCTTCCGGGTGTAAGCGGACACCTTCCTTTAGTCTCTCGCAAATGGTACATCTTGGTTTAAGGTTTTTGGTTTGTTTGGATTTAAATTTTTCTTTGTATTCTGAACTTAATTCATTTTTTTTTCTTTATCAAGTGTTCATATTTATTGATTTCACTGTACAAATTGGTTGTTGACTTAAGTGATTTCCTTTCAATTTTATCGATTATATGATCTGGGCTTACCAGGTTTATCATTGTTTCGTCGTCGATAGACTTGTTTACTTCTAGTAATAGTCTTTCTTTCTTTGTTGCATACTCAAGCATTGAACCAACTTGAAATTTAAACGCAAAGGCATACTTGACTTGGGACCAGCCTTTGTTCAAATATGGTTCACAAAATGCTTTTTTCCAAAAATGCCACGTTGAACTTACAGTGAGTGTAATCAACATACCTACTGCCATACCAGTCCAAACATTGATTATCAAGTAGATGTTTTAAGGTTTCGACCATCTCTTCATCTCGAAGAATCTCAAACCCTACACATTCTTTCTCAAATTCCTCAATCCACTGGTCAGCATTGATTTTGTCAAAGAACTTTTCTATCAAGAATTTTTCAGTTACATAGTTTCCTTAAATTTAGGGTTTTTGGTGGATTTTTGTCTGTCAGTGCCGGCTGTTTTTCTTCAACTGTTTCTTCTAGATAAGTGTCATTAAATTGTAGATTTTCACATTCATCTAAATTGCTTTTTCTCATTTCTTCACACAGTGGTATTCATAAATTTCGAACTTGATATCTTTTTTTAAATGAATTTTTGACTTTTGCAAGAACGCTTGAGTTAAGAATGGAAGGGACATCAAAAATACGTCCGTCAGGGGTCTGGATTGAAGCTATGCAAATCATATTCGATTTTCCATCTGAAATTCCCAAAACAGTGAATTTAAATCGCAGCTTGTCCATTTTTTTATGTAACCAAAAATGTCGTTTTATAATGTAATTTCTTCCTTATGGATTGAAATTGTCAATAATTTACAACTAATATGAGTTGCTCTGTAATAAGAGTTATTTTATTTACAAATTTTAACTTAAAATAATTAACAATAAATATCACCTGTAATAAGAGAAACGACATTCGATGTTAATAAATTATAGCTTAGCAATTATTCTATGTTTGACAGAAAAATCATTTTAAGTGTAATTCATCAGTTTGACGTTTAGGAAACTTACAAGGTGATTGATTAAATCAAAGAAAGTAGATTTTCTTTACATATATACAAAGGGTTTCCCAAAAGTGGCTGGCGATTTTTGTAGAAAAAGAATGCTACTGAAGATACCAGATTTCAAATTGAAAACATTATTCAACAAAGTTAATATAATTTAAGGACAGTCATGTTTCTTGATTTAAACTTGTTTTGAGACTCATTTATGTATTTAGCTATTTCTTTTATTTGTATGAAAAACTTGACCGCTTCAGTAAATTTTGTGGTTACCTTTTCATTTTTTTAGTAAACATTTAATGTTTTTTTCTTTCCTCAACTCTTAATAATTATCTTATTCACTTTATGATTTTTTTTTAGAACCGTAGAAAATCCTCATTTCTTCTATGTTCGTGAAAAGGCAACAAATACAAAACTGTTGCTACCGTTTGGAACCTTAGAAGTCTTCAATGTGCCATCGGTGGAGAACAGAGTTACCTTATACGATGATTGTCTGCATTCGCTGAATTACTTGAATCTTTACCTGCCTATTTACAAGGATGAAATATTTTTGAGCTCACTACCAACTAAGTATATGGCTGATCATATAAGAAATGGACCAACTGCCCGTTGCACTTACAGAAATTGCTCAAATCCACTATACACATCGTACTATTTTATGCCTGTTAAAAGGTTTTTACTTTCGCAAGTTCATCGAATGAGCCATTTTTATTTATGCTTTTATATATTTTGCAGGCGAAATAGTACATCGAAGACGATATTTACTTGCAATTATTGCAGCATGTACTGTGCCAATTTGTGGTTGAAGGAAAATAGCAAAAAATACTACAGCGTTGAATGGGAGTATTGTGATGCTGATGACTAAACATATTTCCAACTAATCGAGATCTCTTTAGTATTGATTTAAGACTACATAAATAAAGGTTGGTTTGGCTTTGGGGAACATTTAAAAATGTTCTCAATCATTGAATAGATAGTGATCAAAAAAAATTTTGCCAAAATGAAAATGACTCTCAGAATAAAATGTACCTAGAGCTATTTTTCGATTGATAAATAGAAATAATATACTTGTCGTTTTCGTTTTATTAAACGCAACTTCTCTCAAATAGGACAAATTGTTCGTCTTGAAATTATCTTCAAAAAATGCCTTAAGCATATAATTTTAGAGAGAAATGCTTAAGGCATTTGTTTTTTTTTTTTTTTGATAATTTCAAAACAAACAATTTGTCTTTGACCACTATTGACCTCCGAAAAACTGAATTTCGCGACCTTTTGACCACCATAACTTTTTTTTCCGGCACGATATCAATGTCGATTTTTCACATCTTCATAAGAGCACCGTAATAAAGGTGTACAGCCCACTAGGAATTTTTCCGCAGATAAAACCTAAAATGACTGGATTAAATAGAAACAACCAGCCGAATGAAAAAAAATATGAATATGAATTAAAAAATGCCATGTTTCTGATAACAAGCAGCCATAGTAGACAGATTCAGCGTTTTAGACCGAGCACTTTTTGTATGTTATTTTGACTAAATAATGGTAAAACCAGGAACATTTTGTACCATTTAGATTGGGATTGTTCCTCAGCTTTGGTATAATATCGTAGATTTCGCACACACTTCTGCGGATTGCCCTCGTATCCTTTGAAGTCTACTTCGGGAAATACAATAAACAAAGTGAGCCGAATTTTGTTTTTTTTTGCCAAACAGAGAAATAATTAGGCTCGCTTCGCTCGCTTTGCAGTGCTACAGTAAAAATTAACTTCGCTTGCACAATTTTCACTTAGGAACATTTTTCTTTGTACGATGAAAATTTAAAAAATTATTTAACAAAATTTTCAAACGAAATTGAGTATTTGTATAGACTGTAGGTGCAGGCAAATAACTCCACAGGAATTTACTGCAATAAACAAAAAATTTGCCCAAAAGAGAATCAATTTGAAATGTGAAAATAAAAAAAAAACGCCGAAATCGTGAAATAAGGGCTACTTTTATTGAGAAATAAAACCAAATCGGTTTTTTTGTGAAATTAGGCCAGCTAAAGTTTTTAGTCAAAACATCTTTTCAACACTTCTAACATAGCAGTTGACTTGCTCAAAACAACGAAATGTTACTACGCACCGTACTTGCAATCATTGCCTTGCTGATGTCGGACTTGTAACGTCCAGGGCCCTATTTCATAAAAATAGACAGGTGACAATTCTACAAATTTGTCGCACTTGTCCGACAATTATGTGTTTCATAAAAAATTGAGTAGTGACAAATTTGTCAGAAAAATACAATGACAAATTTGTCATGACAAATTTGTCATTGTCATGTACTGACAAATTTGTCGTGACAATTTTGTTTTTGTCGTACTTAAGTATTACTTACTGACAAATTTGTCGTGACAATTTCAATTTTTTCGTGACAGCACTCTTTAAATTAGTTTCTGAAAAATTTGAGTTTGAAAATGAATAGGTAACATTTTGAAACCGAACTTTACGGGTTGTACAATTACACGGACTTAGCCAGAAGGGTCAAGCTCCAGAGACTCCGATGGCTCGGTCATCTAGAGCGGATGGACACCTATGCTTCGGCCCGGAAAGCCTTCGACACTATTCCCTAGGGACATAGAAGGAGAGGAAGACCGTGACTCAGGTGGGGCACACAAGTGGAAGGGGGCCCTCAATCAACTTGGAGTGCGAAACTGGAGACAGCTAGCTAGGGACCGGGCAGAAACATAAAAGAACTCCAAGAACATTGCATTAATTGAATGGTCACTATTTCTATCAACAAACGCTTATTCATTTTCTGCTAGTGCATAAATTCTTATTAAAGAACTATTTACAAACAAACACAGGAAAAAATTGCAAAACCAACTACTTAAACGAAGTGGTAAGGAAAATATATTTTCTGCCAAGCGAATTTCTTCACCCAAGAGTTGTTCTACCATTAAATTGCATATACTTCTCAAACACTTGGTACTGAGTTCCACATCCAAGCCAATGTAATGCACATAGAAGTTGGGTTTTGGAGGCGAGAGAAAAAATTCCTCTTTGTTGGAGGCTGTAAACGTGCACCAATTCTCGATAAATGTATTCCGCTGCTGTTTTTCCGATACTAATTCGAAATCGTTATTTATTCGCTATTTAAAATTCGCTGAGGGTCTCGCGGGCCGCGCGCCGCCCGGCGACGTATTACACCAACACGTTACTGAGAATAGTCATCATTTTCACTTTTTCTGAAAAAATAGCGTTTATAATTTTTTTTTTCCATTTTCAAAACCTTACCGCAACTAAGCTTCCTGTCGCAATTGTCGATCAAATACTGACAAATATGTAAATTACAATTTATTTTTCATTTCATAAAAGAATTGTCAGTACAAATTTGTCGCAAAATTTCTGACAATTGTAGAAAAATAGTTGACAATTCATTGTCATGACAATTTCTTTATGAAACGAAAAGACGACAATTGTCGGGTATTTTACGACAATTCTACAAAATTGTCAATTTGTTTATGGGACAAATTTTTGACAATTGTCAAGTTGTAATTTACAAATTGTAACCTGTCACCTGTCGCAATTGTCAATCTTTATTGAAATTATTTATTGAAACGTGTCATTCAACACTAACTTAATAAGTTAAAGAATGATTACTATTGTTTACTTCATTCAATTTAATTTAATTTGTATAATTGTATCTAGCTTTAAGTAATTTATATGAATGAATAAAAAACAAAATGAAAACTGAAAAAAAAAATTATGAAATAGGCCCCAGGGATGATGGTTAAACGTTATACCGTTGAACAATCTTTGAAGTTGGCTTTTCTTAAACAATTTTCAGTCCTCCAAAATTACTTAATTAGTAAATAAACTATCCGACAATGACAATGCCCCATGTCATTTTCTGATTGACGGAACTTTAACCGCAGTTCCCGCATGTTACATTCAAGCAATTCCTGATAATTCTTTCTTTTTCCATGAACATGTGAGTAAAATTTTTTTTTGCAAAATTACAGGTTGAAACAATCTGCAAACTTTTTTTCGGAGAAAGATAGTGAAAAGTTAAGATTCTCGCGCGAAATAACCACTTCCTTTCATTTGGAAAAGCAATTAGGTACTACATAGCTTGTAATTGTAATGCATTAAAGGGTTGTGAAAGCAGATGCTTCATTTCAATGATTCATTTTGACTTTTTTCACTCTCGTCTGAGGATGATGCCGATTCGGAACATTCAAGATCATTTGGTTTGATTGGGAACAAATCGAAATGAAAAAAATTGCCCAAAAGAGAATCAATTTGAGGTGTGAAAATAAAAAAAATTCGCGCAAATTTAGTTGGGATATAACTTCACCAGAAAAAAGTGAAGATGTTTCCCACTTGAATTGAAGTTAATTCCCATGTGAAGGTAGTGCCCAATGAATTAGTTCACTGCACCTACCCGCTACCCCTAATAATTGCTGCCCGTTACCAGGTTACACCGCAACCCACTACCCACAACCCGCTATCCACTACCCCCTACCCACAACACTGCTATCCTACTATCCGAACCGCTAGTCGCTACCCTGGTCATATCTCATGTTCATGATACTTTAAACTCCACGACACTACCCTACCCGAAAATTCCCTTAAAATTTGGTGCCAAACACTCCACTGGCACAACAGTACAGTATTGAGTTCTCAGCGGATTTGCATTTGATTTCAATATTTAGTTCATATTCAATTTAAATGCAATAATAATTTAATTGAATCTACTTAACAAAATGTTTGACGTTAACAATTTAATATCTCTTTAGTTATCCGCTGCATGGGCTATCTATCTATACAATATACTTTGTATTTATTTTCGACAAAACGGTGTTAACTCTAATTTTTGATCAACCAATTTGAGCAAATTGTCGTTTTAAATATTCCAGCAAATTTAAAATAAAATTAATCATTTAATGGTAATTGGTTTTAATTGACATCCGCAAAAAATCATTCAATTTCTTTAATTCACAATAAAGAATAATAACAATTTAGGTACTCACTCAAATGTCAATGAATCAATTCATAATAAATAAAAAATTACAGCGGTTTAAAAAATTAAATGCACAGTTTGGCGTGCTTGGCATTCAAGCAATAGAAAACATTTAACTAGCATTTAAAAGATTAATTATAGTGATAGGTATATCTTCGAAAAAGTTTAAAAAAAATTAAACGATTAGTAAATCAAATCAAAAATTTAGAATTTTATAAATATGTAATGAATGTACTTGGCGCTTTTTTACGTGCAATCTATTATGTCTTTCCCATGTTAACAATCCCAACATACCCAATGACACTCGTGTGTCATTTTTGTATATCAGAGTGTTCTCTCATTCACTTCAGCTCCCTCTGAGTTTTAAAAAAATAATCAATCCCCAGCAGTTTGGTTTACTTCGGATAAAAAGCAATGGTAAATGTCAGTAATTTTGTATTGTTGTTTTCTTTGTAAAACTGAAAACTTTTCTTGATTGGCACGAGTAACACACCCGTTGTATTAAAATTTAATAAAACATTTGAAATAGAATAGTCCGCAGTCATTTTAAATTTAAATAGAGCAAATGTGAGCACGTTCTAGTCCCTTTACTCCGAAAACGATTAATTTTAGAGAAAAGTGCTTAAGCCATTTTTTTTTTTTAAATAATTTCAAGACGAACAATTTGTCCTTGATCTCCGCCCACTAGCAATTATTCCGCAGATGAAACCTAAAATGACTGGATTAAGAATAAAAAAATGTATTTTATTTTTTATTTTTCTTCAAGTTCTTATGGACTATGACTTTTGACACCCACTGTCGTTATTATTGCTATACAAATGTTCATTTACAACTTATCTATTGTTTTTGCTTTATCGACGCTAAAAAAGATTCCAAAAAAAAAATGTATAATGCACATGTGCGAGAGAGCATTTTACGATTGTGTGTGACCAAAAGTGCCTTAATGTAGATCATCAAAACAAGATCGATGATTTATTTTAGTGATTGAACATTGTTCGGCATGCAAATACTTTCTTTTCATATTGTTGATTTATTTAATTGTATCTTATAACTGCACAGCAAGTTGGATTCTCGCAGTTACCCCCGACAGCTCGGTGCGAAATTATTTAAACAAAAGTGAAGTAAGGTTCAACTATATGTATTACCGAAAATAGTATTTTAAATTTAAATTATTTCGGAATTATTGTTTTGTGTGGATTAAGGTCAAGAGTTTATTTAGTTGTGCACGGCACACATTTAAGCATAAAATTTGTTGATTTGTAGAATAAAGAACGCGTCGTAGAATAAACATCTCTTTTACTTTTCGCTCAATTTTTGTACAATAATAGTTCCCTTAATGCTTCACTGCTGAGTGCCGCACTCAAAACTTACTCAAAAAGATGGCAAACTAATGTTTGGCTTGTGTGAAGAAAAAATGTGTTCATTCAAAAATAACAGAAAAACCAAGTTGTATAAGTTCAAAGAGTTTTTTCAATAAAAAATCCTTCACTCCTTATTTAGAGGTAGCTTCGATTTTGGGAAGAAAGCAGTTAGTCGATTCAAATTTAAAAAAAACAACAAAGGAAGATGTTGCTGGTCGTTTGTCTAAAAGGTAAAATCCCGAAACCCGAAAGTAGTTTCCCAGTCGAATTCACTACGACCGGACACCTCGTAAGGAAAATAGTACTACAATTTTTTGGGGTAGCAGTTTAGTTTCGTATTCAGGACCATTAATTGAAAATTAGTTGTTTTTTTTTCAAAGTTTTTTTTCTTTGATTTTTCAATAAAATACATATACATAAATGTACAAATGGTTTTGAGTACTTATTCTTGTGTTCGTCTAATTATTCTGTAAAATTTTACTTCTGGACTTCTGGTATAGACATATGTTTTGAATTGTCTTTGATATTACTTGTGAAAAATAAAAAATGTAAATACTCAAAAAATTAACAATTATTTTTTATATTCGTAAAAATAAAGCAAATATTAATGAAGCCACTCGGGCAGACGGCAGTCGTGCCGTCTTACTTTATTCAATTAAGGAGTCAAAAATGTAGATTTTTTGTTTATAACTTTATACTAAATAACGAGAACAATAATTGTATGTAAGTAGTACACAATATACCTTTAATCAAAATTTGTGGACAAGGACATATACATACCTACTTCAAATTAATATCTGATGTTGGTTGTCAATCATGTATTAAATTTTGTTGTTTTTTGTTTTTGTTTTTTTTTTCTTTTTAATTAATATGAGTAAGAAATAATAAATAAATCAACTTAAGAATACAACTAACAATTCAAAATTAATTCTCAATGAAATGTTGCTTTAAAAGGACAAAGTTTTTAAAAAGGATTCTTCTGATTCATAGTTATGTGTGAAAAGCCAGTCTTTAACCCTTCTCAAAAATGAACAAAAAAATGTTTGAAAAGTTTAGGAACTGTAACTGTGAAAAAAGGGAGAAATGTGTTCTGCGTGCGAGTGGTACATTGACAAAGTGCGAGTTGTTTGCACGTAGATTGTAGAGCTGTGAACTTCTTAATGGGGAATTGCCACTTTGTTTGAAAAATTCTCTTAAAACTTTAAAAACATAGAGATGTCTCATTGGTAGAATTTGCAACTCTTTGTATAGAGGCCAACTTTCAGTAAGACGATTTTTTTTAAAAATAATCCGAATAAGATGTTTTTGAGCCAATATAAGTGGTTTAAAGGTATTCGCATACCTATGTCTTGCTGCAAATTCCGTATTGAAGTTTCAAATGCGCAAGGCCATTATAAATAAGTTTTAAGACTTGTTTAGAGCAGAATGATTTTAAGAAATACATTTTACGAGTGACCACCATCGTGTGTGACTTAAGAGAACGAGTATGTTCTTTCCAATTTAAGTTGAAATCGATTATAACACCCAAGTATTTAAATTTCATCACCGACTCAATTTTAAAGCAACTTCCGGAACATAAACGGTCAAAATTAAAAATACGTCTACCTCATTTGTGAACAGGTAAACAAAATTTACTACAATCATGGGCATGAAAGTAAAGGTTGCATTCAAAAAGAGAATCTTCGGAAAGTTTAAAGTTTACTAATTTAGTTTTTTTCGCTTATAATAAGCTTATGAGCAGTAAACCATGCCCCTAGGATTTCTAAGTCTTCATATATTTTCGCAACACATTCAAAAGCAGTACTAAATTGATGCTATGTCATCTGCAAAGGCAGTAGGCAAACCATTTAGTCCAAGATGGAAAACAGAATTTATATACCTACACCAAGAAAAGTATTGGGCCGAGAACGGAGCCTTGTGCATCCCCATTTTTTAAGATAAGTGAACTGCTGAAAGTTCCATCTAATTTTACTTTTTGTTCTCTTTCCATTAAGTAGGTATCAAACCATTTAAAATTAGAACCTCAGAACCCAGCATTATATAGTTTCTTTAGTAAAACTTCATAGTCAACCATATCAAACGCTTTTGTCATATCGACAACAAGAGCCATGGTAGTTATATTGTTATTTAAGCTACTATTTAATTGAGTACACAACCTTAAAATTATAGTAGGAGAGCCGCTGAAGACCGACCTTCACCGAACTGTTAACCGGCTGAAACTTTTTTTTATGAAATTTAGTTTGAAAACATACATGAATATGATAGCTTGCCTAACGAAAAGTGTGCCAGGCTATATTAAATTTAACTTTATTTTAATCAATAACTAACTCCTCCTTCACCCGTATGTTACAATAAAACGTTGTGCCACATAGCCATATGTGTAAATAGGCTTGAGACAAGAAAAAAATTGTATGGGAGAGGGGGGCCTATTCCCCCCGTTTAGCCAGGAGGGGCAGTTTTCTGAAAAATTGGCTTATTAAAAAAAAAAATATTAAAAATCAACGGCTTCATCTACAACAACGTGTTATACCTTTCTGCAAAGCCAAAAACTTAGGCTTTCATTTTGTATTTAAATTTAGTTGTTTTAAATAATAGTTTTAGAAAAAATAATTTTCAAACTCAAAATTTTGCAAAAAATAAAATTTTGTTAAATTTTTAGTTAAATTTTTTCAAAATTTTATGTGATTAAGAACTTATTTTGCATTCAACATTCAATTCTGTTAATAATTTTGAATATAAAAAACAGTAACGTAAAAATAAAAAAGTTTTTTTTTAAAGCAAAAAGTGATTTTGGTTTTTTCTTTATTTCTCGACAATGGCAAGGTATTTTTCAATCCGGTCAACTGTGTTCGACTAAAAATTAAAAACAGCATTGAATGTTGAAAACAAAATTAGTACTTACTAACATAAAATTTTGAAAAAATTAGTTCGAAATTTAAGAAAATTTTTTTTTTCAAAAGTTTAAGTTTGAAAATTAATTTTTCTAAAACAATTATTTAAAACAATCAAATTTAAATACAAAATGAAAGCCTAAGTTTTTGGCTTTGCAGAAAGGTATAACACGTTGTTGTAGATGAAGCCGTTGATTTTTAATATTTTTTTTTAAATAAGCCAATTTTTTCAGAAAACTGCCCCTCCTGGCTAAACGGGGGGAATAGGCCCCCCTCTCCCATACAATTTTTTTCTTGTCTCAAGCCTATTTACACATATGGCTATGTGGCACAACGTTTTATTTTAACATATGGGTGAAGGAGGAGTTAGTTATTGATTAAAATATAAAGTCAAATTTAATATAGCCTGGCACACTTTTCGTTAGGCAAGCTATCATATTCATATATGTTTTCAAACTAAATTTCATAAAAAAAAGTTTCAGCCGGTTAACAGTTCGGTGAAGGTCGGCCTTCAGCGGCTCTGACATCTTCAGTAGACTTTCCTGACCGAAATCCAAATTGATTTTCACTGAAAAATTTATTTTTGTCTAAGAAGGAGATTATTCTTACTTTTATAAGTTTTTCGAAAAGCTTTGAGAAAGTTGAAAGCAGAAAAATGGGTGCCGTGAACGAAGGCCATATGAACTAACGCCATAATGGCTTTAATTCTCATTCAAATGTGAATTAACGCCATAATCCGATTATGGCCTTAATTCACAGTCGAATGAGAACTAAAGCCATCACTTGAATGAGAACTTATGCCATATGGAGTAAGTTCACATTCAAATGAGAACTGATGCCATAACATGCTTTGAGCTTTGAAGCAAAGTTAGCCTAGGAAGTAGGTAATTACCTAACAAAATCTCATCGAGATCTCAGGGACCTCAGATATTTCTAAAATGGAACAAGAGATCTCACTCTCAGCGAGTGTTTCTGAAAGAAAAAAATGTGTTGATCCGTTTTCTTGGTCAGCCATTTGAACGTAATCATGAGTTAACAATATTAATTTCAAGGAATCTCACTGAAATTTGAAAATTGTGCTACACCTAATAATTAGGTGATCGTAGGTGCTTCGTTCGGAAAACTAGTTTTCTAAACTCTGAAGTAATAAATAAAAAAATCGCGTTCTAAGAGCCGAAATTTTTTTTGGCAAACAGAGAAACAATTTGGGGTGTGAAAATAAAAAAATTCGCGCGAATTATATAAGAATTTTTTTTTTAAATCTCATACTCTGTTCTTATTTGTTTTAACTGTTCATTGATCTGATTTGAAGTTTTTTCATTCTACTCAGTTTATTCTTAACATTTTTAAGTCTGCATAAACTTTCATTAAACCAAATTGGTTTTCTTGAAGATTTAACTATTTTAATAGGGACGTAAAGAGAAATTGTTGAATCTAAAATGCTCCGTTGGCAATTCTATCCGCCTGTTTATCTTTATGCCCTTGCGATCATTGCGTGTGCAACCTTAACTTTAACTACACTTTTAATTAAGAAATTATAGGTTTTAAGGAAGTTTGTGCTAACAAAACCAAAGCTCAAAAATAATAATAAAAAAAAAAACGGAATATATTTTTTTGTAGTTCCCAAACAGCGCCACTCATTTTAGGACTTAAAGAAATGGATTCAAGAAAATTCCGTGATCAAATTTAAAAAACAAATTGTAGATCCTAATTTAATGGAACACAAAACTTTATTTTTTTTTTGCAATTTATTTTTTGCTATCTTTAACTTGTTATGTTACTGCTTGATACAAGACAAGAGAATTCAAGAGAAAGAAGGAAGAAATTCATGATTTAATTAAAACTGATTGGCGTAAAAGAACCTTGCAAACAAGTAGCAACACATTCAAAGAAAGAATTGCCAGTAGCAAAGACGTTAATTACTACTATTCTGTTTAAATTAAAAAGCTGCGTTTGAATTGCGTTAAAATAGGTCTGTTATTTTACTTTTTCGGCAGTTTTTGTAAAAACTGTCAAAAATCGAGGAGTGGGGATGAAATTTCGTGATTCTCCGAAAAAGTAAAAGAACGCTTGACAGCCTAAATCTCCTTAATGCACAAAATTACCTATATCAAACGTCAACAAAATTCAATGTACTTCTTATGGTTTGACAGAACTTATGGGGCTAAAATCGGGAGATAGTGGAAATATTTTTCTCCTAAGTGACAGAACTTAAGAAAATCGGGAGTAAAAGAACAGAAAAGTTGGAGAATTAGGGGGTTTTCGGCAATTTTAGGGAGTAAAAGAACAGACCTAATGTGTATTAGATCTTGGCGTTTGGTTATAACTTGACACCAGCGGCGTGGTGAATTTAATGCTGTGGAGCAAAATTTTAACCCATTTAAAAATTGTTGAAGCTCAAGCAAGTATAAATACTCAAGCAAATGTAAATACTCAAGCAATCGATTTGTTATAACAAGCTATCGAATTTAATTTTTATTGTTTTCATTCTGATTCCTAACTTTGTACGATCAACATCTACAAATAAATTCTTTACCTATTATTTCGAAGCCATTAGCACATATATCAATAAAAATGTTGACGTTTCTTTTTCTTATGAATGATAGAGAACTTTGCTTGTTTTGCTGTTTTGTTCTAATTTTCTCTATCTTATTTAGCTCCTTGTTTTAATGCGTTGAAATTTAAAATAGGTAAAATTAAATACCAAATATCCAAAAAGGGAATTTTCGTTTAACGATTTCTTACTTTTGTATCAAAATATCATAATCATAATTATCACTGCCATATTGAGAGAGAAAGTTTGTGAAAAAATCCTTTTTAACGAAATTCACACAGCGATCCAATTTTTAACCAAACGTCAAATTTTAACAGTACGTATAGTTTTAATACACATATCAACGCAATTCAAACACGGCCTTAAAACATATGATCAAGTTTATGCAGGCCTACAGCCTTTTCCACTGGTCCGATTGTCTTCAAACTTGAAAATAAGAGGTTTGATCGAATTCGCGGGGGTCGTTTTTTTTATTTTTTTATTATTTTTTTTTAACATTAAAATTTAGGGTAGCCACCATACAATTTTTTTGGCAAAAAACCAAAAGTTTCAATTTTCTCAAAAACCTCAACGACGATTTTTTTTTTAAACTTCCTCGAAATTTCTTTTAAGACACTTGTATTTTATGTAAAAAAAAAATATTATTGTATTGCTCCAAAACGGTACCTTCATAGAACAATTTTTTTGTTATAAGATTTTCTCGAAAAATAAAAGTCCGATCAGCGTACCTTTTTTTTGCAAGTACGTATATATTGCCGAAATAATATCTTGTTTTCAAAAAAAAATTCAATAATTTTTTAACTATTTTTTGAAATTTCTGTATCTCAAAAACGGATCGATATTAAAAATCGAAATTCACGTATAAAATGTATACTTAGGTACATATTCTTGAATACTGCATACCCAAATTTGTTTTAAGACATTTTGAAAAAAAATTTAAATACAAAATTAATTAAAAAAAAAACGCTCTAAGGATTAAAAAAAAAAAATAAAAATCAAAAAATTCTTAAGACATTTTTTGACATCAATTTTTTCAGATTGAATCTATTTTTGAGGTACATATTTCAATTTAAATTTTTATTTATGAATTTTAACAACTACATGTTTTAATTTTTTAATTTTTTTTATGAGTTATAATTTGGAATTTTGGAATATAGGAGCAAGTTCGTACGACACAGTCGTGCACGTATTTCAGTATAAGTGGTTTCCTTATATGAGTGTCTTCGAATTTGAATTGTATTTATTGATTTTAATAATAAGTTAGCTGTTCTTTGACACTCAATCATTTCACTCATGGCTTATCTATAAGTTATTTGTTTTGAATTCCTACTTCATGACTCGAGATTATCCATTTATTGATAGCCTAAATGGTAGTTTCCTGCTTTTAATTAACATTAATCTCAATAACTGATCAATGTACATTGAACATTATTCAAGTACCGGGCGGGTTCAGAAATTGTTTTTACACAGCGCGTGTCTGAAACGTCGATCCGTTGCCGTCTCAGTTAATATTAATTTTGAGGTTCAAGATTTTTCTTTCATTTCAAGCATTTAGGCCCTCCGCACACGAAGCAACTGTTTTGCAATTAGAGTCGCAAATCAGTTGCTCAAGCAACTGTTTTACAACTAGTTTGCGATCGATTTGTGACTTCTCTCCGCACACGAGTACGACCGAATTTTGATTTTTTAATTTTTTGTTCACAATTTTTATAAGAAACTATTCAACATGTCATACAGTTGTACTGATGAAGACGATTTAATTGACTATTACCAGTACTGAAGACAAAGAAAACTTGTACGAAGAAAACATTGGACCCATCCATATATACAGAAAAATTTGAAATGCAGACTTTATGGCAGCAGAACATTTAAATCAAACGGATGCCAAAGTTGGTTGCTTCCAACATCCAAAAGATGGACACGAACATGAGAGAATGTGTATCTGCTGATGGTCTCTATACCAGACATACAAACAAACAAAGCCCTTTTCATCCCAATTAAGCTTCTTCAGATAAACTCCTTGAATGATTAAACACCACGTATCTTACCAAAATCGTTTACCTTTACGTAATCAAAATCCTAAATGTTATCAACGATCAAATGATTCACTCTTTTTTTTTAATTTTCCGAGTTTTCCACCAACAATTTTCTATATTTCTATTTGAAAACGAATGCACCTAAAATTCGCGGTCTTATATCAACAATATTTCATTTGAAAACCAAAGCACCTACAACTCTAATGAGTTTTGCGGGTTTTCCATCAAGAACTTTCTATTTTTCTATTCGATAAGCGATTCTTTAACAAAAAGAACATGCAAGAAACCAAATTCACGTCTATGTATCATATCATATTTCATATTTCCAGTTTTTCGACTCTTCGGTATGGTTTTTCCAATGCCAAAAAAATTCCAAAAATACAACATGCAATATCCATAAATATCTTTTGGGCCGTTTAGAAGTCCATACCAGACATAGAAACAAACAAACACATTGGAATGAGAACTAAAGTAATATGGCGTTAGGTCATTTTAAGAAGTGGCCCAAGTACTCATTTCAATGTGAATTAAAGCCACTCGCAGCAATCAAAATAATTTTAATATGATATTGGAACATAATGTAGATAGGTAAATATATGGTTTAACGAAAAAAGGATGAACGCTCTATTAGTTAAGGGGGCGTCAACACAAATATTTTAAACACGGGTTACTATAAATCAAATATAAGAACCAATAGTCCCACATTTGCCTTATTCTTAACTTTTTTCGTCACGCTCATAACTTAAAAATTTTGGAAAAATTTCTTTGTTATTTATACTTTCGCGGTCCCCTTAGTTTTTGGCTCCAGAATCGAAAATAATCCGTTTTCGATGATATTTTTTAAATCTTCGTTTTTTTCGGCGGAGCTATGCACAAATTTACGAGGATGGAAAACAAATGAAATCGTTTAATTGTTGATAATGTTTTGCAAAGTAATCAAATGAAGTTGCTTTCTAAACGAATAAAAAAATCAATACAAAAATAATGATTTTTCATATTTGTATTGAATTTCAGAATGAGTACCTAAGTTTCTCAATATTTTCAAATTAGTTTTCCAGAATTTGAAAGTAATCAAAAAATCGCGTACTGCAGTACTACTAGAAAGCGAGCGGAGCGAGCCGATATTTTTTTTGGCAAACAGAGAAACAATTTGGGGTGTGAAAATAAAAAAATTCGCGCGAATTTTTTTATTTTCACACCCCAAATTGTTTCTCTGTTTGCCAAAAAAAATATCGGCTCGCTCCGCTCGCTTTCTAGTAGTACTGCAGTACGCGATTTTTTGATTACTTTCAAATTCTGGAAAACTAATTTGAAAATATTGAGAAACTTAGGTACTCATTCTGAAATTCAATACAAATATGAAAAATCATTATTTTTGTATTGATTTTTTTATTCGTTTAGAAAGCAACTTCATTTGATTACTTTGCAAAACATTATCAACAATTAAACGATTTCATTTGTTTTCCATCCTCGTAAATTTGTGCATAGCTCCGCCGAAAAAAACGAAGATTTAAAAAATATCATCGAAAACGGATTATTTTCGATTCTGGAGCCAAAAACTAAGGGGACCGCGAAAGTATAAATAACAAAGAAATTTTTCCAAAATTTTTAAGTTATGAGCGTGACGAAAAAATTTAAGAATAAGGCAAATGTGGGACTATTGGTTCTTATATTTGATTTATAGTAACCCGTGTTTAAAATATTTGTGTTGACGCCCCCTTAACTAATAGAGCGTTCATCCTTTTTTCGTTAAACCATATATTTACCTATCTACATTATGTTCCAATATCATATTAAAATTATTTTGATTGCTGCGAGTGGCTTTAATTCACATTGAAATGAGTACTTGGGCCACTTCTTAAAATGACCTAACGCCATATTACTTTAGTTCTCATTCCAATGTGTTTGTTTGTTTCTATGTCTGGTATGGACTTCTAAACGGCCCAAAAGATATTTATGGATATTGCATGTTGTATTTTTGGAATTTTTTTGGCATTGGAAAAACCATACCGAAGAGTCGAAAAACTGGAAATATGAAATATGATATGATACATAGACGTGAATTTGGTTTCTTGCATGTTCTTTTTGTTAAAGAATCGCTTATCGAATAGAAAAATAGAAAGTTCTTGATGGAAAACCCGCAAAACTCATTAGAGTTGTAGGTGCTTTGGTTTTCAAATGAAATATTGTTGATATAAGACCGCGAATTTTAGGTGCATTCGTTTTCAAATAGAAATATAGAAAATTGTTGGTGGAAAACTCGGAAAATTAAAAAAAAAGAGTGAATCATTTGATCGTTGATAACATTTAGGATTTTGATTACGTAAAGGTAAACGATTTTGGTAAGATACGTGGTGTTTAATCATTCAAGGAGTTTATCTGAAGAAGCTTAATTGGGATGAAAAGGGCTTTGTTTGTTTGTATGTCTGGTATAGAGACCATCAGCAGATACACATTCTCTCATGTTCGTGTCCATCTTTTGGATGTTGGAAGCAACCAACTTTGGCATCCGTTTGATTTAAATGTTCTGCTGCCATAAAGTCTGCATTTCAAATTTTTCTGTATATATGGATGGGTCCAATGTTTTCTTCGTACAAGTTTTCTTTGTCTTCAGTACTGGTAATAGTCAATTAAATCGTCTTCATCAGTACAACTGTATGACATGTTGAATAGTTTCTTATAAAAATTGTGAACAAAAAATTAAAAAATCAAAATTCGGTCGTACTCGTGTGCGGAGAGAAGTCACAAATCGATCGCAAACTAGTTGTAAAACAGTTGCTTGAGCAACTGATTTGCGACTCTAATTGCAAAACAGTTGCTTCGTGTGCGGAGGGCCTAAATGCTTGAAATGAAAGAAAAATCTTGAACCTCAAAATTAATATTAACTGAGACGGCAACGGATCGACGTTTCAGACACGCGCTGTGTAAAAACAATTTCTGAACCCGCCCGGTACTTGAATAATGTTCAATGTACATTGATCAGTTATTGAGATTAATGTTAATTAAAAGCAGGAAACTACCATTTAGGCTATCAATAAATGGATAATCTCGAGTCATGAAGTAGGAATTCAAAACAAATAACTTATAGATAAGCCATGAGTGAAATGATTGAGTGTCAAAGAACAGCTAACTTATTATTAAAATCAATAAATACAATTCAAATTCGAAGACACTCATATAAGGAAACCACTTATACTGAAATACGTGCACGACTGTGTCGTACGAACTTGCTCCTATATTCCAAAATTCCAAATTATAACTCATAAAAAAAATTAAAAAATTAAAACATGTAGTTGTTAAAATTCATAAATAAAAATTTAAATTGAAATATGTACCTCAAAAATAGATTCAATCTGAAAAAATTGATGTCAAAAAATGTCTTAAGAATTTTTTGATTTTTATTTTTTTTTTTAAATCCTTAGAGCGTTTTTTTTTAATTAATTTTGTATTTAAATTTTTTTTCAAAATGTCTTAAAACAAATTTGGGTATGCAGTATTCAAGAATATGTACCTAAGTATACATTTTATACGTGAATTTCGATTTTTAATATCGATCCGTTTTTGAGATACAGAAATTTCAAAAAATAGTTAAAAAATTATTGAATTTTTTTTTGAAAACAAGATATTATTTCGGCAATATATACGTACTTGCAAAAAAAAGGTACGCTGATCGGACTTTTATTTTTCGAGAAAATCTTATAACAAAAAAATTGTTCTATGAAGGTACCGTTTTGGAGCAATACAATAATATTTTTTTTTACATAAAATACAAGTGTCTTAAAAGAAATTTCGAGGAAGTTTAAAAAAAAAATCGTCGTTGAGGTTTTTGAGAAAATTGAAACTTTTGGTTTTTTGCCAAAAAAATTGTATGGTGGCTACCCTAAATTTTAATGTTAAAAAAAAATAATAAAAAAATAAAAAAAACGACCCCCGCGAATTCGATCAAACCTCTTATTTTCAAGTTTGAAGACAATCGGACCAGTGGAAAAGGCTGTAGGCCTGCATAAACTTGATCATATGTTTTAAGGCCGTGTTTGAATTGCGTTGATATGTGTATTAAAACTATACGTACTGTTAAAATTTGACGTTTGGTTAAAAATTGGATCGCTGTGTGAATTTCGTTAAAAAGGATTTTTTCACAAACTTTCTCTCTCAATATGGCAGTGATAATTATGATTATGATATTTTGATACAAAAGTAAGAAATCGTTAAACGAAAATTCCCTTTTTGGATATTTGGTATTTAATTTTACCTATTTTAAATTTCAAC
Source organism: Sphaerophoria taeniata (assembly GCA_943590905.1). Lineage (NCBI taxonomy): Eukaryota > Metazoa > Arthropoda > Insecta > Diptera > Syrphidae > Sphaerophoria > Sphaerophoria taeniata. Next base: position 57,452,336 of record OX016540.1, read on the forward strand.
GCATTAAAACAAGGAGCTAAATAAGATAGAGAAAATTAGAACAAAACAGCAAAACAAGCAAAGTTCTCTATCATTCATAAGAAAAAGAAACGTCAACATTTTTATTGATATATGTGCTAATGGCTTCGAAATAATAGGTAAAGAATTTATTTGTAGATGTTGATCGTACAAAGTTAGGAATCAGAATGAAAACAATAAAAATTAAATTCGATAGCTTGTTATAACAAATCGATTGCTTGAGTATTTACATTTGCTTGAGTATTTATACTTGCTTGAGCTTCAACAATTTTTAAATGGGTTAAAATTTTGCTCCACAGCATTAAATTCACCACGCCGCTGGTGTCAAGTTATAACCAAACGCCAAGATCTAATACACATTAGGTCTGTTCTTTTACTCCCTAAAATTGCCGAAAACCCCCTAATTCTCCCACTTTTCTGTTCTTTTACTCCCGATTTTCTTAAGTTCTGTCACTTAGGAGAAAAATATTTCCACTATCTCCCGATTTTAGCCCCATAAGTTCTGTCAAACCATAAGAAGTACATTGAATTTTGTTGACGTTTGATATAGGTAATTTTGTGCATTAAGGAGATTTAGGCTGTCAAGCGTTCTTTTACTTTTTCGGAGAATCACGAAATTTCATCCCCACTCCTCGATTTTTGACAGTTTTTACAAAAACTGCCGAAAAAGTAAAATAACAGACCTATTTTAACGCAATTCAAACGCAGCTTTTTAATTTAAACAGAATAGTAGTAATTAACGTCTTTGCTACTGGCAATTCTTTCTTTGAATGTGTTGCTACTTGTTTGCAAGGTTCTTTTACGCCAATCAGTTTTAATTAAATCATGAATTTCTTCCTTCTTTCTCTTGAATTCTCTTGTCTTGTATCAAGCAGTAACATAACAAGTTAAAGATAGCAAAAAATAAATTGCAAAAAAAAAATAAAGTTTTGTGTTCCATTAAATTAGGATCTACAATTTGTTTTTTAAATTTGATCACGGAATTTTCTTGAATCCATTTCTTTAAGTCCTTAAATGAGTGGCGCTGTTTGGGAACTACAAAAAAATATATTCCGTTTTTTTTTTTATTATTATTTTTGAGCTTTGGTTTTGTTAGCACAAACTTCCTTAAAACCTATAATTTCTTAATTAAAAGTGTAGTTAAAGTTAAGGTTGCACACGCAATGATCGCAAGGGCATAAAGATAAACAGGCGGATAGAATTGCCAACGGAGCATTTTAGATTCAACAATTTCTCTTTACGTCCCTATTAAAATAGTTAAATCTTCAAGAAAACCAATTTGGTTTAATGAAAGTTTATGCAGACTTAAAAATGTTAAGAATAAACTGAGTAGAATGAAAAAACTTCAAATCAGATCAATGAACAGTTAAAACAAATAAGAACAGAGTATGAGATTTAAAAAAAAATTCTTATATCAACAATATGGTTCCTCTATTGAGATGAATATTAAGAATAATCCCAAAAGCGTTTGGTCATATTTGAACTCAAAGAGAAATTCTGATGACATCTAATTGTTGAAAACTGCAACATTTTTTCAATCTAATTTCTTAAATCTCAATTTACATCATGATCATGACGAAACCATAAAACCAAATCAATCTGCTGACCTCGGTAACCTCCATGCTACATTTGTTGACGATGTTTTAGAAGTACTCTTCTATTTCACCTGACAATATTCCACCAATTCTATTAAAAACTTTTGCTAACATTCTTGCAACTCCACTTTGCTTCATTTTTAACCTCTCATTACGAAATGGTGAATTTTTAGATGTATCATGTATGGAAAATGTCTATAATAACTCCTCTTCATAAATCAGGTACAAAAAGTTCTATTGAAAATTACAGACCAATTGCAAAACTTCAGTTAATTCCAAAAGTTTTCGAAGCTGTAGTGAAAAACAAATTATAAAATCTTATTTGACTGTATTTTAAATTATTGTCAGAGTAATTTAGAACTGCATTCACAAGTTGATACAATTTACACCGATTTTTTAAAGGCCTTCGACCAAGTTCAACATAATATTCTTTTAAAGAAACTTGTGATAAAAAGTTATTTAATACGTATAGAAAGCAAATAGTGAAAATCGGAAACGTATTTTCTAAGGAAATAATAAATTTCCCAGGTGTTCCATAAGGTTTATTGTTTTTATAAATGATTAAATGATTTACCATCTTTCATTTTCCAGATGCCTCTTATTTGTTGATGATTTGAAAATTTTTAGTACTATGTATTCAATAAATGATGCAAAGAAAGTTCAAAAAGATTTAAATAATTTTATCAGAACAAAAACATAATATGTAAAAAAAAGAGCCAAGTTCTCTTATGTGCGAACAACACTGTGTAAAAAGTTAGCCACCAAAAGTAATGAGATCTAAAAGAACGCCAAGTTCTTACATGAAAAGTGTTATATTGAATATTTTAAATCATAGAAGATAATACAACAATTTTAAAAGAAAATAGAAAATAGTTTGGATGAAAATTTACAAGTTCACTGTTCAAGTTTTAAAAAGTTATTAATCACTCTTCAAACGAAAACTTGCCAAGTGAACTTGTAAATTTTCATCCAAACTATTTTCTTTTAATATTGTTGTATTATCTTCTATGATTTAAAATATTCAATATAACACTTTTACATGTAAGAACTTGGCGTTCTTTTAGATCTCATTACTTTTGGTGGCTAACTTTTTACACAGTGTTGTTCGCACATAAGAGAACTTGGCTCTTTTTTTTACATATTATGTTTTTGTTCTGATTTCACATCTTTTTGCAAAGTTTTTTTTTTATGGAAGCATGAACCTCGAAATAACTTTATAAGCTAGCAATTTGCAAACTTTAACAATATAATTGCTCTGCCAATTAATAAATAAATAATAGGTAGGTTAGGTTAGAGTGGCTGTCTAGATGTCACATTTAGACATCAAGGGTCCATTGTGAAACCACTAAGGAAAGTTACTCATGGGGTTTTATGAAGTTAAACAAACCAGAAATCTAAATTTCAACATCCTATAACCATTTTAAGAAAGTGGGTGGCAACCACGCCCCATTAATGAAACTGCAATTTTGTACTTATATTTTCTCATATACGCAACCGAAACCCTATCAGAATTTCGAATTTAAACGTTTCCGACCATTTTAACAAAGTGGGCGGATACCACGCCCCTAAATGGAAATAGATTTTTTTCTCATTTTTTTCGTGTTATTCAACCAAAACCTTACAAGAATTCCAAATTTCAACATCCTACGACCGTTTTAAGATAGTGGGCGGAAACCACGCCCCTAAATGAAACCAAAATATTTTACTTATATTTTTCTTTATATTTAACCAAAACCCTATTAGAATTCCGAATTTCAAGATCCTACGACCAGTTTAAGAAAGTGGGCGGATACCACGCCCCCTGAATGAGCAAATTGAAATTTTCGATTTTTTCCTTTGTATACAGCTGAAAACCTACCATTGTACCAAATTTCAAGATTCTGCTATTGTTAGAAGTGCTTCATAATTTTGATGATCAGTCAGTCAGTGAGTCAGTCAGTGAGTCAGTCAGTCAGTCAATTACGGTTTTTGAAATTTTTACTGTTCAATATCTCAGGAAGTAGTGGTTCTACAAAATTATTTTTTTTACAGGGCCTTTGTGCCTATGAAGTTAATACGTAATTCAAATTTTAACCTTCTAACTCTATGGGTTCAAAATTTATAGGGGGTTAAAAATGTGCTTGAGTTCGATCCTGTAAAAAGGGGGTAGTGCTAGAACTTGGCTGGGCACTACCGTGCCCTTTGATAAACTGGTGCAATGAAAATGGGTTATACTTTAACCACAAGAAAAATCCTTTATACTATGATTTTAACCTAGATAACGAAAAGTTACAAAGAGTTGAAACTCAAAAGGATCTAAGAATAATCTTCGATTCTAAGCTAAATTTTTCGAACCACATAGCATAGATCATGCTATTTCCAAAGCAAACTCTATGCTTGGGTTTATTATACGAAATTCAAAAAATGTCAAGCATCCATTAACATTTAAGCACAGATAATAAATTTATACAGATGTCTCATCCCTGCAGAAAAAAATGAAACATATTTTGCTCTTAACAGACAACGCCGTAACAGACAAGGAGCTTTTTGAAGCTTTTTTCCTTGCCTAAGTATTCATTTATGGGCAATGAGGCGAGCGAAAATAGATTTTTAATGCATTGAGTGAATGCGTTAAAGCTTTTGGAAAAAGCTTTTTTTTTGGTAGCTTTCAGTTTCATATATCATTTCTCGCCATAAGGGTGAGACATCTGTATAAATTTATTATCTGTGATTTAAGGTTCTTTGCTCTAACCTCTTTAGGCCACACCTACAGTACTGCAGCATTATATGGAACTCCTATACGCAATCTAGCATTTACCGGTTAGAAAAAGTTCAAAAAAGATTCACGAAATTCGCGTTACGAAAAACTTTTGGTTATTCTAATATTCCAGCTTATGAATTGAGATGTACTTTTATAGATCTTAAACCACTCACTAAGAGAAGAAAACTTAACTCTATATAATTTTTGCCTTTGATGTCTTAAATCGTGTTATTGATTGTCCAGTCTTTTTATATCTTTGTTTTCTATCTATGTACCTCATCGAAATTTGCGTCCGCGTAATGGTGATTTTCTTAATGTTCTCTTTCACGGTACTAGCTATGCTATGCATAATCCTATCACACAAGCATGTAAAGATTTTAATTAACTTGACTTTGCCATAGATTTGAATGTAAATAAAATTGTATTAAAAAAGTTTGTTAACTTTGTTATAATATTATTGATTAAGTTTATCTTTTAAAAAACTATCTTTGTAGCCGTAGTAACTTTTAAGAGCCGATTTTTCAATCATCGAACAAAAATAAAAATAACAAACTGGCAAATAAACGTATCTGAGTATTCATCGGTCGAATAAATAAGAGCGTTTTTCGTCAGATAAAGTCTATCTGACGATTGAAAAATCCAATATTTTGTTATTTGTCGAATAAACACTATCTGCTTGTTTATCTGACGATTGAAAAATCGGCTGTAAGACGAATAAATAAATAAATAAATGTAATTTCTCCAAATATTCATTTTTAATTTTTATTGTTAGGAAACCTTTTGTCGCTGAGCAATGTTACTGCAAACGTTAACAATTCTGTGTTATATTTCACTTGCCTTTGGTCAATTTGAAATCAATTCAAGGGCAAATGGTAAAACCATTGTGCATTTATTTGAATGGAAATGGAACGATATTGCAGTTGAATGTGAAACCTTTCTTGGACCCAAAGGCTATGGTGGAGTTCAGGTTTAATTTTTTGAAACAAATTCATTTAAGTACAGCCCTTGATCCGATATTGCTGTTTTTTATTTTCTCAAGGTTTCACCTCCAAATGAAAATATAGTTGTACCGAAACGCCCCTGGTGGGAGCGTTACCAGCCCGTTTCATATATTCTCACAACTCGCTCAGGCAACGAAACCGAATTTCGTTCCATGGTAAAACGTTGCAACAAAGTTGGAGTTCTTGTATATCCCGATGTGGTTTTTAATCACATGGCTGCAGGCAGTGGAACAGGAACAGCCGGATCAACATCAGATCCTACAAATAAACTTTACCCAGCCGTGCCGTTTTCGAATGCAGATTTTCATCCAACTTGCACATTGAACAACTACAGTGATCCATTTAATGTCCGTAATTGTGAATTAGTTGGTCTCAAGGACTTGAACCAAACCAAAGATTGGCCAAGAGATCGAATCGTTGAGTTTTTGAACAATCTCATTAGTATTGGTGTTGCAGGATTTCGTGTTGACGCCTGCAAACATATGTGGCCAGCTGATTTGAAGGTTTGAACTGCTTAGTCTTATTCATTAATCAATATAATCCAATTCCGAATGGTTCTTCTACAGGTTATTTATCAGCGACTGAACAATTTAAGCGTTGAACATGGATTCGCTGCAAATTCGAAGCCCTTCATTTTTCAAGAAGTAATTGACATGGGAGGAGAAGCTATATCAAGCACTGAATATACTGATCTTGGAGCAGTAACGGAATTTCGATTTTCCGCCGGAGTTGGCAAGACTTTTAACAAAATGAGCCAACTGAAATGGCTATCAAATGTTGGGTCTGGCTGGGGACTACTGCCTTCGAAAAACGCGCTGGTTTTTGTAGACAATCATGATAATCAGCGCGGACATGGAGCTGGTGGAGACAGTATTTTGACTTATAAGAAACCGAAACAATACAAAATGGCGACTGCATTTATGTTGGCATATCCATATGGGCACACCCGCATCATGAGTTCATTTGCTTTCTCAGATACAGACCAAGGTCCACCTACCAAAGATGGAGGGAAAACAATTTTGTCTCCAGTTATCAAAAAAGATGGTTCTTGTGATAATGAATGGGTTTGTGAGCATCGTTGGCGTCAAATTTACAATATGGTTGCTTTCAAAAATGTTGTAGGTATGACAGAGATTCAAAATTGGTGGGACAATGGAGGTGACCAAATTGCATTTTGCCGGGGAGACAAGGGTTTTATTGCTTTTAACCAAGAAGCAACAGATTTTAATCGGACTTTATCTACATGCTTGCCAGAAGGAAATTATTGTGATATTGTTTCCGGAAGTAAGATGGAAACTTCTTGCTCAGGGAAAAAAATTATCGTGAACAAAGAAGGAAAGGCGAACATCTTTATCGGAACAAAGGAAGATGATGGAGTGCTTGCCATTCACATTGGCTCTAAATTATAAGCTTTTCATACAAAAGATTCAATAAATAATAATTGCTTTAAATTGTGAAGTTTTATAATTTATGCGAGAACCGAGGATACAGAACAGAGATTCGATTTATTTGATTTCAAGGAACACGGGCAGCTGCCCGTGGCTAAGTGGTTAGGTGCGTTGTGTTGGCTGCTAAGCAGAACGTCGTGGGTTCGAGTCTTCCTCGCGCCCATTAAGTTTTTATTTCATCTTTCACGGGCACTGCCTCTTGCGAATAATTGACAAAACATCCAAGAGTATCAATCTGTTATGAAAAAGTGCTTCTCAACTTTGCCGTTCGGAATCGACGTCCCCCCAATTCTTCACACGCACCCAGAAAATTGTTGATGAGAGTAAGTCACCTAGGCCTTGGCTCTTCAAGAGCTGCCGCGCCACTCTATTCTTTTTTTTTTTTTTTAGAACAAAGGCCAAGGTATTCAGAATTTACTAGTTTGGATTTCCTTTAACAAAATATAAAACAAAAAAGTTTGAAGATTCGTCTATAGAAAGCCCCATTTAGACGATAATTTCAGTCTCAGTTCCAGTTGAGCAATCAGCTGAGCTTTCAGTTAGAGTGATGTGAAAATGCTCGTTTAATTGAAACTGAAACTGATGAAATTCCTATCAGTTTTCAGTTAGTGCAGTCATTGAAGCATTATTGGTCCGTATTTTTTTACTGTGAACCGATTTGCATGCAATTTTGGAATTATGCTCGTCTTACCCTTAATTTCAAAAGTGAAAATGATTTGAACTCCGCCACCACCCTGGGGGTGGTTGCCACCCCTTCTCGGGGTGATTTTTTTTTTCAAAATAACCTCGGATAGCAATAGAAGGCCTAATTTTAAGCAAAAAATCATCTGTAAAGTTTTTCAAAAAATCCAATACTTTTCAAGTTATTGGCAATTGAAAATTCGCAATTTTTTCACGTTTTTCATCGGTTTTTTGCAAATATCTCCAAAAATTTACGTTTTATCGAAAATTTTATTAAGAACAAAATTGTAGCAGGTAAAACAATGAACAATTTGGTGTTTTATAAAGTATTCTAAGTGCAATACTAAGCTAGATATTAAAGATCAAATCCGTTTTTTATTTTTTCTGAAATTTAATCGATGTGGTCAATGCCATCTTGCGGCGAGCAGATGCATTCTTTGCATTCTAATACAAAAGGGTTTTATAGTGCTTGAAATAAGCTTAAAGATGGGCACTTTTAAAAGTCTTTTGCACGTAAGATAGATAAGTGAGCTGTATTGCAAATAAGGGGAGCATCTAATGTTTTTTCTTTTAAATCAATGGGTTTCTTAAGGGCCATTTCCACCAAAATTAAAGTTAATTGTATTTCACCTAGAATTAACTTTATTATGGAGAGTATGATAGATAGTATCAGTTTGGCTGCTTCAGGACACATATTTTTCAAAAAAGTCACGGTTAAAAAAACAAAAACAAAATTTCAAATTAAAAAAAAAAACTTTTTTTTTCATAATATCTCAAAAATGACGACAGATACGTATAAAAGTGTAAGGATTAAAAATTTAGGTATTTTTCTGACAAACAATTTGTTTTTAGTTGTTTTTTCTGTCAAACAAAAATTGACGGAGGTATGATTGTTCAAAGAGCGCGTGGCAGCGCAATCACAGCCTCTCTTGAGCCCTTTAACCCTTCACCGTTTTGAAAAAAAGTTTTTTACTATATATTGCAATGAAGGATGTTGTAGCTCTCTTAATTACCTTTACAATAGTTATTTATAAATTGTGATAGCATGAAAATTGAAGGAGCTATGGTCCAAAAATGTATCATTTTTTTTTCTACTTAGTAACTGTAAATTGCGGAGTGTGAATATTGCGAATTTTCAATTGCCAATAACTTGAAAAGTATTGGGTTTCTTGAAAAACTTTTTAGAAGATTTTTTGCTTAAAATTAGGCCTTCTATCGATATCCGAGGTTATTTTGAAAAAAAAAATTCACCCCCGAGAAGGGGTGACATGTGACAACCACCCCCAGGGTGGTGGCGGAGTTCAAATCATTTTCACTTTTCATGTTAAGGGTAAGATGAGCCTAGTTCAAAAATTTCATGCAAATCGGTTTACAGTAAAAAAATTCGGAGGTCAGGCCGTATTTTTCGCTTCAATGACTGTACCTAATAAATTTAAATTTCTCACAAGTAAAATGAAAGCTTTACTGACCGTCGAACTGACGACGCGTCGTCGCCGCCGCCGTCTAAATACAAAATTTCTTAACTGACGTGAAAACTGAGAATGTTCAATATATATATATTTTAAGCCCCTTAAGGAGGTTCAGTTATCAGTTCAGGTTGCCGTGTAATATCGCCAAGCGAAATAAGGCCGACTTGAAAAAATTGGCCTTATTTAACTTTCTTAAAGTGAAATAAGACCGATTTGGTTTTATTTCTTAACAAAAGTTGACCTTATTTCACTTTCTGAAAGCAAAATAGGGCCAACTTTAAGATGTCGGTCTAATTTCACTTTGAGAAATTGAAATAAGGCCAATTTCTTCAAGTCGGACTTATTTCGCTTGGCGTTATTACACATTACACGGCAACCTGAACTGATAACTGAACCTCCTTAAGGGGCTTAAAATATATGCATGACTGTGTCGCACGAAGGGTCGCTGGGGCTCCGCTTCCGTCAACATAACTTCAACATGGGCAACAAACAAATCATATATTTCTAGCTCAGTATCTGCTTTTCTGTTCTGGAAAGGATTTTCATTTATATATTTCTTTTCCCAGCTCATGAATGGAATTTATATTTATAAAGGAGCTGTCCACTTTTTGTAAATTAAAAAGTCTACCTGTACCTGCAAATGAAATGAGAAAACCGCAGCGCCAACTGGAAAGGTTGTCAAGCTCTAGCTCAAAATGTAAATTAGAATTCGTAACGCATAACCTTGATATAAAATCTTTATAAACAAAAAACTAATAAAAAATATAAAATTTAAATACCCTATGTAGGAGAGCCCAAAAAGGCCCAATACTTTTTTAAATGGGCCCTATTGAGACCATGAAAGACTTAAGTTTAACAAATGATTATTAAAAAACATTTAAATCTTTTTTATAAATCAATATCGCGATTTTCCCCTTAATTGAATGTTATTAATGGGAAAAATCAAAAATATGAATATATGTATAAGGTTCAATTAGATAAAAATCACACATCATTTACAGTAATTTTAATAATTCAATAGGTTTTTAACCCTTTTACGAACTTCTTCCAGCTGTAGGACCTGACACGAATGAAGCAACTACATATATATTTTTTTTTCGTATGAGTTTTTGTAGGTGGTTTACATAGTTAATGCAAAAAAGTCTGTTGTTTTGTTTGTTTATATGATTTTTTAAGTTTGGGCCTTATTAGGAACTGGGCTTTACTTGGCCTCCTACCTTAAACACAATCCCCGAGATGTCTTGAACAGTTGTAATAATATTTTTTCTTATTTTCTTGTAAATGCACGAAAAAGGTTTTGATTGAGAGAAAAATCGTTGACATTTTAAAGGAAAGTTATCAAATGCAACGTAAATCTGTTTCGCTATTTTGTGCAATATGTTTTCTTTCCCCTCTTGAAATAAAATTCAAAATAACTTACAAATAATCATAACTTCTATTTAAAATTAAAAATAGATTATTTTGCTAGATATATTGCTGCTGTTATAATGAATTAAGGATAAAAGGATTGAATGTTTCGATCGATGGTGAAATAAACTTGATTTCTTTAAGTGTAAGCATTTGTTTTTGATTTATTTTTGTGTTATTTTAACACCGCAGTTAGGCTGTGTCCGTCAATTTAATTTTTGTATTTGAACAAAAACAACAACTAAGAGGTGTTTCCACCAATGGCTTTTTCTGTCAATTCCTTTGTTTGGCTCAGTTACTGGACCAAGAAATGTGGTCTTAAGGTACGGAACTGTTACTTTTCACCATTAGAAGGAAAATACCTTCTTTTGAAATACCAAACATGGAAAACACCCAACTTATAATTTCAGAAAAAGCAAGATACCTTGGAGTTATCTTGGACAAGAAACTCAACTGGGGTCTTAAACATACAAGAAAGATACAAGAAAGCCATGATTGCACTCTACTCGTGTAATAGGATTCTAGGAATAAATTGGGGGCCAAATCATAAGATAATCATGTGGATTTACACAGCCATTGTTAGAACCATTCTAACTTATGGCAGTTTGGTTTGGTGGCAAGCTTTGGAGAAATCCACGAACTTAAAAATCCTTACCAAATTACAAAGAATGGCATGCATTAGCACTACGGGGGTGATGAGGACTACCCCAACTGCGGGCCTCGAAGCGATCCTAAATCTCACCCCATAGACTTATTTGCACAAGAATCGGCAGAAAACAGCGCTCTTCGACTAAGTCAGACCAATATTTGGAGATCTAATCAACACGGCCATAACACGATCCTTACAAAATACGTTGGTAATAACTAAAAAGGTTTGTACTGATTACATGACTCCTTGTCTAGACTTCAATAAAAAATTTACTACCAGCTTCCCTAATAGAGAAGATAGAGAAAACAGTGTATCCTACACTAATGAATCGAACTGTACCATCTTTACCGATAGTTCGAAAATGATTACTGGAGTAGGGGCAGGTTTCTACTCAGAAAATCTTAGCTTTGCCAGTTCATTCAGACTTCCCGACCATAGCAGTGTCTTCCAAGCTGAGATCTTAGCAGTGAAAAACACTGCTAATCAAATATCAATTATGGCGATACCACACGCTGATATCACCTTTTTCATTGATAGCCAGAAACAATAAAGGCGATCTCTGCCATGCAAATCAAGTCAAAGCTTGTTTCTTGCTGTCGCGAAGAGCTAAGGGTTCTTGGTATGCAGCACAGCGTAAGACTCTGCTGGGTTCCTATTGTAGTCTCAATAATTCGATATTTAATAATTATAAAAAATATCAAGGACTTGGAAAAATTGGAGAAACAACTTACTTTTCTTTCAAGTAAAGTTGAAAATTTGACCTGTACCAATGATAATAATTTGACTAAGGATAAAACTCCGGATTCTGGAAATAAGTCTATGACCTTAACCAAACGAAGAAATGATGATCTTGACGTTGACAACTCTGAATTAAGCCAATTACCGAAGAAAGCTGCAATATCCGTATTTAAGGACTTTACTTTTAACTCCAACATTAATGTACCAGCATCATTATCAGTGACTTCATTACCAAATCCATCATTATCAGCACCAAATATAACTACTCCGTCACCGTCTCCTACCATGGAGTGTCTGATTTCTGCTATACCTAAAACAAGTTCCGACAACAGTTGCAGCCAATAATCACCAAGGATAATAATTCACTGATGTCCCCCATCACATCTGGACTAAAGGCTGTTGAAGGACAAAAAATATTGTTCATCTCTAAACTTGCACCGTCTACTAATGCACTTGACATTAAAACTCACATATCCTCAAAACTGGGTTCTTCATTTCTGCCAAATGTTGAAAAATTACTACATCGTAACCACGCTAAGTATTCGTCGTTTAAAATACGAGCCCCTGACTCGGTTTTCCATGTATTGAATTCGTCAGCATTCTGGCCTAAGGGAGTCATTGTTCATGAGTTTGTGAATAAACCAAACAACCCTTTTCGCCAAATTCCGACAACGCTGAACCACCGCCCAAGCAGCTTGAAAAGGTATTAATTTTCTACCAGAATGTTAATGGACTCCGGACAAAGACCAATATGGTTTATAAAAATTGCAATAACCTTCCTCACGATGTCATTATACTGACAGAAACATGGCTCAACAATTCAATTTTTGACTCGGAGCTTTTTGACTCTTCTTATCAAGTCTTAAGACGTGATCGTTATAACGATGACAATTAAAACCCCGTTGGTGGAGGAATACTTTTCGCTATTAATAATACTTTCACGTGTTACCTGATTGATGACTTTCGGTCTGCTGATATTGAAGTACTCTGCATAAAAATTAAATTGACATCCGGACATCTATTTATTGTATCAGGATATATACCTCCATGTTCTAGGAAAGAGGTTTATGAAAAATTTAATGACTGCATAGAAAGTATTCATATTCTCTTGGAACCCGAAGACGAGCTACTAGTTGTTGGTGATTTTAATTTACCGAATTTAAACTGGATTCAAATTGATGGCGATAACTTCTACGTTCCTATCAACGCGTCATCTGTAAATGAGCTGTCATTAATAGATAGTATGTCCTCGTGTGGCTTGAGCCAACTCAATGGTGTGAAAAACCGCTTTGGGAAAACACTCGATTTGATATTCTTCTCGGAAACCATATGCTGCGATGTGGCCGTGTTAGCTTCTCATGCCAAACTTGTGGACGAAGATCGGCATCATCCTGCTTTGGACATTGCACTCAATTTAAACATATCTTCACCTCATATGCCATCCGACAACAAACTTGAGTTTAATTTTAGTAAGTGTAATTTTATGTATCTTTTTGACTTACTATCTACGATAAATTGGGAGCAGTTATTTATTAACTTGAATATTAACGATATGTGTAACATTTTTTATCTAACTCTTTTTGACTTATTTTATAAAACAACTCCATTAAAAAAGAATCGTAATAACTCAAGTGTTCCACCATGGTTTGATTCTCACATAAAAATTTGAAAAACAAAAGGAACAAAGCATGGATAAAATATAATCAATGATGATTTTAGAACGTTCATTATTATGACACAACTTTTTACTGACTATTCAAATACTCTATATGAAAACTATATTAGTAAAATTGAATTTAACGTTAAATCTAATCCTGACAGTTTTTGGAAATTTGTAAATTGTAAGAAGAAATCATGTGGGTATCCTAACCTGATGACTGATTCGTCAACATCCAGTCATGAGCCGCGGATAATTGCAAACATGTTTGCAAATTATTTCAAAGATGCTTTAATTGAATCCAACACTTCTAGCTCTCCTAACACTTCTAACACTTCTAACACTCCTTCCTCTGTTTTAAATTTTCCCCACTTAAATAATATTAATTTTGTAATAAGCATAGATACTGTTGCACAAGGTATATTACAACTCGAAGAATGTTTTAGTCCTGGTCCTGATGGTGTACCATCATCCATTTTAAAGAAATGTGTTGCTTACTTAGCATTTCCGTTATGTGTCCTCTTTAACGAATCATTAAAAAGCTCACTTTTTCCATCTATCTGGAAAAACTCATTTATTATACCGGTACATAAAAAAGGACCTAAAAACGAAATAATGAACTACCGGCCTATCGCGAAACTGTCTGTGATACCAAAACTGTTTGAGTCTATTGTATGTAATACCCTTTCTTTTCATTGTGGTTCAATTATATGTGATAACCAGCATGGTTTTGTCAAAAAACGGTCAACTGTTACTAATTTGTTTAACTTTACGTCCTTTTGTTTAGATGTTTTTGAAAAACGTGACCAAGTAGATTGTGTTTTTACGGACTTTAGCAAGGCTTTTGACAAGCTGTGTCATAAAATACTAATTATTAAACTAACTCAACAAGGATTTAACGATAATTTCATAAAATGGATTTCATCATATTTAGTAAATAGTAGAAGTTATAGTGTTTTATTTCGTAATGAGTGTTCAATTCCATTTGTTGTGAACTCTGGTGTCCCCCAAGGTAGCCATCTTGGTCCAATCCTATTTGTTTTATTTATAAATGACTTGGTCTCGATCATTCGTAATTTGTCTGTCCTTATGTATGCTGATGACATCAAACTGTTTAAAAGAATTAAGACTCCTTCTGACTTTCTTCTTCTGCAAGAAGACTTAGTTTTATTTAGGGAATGGTGCAATATTAATCGTCTTGTTCTAAATGTTGACAAATGTAAAACCATGCGTTTTACACGCAAAAAATTCCCATTTGTTTTTAATTATATGTTTGATTCTTGTCCTCTAAGTAGAGTATCTATATTTTTTGACCTGGGTGTTATATTAGACTCGAAACTAACTTTTAATGAACATATTAACTTCATAGCTAAAAAAGCAAACAAAGTTCTTGGATTCATCAAAAGATTTGGTCGAGATTTCCGCGATCCATATGTACTGAAAATACTTTTCATTTCATTTGTGAGGCCAATCCTGGAATATGCATGTACAGTGTGGTCACCTTTCTACGCCGTACACGCGCAAGACTCGAAACGATTCAAAAAAGGTTTTTGCGTTTTTGTCTGCGATCTCTCCCTTGGTTTCAAGGTACTTTATTACCGCCATATTCGCAAAGACTCTCTTTTATAAACCTTCCTTCTTTGACGAATCATAGAAAATACTTACAATTCTGTTTTATTGTTGGAATAATAAATGGACGTATATATTGTAATATTCGGCTTGGTCCGACAATTAAAACTTATTCACTTTTTAAATAAAACACAAATTCACTTTATTCAAATCACTCACAAACTTATTTATTCAACACTTTCAATTATAACTTTTCAAACACAGTGTACTTTACTTATCGCAGTTCACAATCAACTAACTCGCCTCGCCACCAAACGGCTATTTATATCAAAAATGATGGGTTCTAGAAACTACTATTGGTTCCTATTAGTTCTTGGGGAAGCTGAAAGTTCGAGAGAAAATTCTGGGATTTTTGTAGGGGCTAACGTTCTTAATGCTAAAAGTTTCTCTTAATCTTAATTAATTATTGCCCCTCACGAGTGTTTACTACTACAATTAAACGATATTAAGTAAAGAGAGTATGTACATTAAATAAACAAGAGATACAGAGTAAGTAAAGAGAGTAATGAAAAGTGTGTACATTAAATATAGAAAGAGATACAGAGTAAGTAAAGAGAGTAAGAAAAGTGTGTACATTAAATATAGAAAGAGATACAGAGAGTAAGAGATAATAAAGTATACACATTAGTATTAGACATTACAATAGAAGGAGATACAGAGCGTATGAGATAAATAAAGTGTATACACATTACATTGCCCCCTCCTTAGGATTGATCGTCCCGAACAAATCCATCATCTTCATCACCACTGTAGCGATGTAGTCGGTCGCGATGTACGACTTTAAGTTTACCTCTGACTCCTTTTTGTATCCGGTACACGACGTCGTTGATTTTGCTAATCACTGTATATGGGCCTTCCCAGTCCCGTTGAAGTTTCGGTGACAACCCCTTTTGTCGATGGGGATTGTAAAGCCACACTCGATCTCCTGCTTGGAACTCTGTTGTTGTCGCTCGTATATCGTAGCGTGTCTTCATTCGGTCACTGAACATCTTAATTTTTGACCTGGTATCGTCGTGGATCTGAAGGAGTCTCTCCCTGAGGTCATCCAAGTAAACATCCTCGGCTTGCGGTTCCGACGTGGGACATCCAAATTTGATTTCGCTCGGCAGTCTGATGTTCCTTCCCATTAAAATCTCAGACGGTGTATGGCCAGTTGAGCTATGTCTTGCACTTCGATACGCCATCAAAAACAGTGGAATGTGTCGATCCCAATCTCGCTGGTTGTCGTCCACAACTTTGCAAAGATGTTCCTTCAGGGTTCGGTTGAACCGTTCGACCATGCCATCAGATTGTGGGTGGAGTGGTGTTGTTCTTGTCTTCTTAATGTGAAGAAGCCCACAAACTTCCTGGAATATGTTTGATTCAAAGTTCCTTCCCTGGTCGGAATGCAGTTCTAATGGAACACCGAATCTGCTCACCCAGTTGAACACAATTTGGTCTGCGACTGTTTTGGCTTCTTGATTCGGTATGGCGTATGCTTCAGGCCACTTGCTGAAGTAATCCATGACGACCAGAATATAACGATTTCCATTATTTGTTTCCGGAAATGGACCCGCCACGTCTATTGCAATCCTTTCAAAGGGTGATCCGACATTATACTGCTGCATTTGGCTGTGATTCTTTTTGTTCGGGCCTTTGGTGGCAGCACAGGTATCACATTTTCGGCACCACTTCTCGACATCTTCCCTTGCATGTAGCCAATAGAATCGTTGTCGAACCTTTTCTAGCGTCTTGTTTACTCCTAGATGGCCTCCCGAAACTCCATCATGCATCTCTCGCAGAACGTCCACAATCTTCGATCTCGGTAAGACTAGCTGCATTACATAGGACTTTCCATCTGCTGATTCCCATTTACGTCGAAGGACACCCTCTTGGACATGCAATGAGTCCCACTGTGCCCAATAGGCCTTTAGAGCCGGACTTCTGTCGGAGATATCGGCCCATTCTGGTTTTTCCTGGTGTTCCTTGCATGCGAGGATGGGTTCAATATCTGGGTCCTCTTGTTGAGCCTTCCTCAACTCGTCGTTGCTCCAGCCATAAATGGGATCGGTTCTGGTTCGTTGAACAGTAACCACTTCTTTTTCTTCTTGGCGTCTGCAATGCTTACAGTCTTGCTTACATGGTCTCCGAGACAGTGCATCAGCATTTGAGTGAAGCTTCCCCTTCCGATGTTGAATTTCATAATCGTACGTCTGCAGCCTCTCAATCCATCTCGCCACTTGACCCTCTGGATTCTTGAAATTCAAAAGCCAGTTTAGTGCTCCATGGTCGGTTCGGAGAAGAAACTTCTGTCCATAGAGATACTTATGGAAGTGCTTTGTTGCCAAAATCAGTGCAAGAAGTTCTCTTCTGGTCACACAATAGTTTCTTTCCGACTTTGAGAGTACCTTGCTGTAATAGGCAACCACCTTTTCTTCGCCATCATGTACCTGTGACAATACAGCACCAATCCCGACATTGCTGGCATCAGCATCAATGATGAACGGTTTTCCTGGAGTCGGGTAGGTCAGCACTGGTGCATTACACAAGCGTTGCTTGAGCTCTTGAAAGCTGCGCTCGCACTCACCTGACCATTTAAACTGCTTTCCCTTTTCCGTTAGCTGATGTAGACTCTTGGCGATCTCAGCAAAATTCTTGACGAAGCGCCTATAGTAGGTGGCTAGACCCAGAAAGCTTCGGAGTTGATGTTTGTCCTGTGGTGTTGGCCAATTCTTCACGGTGTCAACCTTATCAGGATCCGTCTTAACTCCTTGGGATGAGATGATATGTCCCAGGTATTTCACTTCGGTTTTGAAGAGTGAACACTTTTCTGGATTGAGCTTGAGGTGGGCTTCTCGAAGTCTTTGAAACACGGCTCTCAGATTTGTACAATGTTCGTCAAATGTTTTCCCGTATACGATGACGTCATCCAAATAGACCAGGCAAGATTTCCAAGTGAGTCCTTGCAGGACGCATTCCATAAGGCGCTCAAAAGTCGCTGGAGCATTGCACAGTCCAAAAGGCATCACTTTGAACTGCCACAATCCGTTTCCTGTCGAGAACGCTGTCTTCTCTTTGTCTTCAGGATGGATTTCTACTTGCCAGTACCCACTTTTCAGGTCCAACGTTGAGAACCATTGTGCTCCTTCCATTGCGTCCAGAGTATCGCTGATCCTAGGCAGAGGGTAGCTATCTTTCTTGGTCACATCGTTCAACCTTCGATAGTCCACGCAAAAGCGGGTTGATCCGTCTTTCTTCTTTACCAGGACCACTGGAGACGCCCAAGGGCTTTTTGAGTTTTCGATAAGACCCTCTTCTTTCATGGTGGTTATCAGTTCTTCAACCTCACCTTGTTTGGCTAGTGGAAGGCGTCTTGCAGGTTGACGAATCGGCTTTGCATCCCCGGTGTTGATTCGATGTTGAACCAGTTGTGTTCTGCCATATTTCCCTTGCGATGATGAAAAGATGTCTGCAAATTCAAAGAGTCTTCCCAATGGTGACGTTTTGGGAGGACTTTACAGATGCTGGTTCGACCATGAGGTATCGATGGCTGCCAGGCTTACCTTTCAATTTCGTCCACACGAATACTTCTGAAGAAGCAGGCAAAGTCAGATCTTCTTTGATGACGGTTTTCACAGATAACGAGGTCTCATACGAGTGGATCCCATAGATCATCGGAATCTCGATGTTTCGATATTTCAGGACTTGGTTCCCGATGTCCAATATCACTCCGTGATCTTTCATGAAATCGACACCGACAATGCACTCGTCGCATATATCTGCTACCAGGAACAGGTGAGAGAATTCCAGCTCTGCCATCCGGATCTTAAGACGTACCTCACCATAGACTTTTGCGGCTTCTCCAGTTGCAGTCCTTAGACGATAGCTGTTGGTGTTGTGGAGCCATGTCTTCTTAACGAGGTCCTGCCGTACAATGGACGCCGTGGCACCGGTGTCGATGGTAGCCACACATTTGTTGCCGTTTATACTTGCTTCCACGGTCAGGCTCTTGTTGTCACGTTTCGTTTGAGAAACCTGGATGGTGTTTCTGTAGCTATCGGTACTAGAAGCCAGCTTCTGTCCCTCGAAGTTGGTGGGATGGGAAACAACTTGGGAAGCAACGTTGTTGGAGTTACTTTGACTTGTTGAGTAAGTTCTGTTTCCACAGTGTTGGCATGAGGTTCGTCTTCGCGGTAATCTGCACTGTCGTTGAAGATGCCCAGTCTTGTTGCAGTTCCAGCATCGTGCTGGTCCGTCTCGCTGACTCCTTTCCAGAGTAGCCTTCTGACAAGAGCATTGTTGGACTTCCAATTCTCTCACGCGATGCACGTTTTGGGATGCTTGTTCTGCGGCTTCCATTGTTAGAGCGAAAGCCAATGCTTCTGGTAGTGTTTGCTTTCCGGCAGTGCGAATAGCCCTTTGGAGATTTATATCGCCCACAGCTCTCACAAAGGCTTCAACAGCAAGTTGATTTATTATCTCGTTGCCAGCTGTTGGGTATGCCAGGTGGACTAATCGCTCGATATCTGCCTGAAGCTGCTGCAGAGTTTCACCTCTTTTCTGTGCCCTGTTGTTTAGTTGTACTCGGAAGACTTCTGTCATGTGGCTATCCCCAAACCGCTGTTCGATTGCGTTTACCAGAACTTTGAAGTCACCGTTCTTCTCTGCTGGGATGGTTTGTAGCAGTTCAGCAGCTGCTCCTCTCAAGGCAAGCGTAAGAGCAATGTATTTTTCGTCATCGTCCCAGCCGTTTGTTAACGCTGCTGCTTCAAACTGTTTCTTGTAGATTGACCACGGTATCTGACCATCAAAGCTTGGGGGATTCACTTCTCTCTTTCTTGAGCACTCACCAGAAGGTTCTCGAGCTTTCATCTTTCGCACTTTTTCTAGTTCGCTTGTAATGGTTTCGATCTGGTCGTCTATTTTCTTGAAACGTGCATTAGTCGTTGAATTTTGTTTTTCGACACGCTCATCGAGAGTATTGATTTTGTCTTCGAAGTCCGCAAACCTGCCTTCTAGCAGATTTTTCTGTTCATCAAACCGATCTCGAACGTCATCCCTTTGAGCTTGTAGTTGTTCCAGAACATCATTCTTTTGAGTTTCTAGTTGCTTGAGGACATTTCCTTCCAGTTGTTTGAGGACATTCTCTTGCTCGGTCTTCTGCTCGTTTCTTTGAGTTTCTAGTTGCTCCAGAACATTCTTGTTTTGAGTTTCTTGCTTCTTTTGATTCTCTTCAAATTTGGCTAGAAGAAGTGTCATCATGGTAGATAAGTCGGCAGTTGCATTTACCTCTTCCGATTTTGCTTCCACTTCGAAAGCAAACGCATCTGGGTCTTCATTTTGTTCTTCCAGATATTCCTGTAGCCGTTTTACGAGTTCGATTTTATATCCTGCCGCACTTAAGCCACGTTTGCTTAATTCGGCCTTTAGCTCAGCGACAGTTAAGTCTTTCAAAACTTTACTTATCATTTTTTTTTAACTTCACTATTTCACACAAAATAGTTTAATCACTGTTCACTGTTTTATTCTCAATAAGTTTTAATCCCACTTCTGACACCAATGTAATATTCGGCTTGGTCCGACAATTAAAACTTATTCACTTTTTAAATAAAACACAAATTCACTTTATTCAAATCACTCACAAACTTATTTATTCAACACTTTCAATTATAACTTTTCAAACACAGTGTACTTTACTTATCGCAGTTCACAATCAACTAACTCGCCTCGCCACCAAACGGCTATTTATATCAAAAATGATGGGTTCTAGAAACTACTATTGGTTCCTATTAGTTCTTGGGGAAGCTGAAAGTTCGAGAGAAAATACTGGGATTTTTGTAGGGGCTAACGTTCTTAATGCTAAAAGTTTCTCTTAATCTTAATTAATTATTGCCCCTCACGAGTGTTTACTACTACAATTAAACGATATTAAGTAAAGAGAGTATGTACATTAAATAAACAAGAGATACAGAGTAAGTAAAGAGAGTAATGAAAAGTGTGTACATTAAATATAGAAAGAGATACAGAGTAAGTAAAGAGAGTAAGAAAAGTGTGTACATTAAATATAGAAAGAGATACAGAGAGTAAGAGATAATAAAGTATACACATTAGTATTAGACATTACAATAGAAGGAGATACAGAGCGTATGAGATAAATAAAGTGTATACACATTACAATATCATTACCATCAGTTCTTAGTAGTTTAAATTTTAGTTTTAGTAATTCAAACATAAGACTGCAGAAACCACTGAATAAAATATTTAGTAGATCAAACTATGGTGCTCATAGCCCTCTAAACCAATTAATTGACGTATATAATAAATTACATTTTTGTATTAACTCGCCTAACGATAATGTCAAAAGCATAAAATGTAAATTAATGATTTTTAACATCCTAGATTAAGTTTTAGATTTTAAGTATTATATGTATAAGCACTGTTAACGTTAGTATTTAACGTATTGTAATAAACTAAACTAAACTAAACTAAACTAAACTAAATTAATAACATTTATTTATTGCAATAATATTAACAAAAAGAATACTTAAAAATGCAAAGAACAATCAGTATTAATTTGAATTAAAATACTGTTTCATCAGTCTTATGTGTATTGAAATTATATTTCAAAACAAAAACGAATATTTTAGAATTATTAGATTTAAATTTCAAAGCAATTATTGTTTTGTTTAAGGTTGTAAAGTTGTTCAGTTCTTGAGTTATTCATTTTTCCAAGAACTAGTCGAGCAACAAAATCAATTCTTGCGGCACAAATTAGCAACAAAATACTGAATACTTTTCTGTGCCGACTTATGAAATGGTTCTGCTAACGTAATAGACGTATCACATAAGTCAAATCTTAACCCGTTTGGAACCAAAAAAATAGCGCGTTTGCTATTGATTCTTGCACGCGCATATTATCTGCATGGTTTCTCTGTTTCCTTTTTTCTCTCATTGCTCATTTGCAACATTTGGTTCACCACGTCATTCGTTGATTTTTTTTCGGGGGACTTCGGAGACCAGCTGGAGTACAAACTTCTTCTTCAGGTCTCGGCTCTGATTATAAAAAACTATCCTGTTCCTATTTGATATCGAATATCAAGTCACAAATATCCTCACAAAAAATCAGATACAAGCGCTTGTGACTTGTGAGTAGTGACTCGTCACAACTTCTGAATCGGGCTGTTAACATATTTGATACTAGTTATTAAAAAAAGAATTAAATCTTGACAGATATTCAACGAAAAAAGTGTTACTGAATAAACAGTTATTGAAAGTAATATAAGTGGCAGTGGATTGATTCCGAAAAAGGGTTTTGAAACCAGCTTTTCTTCTTAAAATACGTTTTTTTTGTTTAGTTTCATTTAAAAAAATGTGCACGACTCGGTCGTACGAACTTGCTCCTATATTCCAAATTATAACTCATAAAAAAAATTAATATTCGTAAATAAAAATTTAAATTGAAATATGTACCTCAAAAAAAGATTTTATCTGAAAAAAATTGATGTCGTATGATTTCTCAAGAAATTGTTGATTTTTCAGTTTTTTTTTTTTAAATCGTCGGAGCGGTTTTTTTTTAATTAATTTTTTGTATATAAATTTTTTCGAAAATGTCTTAAAATTAATTTGGGTATGCAGTATTCAAGAATGTGCAACTATACATTTTACAAGTAAGTTTCAATTTTTAATATTGATCCGTTTTTGAGATACAGAATTTTGAAAAAAAAGTTTAAAAATGTTTTTTAAAAATCCAAAATTTTTTTTGAAATTTTTTCGAATACAAAATATAAATTGAACTATATAAACGTACTTTCAAAAAAAAACTTACCCTGATCGGACTTTTATTTTTCGGGAAAATCTGATAACAAAAAAACGGTTCTATGGGCGGTACCGTTTTGGAGCAATACAAAAATATTTTTTTTACATAAAATAAATCAGAGTTTTAAACAAAAATTTTCGAGGAAGTTTAAAAAAAAATCGTAGGAGCCGTTTTTGAGAAAATTGAAACTTTTGGTTTTTGGCCAAAAAAATCGTATGGTGGCTACCCTAAATTTTGATCTTAAAAAAAAATCAAAAAAACGACCCACGCGAATTTGCTCAAACCTATAATTTTCAAGTTTGAAGTCAATCGGACCAGTGGTTAAGGCTGTAGGTGCGTTTACAGACAGACAGACAGACATCGGACGGAATCGCCGGACCCACTTTTTTCGAATTCTCTATCATCGTAATGTCATATCTCATCATTATCTCAACTTTTTTTTTTACGAATTCAATACTTGCCATATATGTCGCAAGTAAAAAAAATTGAACAACACAAAACGAAAAGTCAACCAAAAATATCTAAGTGTAACCAAATTCCGAAGTAAAATCGCTCGGCGCCTGTCTTGAAATTCAAAATACGAAATATAAATTCATATAACATTTATTGCTTCCAAACGATTATCATCATTTCACCTTTAGAGCCGAGACTCAATATGTATAGCCAAAACACCATCAACATCACGAGTCGATATATTGATCTGAGCTGATCCACTATTGTCAACGACGACCTGTTTGCCCGAACAACGTGATCCTATCTTCGCTCCTGAAATGATGTCGCAATATGTTCCAGCAGGAAGACAAGTATGCAGACGTTGGTTCAAATCATAATTCTCTTGGTTGAATGCAACAAAACCTTTGTTACCACGGCAGAAAGCCATTTGATTACCACCATTGTCCCACCAGTTATTCTTGTCAGTTCCGTCGACGACGTTTCTGAAACCTACCATATTGTAGATTTGACGCCAACGATGTTCACATACCCAGCCATTTCCACAAGAATCATCAGCGTTGAATGATGGAGATAAAATATTTTGACCATCTCTGGTTGGTGGGCCGTCATCAGAATGCTTAAAATCAAACGAACTCATCACTCGTGGAATACCGTATGGGTAGGCCAACATAAATGCGGTTGCCATTTTGTATCTTCTTGCTGATTAGTAATTCAATGCTTCAGCCCTTTGATTATCATGATTGTCGACGAAAATCAATGCTTGGCCAGATGGCAGGAAACTCCAGCCAGTGCCCCAATTGTTCAAATACTTCAATTTATCACGGTTATTGAATACATTACCGATTTTAGATGAGTGACGGAATTCTGTAACAGCTCCAAGGTGAGTGTATTCTTCACGAGTAATAACTTCTCCACCGTTATCGATGACTTCCTGGAAGATAAATGGTCGGGAGCCTGGTGCAAATCCTTGCTTGGTGTTGAGATTATTGAGGGAATTTAGAATGTACTGAAATAAAGACAAAATACATATTTAATACAACTGAACTTAAATGAAATTGAATTTTGTTTGTACCTCCATATCATGAGGCCACATATGCTTGGCGGCATCTAAACGGAATCCGGCAACACCAATTTCAATCAACTTATTCATAAGTGCAATCATCTGTTTACGAACATAATCCTTGCTCTGGTCGAGATCTTTCAATCCAACTAGCTCACAATTTCGGACTTGGGCACGATCTCTATAGTTATTAATTGAACAAGTAGGATGGAAGTCTAGCGACGAGTAAGGTACAGCGGGGAATTGTTTGCTGTTAGGTTTAGCCGTAGATCCTGCAATTCCAACTACATTATCACCAGCTGCCATGTGGTTCATGAGGAAGTCCGGATATATACGAACTCCAACCTTGTTGCAACGTGTCACCATGTCACGAAATTGATTTTCATTGCCTGATCGAGTTGTAAGGATATAGGAAACGGGTTGATAACGCTCCCACCAAGGACGTCCCTTAGCAACGACGTTTTCAGTCACCGGGGAAACCTAACATATATTTAAGTTATAGAAAACTTAGTCTTTGAAAGTTCAAATAAATCAAATACCTGAACACCAGCATATCCCTTGGGAGCAAGGAACTGTTCGCATTCCTTGGCAATATCTTCCCACTTCCATTCGAATAGATGAACCATTGTAGAACGCCCATTCCAGTAGTTGGGGTTATGCTGGGCGTTAATAGCGCTTACAGCAACAATCAGCAGAGTTAACACATTCCAAAAGGCCATGGTCGAAACTATAGTCAGTTCAAAGATTCGTTTCACTATTTATACCCAATATTCAATAGAAATAAACACTTATGGATAGAGAATCGATTTGATTTTGTTTTGATATAGGCGGTGATTTATTTAGATTTTGAAGATATCTTATAGATAAGTGAAGTAAGTGTGGATTGTTTTTGTTTTGATTATTTTGAAAACACCCAGAGAGATAGCAAAGTTAAGAAGCTTCTTCTTCTGATGTTATCATTTTAAGCACAATGAATTAATTAATTAAAATTCTCGTACTTCACTCAATTAAGTGGAATCATGTTTTATTTATTTATTACAATACGTTAAATACTAACGTTAACAGTGCTTATAATACTTAAAAACTAAAACTTAATCTAGGCTGTTAAAAATCATTAATTTACATTTTATGCTTTTAACATTATCGTTAGGCGAGTTAATACAAAAATGTAATTTATTATATACGTCAATTAGTTGGTTTAGAGGGCTATGAGCACCATAGTTTGATCTACTTAATATTTTATTCAGTGGTTTCTGCAGTCTTATGTTTGAATTACTAAAACTAAAATTTAAACTACTAAGAACTGATGGTAATGATATATACGTCCATTTATTATTCCAACAATAAAACAGAATTGTAAGTATTTTCTATGATTCGTCAAAGAAGGAAGGTTTATAAAAGAGAGTCTTTGCGAATATGGCGGTAATAAAGTACCTTGAAACCAAGGGAGAGATCGCAGACAAAAACGCAAAAACCTTTTTTGAATCGTTTCGAGTCTTGCGCGTGTACGGCGTAGAAAGGTGACCACACTGTACATGCATATTCCAGGATTGGCCTCACAAATGAAATGAAAAGTATTTTCAGTACATATGGATCGCGGAAATCTCGACCAAATCTTTTGATGAATCCAAGAACTTTGTTTGCTTTTTTAGCTATGAAGTTAATATGTTCATTAAAAGTTAGTTTCGAGTCTAATATAACACCCAGGTCAAAAAATATAGATACTCTACTTAGAGGACAAGAATCAAACATATAATTAAAAACAAATGGGAATTTTTTGCGTGTAAAACGCATGGGTTTACATTTGTCAACATTTAGAACAAGACGATTAATATTGCACCATTCCCTAAATAAAACTAAGTCTTCTTGCAGAAGAAGAAAGTCAGAAGGAGTCTTAATTCTTTTAAACAGTTTGATGTCATCAGCATACATAAGGACAGACAAATTACGAATGATCGAGACCAAGTCATTTATAAATAAAACAAATAGGATTGGACCAAGATGGCTACCTTGGGGGACACCAGAGTTCACAACAAATGGAATTGAACACTCATTACGAAATAAAACACTATAACTTCTACTATTTACTAAATATGATGAAATCCATTTTATGAAATTATCGTTAAATCCTTGTTGAGTTAGTTTAATAATTAGTATTTTATGACACAGCTTGTCAAAAGCCTTGCTAAAGTCCGTAAAAACACAATCTACTTGGTCACGTTTTTCAAAAACATCTAAACAAAAGGACGTAAAGTTAAACAAATTAGTAACAGTTGACCGTTTTTTGATAAAACCATGCTGGTTATCACATATAATTGAACCACAATGAAAAGAAAGGGTATTACATACAATAGACTCCAAACAGTTTTGGTATCACAGACAGTTTCGCGATAGGCCGGTAGTTCATTATTTCGTTTTTAGGTCGTTTTGTATGTACCGGTATAATAAATGAGTTTTTCCAGATAGATGGAAAAAGTGAGCTTTTAAAGATTCGTTAAAGAGAACACACAACGGAAATGCTAAGTAAGCAACACATTTCTTTAAAATGGATGATGGTACACCATCAGGACCAGCACTAAAACATTCTTCGAGTTGTAATATACCTTGTGCAACAGTATCTGTGCTTATTACAAAATTAATATTATTTAAGTGGGGAAAATTTAAAACAGAGGAAGGAGTGTTAGAAGTGTTAGAAGTGTTAGGAGAGCTAGAAGTGTTGAATTCAATAAAAGCATCTTTGAAATAATTTGCAAACATGTTTGCAATTATCCACGGCTCATGACTGGATGTTGACGAATCAGTCATCAGGTTAGGATACCCACATGATTTCTTCTTACAATTTACAAATTTCCAAAAACTATCAGGATTAGATTAAACGTTAAATTCAATTTTACTAATATAGTTATCATATAGAATATCTGAATAGTCAGTAAAAAGTTGTGTCATAATAATGAACGTTCTAAATTCATCATCAGTTCTAGTTTGATTATATTTTATCCATGCTTTTTTCCTTTTGTTTTTCAAATTTTTATATGAGAATCAAACCATGGTGGAACATTTGAGTTATTACGATTCTTTTTTAATGGAGTTGTTTTATAAAATAAGTCAAAAAGAGTTAAATAAAAAATGTTACACATACACTGAAAAAACAAACGTTCGTTAATATAAAAAACGGCGTTTATTGACTTGTTATTTATTGTCACAATAAAGTTTTTCTTGTCACAATAAACGGTTTATTAAAAATTATGTCAGCGTTTGATAATCGTTTGTAAATACTATTAATGACCATTTATTAAATGAAAAATAAAGCACTTAATCACCGTTTTTTAAAATAAGAAACTTTATTAATTGCCACAAATATTTTAGTTATTAAAAATAATTAATCGTTTATTGCGATAATAAACAAGATTTTTAAGATGGTCTCTAAAAGATTTTATCCCAACCTTCATCCAATACCACAACCAAATCCAAAATTTACAAGTTTACAAGATTATTTTTAATAACTTTATTCACTGAAATAATAAACGTTGGTAATTAAAACAATAAACCGTTTACTGTGGTTTACACACAATAAACGGTTTATTATTTTAATTACCAACGTTTATTATAAATAATAAACGTTGGTAATTAAAATAATAAACCGTGGTGATTAAAATAATAAACCGTTTACTGTGGTTTACACACAGTAAACGGTTTATTATTTTAATTACCAACGTTTATTATAAATAATAAACGTTGGTAATTAAAATAATAAACCATTTACTTTGGTTTACACACAGTAAACGGTTTATTATTTTAATTACCAACGTTTATTATTTCATCAAAAATAATCAACTACTTGTAAATTTTAGATTTGGTTGTGGTATTGGATGAAGGTTGGGATAAAATCTTTTAGAGACCATCTTAAAAATCTTGTTTATTTATCTATATATCATTTTCTTGTGATTCTTAGAGTTCACAGATTTTTGTTCGTAACTGTGCTTGTATAAATACGAATGGATTTGCTTGCTTAAATAACAACTCAAGGTGCTAGTAGTTCAAGGGATTTAAGTAACCAAGCAAAAGTTAAGGCGCCCGGCGGCGCAGTATTGGAGAGAAAGAGACTGTATATATCGAGAAAATACACACAATGACACTTGCAGAAGAAACCAAAACAAACATCAATAAATAAGAATAAAAACCAGAGAAGTAAATAGATAGGTACAGAATTCTCTGATTATTTTTTTTTGAGAATCAATAAATTCTGTTTATTGGTGCTATAAACGGATTAATTAATATAATAAACGAAAATAATAAACGGTTTTTTGTATTAACAAACGGATTTATTAAAATAAATTAACTCTGTTTATTGTGGTTATAAACGAAAATTATTAAGGGTTAGTAAAGTTTCCAACCATGGTTTCTGCAGAAATTAAAAAATATAAACGGCCATTTATTGTCACAATAAACCTGTTTATTGGACAAATTCCATCACTAAATTAATTGTCCCAATAAACTTGTTGTTTGTATTTACGTACCTTTTTGGTTCAGTGTATCGTTAATATTCAAGTTAATAAATAACTGCTCCCAATTTATCGTAGATAGTAAGTCAAAAAGATACATAAAATTATACTTACTAAAATTAAACTCAAGTTTGTTGTCGGATGGCATATGAGGTGAAGATATGTTTATATTGAGTGCAAATTTGAATCCAGTTTAAATTCGGTAAATTAAAATCACCAACAACTAATTAATTATTCCCACGCCTCTTTCCCCCCCCCCCCAGATACCGCACGCGCTGGGGTCCATTTTCACCGAGTACGATTGCAATTACGGTTGCTAGTCGTATCGGCACTTAATAGAAATTATTTGTAATAAATAAAATAAAAAAAGTGATGGCGATACGAATATCAGGAAGATAAGAGTTATGGACTGCTTAATGCAAGCAGGTACAAAATGGAAAAACAAAATAATTCAAAATTTTACAAAAAGTAAAAAAAGAAAAAAATGCAAAATTTTAAAATCAAAAATTTTAAAATTTTAAAGTCAAAAATTTAAAAAACAAAGCAAAAAAATAAATAAGCGTGTAGAAGACACTTGTCAAGTTCGTAGAAAGGAAATAAAAAAAAAAAAAAAAGTCAGTTTCTCTCTACTACATATACGAATTTATTTATTTTTTTATTTTTTTAAGGAAGTACAGTATAAAAGCTTCTTTTGTGTGATCTTGCTATGGTTGAAATCAAAAATATTAGAGTTTTCGTTAACCTTTCGTAACATTCTCGTTATTGGTTCATTACTTCCATAATCAGTTCTGTGCTGAGCTTGATGAAATTGGGGAACTGATCTTAGAGAATGCGAGTTTACGTTAATACCCATTGCGTCAAGGAGGGTGGAAGATTCTGTAGCACCGGATAGAATTTGGTGTACGAAAATAATATCGGCAACTTCACGACGTTTTTCTAGAGATTGTAAGTTTATAAGCCGCAAACATTCTTGATACGGCGGTAAGTTGGAATTGTCAACCCATGAAAGTCCTCTTAAGGCGAAACGGAGGAATCTGCGTTGTATTGCTTCAATTCTCTTTATATGGACTTGGTGATAAGGGGATCATACTTGGCTGGCGTATTCCAGTAGAAGTCTTACAAACGTGGTATAAAAAGATTTCGTAACATAAGGATCCGAAAATTCCTTAGACCAACGTTTGACGAAACCTAAAGCAGAATTAGCTCTGGCTACGATATTGTCATAGTGAGACCTAGAGTTAAGCTCACTATCACAAATAACACCTAAATCTCGGATAGTTGTTGCTCTGTGAACAATACATTCGTTGATATAATAGTCCCGTGTCAGTCGATCTTTGACTTTCGTTCAGGAAAGACTTCAGCAGTGAGTAATTTTTTCAAGTGTGTGAAAATAAGCAAAAGTTTAAAGTAGTGAGTTAGACGCAATAATTTCAATTAGTTCGTTAGCTCAGTGGTAGAGTGGTGGCTTACCAATCCAGGGGTCGTGGGTTCAATTCCCACTCAGAGGCGACAAAAAATATTGAAGCTTTTTTTCATAACCGTGAAGTCGAGAACTTTATTGTTTGGGAGAAAAAGCAGATGGGAAGGGCGAGGAAGGCAGGGGCATCGAAAGATGCCTCTGCGAAGACATCGGATGAGTCTGCAGTAAAATCAGACCATACGAAAACAGCTAATGAAGCAACGACATCGGGAAGTAAAAAGTCATCAGAAGAGGAGACGCAAAAAAGGAGGCGGTCCCTAAAACCAATACCAAATCTGACGAAGAGGAGAGCACCAGGCAACCCAGCTATGCTGCAAGCTGGGGGGAGCGACGAGCGGTCATCCAAGACCATAGCAGCAAACAAAATTCAGCAACAATTGAATACCTCACCATCCGATGACGACATCGAATTAATGTCTGATGGTGGTGAGGTAATGTACAGGTCCGGGGACAGCAACAAACTTGCGCCCCTGTCGACAGAGTCGTCCTCAGACGAAGAAGAAATTGAGGTGGAAAAGGCCCAATCAATAATCAATAATCTTAATGAAGAAATTGAACTAATTAAGAAGAAGATGGAGCCGTATCTCCTACTCTTAAAGAAGAAGCAAGAGGCGAACCGAGAAAAAGAAGCAGAACTCCGTAAGAAACTCGCCGAGGAGAAGAAACAAAAGCAGCTTCAGAAAGAACAACAACAACCACAGCAGCAAAAACAACAACAACAAGAGAAGCAGCAACAAAACCAAGCTGCTCCAAGTAAGCAGGTGGCACCCAAGCAACAATCGGTGTCCCAACAACAACAGAAAAAGCCGTCCACACAAAACACAGGGGCGGCTCAGTCAGGCCCCAGCACATCGGGGGCCCCAAAACCAATGGCGGCAGCAGCTCCAGCGGTAGCATCAGCAGCAGTACCATCAGAGGAACCAGCAAATCCGTCAACATCAGCAGCAGCGAAGCAGCAGCAACAACAACACCAGCAACAACCACGGCAAAAGTCCGAGAAAGTGCCACCAATTAGGACATACAAGGTCGACCTACAGGACGTAAAACAGGTATGTAAGTCGGCCACTGGTAGCAATTTTGTTATAAAAATAATAAACGAAAAACAAAAGCGGTATTCGGTCCAATGCTTCACATTGGCCGAATACAAATTAGTCAAAGAGTGTCTGAAAACAGCCACTGCTGAATTCTTCAGCTTCACTCCTAGGAGTGAAAAACCGAAGACGGTCCTTTTGAAGGGCATCAGTTCCTGCACGGAATCAGAAGAGCTCCTAGCTGAGCTCCGTCAGAATGCCAGCGATGACCTCGAATTCATCGGAGTCAAGCCGTTTACTACGGTAAAGTCCAGACGGGAGGGGCATAAACTGCCAATCTTCATCGTAACTCTGTCGCCCCAAAGTAGACTGGAGAGTCTCAGGAATATTACTATCCTAGACTACCAGGTCATACACTGGGAAAAATTAATGAGGCACGACGACATGCTGCAATGCATGCGCTGCCAAAGGTTCGGTCACGCTGCAGCCAATTGCGAAATGCAGTTGCGCTGTGTGAAATGCGCCGAAACCCACAATAGGGGTGAATGCAGGCTAGGGACTGAGCGGGTCGAAGACATGACCCAGCTCAAGTGTGTTATATGCGGGAACGAGGGGCACCCTGCAAATTATCGGGGCTGTCCTAAGGTCCAAGAAATACGGGACAAACAGGCCAGCCAAAAAGCCGCAGAAAGTCGACCCGTACGACAAGCTCCGACAACAAATTCACTCGTGAGACCCGGTGTTTCTTACGCAAGATCTGCGAAAGGAATGGGTAAAGCGAGACAGGCTCCACCACCGGTCGCCCCACAGGCCCAAGTGCCTAAGGCGCCGGAGGAGCAGCCAGACATTCTGTCCTTGTTGCTGAGCATTCAAGGCCAGTTGGCAGGACTGCAAAGTCAGATCGTGGAGCAAGCCGGAAGAGTAGATAAACTCTACTCTATGATGGCTGGCCCAGCGCAAATTCAGGGTTAAGGGCGCGCTGCCGAAGACGCGCCTTAAGATCCTAGGTTTGAATGTGAATTCATTGATTAGGATCGAACGTAGAGCCAATTTGTTCCAGCTGTTAAAAGACCACAGTCCTGATGTGTTTATGGCTAGCGAAACCAAGCTAAACCAGAAACATAAACTGACTAACAACAATTACAATATCGTAAGAAGGGATCGACCCGACTCTACCCAAGGAGGCGGTGTTGCAATCTTCATACGAAAGGGCATTAATTATAAAGTCATATACAATAATGATTTGCGAAAGCTCAGGACGCTAGAAGTTTGCGTCGTATGCATCTCTCTCACTCAAGGGAAGCGGATGTATATGATTGCGGCTTATGCGGCTGACGCTCCGCAGCCTGCTACCTTTATTTCAGAGCTCGAGATTCTTTTCAGAGTACTAAAACTGAGCTTGGAAGAAAACTACTTCATTATGGCCGGAAATTTGAACGCGAAACATGAAGATTGGGGAAATCAAACAAATAATCCAAGAGGTAACCATCTTTTTAATTTGATGAATCTTCACAGTGTTGAATATGGTGTCGACTTGCTGGCTACTGAAAGGCCATCGTTCCCAAGGAGCGGTTCCTTCCTGGACCTTTTGCTGTACGATACCAGACTGACAATAACGGACAAAGTGGGTAGTCACCCTCGAAACTGCTTACAGACAGTCGAGTACGACAGTGACCACTGCGGGCTCGCTGCTGTAATTCAGATTCCGAACGAGCTTGTGGAATTGGATGAATTCGTTCCAACGCATTCTTACAATTACAGAAAGATGCGATGGCCGCGTTTCACCCAAGTCCTTGCAAGAGAACTTCGTTCGAGTGACATAGCCCCACCAAACAACAGAAACTTGACAAATACGGAAATCGACCAACACCTTGAACAGATGGACAACATAATAAAACGAACAATGGAACGGACAATACCGAAGTACAAGGAACGCGACCAAAACAACGTCTACAGTAACGCGACTATAGACGCACTTCACAGACACAAAAGTGGACTACTGACAAGACTGAAAAACTTGTACAGACGATTCACAGACCCGAACGACCTGGAGATTAGGACACTGAAGTCGACGATTAAAAACGTCAACACCCTGATCAAGGAAAACTACAGGTTATCTATTAACTTGTATTGGGACAAGATAATTCGGGCCGTTAATTCTAGCGACCCGAGTATGTTCCCTAAGATTAATAAGATATTTAGGTCCAAGAATCAGAACGACCTTCCGTGTCTTAAGCTCCAGAGAACAGTAGAGAACAGAGACGTACTCCTGACAGCGCAAATCGATCCTGAAGAAGCCGTCTTGGACGATGACTTCTTTGTGATTGAAGATCCGCAGGAGAAAGTGGAAACAGTTGGTGCTGCTTTCCAGCAAGTGTATAAGGTGAATGCTTGCACTCGCCCGAACCACGACCTGGAGAACAGAGCCTTACTTCATCACTTCTACCTGAGGAATGATATTACGCAATGGCGATCCGAGAACCGTGGTTTTACACGGTTTGATGACGATTTCTTAGCAAACGCTATAATCGCCGAGCGAACGGGCCCAAGTCCCTTGCTCATCACGAAGGTAGAACTCCAGCTCATCTTCAATTCAATAAAGAACAAGAAGTCAGCAGGTGTCGACGGTATATCCAACATTGTACTAAGACACTTACCGATTGAAGCCATCGACATTTATACCACACTCTTCAATAACGCGCTGAATAATGCATATTATCCAGTGCGTTGGAAGACAGCTGTGGTTCATCCTCTCCCGAAAAAGGGAAAGGACAACTCCAATCCTTCGAATCTCCGGTCAATAAGTCTTCTTCCAAGCATCAGCAAGGTATTCGAAAAGGTAATCAATAGGGCTCTGGCTGAGTGGGCTGCGGACAACAAAATAATTCCGGATAACCAGTTCGGGTTCAAGGCGGGACATGACACCATTCATGCCGCGTCTAAGCTCGTATCTGATATCCAATGGAACAAGTCCAAGAAACAATGCACGGGTGCTGTTCTGGTTGATTTAGAGAAGGCCTTCGACACCGTATGGTTAGAAGGTTTGTACCTAAAGCTCACCAGACTAGGCATCAGTAAACCATTGTTGTATATGCTTCATGATATGCTCAACGGTAGAAAGTTTGTTGTCAAAAGTGGCAATGTAACTTCTACCACCACCTTTGAAATTAAAAACGGTCTTCAACAGGGAGCGGTGAACTCGC
Source organism: Sphaerophoria taeniata (assembly GCA_943590905.1). Lineage (NCBI taxonomy): Eukaryota > Metazoa > Arthropoda > Insecta > Diptera > Syrphidae > Sphaerophoria > Sphaerophoria taeniata. The sequence goes on from OX016540.1 coordinate 57,486,892, forward strand.
CGATCCTCTTCAGCATTTACACCAGCGATCTGATAGGTAGCTTAACTAACGCAATTGCGTATGCCGACGACCTGATTGCGTACAGAACGGCTCGAAAGGTTGAAGTTATTAGAATTCTCTTGCAGCGTGACTTCGAGAAGATTCAGCGATACTGCGACGATTGGAAACTGAAAATAAATGTCCAAAAGTCGGAGACAATTTTGTTCCGGACTCCGTTGGCTAAAGCCTCGCGAGATACGTGTAAGAATTGGCGCAAGATGGTCATTGTTGATCCTCACGGACAGGCATTGACGAGCAAAAGTGTAGTGAAGTACCTCGGTATCTGGTTGGACCAGTATCTATATTTCGACAGACATATAGATGCTGCTCTGACTAAGGCCAGAGGAGCCTTCGCTCTGACGAAACGGCTGTTTTACAGCAGTCGGCTTGACCCCAGAGTGAAGGTAATTTGCTACATGGCCCTCATACGGCCGATGATCGTTTATGGATGTCCAGTATGGTTCAACATTGCCCCTTCCCAAATGGAGAAGTTTCGGGTGTTCGAGAGGCAGTGTCTTCGGCGCTGTCTCGGTTGGTATCGGACACCGGAATCTTCTTATCTGCATTATTATTCAAACGAGGTTCTATACAACGGGGCTCGAATCAATAGAATTGACAATTTCGTGATAAAACTTGTTCGGGGCCACATTGCGAGAGCTATGACTTCGACCAACAATTTGATTTTCGGGCCGTTTTATCCGAACGACAATTACTTCGACAATGCACGCTTGAGCGGCTTCATCCCACCAGAGGCATTCCTCTATCTAGACCAGTGCGGCATGATACAAGATAGATTGGCAGTACCGCTTATCTACCACGTCAGGCGAAGAACCGTAGACCGGCGGCTCCTGTATGAACGAGGCATCCTCGCTCGTGATGGAGCGGAGCTGCTTCGGTTCAGTAGGGCTGTGTCCGAAAAGGACCGTTTTGATAGGGTGAAGCAGGAGAACCAGTTTTGGTGGCTTCAAACTGCATCTGATAATGGGTAATCCGGGTTGGGGTATTTTTGCCTTGGCCGGCTTACATGCTTGTTTTAGTCTTAGGTTTTAGGTTTAAGTAGAGTAGGCATGGTGGCACTATACAATATGTATAAAAACGAAAAAAAAATAAGTAAATAAATAGTGAAAAATACTAATAAAAAAAAAAAAGTGAAAAAAAAGAAAAAAAAATAATCAAGGACAATATGATAATGTGAAAAAAGACAATTACAAGAATCAAGAACACAATTACAAGGACATAGTTTTTGCCGCTGTGGTTGTTCTAGTTTTAAGTAGTTTGTAGGTAGTTTAGGTAATTTTAAGTTTTATTTTAAGGACATTAGTTTGTAAGTGAAAAACCCCAAAAAATGATAAAGCCATTAGTTTTTATAATTTTCTAATAAACAAAAAAATAAATTGAAATAAATAAAACAATCTTAGTTCGTAGGCCGAAAGGCATTAATTTTAAGAATATTGAATTACTTAGAGGGCCAGTAAGTTATATATAAGTAGTAATAATTAGGCTAGTTTCCCATTTTGTCTAGCATGTAAGTAGAGTTAAGATAAATTGAATAAAAAAATGAATTTCAAAAAAAAAAAAAATAATAGTCCCGTGTTTGCTGACGGAAACGTTTACGGGAATATGTGATTGTTTGGCATTTGGAAACATTAAGTTCTAAATTGTTTTTTTGACACCAAACATAGAAATTGTTTAAATCGGCCTGCAGGGGTAAAGCATCATCGGGTGAAGAAATTATTCTAAAGATTTTCATGTCATCTGCGTACATATAAACTTGGGAATTTTCAATCACAGATTCTACGTCATTAATAGTCAGAATAAAAATAATAGGGCCTAGATGACTACATTGAGGGACCCCCGATTTCACAGTAAATGATTCTGATATTGAAGATCTAAATAAAACGTGATATTTACGGTCGGATAGGTATGATTCCATCCACTCAATGAAACCAGGAGGGAATCCAAGAGCCTTTAACTTGAAAGATATAATGTTGTGGGATATTTTATCGAACGCCTTGCTAAAGTCCGTAGCAATAACATCAACTTCTTTTTTACTTTCTATTGAGTTTAATGCATAAGAAACAAATTCAGTTAAATTTGTGGTCGTTGATTTCCCTTTAAGGAACCCATGTTGTTTGGGCGAAAATAAAGATTTGCAATGAAAGTACATGGTGTCGAAGATAATACTCTCGAATAATTTTGGAATGCAGGATAATTTGGCAATTGGCTTGTAGTTAGAAATATCTGATTTACAGCTTTTCTTGTGAATAGGTATTATAAAAGAATCTTTCCACATAGATGGAAAAATTCTTTGAGAAAGAGATTTTTGAAAAAGAGTGGTAAGAGGCTGGGCGAAATTGACTACACACTTCTTTAATACAATTGCAGGTAAACCATCAGGCCCCGAAGAGAAATCATCTTTAAGTTTACTTATTTTGTTAACCACATTGTCAACAGTGATGTTGATCGATACCAATGATGTTTGGTAACAATTGCTCAAATAAGTGAAATAGTCAGCATCAGGTACAAAATTACAGTCGGAAAAAGCAAGATTAAAGAAATTAGCAAATAAATTAGTTATAATTTTTGAGTCATTAGAAGAGTGATCTAAATAATTAAGGGTATTAGGATATCCATACGACTTTTTTTTATGTTGATGAATTGCCAAAAGCCTTTGGGATCTGAGATAATATCAAATTGCATTTGATTGATATATGCATCATAGAGGAGTTTAGAGAGAGCAGAGAATTCGTTGTACACTTCTAAATAGGAGGAATAGTCTGTTTCTGATCTAGATCTTAAATATTTTTTCCATAAATTATTTCGAGAGTTGCGGAGTGTACGAAGTTCTTTTGAATACCATGGAGGTGATGGTGAGGTATTTTTACGTGGTGCATAGGGCACACATAGAAAAAAGCATTCAAAAATTATTGAGTAGAAGTTATTGGTTAAAGTATTGATGCAATTGCTTACAGATTGGTTCAAAATTAAGTCAAAATTTATGTTACTAAGAAGTTCATTTAGTTGGGCGAAGTTAGCTTTTCGGAAATTGAAACGATATGAGTTCTCAGATTCAACTTCAGAATTATTATGTTATATGTTCGTAGGCATAAGTTAAAGACAGTGGCGGATGAAAAATGTCAATGGTGGAAAGAGTTAAGCTACTTTCCTCTACGATACAGTTAGTTTTCATTGATCACAATTTGAATTGGCTAGAGCATATTTCGTACTTGAAGCAGTATTTTCGAGTTTCTCTTCGGCACTTATTCCTTTTAAAAAAATACTTAAGCATTATCACGTTAAGATCAGTCTATTTTGCTTTATTTCATTCAAGACTACAATATGGAATTTCTTGTTGGGGAGGTACCTTTTCGTCTTTTGCTAGTATTGCAAAAAAAAGCAGTTCGTTTCATAGGTAATGCAAATCGTTTTAGTTCCTCTATGACGCTATTGGTGCAGGGAAATTACTCCACGGGAATCGCATCCACATGGGAATTTACTCCACTCAAAGTGGGAATTTGCTCCACTTTTTAAAGTGGAATAAATTCCCACTGCGAGTGGGAAATAACTGCATAATTGTGTGAGAAAGTAGTCCACTAAAAGTAAAAAGTGTAAGAAACAATTATTGCACTTCTTATTAAAAAAAATTTTCAGAATGGGATTTTTTTTCTTTGAACTAAACTTGAACTTGAATAAAAAAGTCTTACAAATACAGTTGTTTTACTTCAAATTCACCCTTTTACAAATCAAATTCGCCCTTTTACAAATCAAATTCACCCTTTGACAAATCAAATTCACCTTTATACAAATCAAATTCACCCTGTACTTAACTTATAATGAAGATAGTATGTATTTGTTAAAATAAAATCACAAAAGATCGCTTTTATTTAAGACAAATGATGTCTGGGTGAATTTGATTTGTAAAAGGTAGAATTTGATTTGCAAAAGAGTGAATTTGATTTGTAAAAGGGTGAATTTGAAGTTAGAAAAACTGTAAATAGAACTATTTTTTTTACTCTTTGTTGACAAAATTGACAGAGCAATTCAATTTTCAAAACTAACTGCTGCCGTTTCCTTTAATTTAAAAAAAAAAACACCACGCACCTTTGTAATGCACGCTTGTGTCTGGAAAGCAGGTGCTGCATTGCAATGATTCATTTTGAACATCCTTTTTTCACTTTCGTCTGAGGATTATGATTATGACGATCTGGAATATTCAAAATCGTTTTGGTTTGGTTGGGAGCGAAACGAGCGAAAAAATTTTGCCCAAAAGAGAATGAATTTGGGGTGTGAAAATAAAAAAAATTCGCGCATTATAATTACTAACATTCCTCGTAAAAACCTGTAGAGCTCAGTTTCATGCTGGGAAATAATTCCACCAAAAAAATTGTGCAGTTATTTCCTACTCGCAGTGGGAATTTATTCCACTTTAAAAAGTGGAGCAAATTCCCACTTTGAGTGGAGTAAATTCCCATGTGGAGCAGATTCCCGTGGAGTAATTTCCCTGCACCACGCTATTTAGAAACATGAATACTCTCCCGGTAAAGCATTTGTTTTACTTTAAAGTATTAAAGGTCTTTTTTATAAAAGTGGATATTTGCAGAGTCCTATAACAGACTCACGACGACGGTTACGAAGCACTTCGGCTATCGTCAATATACCTTCATTTTGGACACATCATTTTAGGAACTCTTTCACTATCGTCGCTCACAAACTGTTCAATACTCTGCCTTTGAATTTAAGGGTCCTGATGAATAATACATCTTCTTTCTTAAAGCAAGTTAAACTTTGGCTTCTGAATTACAATCATAATGAAATTAAAAATTTACTGGCGTATACATCATAAAGCGTTAGATTATTGAATTTTCAATTTAAGATAATAAAATGAATATAAGCATGGCTGAGTTCGTAATTGCAGGCTTTGTTGCCCATGCCCTGCCTAAAATATGCTCAAAGACTTTTATGAACTCAATTACAACTGCATGTCTGCAGTCATCATACTTTATTTAAAATGAGTTCACAAAAGCAAACGTTGACAAAACTAGATACAAAATTTATTTGTTCTTGATTTGATTTGTAGTTCATTCATTAAAAAAATGGCTTTCAACTAAAATATTTTAAAACACATTGTTATAAGCTTTGTGGAAGAAACCGTTTTCGAAAACATGGTACAAAAACTTGCGGAAATAAGAAAACTGAAAAGTTAAGTAAAAGGAAACCCCTTGGGCTTTTCACTTTAGTAATATTACGATTATAAACAAACTAGAACCAGTTATGCCCGCGGCGTTACTCGCGATAAACGGGTTAAAAGTAGCCTTTGTCATTTGCTGACCCCTAAACCACCACTACCTATTCAGAAAATCATGTCAATCACATATGCTCTTTATATACTTAAAACAAATGTTTCCCACGGGCACCATAGATTTTACCGGAATATAAAGTAGCTTATGTGATATTCTAGACTATAATCTGTCTGTATGCTAAATTTCATCCAGATCCGTTTAGTACTACTGGAGTTATTGAGCAACAAACATCACATTTGCTCCCTGCCATTTTCCTGCAAATTCAGCAACAAAATAAAAACAAATGCCGACTTGACCGCAAAATGACAGTCGTTATACTTTTATGAACACAATTGTTGCCATGCTCATGCAGAACTATTGCTGTTTGCTTACATTTACGAACACATTTTTGGCAGTACTGCAGAAGTTTTACAATTACGAACTCAGCCCATAATTGAAATAAAAATAACTGTTCACCCCACTACAAAATCTCAGTGTACAAAACAAACAAAAAATATGTAAAATGGATTGTTTTTGATTATTTTTGAAGTGATATTCTAGCTAATTAAAAATGTTTTTTTTTGATTATATATATCACTACTTATTCATAATGTAAAGAAAAAGATATAAGATTTTATAATTGTATAATGAATTAATAAATAAAAAATAAATAAAATAAAAATAAATAATAAGGTTTGTACTGACTACATGACTCCTTGTCTAGACTTCAATAAAAAATTTACTACCAGCTTCCCTTATAGAGAAGATAGGGAAAACAGTGTATCCTACACTAATGAATCGAACTTTACCATCTTTACCGATAGTTCGAAAATGATTACTGGAGTAGGGGCAGGTTTCTACTCAGAAAATCTTAGCCTTGCCAGTTCATTCAGACTTCCCGATCATAGCAGTGTCTTCCAAGCTGAGATCTTAGCAGTGAAAAACACTGCTAATCAAATATCCATGATGGCGATACCACACGTTGATATCACCTTTTTCATTGATAGCCAGAAACAATAAAGGCGATCTCTGCCACGCAAATCAAGTCAAAACTTGTTTCTTGCTGTCGCGAAGAGCTTAGGGTTCTTGGTATGCAGCACAGCGTAAGACTCTGCTGGGTTCCTATTGTAGTCTCAATAAGGAATTCGATATTTAATAATTAATAACATTTATTTAATGCAATAATATTAACAAAAAGAATACTTAAAAAAAGAACAAAGAACAATCAGTATGAATTTGAATTAAAATACTGTTTCATCAGCCTTATGTGTATTGAAATTTTATTTCAAAACAAAAACGAATATTTTAGAATTATTAGATTTAAATTTCAAAGCAATTATTGTTTTGTTTAAGGTTGTAAAGTTGTTCAGTTCTTGAGTTATTCATATCAAGGTCACAACAGTTTCCGGTCACAGTGGTGTGCCAGGAAATGAAAAAGCGGATGAGCTTGCAAGAGAAGGCTCGGTACTTGATCCCTCTCTCATAGACCATAACATCAGAATCCCTCAATGCGAATTAAAAAGGAATATTAGTAATAATCATTCAAAAGCAAATGATAGATGGAACTACTAGAAACCTGTGGTAACACCAGGAAACTCTGGCCTCATTATGACAAGAAAAAATCAGCAATCCGCCGTACTAGAATAAAATTTTTAGCCAACTATTTCTTTAATGAACTAGAAGAACTACCTGAACTCCCAGGCAACCGCCTACTGAACTTTGCAAGTCCACCAAATGGCTCGACCAACCATAGAATTCATAGGTTGAATTACTTTTTCAGAAGTTACAATACTTCAGGGTATCACAAGGGATCTACATTGATCTAATAGCGTTTTTTTTTGTCGTCCGGAACTGTTCCTAACAGTTCTGTATTCGTTCACTTGACACAAGATGACAGTTCTTGTTCTGAATAGAACAGAAAAACGATTACGAATTTGAAGTCAGAATCAAAAACAGAATCACGCATACATGCACGCACTCGCATATACGTACTCGCTGCCATGTTTACAAATAAAGAAATTAAAAACAATGACGCAAAATTATAGTCCGCTAATGAACGATTTTAGTGTGATACTAGCTTAAAATGACATTTGAGTCATGTCTGAAACGTCATTTTAAGCTAGTATCACACTAAAATCGTTCATTAGCGGACTATAATTTTGCGCTAATGTCATGTCATTGTCACAAATACACAACCATTCAACCCTTAGAAGCAAAAAAATGTGCCTGTTCGTTTGGAATCCGGAATCTGTGTACAATTCCGGATTACAAAAAAAAAACGCTATAAAGTGTGACGGTAACAACATCAACTGTCAGCCCATAATTACCTAACTTAACCTAACCTTTGTTTGGCTGGAATTATAGCTATTTCACGGATGCCAAGCCGACCACCAGATTCCTTTATTAGTGGTGCTGTCTTGTTATTTTTCATTTTGATCGAAAACTTTTTAAGTTTACATCTTAGGATTTGAACCTTAGACCAGTTAGTTGCACTCAGTATGAACTAGCGGACGGACGAGTGAATCTACGGAAAACAATTGGTTTAAACATCCTTTCGTAAGCCGCTTTTCTCGGTTTGATTTTTCAAGAGTGCATTACTTTCCATTATCTCAACACTGCCCAAAAAAAAACAGATAAATACCTAACGAATTTAATTCTTTCAACACCAATTTTCGTGTTTTTTTTTCAACTCCCCAATAGAAACAGAAAATATCAATCAAAACCAAAATTAATTAACTAAAGTTGAAGAGTATAAAATTCTGGTAGAAATTGTAGAAAAGTTTATACTCTTCAGCTTTCTCATAGGTGCAAATCTCTTGCAGCAGTACGAACTAGTTACAGCGATGGCAACACCTGAATTGGGAAACCAGCACATCACACGATTGAGGGGACCTACAATTTAACGCTGATTCCGAACGGCAAAGTTGAGAAGCACTTTTTTTTCATGACAGATGATACTCTTGGAAGCATTGTCAGTTCTTCGCAAAAGTCAGTACCCGTGAAAGATGAAATAAGAACTCTTTGGGCACGAGCAGGATTTTAACCCATGGGTTCCGCGTAGCCCAGGTACCTTATGAAGAGTCACATAAATGTCTATTACGCTAGCAGAACCATTTCATAAGCCGGCACCGAAAAGTTTTCAGTATTTTGTTGCTAATTTGTGCCGCAAGAATTGATATTGTTGCTCCACTAGTTCTTATTGGAAAAATCGATGTTATCGATGTTCTGCTAGCATAACATTACGTAACTTGGTTACGCCAGCAGAACATCAATTTTTCCAAGAACTAGTCGAGCAACAAAATCAATTCTTGCGGCACAAATTAGCAACAAAATACTGAAAACTTTTCGGTGCAGGCTTATGAATTGGTTCTGCTAACGTAATAGACGTATCACATAAGTTAAATCTTAACCCGTTTGACACCAAAAAAAAGCGCGTTTGCTATTGATTCTTACACGCGCATATTATCGGCATGGTTTCTCTGTTTCCTTTTTTCTCTCATTGCTCATTGTCATTTGCAACATTTGGTTCACCACGTCATTCGTTGATTTTTTTTCGGGGGACTTCGGAGACCAGCTGGAGTACAAACTTCTTCTTCAGGTCTCGGCTCTGATTATAAAAAACTATCCTGTTCCTATTTGATATCGAATATCAAGTCACAACTATCCTCACAAAAAATCAGATACAAGCGCTTGTGACTTGTGAGTAGTGACTCGTCACAACTTCTGAATCGGGCTGTTAACATATTTGATACAAGTTATTAAAAAAAGAATGAAATCTTGACAGATATTCAACGAAAAAAGTGTTACTGATTAAACAGTTATGGAAAGTAATATAAGTGACAGTGGATTGATTCCGAAAAAGGGTTTTGAAAACAGCTTTTCCTCTTAAAATATGTTTTTTTGTTTAGTTTCATTTAAAAAAATTGAACAACACAAAACGAAAAGTCAACCAAAAATATCTAAGTGTAACCAAATTCCGAAGTAAAATCCCTCGGCGCCTGTCTTGAAATTCAAAATACGAAATATAAATTCATATAACATTTATTGCTTCCAAATGATTATCATCATTTCACCTTTAGAGCCGAGACTCAATATGTATAGCCAAAACACCATCATCATCACGAGTCGATATATTGATCTGAGCTGATCCACTATTGTCAACGACGACCTGTTTGCCAGAACAACGTGATCCTATCTTCGCTCCTGAAATGATGTCGCAATATGTTCCAGCAGGAAGACAAGTATGCAGACGTTGGTTCAAATCATAATTCTCTTGGTTGAATGCAACAAAACCTTTGTTACCACGGCAGAAAGCCATTTGATTACCACCATTGTCCCACCAGTTATTCTTGTCAGTTCCGTCGACGACGTTTCTGAAACCTACCATATTGTAGATTTGACGCCAACGATGTTCACATACCCAGCCATTTCCACAAGAATCATCAGCGTTGAATGATGGAGATAAAATATTTTGACCATCTCTGGTTGGTGGGCCGTCATCAGAATGCTTAAAATCAAACGAACTCATCACTCGTGGAATACCGTATGGGTAGGCCAACATAAATGCGGTTGCCATTTTGTATCTTCTTGCTGATTAGTAATTCAATGCTTCAGCCCTTTGATTATCATGATTGTCGACGAAAATCAATGCTTGGCCAGATGGCAGGAAACTCCAGCCAGTGCCCCAATTGTTCAAATACTTCAATTTATCACGGTTATTGAATACATTACCGATTTTAGATGAGTGACGGAATTCTGTAACAGCTCCAAGGTGAGTGTATTCTTCACGAGTAATAACTTCTCCACCGTTATCGATGACTTCCTGGAAGATAAATGGTCGGGAGCCTGGTGCAAATCCTTGCTTGGTGTTGAGATTATTGAGGGAATTTAGAATGTACTGAAATAAAGACAAAATACATATTTAATACAACTGAACTTAAATGAAATTGAATTTTGTTTGTACCTCCATATCATGAGGCCACATATGCTTGGCGGCATCTAAACGGAATCCGGCAACACCAATTTCAATCAACTTATTCATAAGTGCAATCATCTGTTTACGAACATAATCCTTGCTCTGGTCGAGATCTTTCAATCCAACTAGCTCACAATTTCGGACTTGGGCACGATCTCTATAGTTATTAATTGAACAAGTAGGATGGAAGTCTAGCGACGAGTAAGGTACAGCGGGGAATTGTTTGCTGTTAGGTTTAGCCGTAGATCCTGCAATTCCAACTACATTATCACCAGCTGCCATGTGGTTCATGAGGAAGTCCGGATATATACGAACTCCAACCTTGTTGCAACGTGTCACCATGTCACGAAATTGATTTTCATTGCCTGATCGAGTTGTAAGGATATAGGAAACGGGTTGATAACGCTCCCACCAAGGACGTCCCTTAGCAACGACGTTTTCAGTCACCGGGGAAACCTAACATATATTTAAGTTATAGAAAACTTAGTCTTTGAAAGTTCAAATAAATCAAATACCTGAACACCAGCATATCCCTTGGGAGCAAGGAACTGTTCGCATTCCTTGGCAATATCTTCCCACTTCCATTCGAATAGATGAACCATTGTAGAACGCCCATTCCAGTAGTTGGGGTTATGCTGGGCGTTAATAGCGCTTACAGCAACAATCAGCAGAGTTAACACATTCCAAAAGGCCATGGTCGAAACTATAGTCAGTTCAAAGATTCGTTTCACTATTTATACCCAATATTCAATAGAAATAAACACTTATGGATAGAGAATCGATTTGATTTTGTTTTGATATAGGCGGTGATTTATTTAGATTTTGAAGATATCTTATAGATAAGTGAAGTAAGTGTGGATTGTTTTTGTTTTGATTATTTTGAAAACACCCAGAGAGATAGCAAAGTTAAGAAGCTTCTTCTTCTGATGTTATCATTTTAAGCACAATGAATTAATTAATTAAAATTCTCGTACTTCACTCAATTAAGTGGAATCATGTTTTATTTATTTATTACAATACGTTAAATACTAACGTTAACAGTGCTTATAATACTTAAAAACTAAAACTTAATCTAGGCTGTTAAAAATCATTAATTTACATTTTATGCTTTTAACATTATCGTTAGGCGAGTTAATACAAAAATGTAATTTATTATATACGTCAATTAGTTGGTTTAGAGGGCTATGAGCACCATAGTTTGATCTACTAAATATTTTATTCAGTGGTTTCTGCAGTCTTATGTTTGAATTACTAAAACTAAAATTTAAACTACTAAGAACTGATGGTAATGATATATACGTCCATTTAGTATTCCAACAATAAAACAAAATTGTAAGTATTTTCTATGATTTGTCAAAGAAGGAAGGTTTATAAAAGAGAGTCTTTGCGAATATGGCGGTAATAAAGTACCTTGAAACCAAGGGAGAGATCGCAGACAAAAACGCAAAAACCTTTTTTGAATCGTTTCGAGGCTTGCTGCGTGTACGGCGTAGAAAGGTGACCACACTGTACATGCATATTCCAGGATTGGCCTCACAAATGAAATGAAAAGTATTTTCAGTACATATGGATCGCGGAAATCTCGACCAAATCTTTTGATGAATCCAAGAACTTTGTTTGCTTTTTTAGCTATGAAGTTAATATGTTCATTAAAAGTTAGTTTCGAGTCTAATATAACACCCAGGTCAGAAAATATAGATACTCTACTTAGAGGACAAGAATCAAACATATAATTAAAAACAAATGGGACTTTTTTGCGTGTAAAACGCATGGTTTTACATTTGTCAACATTTAGAACAAGACGATTAATATTGCACCATTCCCTAAATAAAACTAAGTCTTCTTGCAGAAGAAGAAAGTCAGAAGGAGTGTTAATTCTTTTAAACAGTTTGATGTCATCAGCATACATAAGGACAGACAAATTACGAATTATCGAGACCAAGTCATTTATAAATAAAACAAATAGGATTGGACCAAGATGGCTACCTTGGGGGACACCAGAGTTCACAACAAATGGAATTGAACACTCATTACGAAATAAAACACTATAACTTCTACTATTTACTAAATATGATGAAATCCATTTTATGAAATTATCGTTAAATCCTTGTTGAGTTAGTTTAATAATTAGTATTTTATGACACAGCTTGTCAAAAGCCTTGCTAAAGTCCGTAAAAACACAATCTACTTGGTCACGTTTTTCAAAAACATCTAAACAAAAGCTTTGCCATGGCATTATTCGACAGCTAGGCTTCATGATAAAGCTAATGTTAAGCAAATTAAGCTTGTACTATATAACCTACAAGATAACTTTTTTAGAAGATGTTCCTATTCTGATAATGAGCTAATTCTTGATCTCTTAAATTAGATATTATTTATATCACATTTGGGTTTATGTGCAATTTTATTTTTAAGTGTTATATAAGGTTTTTTTCTCGTAGCTTTTCCCTTGAAAATTTGTTATATTAATTCCATTTCTATTCATATTAGCATTATATTGAAGTTGTAAAGAATTTAATTTTCTATTTCTCTTAAATACAAAATACATAAATGTAAGAACTATCAAACTACAATAAATAAATAAATAAATGTTTGTTAATAAATAAATAAATCTAAACAAAAGGACGTAAAGTTAAACAAATTAGTAACAGTTGACCGTTTTTTGATAAAACCATGCTGGTTATCACATATAATTGAACCACAATGAAAAGAAAGGGTATTACATACAATAGACTCCAAACAGTTTTGGTATCACAGACAGTTTCGCGATAGGCCGGTAGTTCATTATTTCGTTTTTAGGTCGTTTTGTATGTACCGGTATAATAAATGAGTTTTTCCAGATAGATGGAAAAAGTGAGCTTCTAAAAGATTCGTTAAAGAGAACACATAACGGAAATGCTAAGTAAGCAACACATTTCTTTAAAATGGATGATGGTACACCATCAGGACCAGCACTAAAACATTCTTCGAGTTGTAATATACCTTGTGCAACAGTATCTGTGCTTATTACAAAATTAATATTATTTAAGTGGGGAAAATTTAAAACAGAGAGTGTTAGAAGTGCTAGAAGTGTTAGGAGAGCTAGAAGTGTTGAATTCAATAAAAGCATATTTGAAATAATTTGCAAACATGTTTGCAATTATCCACGGCTCATGACTGGATGTTGACGAATCAGTCATCAGGTTAGGATACCCACATGATTTCTTCTTACAATTTACAAATTTCCAAAAACTATCAGGATTAGATTAAACGTTAAATTCAATTTTACTAATATAGTTATCATATAGAATATCTGAATAGTCAGTAAAAAGTTGTGTCATAATAATGAACGTTCTAAATTCATCATCAGTTCTAGTTTGATTATATTTTATCCATGCTTTTTTCCTTTTGTTTTTCAAATTTTTATATGAGAATCAAACCATGGTGGAACATTTGAGTTATTACGATTCTTTTTTAATGGAGTTGTTTTATAAAATAAGTCAAAAAGAGTTAAATAAAAAATGTTACACATATCGTTAATATTCAAGTTAATAAATAACTGCTCCCAATTTATCGTAGAAAGTAAGTCAAAAAGATACATAAAATTACACTTACTAAAATTAAACTCAAGTTTGTTGTCGGATGGCATATGAGGTGAAGATATGTTTAAATTGAGTGCAATGTCCAAAGCAGGATGATGTCGATCTTCGTCCACAAGTTTGACAGGAGAAGCTAACACGGCCACATCGCAGCATATAGTTTCCGAGAAGAATATCAAATCGAGTGTTTTCCCAAAGCGGTTTTTCACACCATTGAGTTGACTCAAGCCACACGAGGATATACTATCTATTAATGACAGCTCATTTATAGTACTAGTAACTCGTCTTCGGGTTCGGCTCTTAGAAATTAGGCCCCAGGAAATAAGGCCCCAAACAATAAAATGAAATAAAGCCCCAAAAATTGGGTGATTTTTCAGAATGAAATAAAGCCCCATTTTTAATGTGGAAATAAAGCCCCAACAAAATGAAAAAAGGCCCCAAGAAATAAATGAAATAAAGCCCCAATATTTTGTTTCCTAGTGTTTTTATTTTTAGAAATGAAATAACACCCCAAACTCATACAAATACTTGCATAGTGTCCTACACAGCCTGTCTGTAGCATACACCCAACCACGCACTTACTCCAAATCAACCTGCAACCCCCCTGTTTGGGGTCACTGTTCGATTTGGAGTAAGTGCGTGGTTGGGTGTATGCTACAGACAGGCTGTGTAGGACACTATGCAAGTATTTGTATGAGTTTGGGGTCCCAGTGGCAAATTTCATCCTCAATGAAAAATTTTGGTGAAATGAGCAATGAATTCATTCCACACTTTTAAGAGGAAAAATAAGGAAATGATTTCATAGGAACAAATTGATACCCTTTTTCCTCTGTACATTTTCTCTATTTTATTAACGCTTTCGTTTCTTCGCACGCCAAAACGTTGTGATTTCAGCAAGGAAAAGTCCTGCACAGCTTCACGAGTTTGCAATGGGCATTGAGCGCTGTGTGTTGTTTTCACAAAAGAAGAATAAACGAACAAAAAAAAAAACACAAATATTTTCTAGCAACTAGCGCAGCTGAAATTTTTTTTTTAATTTTCTTGTAGGGGAGGAAATGACCTGCAAGAATCCGTGTATATAAACATTATGTACCTATTTTCTACTTTTGTTGATCGAGGACCGAGGACGACCGGTGACGACGCAACGGTTTTGGTTTTTTTCCACTGTCTATTTTTGTCTGCGATCGTTAAAAAAATGTTTTGTTCTAGGTAAAATCAGTGCAATCGAAATCTTGGTTAAAGACGGTTGATGTGAAGAATCCGTAAGCTATTTTTAAAAGTGAATTAATAATAATAAACAGCACAGGAGAAAGCACGAGGGAAATCGAAAATATTAACCAGGTACTGAAATATAAATATTTATTTTCGACTTAGAAAAGAAATTAAACTAAGTATCTTAACATTTTTTAAAGGTATTCTGGAATCTGGAATGTGGATCAACCTAAAAGGAGTCGTTTAGCTGCAAAAATAGAAAAAAAATAGAAGAAGATCCAGCCACAGACATGAATTGTTATTATATATTATTATTCAAACCAATATTGTATTCTTTTCAGAAATATTTCAATAAAAAAAAATTAATAAATTTGTTTTGATATTTACATTTGGTGAGATCACAACTGCATTTTCATAATATTTTTCATTCATGAAAAAAGTAGTGGAAAATTCAACTTTAAAAGAAGAAATGAGTTCACAAATGAACTTTCATTTAACATTTCATCTGAGTAAAAGAACAAATGAAAACACAGAATACTTTTATTCAATGATTTCACTGATGCATATTCACCAAGAAATTCACTTGGTGAACTCCAATGACAGCCCTATGTAAATTTCACCAGATGAATCACCTTCAAATTCATGAGTGAAGCTTCCATTCCTTGCGGAATCGCATGGTGATTCCTTGGTGAAAATTGGGAAATTTGCCACTGGGGTGTTATTTCATTTCTAAAAATAAAAACACTAGGAAACAAAATATTGGGGCTTTATTTCATTTATTTCTTGGGGCCTTTTTTCATTTTGTTGGGGCTTTATTTCCACATTAAAAATGGGGCTTTATTTCATTCTGAAAAATCACCCAATTTTTGGGGCTTTATTTCATTTTATTGTTTGGGGCCTTATTTCCTGGGGCCTAATTTCTAAGAGCCGAACCCGAAGACGAGTTACTAGTACTATAAATGAGCTGTCATTAATAGATAGTATATCCTCGTGTGGCTTGAGTCAACTCAATGGTGTGAAAAACCGCTTTGGGAAAACACTCGATTTGATATTCTTCTCGGAAACTATATGCTGCGATGTGGCCGTGTTAGCTTCTCCTGTCAAACTTGTGGACGAAGATCGACATCATCCTGCTTTGGACATTGCACTCAATTTAAACATATCTTCACCTCATATGCCATCCGACAACAAACTTGAGTTTAATTTTAGTAAGTGTAATTTTATGTATCTTTTTGACTTACTTTCTACGATAAATTGGGAGCAGTTATTTATTAACTTGAATATTAACGATATGTGTAACATTTTTTATTTAACTCTTTTTGACTTATTTTATAAAACAACTCCATTAAAAAAGAATCGTAATAACTCAAATGTTCCACCATGGTTTGATTCTCATATAAAAATTTGAAAAACAAAAGGAAAAAAGCATGGATAAAATATAATCAAACTAGAACTGATGATGAATTTAGAACGTTCATTATTATGACACAACTTTTTACTGACTATTCAGATATTCTATATGATAACTATATTAGTAAAATTGAATTTAACGTTAAATCTAATCCTGATAGTTTTTGGAAATTTGTAAATTGTAAGAAGAAATCATGTGGGTATCCTAACCTGATGACTGATTCGTCAACATCCAGTCATGAGCCGTGGATAATTGCAAACATGTTTGCAAATTATTTCAAATATGCTTTTATTGAATTCAACACTTCTAGCTCTCCTAACACTTCTAGCACTTCTAACACTCCTTCCTCTGTTTTAAATTTTCCCCACTTAAATAATATTAATTTTGTAATAAGCACAGATACTGTTGCACAAGGTATATTACAACTCGAAGAATGTTTTAGTGCTGGTCCTGATGGTGTACCATCATCCATTTTAAAGAAATGTGTTGCTTACTTAGCATTTCCGTTATGTGTTCTTTTTAACGAATCTTTTAGAAGCTCACTTTTTCCATCTATCTGGAAAAACTCATTTATTATACCGGTACATACAAAACGACCTAAAAACGAAATAATGAACTACCGGCCTATCGCGAAACTGTCTGTGATACCAAAACTGTTTGGAGTCTATTGTATGTAATACCCTTTCTTTTCATTGTGGTTCAATTATATGTGATAACCAGCATGGTTTTATCAAAAAACGGTCAACTGTTACTAATTTGTTTAACTTTACGTCCTTTTGTTTAGATTTATTTATTTATTAACAAACATTTATTTATTTATTTATTGTAGTTTGATAGTTCTTACATTTATGTATTTTGTATTTAAGAGAAATAGAAAATTAAATTCTTTACAACTTCAATATAATGCTAATATGAATAGAAATGGAATTAATATAACAAATTTTCAAGGGAAAAGCTACGAGAAAAAAACCTTATATAACACTTAAAAATAAAATTGCACATAAACCCAAATGTGATATAAATAATATCTAATTTAAGAGATCAAGAATTAGCTCATTATCAGAATAGGAACATCTTCTAAAAAAGTTATCTTGTAGGTTATATAGTACAAGCTTAATTTGCTTAACATTAGCTTTATCATGAAGCCTAGCTGTCGAATAATGCCATGGCAAAGCTTTTGTTTAGATGTTTTTGAAAAACGTGACCAAGTAGATTGTGTTTTTACGGACTTTAGCAAGGCTTTTGACAAGCTGTGTCATAAAATACTAATTATTAAACTAACTCAACAAGGATTTAACGATAATTTCATAAAATGGATTTCATCATATTTAGTAAATAGTAGAAGTTATAGTGTTTTATTTCGTAATGAGTGTTCAATTCCATTTGTTGTGAACTCTGGTGTCCCCCAAGGTAGCCATCTTGGTCCAATCCTATTTGTTTTATTTATAAATGACTTGGTCTCGATAATTCGTAATTTGTCTGTCCTTATGTATGCTGATGACATCAAACTGTTTAAAAGAATTAACACTCCTTCTGACTTTCTTCTTCTGCAAGAAGACTTAGTTTTATTTAGGGAATGGTGCAATATTAATCGTCTTGTTCTAAATGTTGACAAATGTAAAACCATGCGTTTTACACGCAAAAAAGTCCCATTTGTTTTTAATTATATGTTTGATTCTTGTCCTCTAAGTAGAGTATCTATATTTTCTGACCTGGGTGTTATATTAGACTCGAAACTAACTTTTAATGAACATATTAACTTCATAGCTAAAAAAGCAAACAAAGTTCTTGGATTCATCAAAAGATTTGGTCGAGATTTCCGCGATCCATATGTACTGAAAATACTTTTCATTTCATTTGTGAGGCCAATCCTGGAATATGCATGTACAGTGTGGTCACCTTTCTACGCCGTACACGCAGCAAGCCTCGAAACGATTCAAAAAAGGTTTTTGCGTTTTTGTCTGCGATCTCTCCCTTGGTTTCAAGGTACTTTATTACCGCCATATTCGCAAAGACTCTCTTTTATAAACCTTCCTTCTTTGACAAATCATAGAAAATACTTACAATTTTGTTTTATTGTTGGAATACTAAATGGACGTATATATCATTACCATCAGTTCTTAGTAGTTTAAATTTTAGTTTTAGTAATTCAAACATAAGACTGCAGAAACCACTGAATAAAATATTTAGTAGATCAAACTATGGTGCTCATAGCCCTCTAAACCAACTAATTGACGTATATAATAAATTACATTTTTGTATTAACTCGCCTAACGATAATGTTAAAAGCATAAAATGTAAATTAATGATTTTTAACAGCCTAGATTAAGTTTTAGTTTTTAAGTATTATAAGCACTGTTAACGTTAGTATTTAACGTATTGTAATAAATAAATAAAACATGATTCCACTTAATTGAGTGAAGTACGAGAATTTTAATTAATTAATTCATTGTGCTTAAAATGATAACATCAGAAGAAGAAGCTTCTTAACTTTGCTATCTCTCTGGGTGTTTTCAAAATAATCAAAACAAAAACAATCCACACTTACTTCACTTATCTATAAGATATCTTCAAAATCTAAATAAATCACCGCCTATATCAAAACAAAATCAAATCGATTCTCTATCCATAAGTGTTTATTTCTATTGAATATTGGGTATAAATAGTGAAACGAATCTTTGAACTGACTATAGTTTCGACCATGGCCTTTTGGAATGTGTTAACTCTGCTGATTGTTGCTGTAAGCGCTATTAACGCCCAGCATAACCCCAACTACTGGAATGGGCGTTCTACAATGGTTCATCTATTCGAATGGAAGTGGGAAGATATTGCCAAGGAATGCGAACAGTTCCTTGCTCCCAAGGGATATGCTGGTGTTCAGGTATTTGATTTATTTGAACTTTCAAAGACTAAGTTTTCTATAACTTAAATATATGTTAGGTTTCCCCGGTGACTGAAAACGTCGTTGCTAAGGGACGTCCTTGGTGGGAGCGTTATCAACCCGTTTCCTATATCCTTACAACTCGATCAGGCAATGAAAATCAATTTCGTGACATGGTGACACGTTGCAACAAGGTTGGAGTTCGTATATATCCGGACTTCCTCATGAACCACATGGCAGCTGGTGATAATGTAGTTGGAATTGCAGGATCTACGGCTAAACCTAACAGCAAACAATTCCCCGCTGTACCTTACTCGTCGCTAGACTTCCATCCTACTTGTTCAATTAATAACTATAGAGATCGTGCCCAAGTCCGAAATTGTGAGCTAGTTGGATTGAAAGATCTCGACCAGAGCAAGGATTATGTTCGTAAACAGATGATTGCACTTATGAATAAGTTGATTGAAATTGGTGTTGCCGGATTCCGTTTAGATGCCGCCAAGCATATGTGGCCTCATGATATGGAGGTACAAACAAAATTCAATTTCATTTAAGTTCAGTTGTATTAAATATGTATTTTGTCTTTATTTCAGTACATTCTAAATTCCCTCAATAATCTCAACACCAAGCAAGGATTTGCAGCAGGCTCCCGACCATTTATCTTCCAGGAAGTCATCGATAACGGTGGAGAAGTTATTACTCGTGAAGAATACACTCACCTTGGAGCTGTTACAGAATTCCGTCACTCATCTAAAATCGGTAATGTATTCAATAACCGTGATAAATTGAAGTATTTGAACAATTGGGGCACTGGCTGGAGTTTCCTGCCATCTGGCCAAGCATTGATTTTCGTCGACAATCATGATAATCAAAGGGCTGAAGCATTGAATTACAAATCAGCAAGAAGATACAAAATGGCAACCGCATTTATGTTGGCCTACCCATACGGTATTCCACGAGTGATGAGTTCGTTTGATTTTAAGCATTCTGATGACGGCCCACCAACCAGAGATGGTCAAAATATTTTATCTCCATCATTCAACGCTGATGATTCTTGTGGAAATGGCTGGGTATGTGAACATCGTTGGCGTCAAATCTACAATATGGTAGGTTTCAGAAACGTCGTCGACGGAACTGACAAGAATAACTGGTGGGACAATGGTGGTAATCAAATGGCTTTCTGCCGTGGTAACAAAGGTTTTGTTGCATTCAACCAAGAGAATTATGATTTGAACCAACGTCTGCATACTTGTCTTCCTGCTGGAACATATTGCGACATCATTTCAGGAGCGAAGATAGGATCACGTTGTTCTGGCAAACAGGTCGTCGTTGACAATAGTGGATCAGCTCAGATCAATATATCGACTCGTGATGATGATGGTGTTTTGGCTATACATATTGAGCCTCGGCTCTAAAGGTGAAATGATGATAATCATTTGGAAGCAATAAATGTTATATGAATTTATATTTCGTATTTTGAATTTCAAGACAGGCGCCGAGGGATTTTACTTCGGAATTTGGTTACACTTAGATATTTTTGGTTGACTTTTCGTTTTGTGTTGTTCAATTTTTTTAAATGAAACTAAACAAAAAAACATATTTTAAGAGGAAAAGCTGTTTTCAAAACCCTTTTTCGGAATCAATCCACTGTCACTTATATTACTTTCCATAACTGTTTAATCAGTAACACTTTTTTCGTTGAATATCTGTCAAGATTTCATTCTTTTTTTAATAACTTGTATCAAATATGTTAACAGCCCGATTCAGAAGTTGTGACGAGTCACTACTCACAAGTCACAAGCGCTTGTATCTGATTTTTTGTGAGGATAGTTGTGACTTGATATTCGATATCAAATAGGAACAGGATAGTTTTTTATAATCAGAGCCGAGACCTGAAGAAGAAGTTTGTACTCCAGCTGGTCTCCGAAGTCCCCCGAAAAAAAATCAACGAATGACGTGGTGAACCAAATGTTGCAAATGACAATGAGCAATGAGAGAAAAAAGGAAACAGAGAAACCATGCCGATAATATGCGCGTGTAAGAATCAATAGCAAACGCGCTTTTTTTTGGTGTCAAACGGGTTAAGATTTAACTTATGTGATACGTCTATTACGTTAGCAGAACCAATTCATAAGCCTGCACCGAAAAGTTTTCAGTATTTTGTTGCTAATTTGTGCCGCAAGAATTGATTTTGTTGCTCGACTAGTTCTTGGAAAAATTGATGTTCTGCTGGCGTAACCAAGTTACGTAATGTTATGCTAGCAGAACATCGATAACATCGATTTTTCCAATAATAAGGCCCCAAGAAATAAATGAAATAAAGCCCCAATATTTTGTTTCCTAGTGTTTTTATTTTTAGAAATGAAATAACACCCCAAACTCATACAAATACTTGCATAGTGTCCTACACAGCCTGTCTGTAGCATACACCCAACCACGCACTTACTCCAAATCGAACAGTGACCCCAAGCAGGGGGGTTGCA
The DNA here is from genome assembly GCA_943590905.1 of Sphaerophoria taeniata. Classification (NCBI taxonomy): domain Eukaryota; kingdom Metazoa; phylum Arthropoda; class Insecta; order Diptera; family Syrphidae; genus Sphaerophoria; species Sphaerophoria taeniata. The sequence continues at coordinate 57,508,750 of OX016540.1, forward strand.
ACCTGCAACCCCCCTGTTTGGGGTCACTGTTCGATTTGGAGTAAGTGCGAGGTCTAATGCCGAACTGATCTAACTAGTATGACAAGATTCTCATCCCACCAAACAATTTTACATTAATGCAATCTAAATAACAGTCACGCTTACTGTAAGTTTGCAGTTTTGTTTTTATAGTTAAAGAAAAATACAAAAATTGATAAATGAAATTAGGCCCCAAAAAATGTTTTGGGGTCCTATTTCATTGTTTGGAATTGGGGTCGTATTTCATAATGAAATAACACCCCAATTTCAAAAAATGAAAGAAGGCCCCAATAAGTGAAATTATGCCCCAATAAAATGCAATTTATTTTTGTTGTTGTTTTGCGTATAAGCTTGGGGGCCTTATTTCATTTTTTTTTGGGCCTTATTTCCTGGGGCCTAATTTCTAAGAGCCTTATGAATACTTTCTATGCAGTCATTAAATTTTTCATAAGCCTAGAGCATGGAGGTATATATCCTGATACAATAAATAGATGTCCGGATGTCAATTTAATTTTTATGCAGAGTACTTCAATATCAGCAGACCGAAAGACATCAATCAGGTAACATGTGAAAGTATTATTAATAGCGAAAAGTATTCCTCCACCAACGGGGTTTAAATTGTCATCGTTATAATGATCACGTCTAAAGACTTGATAAGAAGAGTCAAAGCTCCGAGTCAAAAAGTGCAGTTGCCCGTAGCTAAGTTGGTAAGTGCGTTGGGGTGCTAAGCTGAACGTCGTTGGTTCGAGTCCTACTCAGGCCAAGTTTTTATTTCATCTTTCACGGGCACTGCCTCTTGCGAAGACCTGACAAATCTTCCAAGAGTATCAATCTGCCATGAAAAAAGTGCTTCTCAACTCTGCCGTTCGGAATCGGCATTAAATTGTAGGTCCCCTCAATTCTTCACACGCACTCAGAGAATTGTTGATGAGAGTAAGCCACTTAGGCCTTAGTGGAGCTGTCGCGCCACTCTATTTATTTATTTATATTGGTCTTTGTCCGGAGTCCATTAACATTCTGGTATAAAATTAATACCTTTTCAAGCTGCTTGGGCGGTGGTTCAGCGTTGTCCGAATTTGGCGAAAAGGGTTGTTTGGTTTATTCACAAATTCATGAACAATGACTCCCTTAGGCCAGAATGCTGACGAATTCAATACATGGAAAACCGAGTCAGGGGCTCGTATTTTAAACGACGAATACTTAGCGTGGTTTCGATGTAGTAATTTTTCAACATTTGGCAGAAATGAGGAACCCAGTTTTGAGGATATGTGAGTTTTAATGTCAAGTGCATTAGTAGACGGTGCAAGTTTAGAGATGAACAATATTTTTTGTCCTTCAACAGCCTTTAGTCCAGATGTGATGGGGGACATCAGTGCATTAATTTCCTTGGTGATTATTGGCTGCAACTGTTGTTGGAACTTGTTTTTAGGTATAGCAGAAATCGACGAATCCATAATCAGACACTCCATGGTAGGAGACGGTGACAGAGTAGTTATATTTGGTGCTGATAATGATGGATGAAGTCACTGATAATGAAGGTGGTACATTAATGTTGGAGTTAAAAGTAAAGTCCCTAAATACGGATATTGCAGCTTTCTTCGGTAATTGGCTTAATTCAGAGTTGTCAATGTCAAGATCATCATTTCTTCGTTTGGTTAAGGTCATAGACTTATTTCCAGAATCCGGAGTTTTATCCTTAGTCAAAATATTTCTAGTATTATCATTGGTACAGGTCAAATTTTCAACTTTACTTGAAAGAGAAGTAAGTTGTTTCTCCACAGACAGATTATGGCAATGGAAATACGAAACACATGTGCCCGAATTTTTATCATCATTATCCCTCCTCCGCCAAAAAGACTTGGAAAGACAGTTATGAGTTTTTGTCACGAATTTTGCTCTAAACAAAGGAAAGCACAGTACGGCGTATACGTGGCATAAGTTAATGGGGATGACTTCCTTCAACTTCTCTTGGCCTCGTTTCGAATCATCGCGGTAGGTATGAAAGTAAAGTGCTGTAGCTACCAACCATTCAGGAAGTCAAAAAGGCTCTCAATTGCCTAAAGGACAACAAAGCCGCGGGTGTTGGTGGTATACCAGCCGATCTGATCAAACATGGAGGACTACCTCTTCCCAACTAATGTATGCAGCGTAAGTGAATCTATGGAAACATAAAGAGGCAGTTGAAGTGAATCTATGGAAACAGGAGAAGGAACAATAGTTCTAAGTAAAGCAATCCTTCAATACTTACTTAGGTTCTTAAGGTGACGCTACAGTCAGGGTGGACTTGGGCCTGAACCAACAAACCTCTCCAGCCAGGTCGGTCCCTAGCTAGCTGTTTACAGTTTCGCACGCCAAGTTGGTTGAGGTTATCTTCAACTTGCGCGCGCGATTGGTCTTCCTCTACTGCACCCGCCGTTCCTCTGGGGTGGATTCGAAGACTTTATGGGCCGGATTATTGCTGTCCGTGTCCATCCTCTCCAAGCCATCTGATTCCTTGGACCTTCACTGTTTAAGGTAGGTCAGTGTCGCTGTACAGCCCGTTCAGTTCGTGGTTAAATATTCTCCTTCATTCGCCGTTTATGCAAACAGGACCATAGATGTTCCGAAGAACTTTTCTCTCGAACCGGTCTCGAGCGCACTCATCCGTTTTTGACAGCGTCCATGCTTTTGCACCATATAGCAGGATGGAGATGATGAGGGTCTTATAGAGCGTCACATTAATTGTTCGGGAGAGGGCTTTACTAATCAATTGCTTTCTTAGCCCGAAGAAACAGCGATTAGCAAGAGTTATTCTTCATCTGATCTCGGCGCTGATGTCGTTGTCCGTGTTGATAGCGGAGCCAAGGTATACAAAGTCCCTAACTACCTCGAAATTATATGCGTCTATCGTGACGTTTTGTCCAAGACGTCGCACAGTGGCCCGTTTCGGCTTTTTTGGTTCCAAAAATCATAGCTCCTAAACGAGTTGAGATATTTCCACTATTTTTTTTATTTTGAAGGTTACATCCAACGCTATGAAATTGGTGAATTTCAAAATAAAAACATTACAGGGTGTTTCGGAAATAGCTGTCAAAAAGCTTAGTTATATTAAGTGAGATAAAAATGATTAAATGTGAATTAAACAAACAAGAAAACTCATTTTCTGGCGTAAAACAAAAGGAATTGACGTTTAACAGTAGCGCAAAAAGTAAAACACCGATTATAGAGGAACAGTGGCGAAAAAAGTTTTTTTAATTTTTTTTTTTTTTTGTAAATTGACATTAGAATAACAATAAATAACAAATTGAACAGCAAATTATAAAATAAAAACCGTTAAAATGTACGTATAAACATTAGATTTCTTGAAAATCTTGGTCCGTGGTAATATTCAATAAACTCAACATTTCCGGAGAATAAAGTGCTTTCATATCTTTTTGGGTCCTTACGTGCCTCAGAGAAGAAATAAGCGGATCAGGTGAGGCTGCAAGCATGTTTTATAAGTCTTCATTCTGCCTTATTCTCGAAACTTTGCAGGTATTTTGATATCTATACCTTTTGTAGTCCTTATTTTTGGACTCCTGGACTTCTTCAGATAATTCTCCTAGGGGAAGTGATTGATACTCTATAGTCTATAATATCTTGACTGTGAGCCAAAATTTTGTGAAGAGTAGGTGTCAGGTACGTCGGGGTAACTTCCCGGCTACATAGAAAAAATCTAGTTACGAACCATCAATAGGCCTCGGAAACGGACGGATACACTGATGACGACCCAAGCAAACGTATAAAGGACAACGAATTTCGGATATGCACGTGGAATGTTAGGTCCCTTAATGGACTGCGTGCTGCCGAACAACTAGCGGAGACCCTCAACTGCTACAAAGCAGATATTACCGCTATCCAGGAAATGCGATTGGATGGACCGGGCGAAAAGAAGATGGATAACTGCGACATCTACTATGGGGATTGCTACCGGGAACAGCGACTCTTTGGATGCGGATTCGTCGTGGGAAGCAGACTCAGGCAAAAAGTCTTGAGCTTCAAATGCGTAAGCGAACGCATCACGACGATCCGAATCAAGGCTAAATTCGGCAACATTAGCTTAATATGCGCGCATGCCCCCACAGAAGAGAAAAAGGACGACACCAAAGACGAATTCTACGAGCTCCTCGACAAAACATATGAGCAATGTCCTAGCTATGACATGAAAATTGTCCTCGGCGATTTTAACGCAAAGCTGGGAAAAGAAGGCATCTTTGGAAGAACAGTCGGAAAGCACAGCCTGCACGACACCACTTCCGAGAACGGATTCAGGCTGATCGATTTTGCTGCGGGGCGAAATGTTGTGGTAGCAAGCACCTGGTTCCCACATCTCAACATCCATAAAGGTACATGGAGATCTCCTGATCAATCAACCGTCAACCAGATTGATCACATTGCGATCGACGGGAGGCACTTTTCCAGCATTCAAGATGTTCGAACTTTCCGAGGAGCCAACATCGACTCGGACCACTACCTCGTCGTAGCCAAGGCAGTGCTACGAATATCCCGACAACGGCCAAAACAAAGAAATGCTGCAAGAAAATTCGACGTCGGACGGCTACAATCGCAAGAGATCGCCAGATCCTTCTCTGATCGAGTGACAAGTAACCTCTTAAGGAGTCCTATGCCGCCAACATCAAGTATCGAAGACCAGTGGCAACATTGCCAGAATGCAGTTAGAGATGCCGCCTCTAATGTGCTGGGTTTCACACAGCCACCAAAACGAAACCCCTGGTTTGACGAAGAATGCAGGCAGGCCCATGCAGCCAAGCAGGAGGCATACAAAGCGGCGCTGCAAAGAAGGACAAGAGCTGCTCGTGAGCTCTACGAGCAAAAGAGGAGAGAAGAACGCCGACTTCTCAGGAGAAAAAAGAGAGAGCATGAGAAGCGTCGTCAGATCGAAGATGTTGGGAGAGCTAACAGCAGGAATGAAGTTCGGAGGTTTTATCGGAAGGTAAAACAGCTGGCTCAAGGTCATCGAGCAAGAACCGAAGCCTGCAGAGATCAACAAGGGAACATCATAGTAGAACTGCAGTCAGTGCTGGGGATTTGGAAAGACCACTTCTGTAGACTGTATAACGGCGACGACGAACAAAACCCCGCCGTCAGACAGGAGCCTTTTATCATACACGATGACAGCCAACAATTCCGTGAACCCGACCTAGAAGAAGTGAAAACAGCAATATCACGGCTGAAATCTAACAAAGCCGCAGGAGCAGATGGTCTAGCTGCCGAGCTGTTCAAAGCCGCAGGTGACGAGCTAGATAGGAGCATGCACCAAATCATCTGTAAGATATGGTCGGAGGAATGCATGCCCGATGAATGGAACCTCAGCATTGTTTGCCCGATCCTGAAAAAAGGAGATCCTCTAAACTGCACCAACTACAGAGGAATAAGTCTGCTTAACATCGCCTACAAGATCCTCTCTGCCATAATATGTGAACGTCTGAAGCCTTTCGTCAACAATCTGATTGGTCCTTATCAATGTGGCTTCAGGCCAGGAAAGTCTACCATCGACCAAATTTTCACGTTGCGGCAGATCCTGGAAAAAACCTATGAACTCCAAATCGATACCCACCACCTCTTCATTGATTTTAAGGCCGCGTATGACAGCATCTACAGAGACGAACTGTATAAAGCTATGTCTAGCTTTGGCATCCCTGCCAAGCTCGTTCGCTTGTGCAAAATGACGATGGAGAACTCACGCTGCTCTATCAAGGTTGGCAATGAGCTTACGGAATCTTTCGACGTCAAAAAAAGGATTCAGACAAGGCGATGCACTGTCGTGCGATTTCTTTAACACAGTGATGCCATTTCGTGGGGAATTCCCCTTTTCGTGGGGAATACAAGGAAAAAATTTGGTAAAAGGGGAAAAGGGGAATCCATTTTCTGCTAGAACAAAATATGGGGAAAACTTTATTTAATCGAACATACTCTATAGCAGTTATAGAAAACACAAGAAAACAAAAACCTCGAAGTTAATTTGAGTAAGTGAGAACCAAAACTTGCTAAATCCAAAAAAAATGTTTTTTGTGTTAAAAAGGAAAAACTTATTACGGCTTAAAAAGGGTACTTAAAGAATTTATTATGATTTATCTTTAAAGATTTGTGGGTCCAAATATGATTAAATTATTTATTTTGCAAAAATTTTAACAAGTGTATTTAAATTCACATCACACAACAAGGAGACAAAACAAAATAAATTATTTCTTATAAGAACCGACCAAAATGGCCACTATCGTCTATGAATACAAGAACATCAAAATGAAATTGACTAAAACCAATCTTAACATACAATTTAACAAAAAATGCCTACAAAAGAACATCACACCAAAATATGCACAAATTAAAATAAAAGACAAATCCATACCTGCAATAAAAACTCAAAAAATCGCCCAGCAAATAAGAATAAAAGAAGAAATAAAATACTTGTACAACAAAAAAACTAACCTCAATACAAAATTATACAAATCACATCTTAAAATCTATAACAACCTCCCTAACATCTTAGCCGATCTGTACACAGCAAAAATCAACGAAAAAATTGATAAAATAACTAAAAAAATAACCATGCAACAACAAAACAAAATCAATAACCTCACAAAAAAAGACAAAACAGAAGATATAATAACAAAAAGTCACAATTTCTATCCGAGACTAATTAACAAAACAAACATTCAATTTACTAACAGCGAAATCAACGTTCTTAACAAAGGACTTAAATATAACCTTCCAAAACTAAGTCAAAACAATATAATATATGAAGTGACAAATGCAGAAACAGCAATCAAACAAATACCAACAATAGAAAAACAAAACGAAACAAGAATAATTGTCAATAGAAAACTAAAACAGATCACAAAAAACAATAACATTCAAAACAAACTGAAAAATAAATATAAAAACGAAATAATGGACTTAAAAGAAATAAAATCAAAACTAAACACCAACAATGCAATAATCACTAAAGCTGACAAAGGTAACACAGTTGTAATCATGGACCAACAAGAATACATTGACAAAGCCATCACTTTCATCCAAGAAAATAAAATCAAAACTCTAAATAAAGACCCAACTAAAACATATGTTAAAGAAATAAACGATACCATCAATAAATGTAACAATCTTTTTCCGAGTCACAGAAAACACAAATTCAAACAACCCAACGCAAGCGCACCTCTATTCACAGGATTGCCTAAAATACATAAAAATGGAATACCAGTCAGACCATTAATAAATTACACGACAGCTCCTACATATAAAATAGCAAAAGAATTAAAAAACATAATCATTAACAACATAACCATAAAAAACAATCACAGTATTAAAAATTATATGGACCTCATCGAAAAAACAAAAGACCTCAACATTAAACCACAATTTAAACTTATTTCATTTGACGTTACTAATATGTATACAAACATCCCAACAGATGAAACAATAAATATTTTGAAAGATAACCTCACTAAAACAGCAAAATTAGACCAACTTAAAATAGAAGAACTAATAAACCTACTAAAAATAATATTAAAACAAAACTATTTCACTTTCAACAATAACTACTACAGACAAGAAGAAGGCCTTGCCATGGGTTCACCTTTAAGCGGACTAATGGCAGACATATATTTAAATCATTTTGAAAATAAATACATAATATCAAAACTAAATCCACAACATCAACAAATAATCTTCTACACCAGATATGTAGACGATACACTTATAATATTTAATGGAACAAACAGACAAATAGATGTTTTAAATAAATATATGAACAACATTAACACAAAAATCAAATTTACAATAGAACTAGAAGCCGACAACTCTATTAACTTCTTAGACATAAATATTAATAAAAACAAAAACAAACTAAAATATAAAGTATACCGAAAACCAACAACAACAGATATCACAATACACAATGATTCATTCCACCCACAAGAACAAAAAACAGCAGCCTACAACACTTTCATCAACAGATTAATAAATATTCCAATGAACAAAGCAGACTACTTAAATGAATTAAACATAATAAAACAAATCGCACAAGCAAATGGTTATACCAGCGCATGATCGACAATCTTGTTAAAAAGAGAAGAATAAAAATGCAAAACATACACAAAAAAACAGAAGAAACAAAAGACACAAAAAAATACATCGCAATAGACTATACTAATTTAACACCAAACACTTTAAAATACGAATTCAAGAAACTAAACATAAACATATCATTCCGAACTAATAATAATACACAAAATTTCTTAAAAAGCAATAACAAAAAGAACATCGAATCATGCTCTGGTATTTACAAATTAACCTGCAGCAACTGCGACAAATTCTACATTGGACAAACAGGGAGAACTTTCCAAAACCGGTTTTTAGAACACAAACCAAAGCCCAACACAAGCTCTGCATTCGCACTTCACTTAATAGAAAACAACCACAGCTATACTAACTTCGAAACCAATATGTTACCAATTAGCATATGCCAAAAAGGGACCAAATTAGACGCCATAGAAGAGTTTCACATATATAAAGCAAATAAAATAGAACAGGACAAATTACTAAATGATAAATTAACAATAAAAACTAACCCTCTATATGACACCGCAGTAAAGCTTCAAACAAAACAACAAAAGAAGAAAGAAGACAACAAACCACCCACGACAACATGAAATATGAAAATCAAAACAAAACAAAAAGTCAATTGCCAGTTTAATTCAGCCCGATGATGGAACTTGTTTTCCGAAACGCGTAGCTAATAATTTTAAACTTAATTTAAAAAAGATTGTTGTGAAATTTATTAAATTTTATTAAATAAATATTTATTTTGCAAAAATTTTAACAAGTGTATTTAAAAAAAAATGATTAAATTAATTTAATTAAGGTTTTGGTGGATTTTATTTTTCCAAACCTTAAATCTGTATTTAAATCTCTATTTTTCAGAAGAGTGGATGTAACGAGTTTTTTTTTTCACTTGATCATTTGTATTCATTAGTCTATTAACAGAACTCACACAAATAATCACATGAGATGCACTTTGATCATTGTATTTGTAATCTCTATAGTATACCTACGACTGATTTTGACTGGTGGCGCTCCCAGTGAAAAAATCCAGTAAGAAAAAGATAATCTATCTATACTCTCTACTAATATATAAAGCTGAAGAGTTTGTTCGTTTGAACGCGGTAATCTCAGGAACTACTGGTTCGAATGGTATAATTCTTTTTGTGTTGGATGGTCCATTAATCGAAGGAAGGCTTAAGCTACATAACATTGAGTTGCGACCAAAAGGAGCTAAGAACCAGTGGAAAATGTGGAAAAAACGGCAAGAAACTATACATTTTTTGTTTGAACGAGCTGATCTAAAGAAATGCTGAATAAAATTGAACAATTCTTTTGGTGTTGAAAAGTCCATTTATCAAGGAAGGCTTTAAACTATTTTAAACTACGCTGTGACCAATAGGAGCGAGGAATTAGTATTAAATGTAAAAAAATTCATTTTTGGAAGCTTCTGTTGTTTGTTTGATCTCAGTAACTGCTAAATCAAATTGAAAAATTCGTTTTGTGTTGACTATATACATGGAATATATCCATTTTTAGCTATACAACGTTACGTTGCGAATAATAAGAGCAAAGTATAAGTGAAAAGTGTTGCTTAAATTGAAGGCTTCGAATTAAGAAGAATTTCGACTTAGAGAGAGTCGACTGTTATACAATTTTGAAATAACTTCGCAATAAAATTCCCACGCGCGCATGATGCACAACTCACTACGCACCTCTGGCCAGTGGACGAGGGACAAGCGGACGAAGTCGCGGGCACCTGCTAGTAGGTACTAATATAAAGAAAAAACAAAACAAAATGTTTTCTTTTGCAAGTAAATATTCGAGGGGAATTCGTGGGGAAAATCAATTTTCAAAATGGGGAAAATGGGAAATTTTGATACAGTAAAAGGGGAATTCGACCTAAATCATCTGGCAACACTGCTTTAACATCGTTCTTGAGAAGATAGTCCAAAACTCCACCGTCAACACCAGAGGCACTATCTTCTATAAATCTGTTCAACTTCTCGCGTACGCCGACGATATTGATATAATGGGAAGAACACAGCGTGATGTCAATGGCGCCTTTGTGAGGATTGAGACAGAAGCGGCAAAAATGGGTTTAGCGGTAAATGAGGGAAAAACGAAGTACATGCTGTCTTCGAGTAAGGACACCCAACATCGACGGCTCGGACAGAACGTCACAATAGATGCATACAACTTCGAGGTAGTTAAGGAGTTTGTCTACCTAGGCTCCGCTATCAACACGGACAATAACACCAGCGCTGAGATAAGACGAAGAATTACTCTTGCTAATCGCTGTTTCTTTGGGCTAAGAAAGCAACTGAGTGGAAAAGCCCTCTCTCGAGCAACTAAGGTTAAACTGTACAACACCCTCATCATCCCTGTCCTGCTGTATGGTGCAGAAGCATGGACCCTAACAAAATCGGATGAATGTGCCTTAGGCTGTTTCGAGAGGAAAATTCTTCGGGTCATCTTTGGCTCCGTGTGCATTGATGGGGAATGGAGAAGGAGATACAACAGCGAACTTTACGGGTTGTACAACGACGTGAACTTAGCCAGAAGGGTCAAGGTCCAGAGACTCAGATGGCTCGGTCATTTAGAGCGCATGGACACCAATGCTCCGGCCCGGAAAGTCTTCGACACTATTCCCGAGGGACGCAGAAGGAGAGGAAGACCGCGACTCAGGTGGCGCACACAAGTGGAAGAGGACCTCAAGGTCGCAATAAAAAACGCAATAAAAGGGGTTGAAAAGGTCACAAGGGGTTGAAATGTTAGGTCAAAGTTTGTATGGAGGTCGATTATGTTAGAAGTTTATAACTTATTTGTATGGCTTTTGACTAAACATAAATAAGTAAGGCATTCAAATTTAAAAAAAAAATTAACCGAGGGGGGGGGGGGGGGGGGGTGAAAATAGGGGGAAAAAGTTTTAGTGCCATTTCGAACCTATTTTATTGAACAGAGATTTCAACGTAGAACGGTGAAATTTTAACACATGATACAGAATTTCATGCTCTTCAATTTATTATACTTTAATTATAACGGTAACTCATTAATATGGCCAATTAAGACATTTTCACATAAATTGGTATATAAGTTTTAATCCTATAGACTGGTTGTTGAAATTTCGATATGTCTAATCTACATGAAATAACGGTGATTTTGATACCTCATTTGTAAGGATACGTTTCGTACAAGCCTCATAATCTCGATTTTAAAATAAATATAATTGCACACAAACAACCTGCTTGGTTCGTACGACATGACACATCACCTGTTGGGAGAATCCCGCTAATGCCAAAATTTTATCGATGTGCTTCGATTAAAAGCGTTCTATCGTGCGTTCTCATAAGCGGATCTACAAGATTAAGGTCTCTTACGAAGCACAAGCCTTCAGGCTTTAATTCCATGTAGAATTTATCGACATTCAATTCCATTTTAAATGTAATAGTGCATGATAAATGTGGGTTAAATCAAGGGGCACGGTAGTGCCCAGCCAAGTTCTCTAGCAACTTTGGCACTACACCCTTATTTACAGGAAACAACTCAGGGCATTTTCCACACCCCTCTAACTTCTATACCAAAGAAGCCAAAAGTTTCAAACTCATATCATTTGTTAAGCTAGTCAAGAAGAAGAACCTCAGTAAATTTCAGATATTTAGCATAAGTAGTTTCTAAGATACAATGTTCCAAAAATTACGAAAACCGTAACTGACTGACTCACTGACTCACTGACTCACTGACTCACTCACTGACAGATCATCAAAATTATGAAGCACTTCCCGTTGCCCTAGAAACTTGAAATTTGGCACAGTGGTAGGTCATGTGGTACATACAAAGGAAAAAATCGAAAATTTGAAATTTTTCAGTCAGGGGGCGTGGTAGTCGCCTACTTTTACATTATTAATTTAAATTATATGGAGCACTTTGGAGTGCAGTAGAATCAAGATATTTAGCACAGTGATAGGTAATGAAGTACATACAAAGGAAAAAATCGAAAATTTGAAATTTTTAAGTCAGGGGGCGTGGTAGCCGCCTACTTTTACATTATTAATTTAAATTATATGGAGCACTTTGGAGTGCAGTAGAATCAAGAAATTTTGCACAGTGATAGGTCATGAAGTACATACAAAGGAAAAAATCGAAAATTTAAAATTTTTCAGTCAGGGGGCGTGGTAGCCGCCTACTTTTAAATTATTAATTTAAATTATATGGCGCACTTTGGAGTGCAGTAGAATCAAGAAATTTGACATACAAGTACATCGTGCAATAGAACAAATAAAATATGAAATTTATGATTTTCAACTGAGGGGGCGTGGTACCCACCCATTTAAAAAAAAAAAAATTATAAAGTATATGGGGCACCTCTGATCATCGTAGAATATTGTAATTTGGCAAACTAGCAATTCTGCCAGTCAATATAAAGAAATAAAATTAATTTTTAGATTTTTCTGCTTATCAAAAAAAAAAATCTTTGCAAAAAGTAATGATATCACACCAAAAACATAAATGTAAAAAAAGAGCCAAGTTCTCCCGTACAAAAATTCTGCCTAACAAATCAGCCACGAAAAGTAATGAGATCTAAAAGAACGCCAAGTTCTAAGATTCAGCAAGTACTCGTAGGTGCATTGCAAATGTTTTAAGTGGACTTACATCGAATCAACTATTAGTTTTGAAAGTAACTTGTAAACTAATGTAAATTAGTTAATTTTTTTTACTTGGCGGGTTTTCTCTTAGTAACCTACTATTAAAAAAGTTTGGAAAACTTGATAAGTAAAAAAAATTAACTAATTTACATTAGTTTACAAGTTACTTTCAAAACTAATAGTTGATTCGATGTAAGTCCACTTAAAACATTTGCAATGCACCTACGAGTACTTGCTGAATCTTAGAACTTGGCGTTCTTTTAGATCTCATTACTTTTCGTGGCTGATTTGTTAGGCAGAATTTTTGTACGGGAGAACTTGGCTCTTTTTTTACATTTATGTTTTTGGTGTTTGTATTTTCATCATTAATTAATGAAAACTTGATAAGAAATGTTACTGTTCTGAAAATGTAATGATGCAGTTTTGTATATTTTTTCATTCCTTACAAATTTTTTTATAGAAGTTACTACATTGATTCATTCAAAAATACGTAAGAACGTTTTAAACAAAGTTTCAGACATTCATATTGCTTACCATAATAATTTAAGAATTTAACTAATATATTTTATCAAATTATTATGAATAGATGTATGAATATATGAATTCAATCCTTTGCGAATTATATATATTTTAGGCCGTGTGCGAAATGATGAATTTTTAACCACTACTGTCATATTTTAACCTTTTTTTTTATAATTTGCACCCACTCAAGGGATTTTTTATACCCTTTTTATGCCAGAGACACAGTGAGTGCATTAGGAAGAAGGGAAGGGGTTGGAAAGGAGGTGTCGGTGTACATTGGTCTTGAATTCTTGAACATTGCAATGATTGGGAAAGACAGAGTGTGGAAGAGAGTTCCACATTCGCGTAGTACGGCTAAAAAATGATTCTCTATACTTGACAGTACGTCCGAAGTTGGGCTCAAGGGTAAACTGATGGGCATTCCTAGAAGCGCGAGTATTACGGGTGAATTGTTTGAAGGGAGGAATGCAACTGGCTATTTCACTAGAGCAATTACCGTAGAAGTAACGGTAGAACAAGGAGAGACACGCAACGTTACGACGGTGGTCTAAAGGGGTGAATGAGTAAGTGATCTCTCTATCACCAATCATTCTTGCAGCTCTTTTTTGAATTCCATCCAAGAGGCTTAAGTAAGTAGCTGGAGCACCAGCCCAGAGATGGGAATTGTACTCAAGCTTTGGGCGGATATAGGTTTTATAGATAATAGCCAGATCAGACGGGGAGAAAAATTTCTTGCATCGCCTTAGGAAACCTAAACATTTTGCGGCATTTTTGGCGACATCGCATATGTGCTCGTTCCACAAGAGGTGGTCTGTGATGCACATACCGAGAATCTCGAGATGTTCGGTCTCGTTGATGCAAGTGCCACTCATGGACAGTGGCAAGGGGGGTATATCTCGCTTCGACGATACAAGACAGCATTGAGTTTTCGAAGCATTAAACTCTACGCGGTTTTTAATTCCCCATTGTACAATGCTGTTTAAGTCAGAGTTTAATGAGCTTATCATATTTTGCCGCTCCATTTCCACATCCGAAGAGGAGGGATGTGAGTCTGGAAACGAATAAGAAAAGCTAAGGGTGCTATCGTCGGCGAAACAGTTTATTGGATTAGAAGTTACAGACAAGAGATCATTAATGAAAATGAGGAAGAGGGTTGGAGACAAAACGGAGCCCTGGGGCACACCAGCATTTATATTGTGGGTTTCAGACTTGAAACCGTCCAATACAACTTGTATTGAACGGTTCGAAAGAAAGTTTCTAATCCAACGAAGAAGGGATTCATCGATTCCGAAAGCACGCATTTTCGATAAAAGAGCAAGATGCCAGACTTTATCAAATGCCTTTGAAATATCAAGTGCAACAATCTTACTTTCTCCAAAACGATGCAAAGATTTGTTCCACTGTTCGGTGAGATAAACCATCAGATCACCAGTGGACCTGTTGCTGCGAAAGCCGTACTGCCGGTCATTAAGAAGCTTTCGGTCTTCGAGATATTTCTTAAGCTGATAGTTTATCAGCGTTTCCATGACCTTAGAAAGAAGGGACGTAAGTGCAATCGGACGATAGTTGGAGGGAGAAGAAGATACGCATTTTTTTGGGATTGGCTGGACAAATGCTGTTTTCCAACTGCTCGGAACGAGCCCAGAAGAATAGGATAGATGGAAAAGCTTACGCAAGGGTTTTGCCAGCGTGGAAGAACACCTCTTCAGAACAATAGCGGGGATACCATCCGGACCAGCGGATTTATGTATGTTGAGATCTTTGAGGACTCTTGCCACAGCACGAGTGCGAAAGAAGATTTGCCCCATGGAATCATTGACGCGCTCTAGAGCTGGGGGAGTCATGACACTATCTGGCAGCGAAGAGTTGGAGGCGAACTGCCTAGCAAAAAGGTTAGCTTTCGCGAGAGAGCTAACAACTGGAGTGTCATTGTCAACGAGCGTAGGGACCGAGGAAGAAGAAGAGTTCTTCATATTTTTCACAAAAGACCAAAAATTCTTACTGCCTTTGGGACATTGCAGTATTTTTTGCCTTAATTTTTGGTCATGCAAAAACTTAGTCCGTCGAATATGGGCATTGCAGGCCTTCCTGGCTTGTTTAAACTTGTTCCGGTTTTCCTCAGTTGGGTTGGCTCTATAACACCGGAACTTTACTTCTTTTTCCCTGATAACCTCTTTACAGCTTGAATCAAACCATGATTTTTCCTTAGGTTTGATGCTTTTAACTGCTGCGCAGCTAGTATAATTTTAACACAATTTCGTTCAATGCGAAGTGTCTATATTTAATCAAACGTCAAGTTTTAGCCACTTTTTAACTGAATTCGCACACGGCCTTTAGATAATCATTCTTATTGAGTGAACTCCAGTCGCGCGTCGGAGCTGACACGTAAAAAACGGTTCGAGTTGTGCGTATTCCCTTCTCGTTCGCTGCCAGTAGCTTGGTGTGTAGACTGCATGCGCAAGTGTATTTTGTACTGTTTCGGTGGGACTACGACTGTGTAGTGTGCATCGTGCAACGTTTACCCACGCCACTAACACACGGAGATGTGCATATAATGAGTACAAACGTTATTTATTCTTGTTCTTTTAAAACGGGACTCGGAGTACTCATAAGTTTTTTTTTATTTACATTCATTACAGATTCCACCACGACCAGCAAGAATCAACAAACTGAATTCATTTATATTTTATTTTTTTTTGTGTTTCTTTTATATGAATCAAACAAGTTGTTTTTGTTCTCTTTTGACAATAAAATAAAATTAATTTTCAAAATAAAGAGAAAAAAAATTTAATTACTCTGACTTGAATTCTTTTATTCAAAAATATTTTAATTCTTTTACATATAGTCATGGCCGGATTTAGGGGAGGGCAAACGGGGCTACTGTCCGGGGCCTCCACAAAAGAGGGGCCCCCACAATGAGACTACTACAAACAAATATAGCTATTGCTCAATCACTGTTAAAGTACAAACACAGTTTCGCCCTTGTGTTTCAAATAGCGTGTACGCACATTACAGTATTGTTACAGAAATAACCCATATCTTACCTTTACTACCCTTTAATTGTTCACTTTTTCATACTTCACTTGTTTAAATCTAGTTTCCTAGTTTTTATTTTTCTTGAAATCATAAATTATAATTTGTCATTCTGTAATAATCGCCTAAAACTTTCACTAGTATAAAGACAAATAAGTTTTTTGGAAAATCTGATTTTTCTGAAACAAGTACATTCTGCGGATTTAAGCAATTAGCCGAGTATGAACCAATTTTGTCATCCCTTTGTATTTGCCGCTTATGTTTGCAGCGTTGTCCTACGATTGGCCGCGGCAATTCTTTACGTCTATTTGATGGTCACCTAAACATTTGACGAGAGCTTTTGTTGTGACTTCGCCACTATGACTGCAGTTTGTTAAAAACATAAGATATCTTTTTTTTTTGGCGTTGGAATTCTGATCGGAATATTGTCGAAGATAAAAAGCGGACAATTTTACATGTTGAAAGAGCTTAGTGCTACTCGTCGGTCTTGTCAAGCTGAACCTACGAAAGGCATAGTCGACGGATATTCGGAAATCGTTGAAGCTCTAATCAGCATATCTTCCGAGGGCAAAAAAACATCACGAGAAATAAAGCAGCACACTTTCTATAGAAGATAAGTGGTCTCCAAATCACTTTATTCGCAAGCTTTTGGAACTATATCTTAAAGCGTTTCAACGCTACAAACATTCATTGAAATCGTTCGTGAAAGCGAAAAGAAATGATGTCGAAAAATACGAGGAAGCTCTCAGACTGACGAAAACGTACAATCACGCGACAGGACCAGAAGGAGAAACGTGATGTTGAATCCGCTCGATTACGGAAAAACGCAGGACGCAAATCTGTTACCGAAAGTATCTGTTGCAAAGTTTCCGTGTTTATTCCTGCAGTGATCGACCAACTATGCGTTTCTCTTACAGACAGATTGCGCATGCTTATAAAGCTGAACGTTCGAGGTTTGGATTTCTCAATCACATTGAGAAGATGGGTGCTGAAAATTTACAAGCTGCAGCAGAGGCATTGGCGAAAGTTTATGAAGATGATTTAGAACCTAGTCTTAGTAATTAGTTGTTTCAATTTGTGTCTTCGATCGATTCATACAAGAATGAGACAAACCAATCTCCGGAACTAAAATAAAATATCACCAAATCCTTGAAGATCGAAATATCAGAGCTACATTCCCAAATATTGAAATTACATTGAGAATGTATATATTTGGTTTTGATGGTATAAAATTGCACTGGAGAGCGCTCATTTTCAAATGTCCCATGCTGGGACAAAACCGTCTAATATTTTTCTCCTGAGTCCCTCTATAGAAGTGATCTATTTCGGGAACTGGATTTCGGCGAAATAATCAACTATTTCTCGAAGGAAAAAGCTCGGATGGTTCCGTTCGTTAGCACTAAAATTTAATCATTCTTGTTTTCATTTATATTTCTCATATGTTTGTTAAATAATAATAATATAATAATAAATTAAATAATATATTTTTGGTTTCACAATATATAAGTAGGTATAAACTCAACTGTAAAAAACTGTCCATTTTACATTCTTCTTTGCTGCTCGGGCCTCTAGACCTCTTAATCCGGCTCTGTATATAGTCATAATAAAGAGTGTCAGAGTAGTCAATAAAAAGTTGTTTAAGAATAACGAAAGTTCTATAGTCATCATCAGCTCTTGTTCTGTTAAATTTTACCCAAGCTTTGTTTCTTTTATTCTTTAAGTTTTTGAGGTGAGAATCAAACCATGGTGGAACATTTGAGTTAACTCGGTTTTTCTTAAATGGAATTGTTCTATAAAAGCATTCAAAAAGGGTTGAATAAAATTTGTTACACATTTCGTCAATATTTAAATTCAAAAATAATTGATCCCAGTTTATCGCACATAAGTCAAAAAGATGAATAAAATTACACTTACTAAAATTAAATTCAAGCTTGTTGTTGAAGAGAATATGTGGTGAAGATATGTTGATGTTGAGTGCGATATCCAGTGCGGGATAATGTCTACCTTCGTCTACAAGTTTGACAGCAGAAGCTATCACTGCTGCTTCAGAGTAAATGGTTTCGGAGAAAAATACCAAATCGAGGGTTTTTCCAAATTGATTCGTTCACCGTTGAGTTGACTCAAGCCACACGAAGACATACCATCTATTAGTGATAGCTCATTCGAACAAGACGCGTTTATTGGAATGTAGAAGTTATCGTCATCTATTTGTATCCAATTAAGATTGGGTAAATTGAAATCACCTACAATCAGTATTTCATCCTCAGGTTCCAAAAGCAAAAAATACTTTCAATGCAGTCATTCAGTTTATCATAAACCTCTTTACTTGAGCATGGAGGTATGTATGCTGATATAATAAATAGTTGTCCAGTTGTCATCTTAATTTTCACACACAGAACTTCAATTTCTGTCGATCGAAAGTCGTCCACCAGGTAGCAAGTGAGAGTGTTTTTGATTGCGAAAAGAATTCCTCCACCTAATGCCTGAGAGTCGTCTGCATTGTGACGATATAAGAAAAGAAAAGTTCCGAGTCAGCAATAGAGATGTTAAGCAATGTTTCTGTCAGAATAATGACATCGTGTGGAATGTTGTTGATATTTTTGTATACCTTGTTGGTTTTTGTCCTAAGTCCATTTACATTTTGGTAGTATATTAATACCTGTTATTGTCTGTTTTTGACGAAAAGGGTCAATTTGTTTGTTCATAAACTCATGAGTCATGAACTATTACACCATGAGGCCAAAACGATGGCGTATTCAACACATGGAAAACCGAGTCAGGGGTTCGTATTTAAAAAGAAGAATACTTAGCGTAGTTCCGATGTATCATTGTCTCAACATTTATAGTGAATGAGGAGCCAAGTTTTTCGGTCAAGTGTTTTTTGATGTCAAGTGCATTCGTAGATGGTGCAAGTTTAGACAAGATCAGTGTTTTTGGTCCTTCTACAGCCTTTAGTCCAGATAAAATTGGAGATATCGCAGAGTTATTATCTCAATACGCTCAATAAAATTTTGTGAATGGTGTATTGGCTGCAATTGTTGTGAAATATGTGTCTTGAAATTCAAAATGCGAAATATAAATTCATATTACATTTATTGCTTCCAAACAATTATCATAATTCCACCTTTAGAGCCGAGACTCAACATGTATTGCCAAAACACCATCCTCGTCACCAGTCGATATATTGATCTGAGCTGATCCACTATTGTCAACGACGACCTGTTTGCCCGAACAACTTGATCCTATCTTCGCTCCTGAAATGATATCACAATATGTTCCAGGAGGAAGACAAGTATACAGTCGTTGGTTCAAATCATAACTCTCTTGGTTGAATGCAACAAAACCTTTGTTACCACGGCAGAACGCCATTTGATCATTACCATTATCCCACCAGTTGTTCTTGTCAGTTCCGTCGACGACGTTTCTGAAACCCACCATATTGTAGATTTGACGCCAACGATGTTCACATATCCAGCCATTTTCACAAGAATCATCATCGTTGAATGATGGAGACAAAATATTTTCACCATCACTGGTTGGTGGGCCGTCATCAGAATGTTCAAAATCAAACGAACTCATCACTCGTGGAATACCGTATGGGTAGGCCAACATAAATGCGGTTGCCATTTTGTATCTTCTTGCTGATTTGTAATTCAACGCTTCAGCTCTTTGATTATCATGATTGTCGACAAAAATCAATGCTTCGCCAGGTGGCAGGAAACTCCAGCCAGTGCCCCAATTGTTCAGATACTTCAATTTATCACCGTTATTGAATACATGACCGATTTTAGATGAGTGACGGAATTCGGTAATAGCTCCAAGGTGAGTGTATTCTTCACGAGTAATAACTTCTCCACCGTTATCGATGACTTCCTGGTAGATAAATGGTCGGGAGCCTGGTGCAAATCCTTGCTCAGTGTTAAGATCATCGAGGGAATCTAGAATGTACTGAAATAAAGACAAAATACATATCTAATATAACTGAACTTTAAGGCAATTGAATTTTGTTTGTACCTCCATATCATGAGGCCACATATGCTTGGCGGCATCTATACGGAATCCGGCAACACCAATTTCAATCAACTTATTCATAAGTGAAATCATCTGTTCACGAACATAATCCTTGCTCTGGTCCAGATCTTTCAATCCAACTAACTCACAATTGCGGACTTGGACACGATCGTTAAAGTTACTAATTGAACAAGTAGGATTGAAGTCTAGCGACGAGTAAGGTACAGCGGGGAACTCTTTGTTGTTAGGTTTAGCCGTAGATCCTGCAGTTCCAACTACATCATCACCAGCTCCCATGTGGTTCATGATGAAGTCCGGATATATACGAACTCCAACCTTATTGCAACGTGTCACCATGTCACGAAGTTGATCTTCATTGCCTGATCGAGTTGTAAGGATATAGGAAACGGGCTGATAACGCTCCCACCAAGGACGTCCATTAGAAACGGCGTTTTCAGTCACCGGGGAAACCTAACATAATATTTTACTTATAGAAAACTTAGTCTTTGAAAGTTCAATAAATCAAATACCTGAACACCAGCATATCCCTTGGGAGCAAGGAACTGTTCGCATTCGTTGGCAATATCTTCCCACTTCCATTCAAATAGATGAACCATCGTAGCACGCCCATCCCAGTAGTTAGGATTATGCTGGGCGTTAATAGCGCTTACAGCAACAATCAGCAGAGTTAACACATTCCAAAAGGCCATGGTCGAAACTATAGTCAGTTCATTGATTCGTTTCACTATTTATACCCAATATTCAATAGAAATAAACACTTATCTATAGAGAATTGATTTGATTTTGTTTTGATATAGGCGGTGATTTATTTAGGTTTTGAAGATATCTTATATATAAGTAAAATAAGCATGGATTGTTTTCGTTTTAATTATTTTGGAAACACCCAGAGAGATAGCAAAATAAAGAAGCTTCTTCTTCTGATGTTATCATTTTAAGCACAATGAATTAATTAATTGAAATTCTCGTACTTTATTCAATTAAATGGAATCATGTTTTCAAATCTGCAGCCTGCTTGCGCACAGGCAGATTATGGCAACGGAAATACGAGACACATGTGGTCGAATTTGTATCATCATGCTTCCTCCACCAAAAAGACTTGGAAAGACAGTTATGAGTTTTTGTAACGAATTTTGCTTTAAACAAAGGAAAGCACACTACGGCGTATACGTGGCATAATTAATGGGGATGGCTGCCTTCAACTTCTCTTGGCCTCGTTTCAAATCATCACGGTAGGTTTGAAAGAGTGCTGCAGCTACCAACCATTCAGGAAGTCAAAAAGGCTATCAATTGCCTTAAGGACAACAAAGCCGCGGGTGTTGGTGGTATACCAGCCGATCTGATCAAACACGAAGGACTACGTCTTCCCAACTAATGTAAGCAGCTGTAGTGAATCTATGGAATCATAAAGAGGCAGCTGTAGTGAATCTATGGAAACAAGAGAAGAAACAATAGTTCTAAGTAGAGCAATCCTTCAATACTTACTTAGGTACTTAAGGTGACGCTACAGTCGGGTTGGACTTGGGCCTCAACCCACAAACCTATCCAGCCAGCTCGGTCCCTAGCTAGCTGTCTCCAGTTTCGCACGCCAAGTTGGTTGAAGTCATTTTCAAATTGCGCGCCACAAGAGCCTTGGTCTTTCTCTACTGCGCCGTCCCTCTGGGGTGTATTCAAAGACCTTATGGGCCGGAGTATTGCTGTCCATCCTCTCCACGTGACCAAGCCATCTGATTCTTTGGGCCTCCACTCTTTTAGCCAGGTCAGTGTCGCTGTACAGCACGTACAGATCGTGGTTAAATCTTCTCCTCCATTCACCGTTTATGCAAACAGGAACATAGATCTTCCGAAGAACTTTTCTCTCGAACCGGCCTAGAGCGCTCTCATCCGTTTTTGACAGGGTCCATGCTTCTGCAGCATATAGCAGGACGGGGATGATGAGGGTCTTACCTTAGTTGTTCGGGAGAGGGCTTTACTACTCAATTGCTTTCTTAGCCCGAAAAAACCGCAATTAGCAACAGTTATTCTCCTTCTGATCTCGGTGCTATTTTCATTGTCCGCGTTGATAACGGAGCCAAGGTCCCTAACTACCTGGAAATTATATGCGTCTATCGTGACGTTTTATGCAAGACGTCGTCGGTGTTGGGTTCCCTTTCTTAATGACAGCATATACTTTGTTTAGCTCTCGATACGCCTTCAGCCTTTTTTTCACTGCAAAATAACTGTTGATATCTGCTGCGTTCTCCCAATGATATCAATGTCATAAGCGTACGCGACTTGTTGCAAAGACTTCTGGAAGATAGTGCCTCTAGTGTTGACGTGGGAGTTCTGCACTATTCGTTCCAATATGGTGTTAAAGAAGTCGCATGACAGTGCAACACCTTGTCTAAAGCCTTTATTGACATCGAAGGCGTGTCGGTGAGGTCGTAACTGACTTTAATGGAGCAGCGTGAGTTCCCCATTGTCAACCTGCTCAGACGAATGATATTGCTATTGTCAAGATCGAGTAGACGGAAATCTTGGCTTGCGTCTTCTTCATTAAATGGTTCATTCTGTCTGACAGCGGAATTTGATTCGTTATCGCCGTTGTACAATCTGCAGAAGTGGTCCTTCCATATCCTTAGCTTTGATTGTGACTCTACTACGATATTTCCATGTTAGTCTTTACAGGCTTCAGTTCATGCTCGGTAACCTTGAGTCATTCGTTTTACCTCATGGTAAAACTTTCGAACATCATTCCTGTTTTTTTTAGTCTCTCAACATACTCGATCGATCGCTTTTCATGCTCTCTCTTTTTCTTTCTGAAAAGCTTGTGTTCTTTCTCTCCTCTTCTGCTCGTAGAGCTCCCGAGCTGATCTCATCCTGTACAGCGCTGCTTTATATGCTTCTTGCTTGCCTGCATTCTTCATCAAACCAGAGGTTTCGTTTTGGTGGCCGCGTGAAACCCAGCACATGAGAGGCAGCATCCCTGGCAATTCTGCCACTGGTTTTCCATACTCGATGCTGGCTGTAGCGGACTTCTCATGAGGTTACTTGACACTCGGTCGGAAAAGGATCTGGCGATCTCTTGCGATAGTAACCGTCCAACGTCATACTTTCTTCTAGCACTTCCTGTTTTTGGCTTTGGTCGAAATATCCGGTTCGAGTCGATGTTGGCCCTTCGGAACATTTGGACATCAATAATGCTTCAAGAGTGTCTTGCTTCGATCGCAATATGATCAATCTGGTTGACAGTTGATTAGTCTGGAGACCTCCAAGTCCCCTTGTGAATGTTGAGATGTGGGAAACGCGTACTTGCTACAACTATGTTTCGCCCCGCTGCAAAATCGATAAGCCTGAATCCTATATCGGAGGTTTTTTGGTGCAGGCTGTGTTTTCCGACTGTTCCACCAAAGATGTCGTCTCTTAATAGTTTGGCATTAAAATCTCCTAAGACGATTTTAACGTCGAATCTAGGGCATTGCTCGTATGTTTTATCGAGGAGCTCGTAGAACTTGTATTTGGTGTCGCATGTTAGGCTTACGTTGCCGAATTTAGCCTTTATGTGGATTGTCGTGATGTGTCGTGATTGTCGTGAGCTCGTTGACAGCTCTGAAGATTAGGACATGCTGCCTAAGCCTGCCTCCATCGACAAAGCCACATCCAAACAGAGGTTGTTGTTGTTCTATGTAGCTGTCGCCGTAGTACATATCGCAGTTTTTCATCCTCCTTTTGCCCAGCCCATCCCATCGCATTTCCTGGATGGCGGTTATATCCGCCTTATAACGGTCTAGGGCCTCCGCTAGTTGTTCGGCTGCACGTGGTCTGTTAAGGGACCTAACATTCCAGGTGTAGATCCGAATCTCGTTGTGCTTATTTCGTTTGCATGGTTCGAAATCAGTAAATCCGTCCGTATCTGAGGCTTGTTGTTTCTTTATGTGATTGGGAATTCACCCCAAAGCACGACCCCTAACCTGAAGGGCCAGGATCTTATTTTAACTGCAAGTGCAAAGAGCTGGATAAACCGCTCCTTATCGGCCTGAGCTCCAAATATGTCGAAGTAGCTCGTATAAGGTGTTCACTGAGTAGTTCAACCTAATTGGAACTGTAGACGCCACCGTTGACTCCATCCTGGGAATTCTTTCGCTGCCGCCTGGAAAAGGAGTAGTGCTTCAGTGGAAAACACTCTCCCCGCTCTCTCGTCGCCAAAGCCTTCATAGGGGTATTCACCCTATCTCCAGCTAAGGTACTAGACACCTAGTGGCCACCATCTTGGAGGTGAGAGTAGGAATAGGTAGACAGAGGTTGTTGATGACTCTTGGGTTCTCATGAGTGCACTATTATCTACCATTTGACGCACCAAAAAAAAGTGAAATTATAACTCACTAGAGGTGAAATTATGATCCATGTGAAGCTGTAACCCAATAGCTATTCAATTATATAGATTCAAAGAATAAGGTGCTCGTAAAAAATCATGACCAACTTCTTATGCTTAGCAGACTTTTCAATGCAAACATTAAAAGAAGATCACCAGGGTCCTCAAGAAACTTTCTTTAACCCCACCACTGAAAATAAATTTCTCATTGATTTTAACGCGAAAGTAAACTACAAAACATGATAGTAATGTATAACACTTATGTTTAATGTATATGCATAAGTGAAATTAATTCCCGCCTTCTGTAGGAAATGTTTTCACAGAAAAGTGAAGTAATATCCCACCATAGTTGTAGAAAAAAATTAATTCAAAGAAATTGTAGGTGCTACATAGACATACCAACGTATTTACCTAATATTTTAATGATAACCTTGCTTTGCCAAAAGAAAATATTTTGTTATCAATAATGATTAAAAAAGTGATACTCAACTATCACTCTAACCGGTACCGGCCCTTATGTTTTTTCAAACTAAAAATGTATTCATTAAAAGATTAACTCTGATACACAAGTGACGTCAAGTTCTACCACACGAAACATTGGCCCTTTCATAAGGGTTCTGATAACTATTCTGGTTTTTTTCGTAAGTGCTTCAATTTATGAATCAGAGCGTTCTATAACCATTCCCCTTTTTTTTGATATGATCAGTAGGTTACTTTGAAATTGGCAGCAGTTTTAAATTTCCTTAATAGTAATCGCAAAATTTACGATTTACCCGATTATAACACAATTTATTATTCCATTTATTTTAAGAAAGTCGACAAGTTTATTAACTGCCAATATTTTGATCTGAAATGTAAGGCGTATTTTTAATGCATAAATCTTTTGTAAAGTTTATTTGCAGGTATGCATATTCCAGTGTTTACCATAGAGTGTTAAAATCAGGAAGTATTCCAGTTCCGGATATAAAACAAGACTTTTTTTAAATCAGCGCAGTCCTAAGACCCACTTCATAATAGTTCGAGATATAGATTGTATATACACAATACATTTAAACAATACATTGTGCTAACATGCGTTCGTTGATTATTCAATCTGATATTTAAGTGACATTTATTTTAGTATAGTATAATAGATATGGTAATCATTGACAGTAATTTACCCTATTTATTACTAACCGTGTTTAAAAATTCCGATTGCCTTATCGACAAAATTGGGGTTACCCAGGCATTTAAAATTAAGGTTAAGTTTTTAGCTCGATAAAAAACTTATGTAATTCCTTATAATCTATACATAATAAAAATCTAGCGCCGTTTGTTTGCGTTATATAGGCATAAAAACCGGTTGGCAGAAATTAAAGTTCATGGAAAACTTATGATTTTACAATCAGTTGAAATTTAAATTTTAAACACAAGAAAAGGTTACGTATCCGCCAGAGTGTACGTAATATAAATATTAATATAAAGGGTCCGCCATCTAACGTTTTTTTTCAACTAGTGCTTATTTCGTGAATGGTAACACTTAGCTCATGTCTGATTTGACAGATAATTAGTTTTATTCTTCCGCTGAACGAATATGGTTGTGTAGTGTATACGCATGAACAACGCCGGGAAATATTGCAACATTACTTTGAAAATAATGGTAATTTTGCAGAATGTGTGCGAAAATTCCGTACGGATTTTGGAAGAAGAGAAGCACCGTCGCTTTAAAGGACAATATTCGTGAAGCCATTGGTGAAATACAGCTGTACACAATTGATAATGTGCTTAAAAATTGGACCGATCATGTGGGCTACTGCATGGCCAGATGAGGCATCAATGAAAATTTTGTGGTTGACATTGAAAATCGATAATCGCAATACCGTTTTAAAAAAATTGTTGACAAATTTCAACTTTCAATTCAAAATTGACAATCGCAATAAGCGTGATTTTTGATTCTCAAAATTGCTCTTATGTCGTGACTTTCGTTTCTCAAGGCTTCGTTTTTTCTGCCGTTCGTTTCGTAATACACCAGAAAGGCCCAGAAAAACTTCCGCCGTAACGGGGTACATAACATAGCAGTTTACCCTCCCATTAGAAGTGCCGTGAGTTCATAAATGCAGCCTAGTTGCTCATGCTCTCCCGAAAAAATTCGTTCAATGCATTTATGAACAGAAAAACTGCTGCAAAAATGCGGCAGCTATACAATACCAAAAAACCGTTCATAAATAAAGAAGACGGCTATGAAAAAAAAAGTTTTTTTTTTGGGTCTTAACAATTTTTTTTTAAATGTCCAATAAAAATGTTGTATAAGGACTAGTTTTAAATGTTTTCAATGGAATCAATTTTGGAAGCGTCCAAGACAAACTTTATATTTAATTCTGATGAATGTGGTCTTTGTTTGATTTTTTGAACGTCCTCTTGACTGTGGGCAAACAAGGGCAAAACGGTTTTTATTTCCGTTAAACATTTTCCCCACAAAACAGATGCAAATTGCATTCCATCGACAGACGAACGTCTGCATCTGACCGGAATTTTTGGCCACCACAGTCATATCTATGAAGTAAAAGTATTATATCTTAAATTATCAACAACAAAAATATTTTATTTTTGCCAAAAATTTAATTATTTTGCTTATTCATTTTGTTCCGACAATTTTCTGCAGAGCGGCAACAGAAATAAAACGACTGCAGACTTGATCGCAGTTTAGCTGTCAGTTTGTTTTTATGAACACACTGCCTGACTGCTATACTGCAAACATAATACAATTTATCTTCATTTATGAACGCAAATCTTGCAGTACTGCTGCATGTTGACATTTATGAACTTACCCGTGATCACTTCAAAAACGGGGTAGCAAAAACATTTTTCTTTGGAGTGAAACACTGAATGTTCTGTACTGTGAACAGAAGAGAACAAGATTTATTTAGTTGGTTTTGTGCAGTTCCCGTTCCTGTTCTTTTCTAATCTTAATTTCTCATCACTTGACAATATTATTTTTGAAAATTTTTACAAAAAAATGGAAGAAACAAACGTACATATTATGTTTCCTGTTCTTCTTTTACTTGATATAACAGTTCATCAGTTGATGTAACTTGTTTCTTGTGTTATACATTCGTCTGTCTGAATTTGCAGGTTTTCGTCCACGCGTTCTTGCTGCCGATTTTTTTCGGACGTCAAACGATACATAAGCTGATTTGCCGGTGACAAATTTCGCCAATGTTGGGCTAAGCTCTTCATTGCAAATTTTGAACCAGGGTTGTCTGTTCGAAATTTTTTGGCAAACATAAAGAACGGATTTTTTATTTTTTTGCCTCTTCTTGGTCTCCTTTTCATTTGAACAAAATATTTTATACAATATTTTTGACTTTTAAAACACAGGCATGTAGAAAAGATTTGAATAGAAAGCTATACCTATTAATAAAATCCAAATCGACATACTACTAAGCAAACATCCGAGAGCAACATTGTAAACCGATGTCATAAGCCACAAGTGGTTCCTCTAGAAAAGTTCTTATGTGATCCCCCTAGTGCACATTTGCATTTCCTCAATTATTTCCCTCTTTCATCCGGCATCACTAGATATCATCATAAGCCGCGTTTTATTATCCTCACTAACCCATATGGGTTACCCCGTGATAATAAAACGATCTGGGTTAAAAAGGTAGAAGTTTAAGCTATGTTTTTATCCGAGACGCAACCCTCAGCTTAATTTTATTTTGCTTTTTCGCAAAAACCTTGTTTTTATTAATTAATTCGATTGACTTTTATCCTATGGCTTTATAAAACTGTGGCTAAGAGTGGAATACGCGTTATTTTTTATTAATACGGCTGATATTACTAAATCTTTCTACAATAACTTCTTTTTTGTCTCACATTCGCCATCTATCCGCCATGTTTAGAACATAGTTTTTGAGTTACAAAATAAACCCCGATAGCTATCGGGGTCCCAGGTTGTTGTTGGTTTGTGTACAAAAAATAAACCCATATGGGTTAGTGAGGATAGTAAAACGCGGCTATAATCATCGTCAAAGAACATGAAAACCATTTCATGTATGTACAATTGTACACATACACACTGGTTACAGCACTTACTCTTTCCTCTTTATCGAGCGAGAGAAAATCCAAATTCATGAATGTAGTATAGATGTTACTGATGTTTCAAGCCAGGTGTGCTTATGTGAGCCTGAGAGGAGGATGTCTTCTATATAAGCAATCTGCTTTCGGAACACCATAACAACGGGAAACAGATTATTGATCAGAAGCCACGGATCTGGATGATCCGTTTTCAGCGACCGCCTTCAGGAAACTACGGTGACAATTCAGATCAGTGATGGGACTCACTCACCCGTTCACTGGAGCGGTAATTCGGCCCCAGATTTTCCTATCTACCAAATTTTCACTTTGTGGCAGACACTTGAAAGAACCTTTATGAACTCTTAAGCAACACCACCACCATCGATCCTTTACCTTTTATCGATTTTAAGGACGCTTGTGACATCATCTTCAGACACGAACTGTATAGAGCTATGTCCAATTTTGGTACCCCTAGTTCCCTACCAAGTTCGTTCGTTTGTGCAAAATGACGATGTTGATGCACTTTCATGCGATTTCTCTTACATCGTGATTGAGAACATAGTGTAAGACTCCACCTTAAACAGCAAAGGCACTGTATTCCAAAAGTATGTTCAACTTCTCGCTTAAGATGCAGGGCGACTATGGCTGAGTTCGTAATTGCAGGCTTTGTTGCCCATGCCCTGCCTTAAATATGCTCAGAGACTTTTATGAACTCAATCACAACTGCATGTGTGCGGTCATCATACTTTATTTAAAATGAGTTCACAAAAGCAAACGTTGACAAAATGAGAAACAAAGTTTATTGGTTCTTGATTTGATTTGTAGTTCATTCATTTAAAAAATGGCTTTCAACAAAAATATTTTAAAGCACATTGTTCCAAGCTTTGTGGAAGAAACCGTTTTCGAAAACATGGTACAAAAACTTGCGGAAATAAGAAAACTGAAAATTTAAGAAACAGGAAAACCCTTAACACTACAACCACTGCCTATGCAGAAAATCATGTCAATCACATATGCTTCTGAAAACTTAAAACAAATGTTTCCCACGGCGGCGGGCACCATAGATTTTACCGGGATAATAAAGTAGCCCAAGCCCATGTGATATTCTAAAATTTAGACTATAATCTGTCTGTGTGCTAAATTTCATCCAGGTCCGTTTAGTACTACTGGAGTTATTGAGCAACAAATATCACATTTTTTTCCCTGCCATTTTCCTGCAAATTCAGCAACAAAATTAAAACAAATGCCGACTTGACCGCAAAATGACAGTCGTTTTATTTTTATGAACACAAATGTTGCCATGCTCATGCAGAACTAATGCTGTTTGTTTACATTTATGAACACAATTTTGGCAGTATTGCGGAAGTCTTACAACTACGAACTCAGCCTATGTATTGATACTATTGGAAGACACAGAGTGATGTTAATGGCGCCCGCCATTGTGAAAACGTTTCGGACAGAACGTCACAACAGAAGCATACAACTTCGATTTAGTAAAGAAGTTTGCTCACCTAGACTCCGATATTAACACGGGCACCACAGACAACAGCGCGGAGATCAGACGAAGAATAATTCTTGCTAATCGCTGTTTCTATGAACTAAGAAGTAAGCCTATACAGCCTCATCATGCCAGTCATGCTGTATGGTGCAGAATTATGGATTGAAAAAAATCCAGAAGGACGTGGAAGTAGATGTAGACCGCGATTCAAGTGGCGCATTCAAATGGAAGAGGACCGCAATCGACTTGGAGTGCAAAACTGGTGACAGTTAGCTCCGGACCGAGCTGGCTGGTGGAGACTGTTGGTCCAAGTGCGAGTCCATAACGCATTTAAATAATTAAATAGAAGACGGCCTTAAAGTTGGTCTCACGTCTAAAGTCAATATCTTACCAATTCTACAATTCTTTTATAGTTCAGCAATTGCAACTGAAATGATTAATTTCTTTTTTCATGGTACATACAATGGATTCAGAAAAAAACAGTCAATGTCAAATTACGTTGTGTTTAAAAAAGCTTAATGTGTAATAAAACAATTTTTTTTATACAAATTAGACAAAAATTTTATTTATGCTATCATTCCGTTTCTTGATTTAAACCCTCCTCCAATCCGAGATGCTGAACGAAACAAGCCCAATCGACTAAACGGCCCTTATGCAAAAATGCAATCTTTGGGCACAATTCAAAGGCATAATTTATGGGAGGTATATCTGGAACCGGCTTACAATTAATATCCACAAACGACATAAAATCGCACACTTCTATCTCTCCAAGATCGTTTCGGCTCAGTACCGAAAACATATCGTCAACCAACTCAGCGGGAAATGGTAAACGGCAACCCTTTATTAAACACCTTAGTTTAGTTTCTGGAAGGAAATATAGGTTCGAAGGATTGATGTGGGCGAGATGTTCTTTCATATGTTCAATTTCATCCCAAAGGTTACGTCGAATTTCAGACTGGATAGCAGCGCGAACAGTTTCACGGTTACACGTAGAAGATGGGCCTTGTTCAGCCGAGTAATAACGGCAAAGTGTTATTATTTCATGATCTGTTATACTATTTCCAAGTAATTCAACTAATGCTTTCTTGAAGGTTTCATACGCGATGTATTTCATATTACCGTCACCGCCTTCTGGTAAGTGTTTGTCGATAAATTGTTTGTAATTTTTACAGGTGAGAGCTCGACGTACTTTGTCCATAATTGTTTTCACATCAGCCAGAGGGAACTGAAAATAAAATTGAATTGATTAGATTAGGAGTAAGTGTATAAATATTGTTTTGTAAACACAAAATAAAGGGCATAAATTGTTTGTTATCAGAACAGGTGTACCAAAAAACAGGTGCTTTCGTGTTATTATTATTGGAAAAAGTATTTATCTAAAGATCTTATGGGGGTCTTGGATGCCCCCTTCAGAGTCTGAACAGTATTATATTTTTTCAGCGAAGCTAAAACTCAAGGCGGTTATCAGTTTTAAGTGCATATGCATACAAATATTAAACCCCGCGAACCTCGTGTCGCTTGCCCAGGGCCGGATTTAGCATAGGACATAGGAGGTTTTTGTGATTGGAAACATGCATCTGAACGTCTAAAGGTGGCCATACACATATGATTTGTTCGTCTGATTTGTTCGACTACCTTTTCTCCATACACGTCGAACAAATCATATTTGTTGTGTGAAAAATTCTTTGTTTGCCATATTGTTTAGGTTCATCAGCTCCGCGCACTTCAAACTTCAAAAAGAAACTGACATAAGAAAAGTACAGAATGTTCGCAAACAACGCCACACACGTGAAATTATTTCGCGAACAAATCACAAGAAATTGAAAAGATTCAATTACATCTGATTTGTTCGCGAACATGCCCAAACATGCCCACACACGTTAAACTTGTAGTCGAACACGAACAAATCAGACGAACAAATCATATGTGTATGCCCACCTTAAAGGTGGCCATACACATATGATTTGTTCGTCTGATTTGTTCATGTTCGACCACAAGTTTAACGTGTGTGGGCATGTTCGCGAACAAATCAGATGTAATTGAATCTTTTCAATTTCTTGTGATTTGTTCGCGAAATAATTTCACGTGTGTGGCGTTGTTTGCGAACATTCTGTACTTTTCTTATGTCAGTTTCTTTTTGAAGTTTGAAGTGCGCGGAGCTGATGTACCTTAACAATATGGCAAACAAAGAATTTTTCGAAGAATTTATTAAAATTTGAAAAATTTGTTCGACGTGTATGGAGAAAAGGTAGTCGAACAAATCAGACGAACAAATCATATGTGTATGGCCACCTTAAGTCAACACGAAACTTCGAAGAGTCACCTGGATTCTGTCTTAAGTTTTTCGTCTTTAACGAGTTATAAGTACGATCAAATTTCTTGCGGAGCGTGGGTTGAAATAATTGCACAGTTTGATCCTTTTGCTTGTCACATGAAAGAACATGGAAATATGAAAAGTGATCTCAATGGCGTCAACAATAGTTGACGAGTTAATTGATCTCATGGCAGAGAAATTACTAACTGAGATAACAAATCGCGTAAAAAACGTAAATACTTTTCTGTGTCTGTAGATTCCACATCAGATGTGAGTCATATCGATCAATTAACTGTGGTTTTGACTTTTGAGATATACCTATGGAAAGTTTTAATACAGTTGAACATTTCTTTGCTTTCATCCCTTATTGTCATAAAGGCACTGAAATTGCAGAAGTTATTCTTGATTTTCTTTCAATACATGGATTTTATATGCATAACTGTCGCAATCAATCATATGATAATGCGCCAAATATGAGTGGTAAATAAAGGAATGCAAGCTGTAATATTAGAAAAAATTGTTTTGAATTTAGTTGTACAATCAGCCACTGGTCCTGGTGCTTGTTCTGCTGCAATTCTTTTTTTTTTTTATTTTGTGGAAGAACTTTTCTTTTTTTTTTGACTAATTCAACACCACGATACGAAATTTTAATAAAACATCTATTGGCCGAGAATACCAAGAAAGTTTTTCATACACTAAAAAATTTAAGTGATACTCGATGGTCATGCTGCACAAACAAAACTCTTGTTCACAGCTACAAATTCATTCTTAATGCCTTGACAGAGATTTGTAATGATGATGAACAAAAACAGAATATGAAATGTCAAGCTTTTGGTCTGCTCCAAAATATGTTTCGATTAGAAACCGCAATTTACACTCAATTTTGGCATGATGTACTCGAAAGATTCGATTCTACTATTCAGTATTTGCAAAGTTTTACTATAATTTTAAGTACAGCTTTAAATTTGCTTAATTTTTTATTTTTTAGGGTTCCGTACACAGAGTGTAAACGAAACCCTTCGTTTGCTGTTCATTCGTCTTTTGTCTGCTAGGCCTATTGCAATGAAATTTGGTGCACATATTTAGGTATTAAGATTACTATTAATCTAAAAATGTTGTTTCCATATTTTTAAGATAAATAGTTTCGAAGTCATTAAAGAAAGTTTGACGGATGGACTAGAAGAAAAAATTGTTAGATACTGTTTGTTAAAATGCAGCAGTTAAGTGAGGTAATCGTTTTTACAAGACAAGAATTTTTTATACAAAAAATCACTAGCTGACCCGCCAAACGTTGTTCTGACAACAGCGAATTATTTCCAGAGTATTAATTGATTGAGATTTTGTTTGAATTGAGGTGATTGTATATTGTATTCACTAAACGTGCGTCCAAGCATGCATCTCAGCCACCAATAAATAAGACTTGCAATAATGTATGCGTTCCGTTTGTCATTGGCAGCAACATTCACTTTGTGATCATTTTATTCTTTAACTTAAATTGTTGAATTGAATTTTTGACCATACAGTATTATTTTAAACTATTTCTAGTGCTCCGAATGATGTCATTTGGAAACATGAATTTAATGTCTCAATTGATTTCAGGAGCACGCGTTAGAATTACGATTCGTACCTTCAATGGTTCAGTCAATAACAATATAATCACAGCTGGCTTATTTTTGAATTACAAAATTACAATGCAGATATTCTTTGTCCATGGCACCAATTATGACATTTGAATGAGCATTATATTCAATCGCGCCATTAAAAAGTAGGGGTTAGTGATACGACAGTGAAAATTAAGGACTGCTTCCCAAATAATGAAAAAAGAAATGGAGGGAGCCACCCTCCAGCTTTAGGCTTTAGTGGTAAAAAGGTTATAGGCTAAAGTGGCTGTCATGGATGTAAAAAGACACACTTAGGCCAATTGAAGCCCCATTGTGATACCACATGAATCTAAAAGGCTTTCTTCGAAAGCTCAATGAAACCAATTAGAGTTCCTTACGAAACGTAGAAGATTAATTATATATTCTGCCCTATCGAGCTATTTTTCGGAGCGGACAATTTTCCGCAACGTAAATATGGTCGGAGGTTTAATTTGTATTCGAGCTAAATGTCATCGGACAAAAATATGCCAACGCATTGTTTGACATACGATGGCTTACAATTTTTTCATTGAGATGTGCAAAAGAAATAAGGTTATCGATTAAGACATGTCACTTCTCATATATCTGTTATTTATTGAATTGAATTTTGAAATTAATGAACTTCAGTAACGTTAAAGTTTTTTTTTATTTTCTTACACCAAATGCAACTTAATAATAAGCAATAAAACACACGATAACTTTTCGATTTAATATATTTAAAATCGATGAAAATCGATAAGTCTTAAGAGGGCCGTCACTAATTTGTAATGTCAAATTCGCTTTTGTTTTTCAAAAGCTGAATTTAATTTTCTTTTTAAAAAAAAACAAAACAAATTGTGCTTGCTCTTGCTGACAGCTAACTTATGCTGGAGGCTGGAGCTAAATATGACATTCCCTCTGTGGCCACTGAAATGGTTGGCTATCAATACCAACGATTGTACGAGCATGGTTCGACAGGAATTTACGAATGCAATTCAAGGTAAGTCTTGGATTTTTTTGGGCTCCATAAAAGAACAAATTTCTGCTTTATTTAGATGTAAATGCAAAGCTAATTACGTAAATCGTGTTGTCCAGCAGCCTCTGCAATCGAAATTACAAGTTTTCAAAACATCGAGGTCAATTCCATACTTTGCCTAACTGGCAAGGAACGGTTCAAAGGAGCAACCATCGAAATGCAGCAGATTGAATTTCCAGCATATACGAATGGCCAAATTTTCATAATGGTGTAGCGGCTGGTTTGAGAATCTCCTAATGCAATAGATGTGGATTCAACTTGGATCGTTTAAACGAAAAGGCCCCGATCGAAGTGAGAACCGACCATGCTGGTTTCCTGATGGCTGAGAAGCCAGTGCCAATGGTTCATTTGTTAAGTGTTCAAAAAAGTAGAATAAAAAAGTGATTTTTAAGATAGTGTAGGCATTTAACTTTATTACGTTTCTGTTGCTTTTTTTTCTCTTTTTAACAATTTGTGTCTATTGGCGACTATTCATTCATTTTGTGAAGTAATCACTTTCTCTGATGTTTTTCGGATGTTCGCCTTCAGCAATTTGCACCATCCTCAAGAATTTGTTGATATCGCGAACAAATCTTATATATCTATGAGATAACCATAAGCGCAACGACTTATTCTCCTTTTGGCACATCCGCACACTTTCAAGAATCAACACGAAAGGATGTTCGCCAGTTATTATGTGTTTGCCGTGTAGGGAATGACGCAAACGAGCATGCTCGGCAAACAATTCCGCAAACAATTTTTGGCGGAAAAATCGGAAACCAAATTGTCAAAAATTAAGGAAAATAAAGCTAATCATCGTACCACATTGTTATTCATCGTACTGCGTTACTTCATGTCAAAAAATTCCGATTTGTAAGTCGGAAGAATACCTCGAAGCAAATTTTGTCCGAAACGTACGAAATCGGACAAAATTCCGCTCCGAAAAATACCTCGATAGGGCAGATTAATGTGTTTGAGATCGTTTTGATCATTATAAAAGAATTTGCCTAAGTGAATAATACGTTTATGAGATAGAGCAGGACAGGTGCAGAGGAGGTGAAGAATTTTTTCCTCCTCTTCCTCATCCATGCAGCTTCTGCAGAAATCATTAGAAAATACGCCCAGTCGCGCGCCGTGTCTTCCTATTAGACAGTGACCAGTAATGACACAAATTAACGAGCTAATATGCAATCTGCTTAAAGATATCAGGCACCTAGATCTCCTTAAGTCCAGTTTAGGCCAAATGTTTTTCGTCGCCTGACAGGTGGTTATATTATTCCACCGGATGTTAGTTCTCTTAATAGCATCTTGTTGTAGCAAAAGTTTGCATGTAGCGATTGGTATACCAACATTAGCCATTTGTGGTGTAATCGGTAATGTTGTACCACATTTGGCAAGTTCATCGGCTTCGCAGTGAAAGTGAATGTTAAACTGTTGTGCCATCTCCATTAGAGACGATCAACAGTTTTGGACCGTAATTGAGTTTGTAGAGACAGAGTCCAGGGATTTTATAGCTGCCTGACTGTCTGAGAAAATCCGGATATCAGATGTGGATACCACGTCAGGATAGTACCTCCTTAATCGCCAAAAGTTCTGCCTGAAACACGCTACAATGATTTGGAAGGCTGAATGAGAGACTTATAGCGTTTTTTATTGTACAAAAGAATTGCCCTTTTTCAATTTTTTTATGTTTCATTGTCAAAAAGAATACTTCTAGATCAATTCTATAGAGGAAAGAATTGATCTCCCAAATTTGAGAGAATTGCTCTTTTTAAAACACACATGAAAACATTCTAGCTTGTCAAACCTCAAATTAAAGATTTTAATTTGTTTATATTGCTCTACCGACCGACCAAAGTGCAAAGTTTTTTTTTATTTTGAAAGCAAATTGAAAATAATAATAAAAAAAAGTGAAATAAAAAATGGGTGTAAGTCCTTGCTAGACAAATTCTATTACAAAACCAAAAAACATGTTTTATTGAGAAGTGTTTTAAGGGCAATTCTTTCAGGTAACAATGAAAAACGCTATTAGTCTTACAGCCGTATTCATAATGATTTCTTAAGCAGGCTCTTAAAGGTTAACAGCCGTATTCATAACCAAAACTTAAAGGCCGCTTAAATT
The DNA here is from genome assembly GCA_943590905.1 of Sphaerophoria taeniata. NCBI lineage: Eukaryota > Metazoa > Arthropoda > Insecta > Diptera > Syrphidae > Sphaerophoria > Sphaerophoria taeniata. Next base: position 57,546,049 of record OX016540.1, read on the forward strand.
TAAGCGGGCTCTAATTAGTACTTAAGCAGACAATCCTTATTCATAATCAATTTTCTGATTTAAGCAAGGTTGACTAAAGGTCGCTTAAGTTAAACGCAAATTTTTGCGTTTAAAGGCTGATTAAATCCAGATGAAATTTTTAGATCTGGCTGGACCAATGTTCCAGCAATGAAATAATAAATATCCGCGGAGAAGTGTATCGTGGAGGAGAAGTGTATCAAAATCAATAAATAAAATATTTTATTTCATTTTGTCATTTTATTTTCAACGTTGTTTAAATAAAATAATCTTTAAAGAACAAGAAGCGGCGAAGATGTTTTGACTTTTCTGTGGGAGTGTTCAGTCTGCACTTATTTTCTTTCTTTTTTTTCATCGACTTGGCTGGTTTCTCCCTTCCAACTCTGATAATGATCGAACCGTTGTCATAGCTCTGGGCAACCTTGTTGGTTCCTCGCATGCAGGCAATCGCAATGGCGGTAGGTTTTCGAATGCCAGATCCTCACGGTTCCGTCCTCGGATCCGGTCAACACAATAGGCAATTCAGGGTAGAAACAGACAGCGGAAACGTTTTGAGCGTCACCCTCGAAAGTTTGCACAGCTTTACTGTGCCTTGACTGTTCGATCCAATGACACCGAAGCGAATGTGTTATTTGCAAGCCCACAACTTTTCCCAATTCCAGAGTTTTATCAACATGTAATCTAGACAAACAAAAACAATTCAAATTCAATTCAAGAATTAGCAGAATTTCATCAGCAATGCTTACCACTACTGGTCACAACCAAAGGCTGAGTTGGATGCACTGCAATGCATCGAATATAATCCGCATGTGTTTCAAACGAATGCACTTTCTCCACTCTCCAGTGAGTTAAAGTTGAATATCCTGATTTTCATATCATCGGAAGTGTTGATAAGCAAATTCTTGTGAGCCACAAATCGTAACAAACTCACCGGAACATCACACTTCGAAATCTTTTACCAACTTTTATTTGTTTATTTATTTTATTTTTTAAGCCAAACCACCGGGATGCGGGATGATTTTTTTTTATTAATTTCAGTTTGACAATTAAAACGTAATAGCATTCAGTAATAGATTTTCAGTTTCTATTACATTTTTAACAGGGAAGTTACTTAGTTAAGTAAAGGTCACAAATCACTTATGAATAAGAATTTTTAGTACAGCTGCTTAAAGGTCGCTTAAATATTGAAGCCTGCTTAACTAATTAACCTTTAAGAGCCTGCTTAAGAAATCATTATGAATACGGCTGTAATTAGTTAAGCAGGCTTCAATATTTAAGCGACCTTTAAGCAGCTGTACTAAAAATTCTTATTCATAAGTGATTTGCGACCTTTACTTAACTAAGTAACGTCCCTGTTAAAAATGTAATAGAAACTAAAAATCTATTACTGAATGCTATTACGTTTTAGTTGTCAAACTGAAATTAATAAAAAAAAAATCATCCCGCATCCCGGTGGTTTGGCTTAAAAAAATAAAATAAAAATTGGTGAAAGATTTCGAAGTTTTTGATTTTCCGGGGAGTTTGAGTTCGTTAAGATTTGTGGATCGCAAGAATTTGCTTATCAACGCTTCCGTTCCGATGATATGAAAATCAGGATATTCAACTATTACTCACTGGAGAAGGTGCATTGCCGTGCATCAAACTCAGCCTTTGGTTGTGACCAGTGACCACTGACCAGTAGTGGTAAGTATTGCTGATGAAATTCTGCTAATTCTTGAATTGAATTTGAATTGTCTAGATGACATGTTTGCCTGCGCGGTTTTCGGGGAACACACACACTATGTGATGCAGATTGTATTCAATCCAAAAGACAAAAACACATTCGCTTTGGTGTCATTGGATCGCACAGTCAAGGCACAGTTTCTACCCTAAATTGCCTATTGTGTTGACCGTATCCGAGTACTTGACCGTGAGGATCTGGCCAGTGATCACTTCCGTCATTGGGATTGCCTGCATGCGAGGAACCAACAATGTTGCCCTAGGCTATGACAAAGGAGAAACCAGCCATATCGATGAAAAAAAAGAAAATGAGTGCTTATTGTACACTCAAACAGAGAAGTAAAAACATCTTCGCTGCTCCTTGTTGTTTAAGGATTATTTTATTAAAACAACGTTGAAAATAAAATAACAAAATAAAACGAAATATCTTATTTATTCATTGATTTTGATACCCTTCTCAGTGGTAGCCTTGACACAATACATTTCTCCGCCATAGTGGATATTTTCATTGCTGGAACATGGGCCCAGCCAGGTCTAAAAATTTCATCTGGATTTAATCAGCCTCTAAACGCAAAAATTTGCGTTTAACTTAAGCGACCTTTAGTCAACCTTGCTTAAATCAGAAAATTGGTTATGAATAAGGATTGTCTGCTTAAGTACTAATTAGAGCTCGCTTAAATTTAAGCGGCCTTTAAGTTTTGGTTATGAATACGGCTGTTAGTCTTTTGGAGTACACACCTCCACAAACCACATCACTATCTTTCGATCCATCTGTATAGAATGGGATTGCCTTGTCTTCCATGAATGTTATATTTTCCTGGAAGGTATAGAAATTTGGAAGTTTCTATCGAACTGTAGTTGGCAAATGGTGTAGTCTGTGTGCCTTGGAATTGATTCTAGACAATTAAGAATAACCGAGTGGCCAATGATATTGTTAGTCCACTGTGAAGAGGCATTCAGGCGAATATCAGAACTAGCAGCTATTTGTTTGCTGATGATATCCATAAGTGTCAGATACGGTAGGGTGTCTAGTGCTGCAGATGGGGTCGTACGAAGTGATTCGTTTGTACTTCATGCTGAGCGTTGGACTTTACTAAGTTTATCGCAGTTTATTTTTACGTCCAAGGCAGTCCACCATACTGTCACACCATAAAGAAGAGCCAGTGAGATATTCTGGGTTGTAGGCCCCATTTACTGCCAAGAGCTACCGTAGATTTCCTTATTCTTTCGTGTATGTTGCTCTTCCAATTTAGTTTTCTGTCTAAAATAAGACCCAGATATTTTGTTTCCTCTGAAAACTTTATTTGGGTAGCGTTTATATAAGGAGGGTCGATGTGCGGAATTCTATATTTCCTAGTAAATAGGACTAGATCCGTTTTGTGGTGGTTAACGCTTTAACCACTCCGATTCGCCCAAAGTGTTAAGTTATTTAGAGCGTTTTGTAAGAGTTCTTTTAAGGTATTGAAATGCTTCCCTGAAACAGTAATGTCACCAGCATAGGCTATCAATCTGAAACCCTCCCTATCCAGACATATTAGAATTTCGTTAACTACCAAATTCCAGAATAGATGAGGGAGAACAGAGCCTTGCGGCGTACCTCTGCTGACAAATCTTCTAGCGGAACAGCCGCCTAGTTCTGAGTTAATTATTCTGCTAGTTAGCATTGTATGAATTAACTCACCAAGCGACCTCTCCACATTCAAAGATGACAGTGCAGATGTGATTGCAGATGTGTCTACGTTGTTAAAAGCGCCTTCTACATCAAGGAATGCGACGGAGGGAGTATTCGATAATGCGTAAAAAAGTGTGTAGCATGTGTAGTGGTATAAAAATAAGTTGCAGGTGGCCATGGTTCAGAGGATAGAGTAGGGGATTGCTAAGCCGAACGCTACGGGTTCAAACCCCAGCTTCAGCAGCATTCTTTTTCTACAAAAATCGCCAGCCACCTGTGCGATAACATGAGACAATACAAATCTAAGTCTCCTCCTCTGAGCCACGTAGGTTTCTGTTATGTGTGCTTTCTTTCTATGTGTCTATCTGTCTCTCTCTATTGTATGTCTTGTTCTGTCCCAGCCGATGGTCTCAGTCACCAGTGCTACTATGTGTCTGTAGTTCGTTAAATTTATGTGCGAAGTACTGTGAAATGTAATGTAATGTAAAAATAAGTTATAAACCTATTCCCAGACATATCATCAAATACTATAGACCCGTTTCGGAATAGTATAAACACTAAGAGATGTAAGTGATATTAATCAATAACATACAACAAAAACTCACCTCAAACGGATGGGCTTCCATGTAAATCAGAGTGTATTCATCGGCCGAAACCAATGTATATATATGGTCATTCAAATTTACCGTCGCACCAATGTATAGATGATTAGGCTGATAATATTGGGGTCTTTCCGGTGTAAAAAAGTCTTGATTTGGCAAAGGGATACGACCGCGTTTCAAAAATACCCCACCCAAAAATCCAGAATTCCTCTCAGCTATTTCAAAAATCTGCATTGTGTCATCCGAAAGATAGTACGATATAATAAATATTCGTTCACAGTTTTCTCTTATCGTCGAAATCATTTTCGCTCCAAATCGTAATACAAATTTATCAAGTGTAATGAACTTCTTGAAATCTGCTTGTGGCGGTTTTGGTTCAACTGAAATACAATTGCCCTCGGAGTCTTCATGTGTACCCCAACCATTATACGGAGGAAGTTGTCTATCTCTTGGATGTTGCGGAATTCGATCTTCACAACGGTATGGATGAGGTAGGGGACAAAATTCTTCTATACCATACTGAAATATATTTATTTTTTGTTAATTGGTTTTTAAGGTCGCTACACACACAACAGCATACTTGACAAGTATACTTGCGCAAGTATACTTGTACAAGCATACTTATTTTTCTTTTCGCCTCCACACGCTACAGCATGCTCAAACATTTTTCAGTTTTTTTTTTTTTTTTAAATTCCCACGCCTCTTTCCCCCCCAGATACCGCACGCGCTGGGGTCCATTTTCACCGAGTACGATTGCGATTGCGGTTGCTAGTCGTATCGGCACTTAATTAGAAATAATAAATAAAATAAAAAAAAAGTCATGGCGGTACGAATATCAGGAAGATAAGAGTTAGGGACTACTTAATACAAGCAGGAACAAAAAGGAAAAACAAAATTTTTAACAATAGGACAAACAAACACTTAAACAAGCAAAACAACAAAATAAAAGTAACATAACAACTAAAAATACATAACACAAACAAAACACTTAAGCGCGTGGAACAATGGCTTTTAATAACGATTTTAAATGATTTTTACTTAAGTTAAAATCAAATAAGTTTGAGTTGCAGTTAGAAAGTCTGCTCATTCGTGTCAAGGGCTCATGCATACCGTAATTTGTCCGATGCCTAGGTTCTTTAATCATGTCCCTACCACGAAAGTTGTAACCTCCTCCTCTATGGTTAAATGAAATAAGACCTAACAAGTGCGGAGCGTCAGTTATACCCATAATTATCTGATGGAAAAATACAATGTCATTGTTGGTTCTTCTTTGTGACAATGTTTCCATCTGGAGAGTTGACAAACGATATTCATAAGGAGGAATGTGTAAAGAATCGCTCCATTGAATACCTTTGATGGCAAACCTAGTAAAATTCCGTTGAACGGATTCTTACCTCTCAATATGAGTATCATAAAAAGGTGTCCAAACCTGAGAAGCATATTCAAGATGAGGACGAACAAAACAGTTATATAGAGAACGAGTGACAGCCGGATCACGGAATTCCTTTGACCAACGCTTTATAAATCCTAACATTGAATTGGCTTTATTAACAATGCTGTTAATATGCTCAGAAAAGTCTAAACTAGATGTGAATAAAACACCGAGATCTTTGACAGTGACAGGACGAGTCAAAATGTGCTGTGAGATTGTGTAGTCATAAGAAGTCGGTACTCGCTTCCTAGAAAAAGTCATTGTTTGGCATTTAATGGGATTCAATTTTAAACTATTTTTCTCACACCACAGAGAAAACCTGTCAAGGTCATTTTGCAAAAGAATTCTATCATTCGTAGAGGATATGTTTTTGAACAACTTCATATCATCTGCAAAGATTAAGATAAGAATATCGCTATTCTGAACACATAGCGGAGCATCGTTCATAGCCAATATAAAAAGTAGGGGTCCTAAGTGACTGCCTTGAGGGACGCCGGATTTAGCAATAAATGATTTAGAGACATGATGTCTGAATTTTACCTGATAGGACCTGTCTTCAAGATATGTAGATATCCATTTTATGAAAAAAGGGGGAAACCCATATGCGTTCAACTTGAACGTTATAATCGCGGGGGAACTGGTCGAAAGCTTTCGAGAAGTCAGTATAGACACAATCTATTTCCTGACCACACTCCATATAGTTCAAGCATTTGTTCACAAAGACAAGTAGGTTTGTGACTGTAGAACGTTTCTGCATGAATCCGTGTTGTTGGCTACAGATAATATTTTTACAATTAAATGCTAACGTATCACATACAACTTGTTCAAACAGCTTAGGGATGCATGACAGTTTGGAAATAGGTCTATAATTTGTAATATTAGTTTTATCTCTCTTCTTAAATACTGGAGTTAAAAATGCATTCTTCCAAATTGAAGGAAATATTCTTGTTTTCAGGGACAACTCAAATATATTCCTTAAAGGAAGAGCTAAAACAGATTTGCATTTTTTTTAAACAATAGGTGGAATGCCATCTGGACCACATGAATAATCATCTTTAAGAAGTGAAAGAAATTCAAATATTCTATTACTCTCTATTGAAATGCTACTAAACAAAACTTGAGGACAGTTATTTAAATATTGAAAGTAGAGTTTGTCAACTGCATTTGGAGAATCAGCAAAAGATTTACTGAAATAATCTGCAAAACCTTCGCAGATTTCAGGGCTTGTGGTAAGGGTATCATTATTATGAATAAAATTAACTGGATAACCATCACATTTCTTTTTCGAATTAACGTATTTCCAGAAACTTTTTGGGAAGGTTGAAATCGCCTAAAAGGAGGACACAACTATCAATGCTGGCGATTCCAAGAATAAAGTCCAGTGCCTCGGTTGAAATCGCCTAAAAGGAGGACACAACTATCAATGCTGGCGATTCCAAGAATAAAGTCCAGTGCCTCGGAAAGTTCCATGAACACGGCTATTGGACTTTTAGGTGGAATGTAAGCATTTAATACAAAGATAGATTCCTCTTGTAAGATTATTTTTTTGCATAAGAGCTCAATTGATATATTGAAAGGGAAAACAACTTGAACTGCAAAGAAATTACTTCTAACGGCAATAAGGACTCCCCCACCAACTGAATTCCCTACGAAAATGTGTGAATCGGACGACGACTTTCTTGCTTTGGCTGCTTTTTATCTTATCCGTAAAATAGAAACGCGAAAAAAGAAACGTGATTTATGGTGTAAAGAGTGGTTACTGAAGAGAAGAAGCTACTCCCATATCAATCTACTGAGTGAATTGAAGATATATCCGCGTGATTGGCATGAGTGAAGAAACATATCTGAAGCTTTTGTCACTCGTAACACCTTTAATTCAAAAACAAGATACGATTATGAGACAAGCTATTACTCCCCACGAGAGATTAACAGCAACATTAAGATTTCTGGCAACCGGAAGTAGCTATGAAGATCTTAAATATTCGACAATGATTTCACCACAGGCGCTTTTTAATAACGGCATCCTTATCGGCTTGGTGACACCTAATGTATACTTATAAGATTTTGTACGCTGCATCCCTCTTCATCCTATCATGCTATTCGGAAGATTTAATTCGTCAAAGACACGGCTGATTTTCGTAGGCACATACAAAGGTAGGCACGAATAAATCTTCTAGTAATTCACGCTTGTTTTTCTTCAAATCGCTCGACATGATGATATGGTGACGAAGAGCTTATTCACGGTATCGGACTACTAATTTATCTGTGCAAGCCAAAAAATACAGGTACACACGTTTCGTTTTAGTTGTGCAAGTATAGCTTGCGCAAGTTTGCAGGATTCGAAATCAATCAATCATCAAGTGACTTGCACAAGTAAAATACTTGAACAAAATATCCCTACAGACGTTACAGTTTGCTTGTACAAGTTGATTGTTCAAGTATACTTGTCAAGTATACTGTTGTGTGTGTAGCGACCTTTAGGCGTAAAGAAAACTACCTTCTGTCGGTAATAATTCATTGTGAATTTATCGCAATTTGTCAGAACTACACTTCTTCCATAAACATTAATTACAGCTCCAATTTTAAGATCCTTATCGCTGTAATACACAATGTCCTTTTTTCCAGTGCCAAGAGGATCAACAACAAATCTTCCTGTACGAAGGCCTCCACCCAAAACGTTCAACACTGTTAAATCTGTTTGGTCTCCCGGTAGCTGCAGTCCTTGAAAGCCCTTAAAAATAATTATTGCGAGGAAACTGTTATTTCTATGCTTGCATAAAGAATTTTGATTTTTTTTTTAATTAAAATTTTGTGAGGCTTTTATAGTGACATTTTAATTTAATATAAATTTATTTATGCTTGGAAAAAATTAACTTTAAATTGAAATTATGTTCAAAGATGTATTGATTATCTGATAGTGAAAATTCTTATATTAAATAAATTTATCCTATTGAAATTTATTGTGACTCACCTTTGGGAGTTTTCCTCTCTTAAGAAATACTCCGGGACCACTTCTTCCAGAATTTGCAGGAAATCTTTCCTTAATGTCTATCGTATCATCAGAAAGATAATAACACAACTCTAAATTGCGAACGTCTCCATATTCAGATCGATCGTCCCAATAGCCAAAAAATTTAAGTATTTTCTTATCATTCTCTAAAAATTGGGCAAATAGATGTTTTTTTTGGTTTGGAGCGGCATGTTTGATATTTGCTCTTTTTCTATTTTCTATCGTTGGATCCCTGTAATAAGAAAATTAAAGTTAATAAATGGAATTTTATTGACTGCTGCCAGCAACAAATTCAACGTCTAGTCGGGTGTTGATTTTATTTTGGGTTCGATTAAGGAAGAAATTCTTGAACTTTGAATCTTTAAAAGTGTGTGGTTTAAAATATTATCGAGGCTGAATTCACCAAAGCGATAACGCCTAACAAAAACTGAGAAAAAGGATAAAGACGCCCAAGACAGGTTCTATGCGTTCATCAAGAACCTCGGCCACTGCCTTGTTGTAGCAGGGAAATGACGGCGGATATCTCAATCGATGCAAACACAGAATATTCCTATGGCAAATGGTTAAATTCGCAAGAGACCGCTTGGATCTTTTCGATTATATTTGTATCTCCCATTATATCCTTAGAAATCTTTTAATGGCAGCACCGATTCACAAAAGCAGTATCAGAATTGACGGTTCTGAAGTGCCTAATTATATACTGTCATCAAACAAAAACACTAGTTGTGACCCTCAATGGAATATTGTTGAACAACCGCAGTCGTTATAGACAGAGGATAGGGATAGCACTCGATGGTGCGGCACTGAAAACCAAATTCCTCTGGTAGATTTTAATAGTTTCACCGACCCGACCTTGAATATAAAGCGATTCAATATCTTAAAGTAAAAACAAAGCCACTTGTGTAAGAAAGAAAATAGATTGAAGCAAGGAGTTAGGTTAGGTTATATCGGCTGACAGTTGTTTTTGTTACCGTCACACTTAGATAAATGTAGATCCCTTGTGATGCCCTGAAGTATTGTAATTTCTGAAAAAGTGATTTAACCTATGAATTCTATGGTTAGGTTAGGTTAGGTTTAAGGGCTGACAGTTGATGTTTTTACCGTCACACTTAGATCAATACAGATCCATTGTGACACCCGCGAGTATTGCTACTCAAGCTAATAAGAAAAAACCTATGTGTTCAGTTAGTCAAGCCATTTAGAGGCCTTGACGAAGTTCAGGATGCTAGTACCTGGCGTACTAGAGAGTTCTTCTAAGTCCCCGAAGAAAAAGTTGCCAAGCAGTTTCTTCCTTTGATGGGAAAGTGCGGGACAGTGACACAGAAAGTGCGAAGTGTCTTCATGCACCTCCTCGTCACCGCATCCTCTGCATAGATCATCTGAACTGATTCTCATCTTTTTCATATGATAACCTAACAGATCCCTTGTGTAGCTGCATAATTTTTTCCGTTCTTTAATTGTTAAAACAGGGCCAGATCTTTCTTGTTGTGCCGCAGGTGTCAAGAAAGTTCCACCTTTCATCGGCCTTGATAGTTATTCTTTTTGAGATTTCTTGTTTAAAATAACAGGTAGGGGTGCTAACTAGCTGAGCTTGGCTTACGTCAAGCATTGACCCTAATCTTGCTAATTCATCGGCTTTCTCATTGCCTAGTATATCGCTGTGGCCCGGGACCCAGCAGAGTCTAATGTTGTGCTGTGCGCCAAGAACCTTAAGCTCTTCGCGGCAGCATGAAACAAGCTTTGATTTTACCTCAGTTGCAGTAGTCGCTTTTATTGCCGCTTGGCTATCAATGTAAAAGGTGATATCAGCTCGTGGTATCGCCATCATTGATACCTTTTTAGTAGCTGTTGTCACTGCCAGTACCTCCGCTTGGAAGACGCTTCTGTAGTCTGGAAGCCTAAGCGAGGCGGTTAACTTGAGAGATTCGGAATAGAAGCCTGCTCCTACACCAGTGTCCATTTTAGAGCCATCAGTATAGATAGCTATTGACGACTCACTGGAGTATGGTATATTATCTATCCATTCCTCTCTGCTTTGGATGGCAGCCTGGAATGGTTTGTAAAAATCAAGTTCGGCTATTTTATAGTCTGTTGTAGTACTATGACCCATAACTTTATGAAGGATCTGGGCATGTCCTATGGAACTATTTTTCCAGACTTTAGTTTGACTAAGTCTCAGGTCACTTTTGGCCGCAGATTCTTGAACAAAGAGGTCTAGGGGAATAAGATCGAGTATAACTTCCAGTCCCGCAGTTGGAGTGGATCTCATTGCCCCTGTAATGCCAGTGCAAGCTAGTCTTTTATTTTTTGTCAAAGTTTTCAGGTTCGTGCTCTTTTCTAAAGCTTTCCACCATACCAAATTACCGTAGGTTAGTATTGGTCTAATTATTGCCGAATAATAATTGATGATAATCAATTGATGATAATTTTAGGGTTTGGTCCCTAGGTTTTCCCGAAAATTCTATTGCAGGAGTAAAGGGCAGTCGATGCCTTATTGAATCTTTATTTGGTGTTCAGGCCCCAGTTTATTTTTTTATCCAAGATCACACCGAGATACTTTGCGTGATCAGAGATTTTGAGAGGGCAGCCTTCAATTGAAGGTATTTTAAAATCGGGTATTTTGCGTTTGTTAGTAAATAGCACTAGTTCTGTTTTAGCTGGGTTGACTGTCAGCCCACAGTTCTTAGTCCATTTGCTTACCAACGAGAGGGCGTATTCTGTTTGTTCACTGATAGTGGGCAGGACAGAATACGCCCTCTCGTTGGTAAGCAAATGGACTAAGAACTGTGGGCTGACAGTCAATCCAGCTAAAACAGAACTAGTGCTATTTACTATGGTTGGTCGAGCCATTTGATGGACTTGACAAAGTTCAGAAGGCGATTGCCTGGGAGTTCAGATAGTTCTTCTAGTTCATTAAAGAAATAGTTGCCTAAAAATTTATATCTAGTACGGCAGAGTGCTGGACAGTGGCATAGGAAGTGAGCCGTGTTCTCGTGCTCTTCTTCATTGCCGCATCCTCTACAAATGTCGTCTATGCTTAGCCCTATCTCCTTTTTATGGTAGCCAAGTAGGTTATGTCCCGTTATCACGCTTATGAGGGATCTTAGGGACGGGTTTTTAAGAAGTAAAATCCTATCGGACTTTTTCTTGTCGTAGTGAGGCCAGAGTTTCCTGGTGTTACCGCAGGTTTTTTGAATGATATTTTTACTACATAATGTTTCTTTTTAATTCGCATTGAGGGATTCTGATGTTATGGTCTATGAGAGACGGATCAAGTACCGAGCCTTCTCTTGCAAGCTCATCTGCTTTTTTTCCTGGCACACCACTGTGACCGGGAACCCAGCAGAGTCTTGCGTTATGCTGCATACCAAGAACCCTTAGCTCTTCGCGACAGCAAGAAACAAGCTTTGACTTGATTTGAGTGGCAGAGATCGCTTTTATTGCTGCTTGGCTACCAACTTGATATCAGTGTTTGATATCGCCATCATGGATATTTGATTACCAGCGTTTTTGACTGCCAAGATCTCGGCTTGGAAGATACTGCTATGGTCGGGAAGTCTGAATGAACTGGCAAGGTTAAGATTTCCTGACTAGAAACCTGCCTCTACTCCAGTAATCATTTTCGAACCATCAGTAAAGATGGTAAAGTTCGATTCATTAGTGTAAGGGACACTGTTTTCCCATATCTTCACTATTGGGAAAGTCTAAATAAGTGGTCATGTAATCAGTACAAACGTTGTTGCCAACGTATTTTGTAAGAATCGTGGTATGGCCGTGTTGACAAGATCTCCAAATATTGGTTTGACTAAGTCGAAGAGCGCTGTTTGCTGTCGATTCTTGTACAAATAAGTCTATAGGGGTGAGAATTAGGATCGCTTCGAGACCCGCAGTTGGGGTAGTCCTCATCACCCCCGTAGTGCTAATACATGCCATTCTTTGTACTTTGCTAAGGGTTTATAAGTTCGTGGATTTTTCCAGATCTTGTCACCAAACCAAACTGCCATAAGTTAGAATGGGTCTGACAATGGCTGTATACATCTACATGCTTATCTTAGGATTTGGCCCCTAATTTCTTCCCAGAATCCTATTACACGAGTAGATTGCAATCATGGCTTACTTGTATCTTTCTTGTATGTTAAGACCCCAAGGTATCTTGCTTTTTCTCAAATTATAAGTGGGGTGCTATCAATTTTTGGTATTTCGAAAGAAGGTGTTTTCCTCGTATTGGTGAAAAGTACCAGTTCTGTTTTCAGGGGGTTTACTTTAAGACCGCATTTCTTGGTTCAGTTATAGACCGTAATTAATGCGTTTTCTAATTGTTCGCTTACATTGGTTAGGTATTTACCTGTCGCCAGAAGCGCTAAATCGTTGGCATATGCTATAACTCTGACAACACTGTTCTTGAGTTTGATGAGAATTTCATTTCTCACCAAAATCCAGAGGAGAGGTGAGAGGATTCCGCCTTGTGGAGTCCCTCCGTATTTTTTTACCACAAGCGACTTCTTTATTGTTCTTACATCTTACTGCACAGTGTAGGGCTCTTTCTACACTTCTGCCTTTTGTTTAGGCGTGCTGAAATGGTGATATAGCCTCCGGCTTTAGGTAGTTGCGGATATGCATATCGATTAAACTCTAAGTGTTTTGAGTGCAAAAGAGGATAGACTGATAGGGCAGAAATCTTTTGGTTCTGTGTGACTGGGCTTGCCAGCTTTTGGTATGAAGACGACTTTGACTTCACGCCATGTCATCGGAACATGTCCTAACTTTAAGCTGTTATGGAATATGTTCATCAGATGTGGAGTAATGATTATGATATCACTGCTTTTTTGCAGCATCAAGGGCAAGATAACGTCTAGGCCTGGAGATTTATAATGAGAGAAAGAGCTAATAAGATTGACTTTTCTTCTGTTATAATTTCCCTAGAGACTTCAAGTCAAGGAGTACTCAGCAGCCTATTTGCTATAAATTTGAAGAACTAAACCGATTACTCTGAACTGAACAGTGGAAACTGAAATTTCCTTACAAGATGTTGCCCGCTTCACTATATGAATGGTAAATCCCAAACAATCTAATATTTATATCTGAAAAGACTGCATATAAGGAAGCTCTCTAGTAGGTGTCATCACTGGACACTGACTTATACGATGACATGCTTTACGGCATGACGTCTTCTCAAATGGTTTCTGCAGAACATGGACAAGAGAAAAACATTCCTCATTTGTTATGTTCATGCCCCGCGCTCTCCAATGAAGGAAACTCACCTAGGAGAGCCTTACTACAATGACACCAGTGTACTGGCCAGCACAGACATCAAAAGTCTTTTTCGCTTTGTAAAAAGATCCAAGTGGTTCATAAGTAGGAAGTACCCTAGAATCATGTGGTATCACATTGGGCCCACGCGGCCTAAGTGTGAAGAAATTCAGCCACTAACCACTATAATACTATAAGTATGTGAACGTCGAAAGCTGTTGTTACCAGCCTGATGTCACCATCCATGAGCAAACGTCACATGTCAACGCTAGAAGGCTAGAAGCATAATTTTTCAAGTCTTTCAACTACTCTGATACGACGCCGAAATCATTCATAAAATGGAAGATCGTGTGCTTTAAAACGTTTAGTGATAATTCATGTAAGAACCAAGTTAATGGTGGTCAAACGGAAAGGCATCCCACTGAGTTATCTTTTTTCGAAAAAATGGTTTTAAATTCATAAAGTATCATAAAAAAAAAATCGTAACTTTCCCAATATGAGTTTTCACGGACAAACAAAACATAGTAACAACAGTGGTTTTTACTTACAACGGAGGATCCACAGGATCTGGAACTATTATTCCGGCTTTGGTTAAAAAATGTCTTGTGAACAGATCACAGCCAGTTATGTGGTATACACGATCGAATATTTGTATATTGGTGTTGACATTTAAATCCAAAATCGAAATAAATTCATTTGTGCACGAGCCTTGTTTTGGTATTTTTGCTTTATGTACCAAACAACCTTGAGGTATGCCCGAGTTCTCGACTTTCGGCTCGGTTATTTGTAATGTATCATCTTCAAGATAATAGTATATTTTTACTTTTCGTACTAAATATGGAGCATGGTAGACCTCTTGAAGAGTTTCTTTAAAATATGCATCGAAGCACAGAACTTTCTTATCATAAGCCAACCAAGTAGGGAGCTTTGGTCCCACATGTCGTGCTATGTTTGGGTGAATATCTGGCGGCGGACAGTTGGCATCACAAATCATACCTCTTGGGTCGACTAATTTTGGAGATTGCCTGTCATAAAGCATACCAATGCCATGCTGTTGGAAGAATTGTTGTGATCTGGGGAAATTTGTTTTTGACAGCTAGAAATGAAAATGAATAAACCGTCAAATATGCAATACTATCGGCACATAAGGGAAAGAAACTTACGTCACGAAATTGTGTGCCCGGGAGGAGGGGCATTCCAGGTATTCGCAACATTTTTTAAGGTTTATAAAAAATATATCAACTTTTTTTAAACGTTAAATTATCAAAAAGTAAACGGAGATAGAATTCCGTATGGCAGGAAAGCTTTTTGACTTTTGAATCAGAAAATAAACAGAAAATTACTATAGTGATTTTCAAACAAGTTCACGCAAGCAGTTTTAACGTTTCTTGGCAACAAAATATAAAGTTCACCCTAAAAACCAAATACCGCAGATTACAACTTTGAAGTAACAAAAATAGCGTTACAGCATTGGCTTGAGGTGTTTTAAATCATCGTTAAACTCCTCTGTACAAAACAACAAAATACATTTAACTTTCAAAATATTATGGGACATTTGAAGCATTTCTTTTTAAATTTTAAAACTTTCAAAGAATAAGCCTGCATTTGAAGAATGTTTCAAAAGCTTAAGTTTTGTTGTTTTCTACTATTGAAATAAAAGAAAATAAGTTCATAGATACGTATGTATTGGACTTGTGAGGACAAATAAGTATTAAATATTTCATGCATTTGAAATACGATTCGCACAGCTGCAAATAAAAATGCGGTCAGGCCTCTGGGCTGTATGTATCTACTTCTACATACATAGAAAAGAATGCATACAGTTCTACTTCATTGATGCAAGGATTGAATTGGAAGTGTTTTTTTTTTCATAACTAGATTTAGCGAATAAAGCAGATAAACCATAGCTTATCACCGTTAACCATCAAAATCAAAACAAGAATGATTATTGGGTTCACTACACGCGAATACTTTGTTCATTGTTAGTGTTGATTGTGTGGGACGCAAATAGAGTTTAGCAGTTCGTTTCAACTAGAATTCTTTTTGCGACGAATAATAAACTTCTTTTCCATCGTTTTGTTGAGAATTTGTGAGGAAGTAGGTCTTGAATCGTATCTAAAATGACTTTTTCCATTAATTTGTTGTTAATGAGAGACAAATTTCAGCTGTCATTTTCGTTGTCGGGCCATTTTGTTCCTTTACTACTAAGTAACGAAGTACTTAATTGAAATTGTGCTCCAATAGTGCCCTAGAAACAGTTTCTGTCTACACAATGACACCTTAACCAATTCGATACGACATCCAATCGCTTCACAATACCATTTGAAAAAACGCAGCTTTGGTCCGGAACACTCTTAATCTGGTTCGCTAAATCTTGTGATTAGCGTCAATGGAAACAGCATGTAAGATTCATGTTAAATAAGGCAGTCGGATTTATAAAACGGTTTTCACATGATTTTCGCGACCCTTATATCCTTAAACTTCTCTACATATCATTTGTAAGACCAATATTGGAATATGGCTGCATAATTTGGGTCCCCTATTATTCAGTCCATATAAACAGAATAGAAGGAGTACAAAGAAGATTCATGCGTTTCTGCCTCCGTTTCTTCCCATGGTCCAATAGGCTCGAACTTCCACTGTACAATCATAGGCTCACGCTCATAAATCTTCCATCGCTTTCTAAACACAGATAGTACATTCAGCTGTGCTTTATTATAAAATTAATCAATGGGTCAGTCATATCACCATCAATTTAGGAACAATTAAACTTTAGTTACAGCCGTACAAGTATAAGAAGACAAATTCCTTTACGTCCTATATCAAGCAGATCGAACTATGGCAAAAACACCTCAACCAATTGATTTCAGTTTACAACGATTATTACTTTTTGGTATATTCCTTAAGCGATGATTTTAAAAGTAAAACATTTAAAGTAATTTTTTTTCAATTCTTCAGTTTAGCTTTTAAATTCACAATTGCAAATTGCTTTAATAAGTATTGTAAGTCTATAAATCTAAGCATAACTGTAATATTAGTCTTAAGTTCTAACGTTAGTTTGTTTAACGAATTAAATTAATTAAATTAAATTAAATTAAAGTTAAAATACTATTTCTCATGATAAAATAATGATTTTAAAATATCACCAGATATTTTTAATTATCATTTCAGACTCTAACATTGGATAATAACGTAAGTCGTCCCGCAACTTATTTTTAAATGAACCTCTTTAATACTTCATTTTGTCAATCTTCTTTGAATTTTCTGTTTGTATATCTAACATAAACGCCCTTTTTATTGTTATATGCCCTGTTTTTTCACTACTCAGTGGCCAGCACAGTAATCAAGTGCGAATAAAACGCTCCAAATCACTTTATCTGTCAAATTCAATTTGTATGGCAATTGCATTGAATAAAAAGTACAGGAAGGAGTCTTATGAAAAAGAAGTGAAGCACCACTAACAAAGGAGTAAGGAGTCTGATGATCGGCTTGGCACCCGTGAAATAGCTATAACTCCAGCCAAACAAAGAAATTGACGGAAAAAGCCATTGGTGGAAGCACCTCTAAGTTGCTATCGTTGTTCAAACAACATAAATGGAATTGACGGACGCAGCCTAACTGCAGTGTTAAATAACACAAAAACAAACGATTTGGTTGGTGGTTCGACCATCCGGAGATCGCCAGGTTGCTGTGTAGATCTTCCGTCTTGGAAACCTAGTGCTACTTATCACCGTATTACGAGCTGCAGCAAAGTCGATTAGTCGGAAGCCGTTATCTGTTGTTTCTTCGTGGAGGCTGTGCTTTCCAACTAATCTGCCAAAGATGTCTTCCTTCCTGATTTTTGCATTGAATTCTCCGAGTACGATTTTGACGTCGTACTCTGGACAGGCTCCGAGGCTCTATCCAGGATGTCGTAGAAATCCTCCTTGCTAGACTCCTCAGCATCATCGGTAGGGGCGTGTGCACATATTATACTGATGTTCTGTAATGTGGCCTTGATGCGGATCACAGCCAGTCGATCACTTATTGGCTTGAAATCCATGACTTTCGATCTAAGCCGATTTCCCACGACGAATCCGCATCCAAATATATGCAGATGACAGCTATAATAAATGTCGCAATTCTTTCTCTTCATTGTCCCTGATCCTATCCATCGTATTTCCTGGATCGCAGTAATATCTGCCTTATCCTGCGAGAGGACAGATTCAAGTTTCTGAGTTGCACCTGGAGTGTAGAGGGTTCTTACATTCCAGGTGCAAACTCTCAATGCGTAGTCCGTTGTCGTTCCGGGTCTGGTTACCATAAGAGGGGGTTCATTATCCGAGGCTGGTATCTCTCTCATAACGTTTCAAGTTTTTTATTGTGGAGGGGTTGTTAGCCCCTCGCCCTAACCTCCAAATTTGTTGGGCCGTTGATAAGGTGTTTTTTTCCCGATTTGCACCCGCGCTTACAAGTTTCGCTAGTTATATCTAGAGATATAACCAGTATCCGGTGGTTACCACGAGGTAAAGTAAGCACTTGGTGTGTAGGAAAAGTTACAGCATAAGCCCCCAGATCCTACAACACCCAACCACCAATGGGAAATTGTTACATAATTTTAATTTTCGAAAAGCTAACTTTGCCCAACTAAACGAACTTCTTAGTAACATAAACTTTGACTTAATATTGAACCAATCTGTAAGCAATAACATCAATACATTAACCACTAACTTCTACTCAATAATGTTTGAATGCTTTTTTCTATGTGTGCCCTATGCACCACATAAAAATACCTCACCATCACCTCCATGGTATTCAAGAGAACTTCGTACACTCCGCAACTCTCGAAATAATTTATGGAAAAAATATTTAAGATCTATATCAGAAACAGACTATTCCTCCTATTTAGTAGTGTACAACGAATTCTCTGCTCTCTCTAAACTCCTCTATGATGCATATATCAATCAAATGCAATTTGATATTATATCAGATCCCAAACGCTTTTGGCAATTCATCAACATAAAAAAAAAGTCGTATGGATATCCTAATACCCTTGATTATTTAGATCACTCTTCTAATGACTCAAAAATTATAACTAATTTATTTGCTAATTTCTTTAGTCTTGCTTTTTCCGACTGTAATTTCGTACCTGATGCTGACTATTTCACTTATTTGAACAATTGTAACCAAACATCATTAGTATCGATCAACATCACTGTTGACGATGTGGTTAACAAAATAATAAATAAATAAACTGAAGGATGATTTCTCTTCGGGACCTGACGGTTTACCTGCGATTGTATTAAAGAAGTGTGCAGCTAATTTGGCTCAGCCTCTTACTACTCTTTTTCAAAAATCTCTTTCTCAAAGAATTTTTCCATCTATGTGGAAAGATTCTTTCATAATACCTATTCACAAGAAAGGTTACAAATCAGATATTTCTAACTACAGGCCGATTGCCAAATTATCCTGCATTCCAAAACTATTCGAAAGTATAATCTTCGACTCTATGTACTTTCATTGCAAATCATTGTTTTCGGCCAAACAACATGGGATCCTAACAGGGAAATCAACGACCACAAAGGAGAACGGGCAAAAATGTATGGAAGCTGGCCTAGGAACCAATAACGACATGATGTATATCAATTGAAAGGTTTTTTTGTGTACTTTAACAAGAAGTCCGAAATCACTGTGGGGAAAAAGTTATTGCACAATTAAGTCATTCAAAAAAAAAAGTGTTTTCTTGCTTTCATCATAATAGAAAAGCTTTACAAAAGAAAACAAAACATAACTAATTTTTATTCTTGAATCTCTTAATTGTGCAATAACTTTTTCCCCACAGTGATTTCGGACTTCTTGCCAAAACAAAAGTTAAAGTACACAAAAAACATTTCAATTGATATACATCATGTCGTTATTGGTTCAAAGGTCAAGGTGAAAACAAGAAATCACTTATTACTTGTGAATGACTTTATTGTGCAATAACTTTTTCCACACAGCGAATTGGGACTTACTGCCATAGTAAAAGTTAAAGTAGACAAAAAAACCTTTCCATTGATATGTAGCATATTGTTATTGGTTCGTAGGCCAGAATGCCCATTCTCCTTTAACTGAATTTGTTTCTAATGCATTAAACTCAATAGAAAGTTGTTTGATTAAAAGAGAGACTGTTGTTAGGTTGGATGCCAGTGCAAGACTGACGGCTTATTGCAATATATGAATATGTCTTTACTTAGTCTTACATCTCCCTTTTTTCAGAAATTATTTCATTATTCAATTCAAAATTAATTATTCCAATACATATTTTGAATAAAAAAAATAAAAATTCATTATGTTGCTTAAATCTAAAAACTTACAAACTAAATTATATTTAATAAAATAATTTTATAAACATGCAACGTTATCTTTCCTTATTACAATATTTTGAAATAGAGTTTATTTCATTTGTATTGTTGCAAATAGATGCCATTTGTAATTTAATTATCATAATTCCACCTTTGTGGAGCTTTTATTTCTCTTCCAAATCGCGAAAGTTTATTTCCATTTTCATTGCTTCCGGAAATTAAGGCCTCTTTAGAAAGAATGTCAGTATTAATTGTTTGCTGAGGACTATTTGGAGTATTTGCGTCTGTGTCTGGATCCATATCAAAAGAAGTTTTGGGTGAAGGGATAATGTGTTGCCGATTACGGCGATAAATATCGTCATTTTCAGCCTTTATTAAATATGATCGAGGCTCAGTACATTTTTCTATAACAGAACCAGGATACCAAATGGATTTTGGAGTTTTTTGGTAGTAAACCTTTTGACCTTCATTTAAATCTTTCAATTTTTTAGCTGATTTGTTATAGTAAAAGCTCATTTTCTTTTGGCTAGTTTCAATATATTTTTTTACTTTTGCAGGATTAACAACAGTATATTTAAAGTTTTCTATATGTGTTGGTAGTTTTGTACGTAATTTCCTGGACATTAGAAGTTCAGATGGTGAATAGGAACTCTCATTAGGGGTCGTACGGTAATGTAGCAAGGCTATAAATGGGTCAGAATTATCTTCAAGACATTTTTTCAATAGCTTTTTTATAGTTTGAACAGCTCTTTCTACCATTCCATTAGACCTTGATAAATACGGGCTTGAACTCAAATGCTCTATATCCCAATTCTTACAAAACTGTTCAAATTCTAAGGAAGAGAACGGAGGGCCATTATCACTGACTAAAATCTTTGGGATGCCATGTCGTGAAAACAATGATTTAAGCTCAAAAATAACTTTACTTGCTGAATATCCGTGACTCAATAAAGCAATTTCAATATATTAAGAGAAATAATCAATTAAAATTAAATATTTTTTCCCAGTGAAATCAAAAAAATCTATGCCGATTTTGTACCATGGTAATTCGACGATGTCATGCGGTAACAAAGGCTCTTTGGGGTTAGAATTTCTATGCCGAATGCATGTTTCGCAATTATCCACAATATTTACTATATCCGAATTTATATTTGGCCAATATACTAAAGACCTGGCTAAATTAATACATTTCGCTAAGCCCAAGTGTCCTTCGTGAATCAAGCTTAAAATTTCAGAACGCAATTTACTAGGAATCACAACTCTATTCGACATGAAAACTATTTCATCTATTACGTGAATTTCATTTCTTACTTTGAAATATGGCATAACTAACTTGTCAATTTTTTGTTTTCCTTGAGGCCATCCGTTCTGGCTGTACTCTTTGACTTTAATCAGAATTATGTCATTACGAGTTTCTGAACGTATTTTGTCTAGTTTTGATTCGCTGATAGGTAAACTTGAAATAATCAAATTACAATGAAGATCAATTTCATCGTCAAAATCAGTAAGTGTTTTATTTGGAAGTGCTGCCCTTGACAATGTGTCTGCCACATGCATCTCCTTACCTGGTTTAAAAACTATCTTTAAACTGTAAGCCTGTAGGCTCAACATAAACCTTTGTAAACGAGATGGTACT
The DNA here is from genome assembly GCA_943590905.1 of Sphaerophoria taeniata. Lineage (NCBI taxonomy): Eukaryota > Metazoa > Arthropoda > Insecta > Diptera > Syrphidae > Sphaerophoria > Sphaerophoria taeniata. Next base: position 57,567,711 of record OX016540.1, read on the forward strand.
TTATATAAAGGTTTTTTAAATATGGGAATCAAGGGCTTATGATCCGTTTCAACTAATATTTCTTTTCCATAAACAAATTTATGAAAACGGGTGCACCCAAAAAGAATTGCAAACAATTCTTTTTCAATTTGTGCATAATTTTGTTGACTGGAAGTTAAACTTGCTGACGCGTAAGCAATTGGCTGATTGTTATGTTGTATCACTGCCCCCACAGCTGCCTTAGACGCGTCAACTGATAATTTTATAGGTAAGTTGCTATTGAAATAAGCTAAAACAGGAGCTTTTGAGATCAACTGTTTTAGTCTGTTGAATTCATCTTGCTGTTTGCTCGTCCAGTGCCATTCAACGTCTTTTTTAAGAAGTTGTCGCAAATTACTTGTCTCCACAGAAAGACCTTTAATAAAAGAAGCCAAATAATTTACCATTCCTAAGAATCGCTGGACATCTTTCACATTTGCAGGACATGGCATTTTACATATGGCTTCTATTTTACTATCATCGGGGCGTACCCCATGTTCATTGAAAATGTGACCCAGAAACTTTATTTCATTGACACAAAACTGAGATTTTGATTTGTTAAATTTGAGGCCGACTTCAATTGCCCTTGACAGAACCATTCTCAAATATTTATCATGGTCTGCTCTATTTTTGGCGTATATTAGAAAATCATCGATAAAAATAATGACGTTAGGAATACCCTCAAAAAGGCGTACCATTTCCGAATGAAATATTTCTGGGCCTGCATTAACTCCATACGGCAAGCGTAAGAAGCGAAATCTACCATACATTGTAATGAACGTACATAAGAATGACGAAGCCTCATCCAAAGGGATCATCCAAAAACCGGAATTCGCATCTAAGGTAGTGAACATTTTTGCTCCCGCTAAACTAGCTTTTATATCTTCAACATCAGGAAATTGAAAATGCGGACGCATTATAGCTTTATTAAGATTTCTCGGATCGAGACAAAGACGCAAGGTACCATTAGATTTTCTTACCATAACAAAAGAACTTACCCAAGGTGTAGGTTCTTTGACATCTGTAATAACTTCAAGTTTCTGCATGCGCATAAGCTCTTCCTTAAGTTCCTTCCGCAAATTTACTGGAATTTTTCTTGGCGGTTCAACAACCGGGTTCACATTTTCTCTAAGCATCAAATGGCATTTATTTTTAAGGCAACCTAAACCAGTAAATACTTCTTTAAATTCTTCTAAATAATTAGGGACATTACAAATCTTTTCACAATATTTAGATGTTACATTAGTAGCAGTAATTTCACTTTCTTTTATTGAATTCACGTTTTTTCTGTTCACAATACCCATTTCTATTAAAGATTCTAAACCAATAATTGTTGTACATTTCAAACTTAAAATATAAAAATTCAAATTAAACTTTTTTTTCAAATATACAATTAATTTTACATTTTCCAATTATATTTAAATTTTCACCCGAGAATGTCAGAATATTTGTTGTTGTTTCCTTTGTATATGGATTTACCAGGTAATATCAAGAATGGTTTTCTGCTTGGTTTGACAGTTTTTTGACAGTTTTTTACATAAGTTTGTAATGTGTGTTCTCTGCTGGCTTTGACAGAAAACCATTCTTGATAGTACTAGGTAAATCCATATACAAAGGTTGTTTCTTCGATTAAGGATGTGTCCAAACTCAATGACTCGAATTGCTGAATTGACATGATGTTAGCTTCTGCTCCCGTGTCCACTTGTGCTTTGAGCCCAGAACCATTAATAAACAAGTTAACATGCCATCCTTTAGTAGAAGTTGTCTTAATCATTTTTATGAAGAGCTGATCAAAATCTTCTTCCAATCCAGATTCTGCCGACGTCATGACTTCGATGTTGTTAACTCTCCTGTTGTTGAATCTTTCGTTGGTGTTGGTACACATTCTCGCAAAATGATTTTTACGCCCACAACGATGACAGGTTATTCCGAATGCTGGACATTTGGTTATGTGTCGTTGTCCACACTTATTACAGTTTCCTTTTGATTGCAACATGTTTTGTTGATTATTCTGCCTTCCAATATATTCATGTTGCAGATTTTGCCGCCTATTGTATTCATGTTGACTGCCAATACTTCTGTGATTTAAAAAATTTTGTTTCTGATGTCGTCCTTCTCTAGCGCGAATACCACCAATAAATGCTTCATCACCATCACCATTACTACTGCCATTGTTCCCACCACCATCAAGCATTTTTGATTGAACTTTAACAACTTCCATTGTTTTTGCAATTTCTAGAATGTTATCTAATTTTTTATTTGATTCATTTAAAAGTCGTTCACGAATATAGCTATGTTTATTATTTAAACCACATATGAATATATCACGAACTAGGTCATCCTTAAGATTTTCAAATTCACATGTCTTGCTTAAATTTTTTAAAATTGTCACAAATTCATCGATGGTTTCGTCTTCACTTTGTTTTTTAGAAAAAAAATTGTACCGTTCCATGATTATATTAACTTTCGGCTCAAAGTAACTGTTAAATTTATTTAATAAAATTTGATGACCACACTTTTCTTCATCGACCTCGAATGAATCAAAGATTTCGAAGCAATCAGCTCCCATATGATAAAGTAAAAGCGATTTTTTTCTAGCGTCCGACACATCGCCGAGCTGACATGCACATAGGAAAATTTTAAATTTTTTGTACCACATTTTCCACTCATACGATAAGTTTGTAGCTTTTAAGTTTAATGGTCTTAATCCACTATCCATATTTAATTCGCGATTGACTGTTTCGTTTTGCCCAGGAAGTTTTTTGTTTTCACTATTTTTTTTTCTACTAGACCGACTGTGACTCTCACTTTTGATTATTTTCTTTAAATTTGACCAGACTGACTCACTTAAATGACTTGACTTCTTATTTTCAAATGACTATTATTACTGTACTTATTTACCGTATTCTAATAAATGGTAACAACACACCTGACACCATGTTTGATTAAAAGAGAGACTGTTGTTAGGTTGGATGCCAGTGCAAGACTGACTGTTTATTGCAATATATGAATATGTCTTTACTTAGTCTAACAAAAGTAAAAAAGAAGTTGATGTTATTGCTACGGACTTTAGCAAGGCTTTTGATAAAATATCCCACAATATTATATCTTTCAAGCTAAAGGCTCTTGGATTCCCTCCTGGTTTCATTGAATGGATGGAATCATACCTATCCGACCGTAAATATCGCGTTTTATTTAGATCTTCAATATCAGAACCATTTACTGCAAAATCGGGAGTCCCTCAAGGTATTCATCTAGGCCTTATTATTTTTTTTATTAATGACGTAGAATCTGTGATTGAAAATTCCCAAGTTTCAATGTACGCAGATGACATGAAAATCTTTAGAATGATTTCTTCACCCGATGATGCTTTACCCCTGCAGACCGATTTAAACAATTTCTATGTTTGGTGTCAAAAAAACAATTTAGAACTTAATGTTTCCAAATGCCAAACAATCACATATTCCCGTAAACGTTTCCGTCAGCAAACACGGGACTATTATATCAACGAATGTATTGTTCACAGAGTAACAACTATCCGAGATTTAGGTGTTATTTGTGATAGTGAGCTTAACTTTAGGACTCACTATGACAATATCGTAGCCAGAGCTAATTCTGCTTTAGGTTTCGTCAAACGTTGGTCTAAGGAATTTTCGGATCCTTACGATTGTAAGGACTCTACTGGAATACGCCAGCCAAGTATGGTCCCCTTACCACCAAGTCCATATAAAGAGAATTGAAGCAATACAACGTAGATTCCTCCGTTTCGCCTTAAGAGGACTTTCATGGGTTGACAATTTCGACTTACCTCCGTATCAAGAACTGTTGCGGCTTATTATCTCTAGAAAAACGTCGTGAAGTTGCCGATATTATTTTCGTACACCAAATTCTATCCGGTGCTACAGAATCTTCCACCCTCTTTGAGGCAATTTGTATTAATGTTAACTTTCATTCTCTAAGATCGGTTCCCCAATTTCATCTAGCTCATCACAGAACTGATTACGGCTGTAATGAACCAATTAAGAGAATGTTACGAAGGTGAACGAAAACTCAAATATTTTTGATTTCAACCATAGCAAGATCACACAAAGGAAGCTTTTATACTGTACTTCCTTAAACAACTAAAAAAAAAAAAATACGTATTTGTAGTAGAGAGAAACTGACTCTTTTTTCTTTTTTTTTAATTTCTTTTTTACGAACTTGACAAGTGTCTTCTACACGCTTATTTATTGTTTTTTTTTCGTGTTTTTATAATTTTTTGACTTTAAAATTTTTCGATTTTAAAATTTTGCATTTTTTTTTTTAATTTAATTTTTTTTTTTAATTTAAAATTTTAATTTATTTTGTTTTTCCTTTTTGTTCCTGCTTGCATTAAGCAGTCCCTAACTCTTGTCTTCCTGATATTCGTATCGGCATCGCTTATTTTTTATTTTATTTTTTACAAATAATCTCTAATTAAGTGCCGATGCGACTAGCAACTGATATTGCAATCGTACTCGGTGAAAATGGACCCCAGCGCGTGCGGCATCTGGGGCGGAAAGAGGCGTGGGAGTAATTAATTAATTAATAAAACGTCGCAAAATGGACCTGAGGGTTGCATATCGGATTAAAAAATTAGCAAATACTTCAGCCTAAGTGAGTTCATAACTCAGATAAGCTCAGATCATTACACGTAGTCTCTATTAGGCATGGGCCATGTCATATTTTTTCGGCAGCATACGCATGGCAAACTTCTCGGCCAACGTGACTAGGCAAATTATGGCATGATTTTTCATTTGTGATAGAAGACAGAACCTTCAAGCGTGTTGGATGTGATTTTCTCGAACAAAATAAGAGTAACAGAAAGTGAACAAACCGTTGATACATCATTTTTCTTGGATATCAATTGGAATTAAAAAAAAACAGCATCTGTCAAATTTCATGGCAGGTTTCTCTGTCCAGATTTCAAACAAAGGCATGAAAGTCTGATGTTGGATGAGACATGGATTATTTGAGACCACTATACATTTCATGTCTTGCCTAAAAACAAGCCATGGCGCATGGAGTGTGGAGACTCACTGTTCCGTAGTAAAATATTTCTTCACGCTATCAGCGCTGTCTTCATTCCAATAATTGAAAGTTCTATCACCGATACAACTGTCATTTTTTCTGGCCTTTTTATCGACTGCAAACTGCAATCCAAATTGTTGTTATTTGCCAAGGGAAATTTTGCTGTGCTTGCTAGCTACTGAGTAGTGAAAAAAATCACAGCTATAGTTAAAGTCGACAGTAGCGCCACTGTAATAACAACGCCCCATTTTGAATGCTCTTTCATATCTTTTACCAGTTTCCAATCTCCTCATTCAAATCTGTGGTAAATGACATTTACAAAATCGTCCCATCTGAATCTCTTTTATAAAACGTCAAAAACTACAGCTGTGTGTGTCAGAAAGTGCTCCATCGACGTGCTAACAAGTGTCTTACTTTTTTTTGGCGTCTGAGAAAAAAATATTTTTTTTAACATTTTCAGTTTTCTCTGCTTCAATAAAAAAATATTTTCTTAGCAAAAACAAAAGTCTACACTTAAAAATACGTAACAATGGCCGAAATCGATGCAATTTCAATTATCGCTGAAAGTTTAAAAGCTCAGGCAAGTCTACAGAAAAAGTGAAAGAAAATTCTTTTGTCTCGGTGTCATTTGCAGTTTAGGTCAATATAAGTCGCAAACACCACCCATTTATTGAAACAAAATTTCACGAACAAAGTTCACGAAATAGCTTTTTTTTATCGATAGATTGTTCAAAAATTATTCGATTGATAAGAATAGTAAATTAATGTAATCTCGATTGAGATTATCGAATTTATGTTTATGGAATTGCGCTTATGATTATTTTTATTTGTCTCGGTTTGCTTTGTCATAGGGCGTTGAATATGTTTTTGGCATCATCGGAATTCCCATCGTCGAGCTGTCAATGGCAATGCAGGCTGCCGGTCTCAAATATATTGGAATGCGAAATGAACAAGCCGCCTGCTATGCCGCCCAAGCAATTGGCTATTTGACCGGTAAGCCGGGAGTCTGCTTGGTTGTCTCTGGACCCGGATTGCTTCACGTGACAGGTAATTTATATACAAAAAAAAATTGTGATTCAATTCAACTTCAAAACTTACTGCTTACTAATGACGTGTTCTTGCAATGTAAATTCTTTCTTTCGTTTGATTCTGTTTTCCTTATTCCAAAGATAAAAATAGGTAGGTGGTACTTCCAACCGGTTTGATTTTTATAAACAAATACCTACGGTTAATTTCCATGTTAATTCAACTTTGTCGTGATAAACAAAACAAATAGGTGCCCACCAGAGCTCGTTTGTTTAAGTCACTTTAGGTCTTTGTTTATGTTTTTGAATCCAACACTGTTGTGCTTGTAAAAAATAATATAACAAGTAGAATAATTAACACAGAACTAGGCGGCTGTTCCGCTAGAAGATTTCTCAGCAGAGAATCTAGAAGTTACCGAAATTCTAACCTGTCTAGATAGGGAGGGTTTCAGAGTGATAGCCTATGCTGATGACGTTGCTATAGCTTTTTCAGGGAAGCATCTTAGTACCTTAAAAGAACTCTTACAAAACGCTCTAAATAAGCTAAGACTTTGGACGAATCGGTCTGGCTTAAGCGTTAACCCACACAAAACCGTTTTAGTCATATTCACTTGGAAATATGAAATTCCGCACATCGACCCTCCTATAAACGGTATCCAAGAAAGCCATTGGCAGTTAATGGGGTCTACAACCCAGAATCACTAACTGGGTATACACATCGGTAATCAGACCGATTCTTCTTTGTGGTGTATGGTGGACTGCCTTGGACGTAAAAATGAATTGCGATAAACTTAGTACAGTCCAACGCCCAGCATGCCTAAGTATAAGCGGATAAATTCGTACGATCCCATGTGCGGCACTAGACACCCACTCTATCTGACACCTCTGGATATAATCAGCAAACAAATAGCTGCTAGTTCTGTTATTCGCCTGAATGCCTCTTCACAGTGGACTAACAATATCATTGGCCACTCTGTTATTCTTAAGCTTTGTTCAGCGAGAAAAAAGACAGCACAGTACAGCACAGCACAGCACAGTACAGCACAGCTGCATGAGAAATGTCAGAACAGTTTGGAACAGTTTAGAACAGAAAATGTGTTCTACCTAAAAAGATGGAACAGAAAATCCTGTCCTAAACTGTTCTAGACAGACTCAATGAACACGAAAGCAGAACAGTTTGGAACAGCAAATGTGTCAATGAACACCAAAAAGCTGTACTTTTCTGTTCCAAACTGTGCCAAAGTGTGCAGAACAGTGTCGCTGAACATACCTTTAATTGTCTAGAATCAATTCCAAGGCACACAGACTACACCATTCGCCAACTACAGTTCGATAGAAACTTCCAAATTTCTATACCTTCCACATCCTTCTGGGAAAATATAACATTCATGGAAGACAAGGCAATCCACTTCTATACAGATGGATCGAAAGATAGTGATGGGGTTTGTGGAGGTGTGTACTCCGAAAGACTAAGACTAAGTCTCTCATTCAGCCTTCCAAATCATTGTAGTGTGTTTCAGGCAGAACTTTTGGCGATTAAGGAGGTACTATCCTGACGTGGTATCCACATCTGATATCCGGATTTTCTCAGATAGTCAGGCAGCTAAAAAATCCCTGGACTCTGTCTCTACAAACTCAATTACGGTCCAAAACTGTTGATCGTCTCTAATGGAGATGGCACAACAGTTTAACATTCACTTTCACTGGGTGCCGGGCCATAGAGACATTCCAGGAAACTGCAAAGCCGATGAACTCGCCAAATGTGGTACAACATTACCGATTACACCACAAATGGCTAATGTTGGTATACCAATCGCTACATGCAAACTTTTGCTACAACAAGATGCTATTAAGAGAACTAACATCCGGTGGAATAATATAACCACCTGTCAGGCGACGAGAAACATTTGGCCTAAACTGGAATTAAAGAGATCTAGGTGCCTGATATCTTTAAGCAGATTGCATATTAGCTCGTTAATTGGTGTCATTACTGGACACTGTCTAATAGGAAGACACGGCGCGTGACTGGGCGTATTTTCTAATGATTTCTGCAGAAGCTGCAGGGATAAGGAGAAGGAGGAAACAGTCCTTCACCTCCTCTGCACCTGTCCTGCTCTATCTGATAAACGTATGATTCACTTAGGAGAATTCTTCTATAATGATCTAAACGATCTCAAACACATTACTATAATTAATCTTCCATTCGCTCTACATGACCCAACCATCTTAGTCGTTGGACCTTAACTTTTCTAGCTAGGTCGGTGTCGGTGAACAGCTCGTACAGTTCTTGAATCTTCGTCGCCATTCTCCATTAATGCAGACAGGACCAAAAATCACTTGAAGAATTTTTCACTCAAAGCAGCCCAAAGTGTTTTCATCGGATGTTGTCATGGTCCATGTCTCTGCACCATATATGAGGACCGGGATGATGAGGGTTTTGTAGAGTGTCACTTTAGTTGCTCGGGAGAGGACTTTACAACTCAATTGCCTTCTAAGTCCAAAGAAGCAGCGATTGGCAAGAGTGATTCTTCGTTTGATTTCAGCGCTGGTGTTGTTGTCTGAGTTGATAGCGGATCCCAGGTAGACAAAGTCCTTAACTACCTCGAAGTTAAGTCTCTCTATGTTGACGTTTGCTCCAAGACGTCGATGTTGGTAGTCCTTTCGTGTTGACAGCATTAACTTGGCCTTGCCCTCGTTGACCGCTAGACCCATCTTCCTGGCTTCCGTCTCAAGACTCACAAACGCTCCACTGACTTCACGCTGTGTTCTTCCAATTACGTCAATGTCGTCTGCGTATCCTAGTAGCTGGACGGACTTTTGAAAGATTGTGCCTCTGGTGTTGACGTTGGAGCTTTGCACAATCTTTTCAAGAATGATGTTGAAGAAATCGCATCGGTCATCGCATCTGTCGTCGCCTTGTCTAAAACCTTTTTTGACATCAAATGCGCCCGTTACACAGACGGACGAGTTTTTCTAGGATGCCAAAACTAGACATTGCTCTATATACATAATTGGTCTCTATAGACTCTGTCATACGCGGCCTTGAAATCGATGAAAAGGTGGTAGGTATCGATTTGAAGTTCTTGGGTCTTCTCCAAGAGCTGCCGTAGGGTGAATATTTGATCGATCGTGGACTTTCCGGGTCTGAAGCTATACTGGTAAGGACCTATCTGGTTGTTGACGAAGGGCTTCAAACGGCAGACAAGATCTTATAGGCGATGTTAAGGAGACTTACAGCCCGATTCTGAGGAACCTCACTGATACCTCACAAGTCACAAGTTGAGGTGAAATGATTTTTGTGACTTTTTTCGTATTCTGGTACAGAGTCACAACTTGTGACAGTCACAAAAATTTGCAAATTTGTGACCTTCCTCAGACCAGGTAACAACAAACATATTGCTGATATTTTGACCTTTCGATTTGAGGTTCCATGTTTGTTGTGAACAATTCATATATCTGTAAATGAAGAAAAATGGAAGTTGATTTTTTACTTTTTCATCTTATTGATGAACTTTCATCCGCAAATGAAAAGTAAGATTTTTATGAAAACAATATATGTATGTATCTATGCTTTAGTTAAAAATAAATAAAAAAAAAGATTGCTGGGTCGGTGAGATTGTTTTTGTTCGCGACGAGCTCCGGATGAATGTTCACAAAATCTACGAAAAACTGCAATTGCTCCACCGTTGTCCTTTTATTGTCCATATTTTCTTTACCTGCAAAAAAAGAGAAATTTTTCATAGTATGAGTGGTCATTTACTGCTAAGAAAAATATCTTTTACCTTGCATTTTTTAATTTCATAGTTTTTTCAGAAGCTCCAAGACAAATAATAAATTATTTTGATTTCAACTAGACAGTTGAAACCAGAGACAAAAAACTCATCTTTGGTTGAAACAACAATAATTTTATTTCCCCATGTTGAGGTGAATTTTGTTGTGAGTTTTCTTGTGAGAGTCGTTCAAGAATTCCTATTTGTCATCGAGTCACAACTATCCTCTCAAGAAATCAGTCACAGTCTGTGACTCGGCACAACTTCAGAATCGGGCTGTTAAACTTCTGTAGTTGGTGCAGTTCAGGGGATCTCCTTTTTTGAAGATCGGGCATACGATGCTGAGGTTCCATTCGTCGGGCATGCTTTCCTCCGACCAAATTTTGCAGATGAGCTGGTTTTGCTTGTCATCGCCATTATACAGCTTGGAAAAGTGGTCTTTCCATATCCTCAGCACTGACTGTGGTTGGGAACATAGTTGGGATCATAGTGGGTTGCCATGATGGTCTCTACAGGCTTCGGTTTGGGGTGTATAAGGGAGGTTTGTTTCACATTTTTGTAAAACTGTCGAACCTCGTTCCTGTTGTGACATCCCTCTATCTCCTCGATCGCGCGCTTTTCACGCTCCCTTTTTTTCTTTCTGAGAAGTTTATGCTCCTCTCTCCTTTTTTGCTCGTAGAGCTCACGAGCTGCTCGTGTCCTTCTTTGCAGCGCCGCTTTGTATGCCTCTTGTTTAGCAGGTCAAATTCTTTGAGGACTAAAATCGAAGCTTTCTGCAGCGAAGAATTTAGAAAGATTTCGACAACACACTTTGACTATTAAATGAAGTTAAGAGCACCATCTGGATCCTGGCAGTAATAGAGCTATCATCATCTTCGTCGGCCTGGCCAATGAAGTTTCTCGATTCATCTCCGCCACAACCGGGGATTCGGTCCGGGCTTCCTTCAGCAAGTTCTTCCACGTATCCCAATTGTTGGCCGACGCCATAAAGTTACGCACCCCAAGACTTTTGGCGTCCTGGTCTACACCATCTTTCCATTGCAAATTTGGTCTGCTGCACTACCATGAATTTTACGACTTTCCGTCTCGGTTGCTCTTCGATCATATGAGCTTGGTGTCCAGTCCACCGGAGTCTACCAAGATTCGCGGTAGATTTGATATACATCATGGTTATATCGTCTCCGGAATCGTCCTTCCTCACAAACAGAGCAAACTATTCTCCGTAATAAAGGTATGCGAGATTTTTTAAAACCAAACACTCGATAGCTCTTTGACTAGGAGCTAAGTAGTCCCCTGGGAATGGTGGGAACCTACTTAGTGACTTGACTTTGAACACAATCAAAATCGTTTTGCTCCCGAAGAGGATCAAAGTCACAAGAGAAAGTATTAAAACTAGTCCAGCCGTTTTCGAGTAATCGAGTTGTCTGACCGGTCCATCATCTAACCCTCATGAAGAATGACATGAACACCAGTTTTTCTAGACTTTATTGAAAAGAATTCAGTCTCTTATTCATTCAGGTTGTACTCCGAAACGATCAAGTAGTGAATGTAACACTTTGTATGATTTCTTGCAGGCGGCATGGCAAATGCCCAGGTGAATTGTTGGCCTCTTCTTATCATTGGAGGAGCTACAAGTGAGGACCATGAAGGCATTGGCGGCTTCCAGGAATGCCCGCAAGTGGAACTTACGCGCCCATACTGCAAATATGCAGCTCGTCCACCAAATGCTTCTCTTATTCCAATGCACGTTGAAAAAGCCGTTCGATATGCCACCTACGGCCGACCAGGCGTTGCATATTTGGACTTTCCTGGAAATTTGCTTCAATCGAAGGTCAATGTTGACACGGTAGCACCTGTATTCGCACATCCAGCGCCACCACTTGTCTATCCAGACCCAGAAGACATTCGCCGAGCCATGCGATTCCTAACAACTGCCAAACGTCCGTTAGTAATCATTGGCAAGGGAGCTGCTTACGCGCATGCCGAGAATATTCTACGGCATTTCATTGACAACACCAATTTGCCTTTCCTTCCAACACCGATGGGAAAAGGCGTAGTTTCCGATACTGCAACTCAATGTGTATCGTCAGCCAGAACCTACGCTCTGCAAAATGCTGATGTTGTATTGCTATTGGGAGCCCGTCTCAATTGGATACTTCATTTTGGACGTCCACCAAGGTTCGATAAGGACGTGAAAGTTATCCAGGTTGATTTGTGCCCAGAGGAGCTGCATAACAGCGTCATGAGCAGTGTTGCAGCACAATCGGATATTAAACCATTCGCTGAGCATTTATTCGAGCAGATGAATGCAGTTAACTATGTTTTTTCCGCAGACAACGACTGGTGGAAGGAGCTGAATGCTAAATGCCAGCAAAATAGGGAATCAATTCAGAGAATGTCCCTCAACACTGAGCCACCACTAAATTATTACACTGTTTTCCATCATTTAAGGGAGTTAATCCCGAGAGATGCTATAATAGTGAGTGAAGGTGCTAACACCATGGACATTGGACGTGCAATGCTGCTCAATATTCTTCCTAGACATCGACTGGATGCTGGCACATTTGGAACAATGGGCGTTGGACCGGGTTTTGCCATTGCTGCAGCGTTGTATTGTCGCGATCGGTTCCCTGGCAAGAAGGTCGTTTGTGTCGAAGGCGATTCGGCTTTTGGATTTTCCGGAATGGAATTGGAAACAATGGTGCGTTACAATCTGCCAATTACAATTGTTATCGTGAATAATAGCGGCATCTATGGAGGTTTTGACAAGGACACATTTGACAGTATAAGAACTTCCGGCGATTTAACACAAGTGTAAGTGCAATCGAACACATAAGTCAGGGCATAAATTGATGTTTTTTGTATTTTCAGAACTCCACCATCGGCACTGGGTGTTCAAGTTCGATACGAACAAATGCTGCAAATGTTTGGCCTGCAAGGACACTTTGTCAGGGAAATTCCCGAACTACAAAAAGCAATCAAAGAAGCCCAACAACTGACTGATCGCCCAACAATCATCAATGTTATTATAAATCCAACAGCGGATCGGAAACCACAGACGTTCAACTGGCTTACCGAATCCAAATTGTAATCCCTAAGAGCTTTGGGTTTTTATCCTTAAAAGAAAATACAATATTGTTCGTTCCACTTTTCTTAGATTTTAATAATATTTTATTGGTTTAGGTATAACGTTCAGTTTTTTGTACTTCGTATGTGATTTTGTGTTTTAAAAAAAAATTGTTTTATGCTTTTTGTATGATTCCTTCCCTTGATAAATTGGTTAGCTATGCAGTGCGAGTTTTAACAATTGTTGTTTCTTCATTCAACAGAAAATGCATTTTTTATTGTGACGCAGAGAAATCATTTGATCTTTCATGTATTCCTAAATTTTATTATGAACATAAGATTTTGATAAAATGAGAAACGCGTTATTTAAAAGAAATAAAAAACACGAATTTTAACAATAGATATAATTTATTAGTGGTTTAGTTTTTATAGATTTCTATTGTGCTATCTAAAATTGACTACGGATTATACCAATTTATGGCGAATGTTCAAAATCAACACTGGGACTTGTCACAACACCTTACCATGCTGCGGCTAGAATTTGTTTGAAAGCCATACGTTCCACTTCAATCACTAACATATTGACAGAAGCTGGACTTTCTCACGTCAAAAATAGTCACCAACATAAACTCTTCACAAAAAAACGCCTATCCATAAAGAAGTTAACAAAATTTTCAATCAGAAAAGATCCCAACGAATGCAGTCAACACTATGCCAAACAGTAAAGTGTGCAAAGGATTTAAACATTCCAATATCCCTACAAGACCTACAAGACAAGAATCAGTCAACCACCCTGCAATCTTAAAGACCATACAATAAACACAGAACTCTGCAGCTATTCAAAGTCTTCAACCACCAATAGTATATACAAATCTTGATATATCCGAAAGGCACAAACAGCAAGGATGGAAACTACTTTTCACTGATGCTTCAAAAACCGACACTTTCACTTCCTTCGCTGTCGTCGATGAGCACGGCTCCATTATCTCCAATGGATTATTACCAATTTGTACATCAACATTCACCAACGAATCATTTGCTATCTACAAAGCTAAAACCAACTCCAACAAAAGAAAAATTATCCTCTTTTCTGACCTCAATTAGAGCTATACAAAATAACACAAGCTCCACCGAAATTATTGAAAAAATACGCAACAGGACGCGTAGGCATGAATGGCAACGAGAACGCTGACGCAGAAGCAAAACAGCTGCAAAGAATCTTTGAAAACTTTTGTTCAACATAATGATAATAGTCCAAGAGACGGCTGCTCAATCCCACTCTACATGTCGTCCCGAAACGTAATGTTGAAAAACCACTTCTTGGTGTCTGGGATAACTCCAAACCGCCGATTTGCCTGATTTTATGTGGTGCGATATCATAGTATTTAACTAATGAAAATACAAAAATCTGTTGCATAACGTCCCGGGATAAAAGTTACAGTTTTAGAAAGCTTTTTAACTGCCCATTCCAAAAACATGGACTTGCCACCCCGTGTTTGGTGCAAAGACCGCGGCAAGTCGCTTTGAATGACGCGATATTCGTGGAAAATAAGTCACATCGCGTCCCGACTTGAAATTTTGCTAGAATGTTTACCTAAATGTTTTTAAGCTAATGGCGTGAACTTGCCAGCGCTAATCTGGTGCAAATCTAAACTTGCCAGCATTCAAAGATAGCGCGCGAATAACGAGAAAAACGAAATAATGTGTGATGAGTTAAGATCCACATAGCTTATGTTGGTGACTCCTTATTATATGTTTTATGACCACATGTTTTCCAAAAACTTATTCGGTTACTCTATTGATACCCCTTGGTAATAGCATATCTAGGCCTTTATAATTTTATTTTTAAAAACACAAATCGTCCATTTAAGTTTACTAGCAAGAAAGAATTCCAGTGGTCTTGCAAAAGTATGTTATGAATTATGTTTGTAAGTTTAAATATGTATGTACGTAACTCAGTGGCATATTATCCTAAAGGCACTTGTTATTTTTAAAAACCTCATGGTTGATAAATTTTGGAGCTAGCTTTTTCTTCGATCATCTGCCTCAAATAAAACTTCACCAGGGATAAAGTGAGAAGGATCGTCTCGAGTTTTTTAAGTCAATCGTTTCTTTATTAGTTAAACATCTGTCCTCTACTGAATCCGTCTCGTTGTATGGAACTGTTGAATTTAAAAGTTATGTTTAGCCCTTCCAGCATTTCATGCGTTCACTGGGTCAGATTTTACAGCGTCTTTTTTTAATCGAAGAAAAGTGAAACCGTTCAAGATTTTAGAAGACAACGTTTTCTTACAAGAGGTTTTCGCTTCTCTGACCCATCCAGCTGACATCTTTGACGACGACAAAATTGATGCTATTCAAGAATTCACTTATTTGATGTATAAAGTGAAAGGTTGCAATAGTGTCAACAATGCACGATTTCAGTCTTTTCAGAAAAAATACAGCAGAACGAAGGAGAATGACAAATTTTTGAAGGAAGTGAAAGGTTTCGATTCCAGTACAATCCCGCCATGCTGAAAATCTTTGAAACAAAAAATGTTGAGAACAGTATATGTAAATTCCATGTGGTTGAATGCGACAGTTGCATCCTGCGTAAACTTTTCTGCAGAAGACTGTGGTTGGTTCATTGAAAACGGGGTGTCATATGCATTGCAGAAGATGACAATTTAAATAATGATGACTCTGATCTGATGTTGTTATTTCGTCTAGTGATGATTCTGACACGGATTAGACGATGATAGTTACAAATGTTTTTTATTGAAGTTAATTATTGTTACTGTTAGGGCCCCCGCAGACTGCAGACTTTTTATCGGCCGATAGTTTGGTCGGCTTCTTAATCAGTATGGAGAGGAAAGCATATGCGCACACTACAGCGATTCAGTATCGTCCGATAAAAAAGTTTGATGGGCTACCCGATTACATTCAAACTAATCTATCGGCCGACTGTTTAATCAGTATTGGCGCATACACGCCTGCGCATACATCATACATGACGATTGTTTAGTCGGCCGATAGTTCAGTTCGCTCTGTGATTTGGCGTCGTGTGCGTGTATTTTGAATATGGCGTCGCCCAAATCATAATTGTTGATTGTAGAAAGTTCCGTCGAAAAGTTGATTGAAGAAGTCGAGAAAAGTCGGTCGGCTGTTGGATAGTCTGCGCCCTGTTCACGAACCAAACTGTTTAGTTGGCTCGGTGTGCGCACTTTCAGCCCAACCCGACTAAACTATCGGCCGATAAAAAGTCTGCAGTCTGCGGGGGCGCTTAATAAAACGAACTGATTTATTCATTGAGGCGTGAAATTTTGGTTTTTCAACATTTCGTTTCGGGACGACCGACATGTAGAGTGGGATTGAGCAGCCGGCTCTCCTACTATAAGGATATTTTTCAAATTTTCTATTTCAAGACTGGAAGTTTAAAAGGAAAACTAATTGGACAAACTACAACCATAGGTACCTAAAAGAACATAAGCCCAAATGGCGTAAAAGCCTTGCGCAAAAAGTCAATTTGAAATCTTGGGTAAACAAGAAAAAACTGTTACTTTTCTCAAAGTATACGGTATTTCTGATATGAAAAATGCATTTGTTTTTGTTCTTTATGTTTTGCAATAATTTAGGCAAGCGATCAAAGTTAGCATATTCAGTGAGAAATTTTCAATAGTTATAACGTGAAAAATAAGTTTCATATATTTTTTTCAATAAC
Organism: Sphaerophoria taeniata; assembly: GCA_943590905.1. Lineage (NCBI taxonomy): Eukaryota > Metazoa > Arthropoda > Insecta > Diptera > Syrphidae > Sphaerophoria > Sphaerophoria taeniata. Next base: position 57,584,339 of record OX016540.1, read on the forward strand.
TTTATTAGTTTTTGTCCGATTTAAAATATAAAAAATTTCCGTGGAAGGTAATGATGCTTTCGTTCAACCAAACAGTTCTGTGGAAAAACCCCTTCCTTTCTTCTCCACGCTATTCCCGTCCATTGAAAATCGACTTTCAGAAAGAGAGTGACAAACTTGTAAATATCGAAAAGGATATAACCGACTCAGAAATTCAAAATCTCCATGGGTCAAATGATGATAGACACTAAAAAGTTCATTGTCAAACATGAATTAATATTTTCAATGGTTGATGGCAAACTTTGTAACAGTTTGTCCGACACAAAATCTTCCATAAGATGTTACTTATGTAATTCTTAATCTAAAGACTTCAACGATATCGACAAAATGATGCAATTACCAGTATCGTAAGAGAGTATCAGTTCTACATGCTTGGATTCGACTTATTGAATGCCTTATGCATGTTGCATATAAGCTTCCAGTGCAGAAATGGAGAACAAGTAAAGCAACAGAAGTTTCCGTCAAACTAAATAAAAAGAGAATTCAAACGGAATTTAAAGAAAAAACTGGGCCTTATTGTTGACCATCCTAAGCCAGGATACGGAAATACCAACACAGGCAATGTTGTAAGGAGATTTTTTGAGAAAATATATAAAAATATATCTGCCACCATCACTGGGATTAATGAAGACTTAATTCAAAAATGTCACATACTTCTGCAATGCCTGTCAAGTGGTTTTAATCTAAATGACCAAAAGTTCAAAATATATTGTGAAAATACTGCCCGATAATTTGTTTCCTTGTAACCCCTGGTACTAACGTTTTTTTTTTTGAGATATAGAACTTGAAGTTGGCATTACTTTTCAAGACGGCGACCGATTTAACAGCTGTCAAGTGATTTATTCTCAGTTTGGGTTGGCAATTCATCATGAATAGACTCACGCCTGAACAACGCTTCCAAACTGTGCAATTTTATTTCGAAAATAATGGTTCTGTGTGGAATACGTATCGCGCACTACGTCCATTTTATCGTCGACAAAATCGTCCATCAGAGCAGTTTGTTACGAAGGCCGGTCGTAGAATTCCTCGGCCAAGTAACGTCTTCAGACATGAAATAGTAATAAATAAGAACTGATTCTGTAAAAGTTCTCAAGATGGCGCTACCATCGTTTCTCCTTGTCAACTGATCAGTGGGTTAGTTCAATTTTCTCTGATTCATCCAAACTTGTGCTCAATACACACTTATGTAAAAATAAAGCTGCCTCTGCTAATAACTAGATGGCGTTAGATCGATCGTCGATGGGGACCCCAAAGATCCGAGATCGCACTCGTTGATCGGACATGGGGATGAGTGTCTGATCTCTGATCTGACAGATGTCGGCATGGTGAAGAAAGAAAAAAAACTGAAAAGGGTTAAGTCGACAATTTTGCGGTCAGTGGTTGCATTAAAAGAAAATCTAAAACTAAACGTAAAAATAAATTTATATAAAAATAAAACAGAAAAAAAGTGAAACAAACAACGTTAAACAAAACAAAACAAGAACCACATATAAGGTGAACAAAAATAAAAGAAAAAGGAAACAAACTAACAAAAAGAGGACAAACAGTGAAAAACAACACTTAAAACCAGTGGTGAGTGGCAAAGCCGTAGGTAGTTGATAGTGGTAGACTAAAGTAGTTTTTTTTGTTTCTTAAAGGAAAGAAATTCCATACGGAGGCTACAGGCGGACCCATAATTGGGCCGCCAAGATTTTTTTTGTGTGGTAGCAAATTTGCGCATATAAAGTTTGAGGTTACCCAAAACGTAATTGAAAGCAAAGGAACCCACCCCCATCGAGAATTTCACCAGAGACACTCAAGTCGTATCAGATAATCCCCGCACTCAACGAGTGGGTGCGTTCAATACTACCAACCACTGATGCATCAACTGTCACCGTTCAGGTTTTTCTTAGATTGATTGCCGCAAAAATAAACAAAAGCCTACTAATATTTGTGTTCGTGTTTGTCTTTTAGTGTTAAGTTATATTAAGTTATTTATTTATTTATTCATTATTATTCATTATTTACTTTGTTTTTTTTTTGTTATTTATTATTTATTTTTGTTATTCAGTTAAATAATTATTTGTGAGGTTAGAGTTTCCCAACTGTTTTTTTTTGTCGCGTTAAGTGTTAAGTATGCCCTTTATACCACTTCAGAGAGCTCCTTGAGGTAGGGTTGTGTTTGAACGCGTTTTTTTCGAATTTTTGTTTGTCTCTGTCGTCTGGGTGAAAGCACCAAACAGGGTGCCCCAGCCACAGATTTAGATTTTATTTATTTAATTTAGTTCGGGAAATCTGATCCTATTTTTTTCTTCTAAATCAATTAAGTACAATGTGAGCGTTAGTTATTTAGTTAATTAAAATTGGTGTTTCAAGTTTAATTCCAGTTGTTTTTCTGTTGTTTCGGTTTCGAAGCAACATGGAATAGAGACTTTTTTCCTAGGGGTGCCCAAAGTGGCCGAAGTTTTGACAGGTGAGGATGTGGTGAATTGAAGCCGACCATCGACCATCTTGGGGGAATCTAAAAATGGCCGAAGATTCCTATGGTAGGGTGGGTAATGGCCTCACTGCACTAACACCAGCAGTGCCTCTGACGTGAAGATAGTCCGTCCGTCAGTTTCTAGTCCTTTTTTCTCCCCTTTGTGTTTAGGCCTGATCTGTGTATTTGTTTGCAGGTGAGGTTAAGTTTTCGGGGGCAAGATCCCCCCCGTCCGACGAGCTGACGCCGTGCATCGCAAGCAGGCCGCGTCCCCGGAACTTAGCATTCTTTCCTTTTCCGACCCTAGTATCCCATTCCTAGTTTCCTTCCTCTCCCAAATCTGACTTGTCAGATTTTTCCCAAGGCTCCCCTCCTCTTGCCTCGCAACAAGTTAATTCGATTAACCATTTTCGCACCACGTTTACTCTAATTGATAACTCGCATCCCCAGAGACGCCGCCGTACGGTGCGTATAGAACAAGCTATTGCTACTGTAGAGCGTAGCATTGAGGAAGACCCGAATGAGTCCATCCGCCATCGAGCACAGGAATTGGATCTGCTGTAGTTAGTTGTGTCGGCGATACCTTATTCTGAGCTCAGAAAGGTAATTTGAACGTTAACGGAATAGTAAAATTTCTGCATTTATTATTCATGAATTTGGTCTGGCGGAAACAGATAATATTCCTAGAGTGCTCAAAAGTTATGTAAGCTCAATAAGTAGCAAAATATCGAAAAGGTGGGATCAAAGTAAGCGAGACCTTGAAAGATTTAAAAAAGCCAATGAAGTGTGGTTGAACAAAAATGCGATGATACCAGAAAGCTTTACAAGCAGTGTTCCATCAACCATCTCAGTTGGCGAATAGGGGGAGACCCCCAAAACCATTCGAAGAATGCACACTTAGAGTTCAAAAACGAAAAGTGAAGGAATTGGTTGTTATAAGAACCCCAAGTGAAATTGCACTTGCGGCTGAACTAAATTTGAGGTCAGCTGGGAAAAGAGATGCGGCAAACTTACTGAAAGAGCTAGCAAATAGTTCACCTCAAAGAGAGACGAGAATCAAGAACACAAGATCAAGCCAAGAAAATGTAAATAACATTATTTCAGCTGAAGAAGCTCTTGTGCTCATGGTAAATACCAAAATGCGCACTTTTCAATATAAAGCTATGCGACAGCAGCTGAAAGAGCTTAATGCCAATGTTTACCCGGCATATTACCTTGTTCAACAAGACAAAAAAGACTGCTACCCTTCAGAAGAAGCAATAACGATGACTGATGTTTCTGCACAAATAAAATTACAAGCTTTGCTAAATTTAACAGTGAAGCGGATTATTAAAACCGAAAATAATTCAACAACCTTCCAGTCCTTAAATACACAGTTTTCTCTTCGACTCATTTCAAAATGGGGATGCGATGGGACTTCAGCGCAAAGCCGATACAAAATGAAAATGAATGATGCTGAGTATAGTGACGAAGTAACTTTAGTTCCACTTCAACTAATTGACGACTTTTCAAATAAAATTATATGGCAAAACCCGAGGCCGAATTCGGCAAGGTACTACAGACTTGTAAAATTTATATTCAAGAAGGAAAATATACTCAACTAATAAATACCAAAATGCAAGAGCAAATTAGTAATCTGGAGCCAACAAGGCTAGTGGTAAGTGGTGTAAGAACACACTGCAAACATGATCTTCTTTTCACAATGGTGGATGGTAAGGTTTGTATTGCGTTGTCGCAATAAAGCTCCTCGCAAAAATGCTTTATTTGTAGAGCCACTCCGAGAGAAATGAACACCGAAACAAATTTATCAAGAGCACCAGATGAAAAAATGTTCGGCTTTGGCATTTCACCCTTGCATTCTTGGATCATATAAGTTGGAAATAAAAAAAGGGGCAAGCAAAGACTCCAACAGAAAAAGAATCCGTCGCTACAAGAAAAAAAAGTATCCAATCCCAATTTCGCGAACAAATGGGGGTTTTTAATTGACATGCCAAAGCAAATTGCCGGAAAAACCAATGATGGCAACACAGCAAGGAAGTTCTTTCGTAGTCCGGAAACAACAGATGAAATAACTGGGCTAAATAAGGACTTAGTCAATCATTTTCGAGTTTTACTTGAAGTAATATCAAATGAATGTGAAATTGATTCAGAAAAGTTTGGAACCAGGCCCCAGAGGTATATATCTTCAGCATTATTCTTGGAATTATATGCCTCGAAGTATTCATAAGTTGCTAATGCACTCGAAACTATTTATTAAGGCTTGCATTTTACCACTTCGACAATTATCCGAAGAAGCCCAAGAAGCAAGCAACAAAGAGTATAGGCGTTTTCGAGAGCATTTTAGTCGGAAATCTTCACGACAAAACTCCAATCGAGATGTCTTAAATATGTTTTTGTTTCCTCGGATCCATATCTTTCGAGCCGTAGTTCAAAGCTTCGTAGAAAGAGAAGTCACTTGCTCCAGAATGATTTGTATTATTAAAAGCTACAGATTCAGAAACCTAAAGCTCGGATGAAGAAGATTAATATTTTTAATTTTAATAGTGTAGTAAGTTAACCCAGCTAAAAAGTCAATAAACATCAAAAGTATTTTTTCTTTTCTTTTCAGACTATACTTGAAAAAAAAAATTGAAGTAACTATTTAATTATGTACACAAATAAAATGTTCATTTGTTATTAAAAAAAAAAAAAACAAACACTAAAGAATAAAGGTATTTTTAATGTTTTCAGATTGGTCAAATGAGGGTATCGTATTTTCTCTAAATGTAGAAAAAATACATTTTTAAGACTCAGGTAAGCTTCTTATAGCGTTTTTTTTTTATCCTCCGGAACTGTTCCGAACAGTTCCGTACTCGTTCACTTGGCACGAGATGACAGTTCTTGTTCTGAATAGAACAGAAAAACGATTCCGAATTTGAAGTCAGAATCAAAAACAGAATCACGCATACATGCACACACTCGTACATACGTACTCGGTGCCATGTTTACAAATAAAGAAAATAAAAACAATGTCATGTCATCTGCAATTCTGCATATGTGAGGTTTCACAAATACACAACCATTCAACCCTTAGAAGCAAAAAAATGTGTTTGCCTGTTCGTTTGGAATCCGGAATCGGACAGTTCTGTGTACAATTCCGGATTACCAAAAAAAAAACGCTATTAATCTCACAAAATAATATAAAATTACAATAGTTTAACAGTTTTTATATCAACAAAACTGCATTTAAACGCTCAACGAATAAAGTTCCGCTAGATTGCGAAAATTGCACACTGCGCGCAGGGAGCAGCGACTGCAAACCTAAGCGTAAACATAAGTCCAACAGTACGGTGAAGAAAAATCGGTGCAAAAGTGCCATGTTCATTCTCGGCAAGATTGCTAAAAATGAACAGGAAGGCCTTATAACCGATAAAGACCGGGAGGATAAAGTAAAAATCACCACGATCGTGGAAGACTAAGAAAAATCTCTGGAGAGTACAACTGCGTGCGAAGGTGGGCAAGTTGCTAAGTGCAACAGATCTCAAGACGAGACTGCTCACTCTTCTGGCTCAAACGGTAACTCGCAGAGAAAAAAGGTGAAAAAACCAGACAGGAGAATCCATTTACTAGTGGCAAGGCGGTGCACACCTTGAGTGAGATTGTCAGAGACGATCTCCAAGTGGCAATAGCTGACCAGTTGTCTTCGAACGGGAAGCGATAGGTTTTCGAAGGACTTCCTGGCTAAATACGTCGCTAAGATTAGTGACGCTTGGATGAACATAAAGCTTGTGCTCATCCAGGCCAAGGACATCCCTAGGAGACCAAAATCCTTGCAACGCGAGCTTAGCAAATTCGCAAATATTATGATTAGGAAGTTGATTTTTCTATCTTAGGCCTCAGTTATAGCTATCAGTAAAATCCATCAGTAAAAATTGAAACACCTAGAATCTGAAATTTTTTACTGATGAGCGTTTATAACTATCAGTAAATTTACACCTTCGCGCCGCAAACAATTTCGTTTTTACTGTTCATCTCATCAGTAATTTTTTTAATGATGGCACAGGAACAGTAAAAAAATGAAACGCCATCAGTAAAACGAAATGGATTTTTTTTTTGACATTTGGCAGTCAGAGCCCTTAGAGGCCAGTTATAGCTATCATTGGTTTTCGTCATTGAAACACATCATTGGAATTTTTCTGGTAGGTCGGTTATAGCAATTATTGAAAATTTCTGTCTGGAAATTTTTTCCTGCCGTAATTCTATCATTGGAACTGTGAGATGTTGAAACACAGATAATTGGAATAATTGTACGAAATTGAAACGCAAATCATTGGAACGATTTGTTTCATTTTTTGACATAAAACAATCAGCTGTTCAGGAAAATGAATTTACAACCGGAAAATGAAAAAACACATTTTAAAGAAAAAATAAGTGTGTAATTGAGCTTTTTTATGTCAATAAAAATTCTTGGAGTGATTTCCGATTGATTGGTATATAATTTGCACTTCAATTCAAAAGAAAACATAGTTAAATATCCATTCAAAGATTTTTCCGGATCCATTTCAATGATAGCTATAATCGGCCCCTTAGGGCTCAGTTATAGCTATCAGTAAAAATTTTGTTTTGCTATTTTGAAAACTTTAATCTTATATTTTGAGGAAAATTTTGATGAAATAAGTTGAAAATACAATTTGTCTATTTTTTTCAAAAAAAAAAGAATGCATTTAGTGTTAAATATTATTAACAAATCAATTTTATAAATTTTACTTATGAAATTTCATTTTACTGAACAACTGACTGCCAAATGTCAAAAAAATTCCATTTAGTTTTACTGATGGCGTTTCATTTTTTTACTGTTCCGGTGCCATCATTAAAAAAATTACTGATGAGATGAACAGTAAAAACGAAATTGTTGTAAAGGTGTAAATTTATGTCGTTTTCCATTGGTCTTTTTTTGACGTTTCTTCTTCTACCTCCAATGGAACGGGTTATGATGTATGTGTCATTCTTCGGACCATTCTGTTTTCAAAACAGAAGAGTTCTGCTCTTCTCAGAAGCATTCCGTCTGTCAAAGTCAGTCCAATGGAATGGTTTCATAAGACTTCTGGACTCTTCCGAATGCTTCTGGACGACCAATGGCAAACGACATTACTGATAGTTATAAACGCTTATCAGTAAAAAATTTCAGATTTCAGATGTTTCAATTTTTACTGATGGATTTTACTGATATCTATAACTGAGGCCTTAACAAAACAAATTGGATTTAAACACTCTTAAATCTCTTTTATACACTGTGCGTATCTTCTTATAATTTATTCTTTTTAATTTTTATTAGCTTGTCATTAAAACGAATTTTCATCATTAAAATAAATAAATGCTTTTTTCATCAAAAATATTCTTTTGTTGGATTATTTTTCGCCAAAATTGGAATGGACCTGAAGGAGTAAAAAAATGGTGTAATATCCTGCGGAAGGAGGAGACTAAAATAAATTTGTTTTCATCCGACTCCTGGCGTAATTTAAGACGTCCATAAGGAAGAGAAAACTATCCCTGCTGCTGTATACAAAAAACAATCAAACACGGCGATGACAATAATATGGTGTGGGGATGTTTTTCCTGGTATGGTGTCGGTCCAATGTTCTGTTACCAATGTTATTATGGCGGTTGAGATTATTGAAAATTCAAATCCGTTTCCCATTTCAAACAAAAAGAAGAACGATCTGAATTTGAAACTCACCCTAAACGTATGCAAGATAATATATTGTTGCGAGCTACTTGTAGTATATACATACATGTTGCTAATGCAGACACAAAAGTTGTGAGATGTTGGCAAATGATCCTGTAAAATACGTTTAACAGAGACCAAAATAGTAACGTAACATTTCAATGTCAATGTAACGCAGGAATTCATCGGTGCTGGATTGGGAGGCCTGAGAATGGGTTTTGGGGATTGGTGTAGTGGTGCTACAAGAAAAATTCCGCTGAGAGCAAAGCTTCTTTTTCTTGGAATTCTCAACCGCTAGGGATTTCTAAAATCCTGGGTGGCTGACAAGGTATTAAGTATTTGAAAGTTTTATCATAATCCGACCACAACCAGGAAACGTAGTTGCTAGCACCAAATATTGGCACAATTTATTTCAATTTATTTAAAATCAAAAGTGATTTAATTAGTACAGTGAAATATTCTTACATTGTGTGAAAGACTAATTAAGTCATACATAAGTCGAAATGGTCGCACACCGAGAAGGAAAGACAAACCAGAAAAGTAAAAAGAATAAGGTAAATTTAATTAAATGGCAGTTTTCTGCAGCAAATTGCAGTACATTTATACATATACATTCATATATATATTCCTAATTCCCTACGTATGGGATATATGTCTATGTATATGTGTGTTTGCGCACTTTCCGAGAAGCAAATGTCGACTCTGACCACTTTTTGGTAGTGGCTAAGCTTAGAGCTCGAATGTCTAACGACAAAAAAACACGTGCGGCCCAAAAAAAGTAGTTCAACATCGGTTGTCTTAGCACCTCGGAGAATGCCAGGGACTATACAGTGAGTGCCTGAGTGAGCGACTCTTCGCCGTCCTCCCAAGTACCATAGACATCAACATCTTGTGGAACCAATATCGCAAAATAATAAAAAAAATCCAAGAAAAAGATCCCGCGGTATGATGATGAGTGCGAGATATTGAAAAGAGAGACGGAAAATGCACATTTGCAGATGCTGCAACGCAAAACAAGAACAGCAAGAGAAGAGTACCGAAAAAAAAGGAGAAATGACAAGAAGACCCTGCGAAGGAAGAAAAGAGCATCCGCAGTTTCTCAGCTCAAAGATCTAGAAGAGTCTCGTAGTCTCGTTCCAAAAAAGGTCGAAGCCATTAGCTTCTGGTTTCAAAACCACTCGAAAGACAAAGTGTCTGCTATACAAAACGTTGATTTTACCAGTCCTACTCTACGGCGCCGAGTGCTGGACGGTAAGTAAAAAAGGGGAATTGATACTGGGCACTTTCGAAAGAAAAATTCTTCGACGGATTTTCGGTCCCGTATGCGACGATGGCGAATGGAGAAGAAGGTTCAACCGAGAACTGTACGAGCTGTACCAAGATGTAGATGTAGTCCAGAATGCCAAGAAAAGACGACTACTACATTGAGCAAATGGACGACAACGCTCCAGCAAAGAAAATCTTTCCATCCCAGACCACAGGTTCGAGATGACAAGGAAGACCGAACCTATAACGGTACAAGGACCAAGTGACTGCGTATGCCAGAGCGTTTGGTTTCGGCGACTGGAGAGTGCATGTGAGGGACTGTTCACGATTGAAGGCTGCAGTATCTCAGGCTCAGAGATCCTTCATGGATTGTGAGCCGGATAAGAAAGTAAGATAAGTATATGTATGTTCAAGTAGAAATAGAGCCTTTCTAATAAACATAACATTTTAAGTAGTAGGATCTCAGAATTCCAAGCAGAATTTGAAAAGGCTATCTAGCAGTAAAAAATTGCTATAGTGGACAGTGGCTCCAGCTAAATCCATCTTTTTTATTGAAATTTTTTTCTATTGTAATTTGAATTCATATAAGAAAACAAAAAGATGTAAAAGTGAAATTATCAACTTTTCAATCTTTTTGTATTCAAAAGCTTCTTCTAAATTTTGTCTTAAAAAAAACCTTATTCTTTAATTAATTTGATTAGAGTTCTCGGTGGCAGTGATGTGACACCTTGCTCAAAATTTAGTTTCGGGTGGTACATTTCGCGAAACTTACCAGTAAGTAGTTTTAGTCGCGAAGTTAGCTTTTAAATTAATTCAATTGTATGTAGATATTCGATTTAATTTCAATACCTTAAGCATGATATTCTGCAGCAGTGGCCACGGCAGCAGGAATACAAGAAAAAAAAAACGGTGAGTCATTCCATTATTTTGTACCTTATTTTATTTTACGTACAGACATATGAATTGAATTGGATTAAACAAACGATAATAACTTCGCTTTTAAGTGGTGTTAAGGGCTCAAATTGATGAGCGGAAAGACAAAAGAGATATTCGTTAATCCAAATTAGCAATAAATCGCAGACGATTTGTATTACTTGGAATTTTTTTGATATTGGTATATGATTGCCACCTATTTTAAATTGATATATTGCTTTTAATTTTCCATTCTATAATTTTTTATAACCCTATTATACTTTTACTTGAATTAAATATACTGTGTATACAGATTGTATTTATTATTTTGGATGAATTAAGCATTACAAGCTATGAAGTCTTTTAATTAAATAATGAATATTATATGGAGTAAAGAAGTAATGAAAGGAGGATGAGAAGAGAAGGATGGAAGAGATGAGGTAAGAAGCAAGACGAAGAAGCGGATAAAGGGATTGCTCTGGCGGGGGAGGCAGGAACATCATCTGTCACCAACAGCATGGTTTCATGTAGAAACGTATATCTTATCTTGCTTGATCATATTCAATGTATTAATTTATTATTCGTACTAATTGTTTAAAATTTAATTAATGTATGTTAACTTTTGCTAATCGAAAGGCTTTTAAGCCCACTGTAAAAGATACAATTAAATTAATAAAATATAAATAAAATAAAATAAACTAGCAGTTGCCCGCGACTTCGTCCGCCTCTCCCTCGTCCTCTGGCCAGAAGTGAGTCTTTACTTGTGCATCATGTGCGTGAATTTTGTTGATAAGTTATTTTAAATTTGTATATCAGTCGACTCTCCAGGTTAAGTTAGGTTACATGCATGCTCCTGGTTAATACACCTTACATTCAAATTATTTAAAACAATTTTCCCTAAGAACCATCTACAGACTAACACGGACAAAATAAAAAAAAAAATTAGGCAAATCCGTCCAGCCGTTTGTGAGTTATTCAATCATACACGAACAGGATTTCATTTTTATATATATAGATGTGTTAGCACTTTGGAATGTGGTCAGGAAATTAACTGTGTCTATACAGATTTTTCGAAAGCTTTCGACCAACTCTCTCATGCCATCATAAAATTCAAACTAAATGCATATGCCTTCCCTCCATTTTTCATCACTTGGATACCCTCATATCTCGAGAATAGGTCTTGTCAAGAAAAATTCAGGCATTTTATCTCAAAATTATTTTTGCTAATTCGGGAGTTCTTCAGGGTAGCCATTCAGGACCTCTACTTTTTAATTTAGCTATAAACGATGCTCCGTTATGTGTAGGTCTAGGAACGTAATTCTCATCTAAGGAGATGATATGAAGATTTACAAAAAACTTCTCTTCATCATATTCTGCTAACATTAATAGTTTTGCATTGTGGTGTGAGAAAAATAATTTAAATCTTATTCCAATTAAATGTAAAACAATGACCTTTTCAAGGAAGCGTGCACCGTCTTCATATGAAATACGCTATCTCACTGCACATTCTAACCCGTGTAACTCATAAGCTAGATTTTTCTGTGCACATTTGCCCAAAATTATAGTCCGCTAATGAACAATTTTAGTGTGATACTAGCTTAAAATGACGTTTGTGTCATGTCTGAAACGTCATTTTAAGCTAGTATCACACTAAAATCGTTCATTAGCGGACTATAATTTTGCGCTATTGTGACTAAAGCCAATTCAATGCTTGGATTCATAAAGCGTTGGTCAAAGGAGTTCCGCGATCCAAGTATCACCCGCGCTCTATATAATTGCTATGTTCGTCCCCAGGTTTGGTCACCTCATTACGATATTCATATTGAGAGGATAGAATCTGTTCAACGAAATTTTACTCGTTTTGCCCTCAAAAGTATCCTATGGGGCTATGGAGTGATCCTTTAAATGTCCCCTCTTACGAAAACCGTTTATTAACTCTCCAGATGCAAACATTGTCAAATAGACGAAACAACAATGACATGTTATTCTTCCATCAAGTTATAACTGGTGTAACAGATGCACAGGAACTTCTTGGCTCTATATCTTTTAACGATCGATCGGGGTGGCGGTTATAATCTTCGCAGGAAGGACATGGTACAAGAACCTAAACATCGTACCAACTATGGATTCAAACTGCAACTCAGACTTATTCGATTTAAATCTAAGCAAGAATAAATTAAAAAATTTACTCAAGCCCAGTTTTCTACATTTTTAAAGGTTTTTTTTTAAATTAATGTTATTATTTATGTATTAATCTTGTTTTGTTAATTGTCTTGTTTTTGTTCATCTATGTTAGTGTTTGTTATGTTATGTTTGCTTACTGACAACTAACACTGCACTAAGCAGAGTTGGGCATTATTCGTATAAATTGTTATTCGAATAATAAATTGTTATTCGAATAATTATTCGAATAAAAAATGATTCGCCACCAATTTATTCGTTCGATTTTATTCGTTATTCGTAATTTATTCGTGATTTCATTCGTTTTTCTGAATAACGAATAAAATCGACTATGTACCTTCTTTCATTTGTCTGTTTATCTTCAGTTTTTTAATTTACGTTTCTTTTGGAATTAGACGCTCGAATTCCTTGATTCATTGCTGACAAAAATTCTTTCAACGAGTTCTTGGTAAATATATTGAAAAAAGAAAGCAAAATGCACATCCGCGGTTGATAATTCTTGGAAATTATTAGAGAGTAATAAAAATTGTTTTTTTTTTTTTTGTTATCACCATAATAGTACACAGATTAGGATCGTAATAAAATTTATTCACCAATTCTACCTAGCAATTGCACTCTCCAGTCCATTGCAAAACCCCTTTAATCCATCCCCTGAAGTATTCTCGGAAGTGATTACATTTAAAAAACCTAGTAATAAAAAAATATATAAGGCAGTTGGTGACGTTATTAATAAAAGTTGTGTGTGGTGTACTTTTGATTTTTAAAATGAGTGAGCCATTAAATGAATATAGAAATGAAAATTTGGGCACTGATATATCTCAATCAAATCAAAAAATTTCGAACATCTCAAAAGGTACTAATGAATGTGCTACCAATGTCTCTGTGAATCAAATCTGTGCAAAAACGACATTGACCATTTATATTCTAGTGGTAAAAGCATTGTGATGATATGTACAAAGTGTGAACATAAAGTTGTAAAAACCGTAGGCTGAAAGTCTTGGATCGCTATCCAGAAGTGAATATTTCAAAAATACAATACACCATTGTTTTCATCTGCATCAGTCGAACGAGTATTTTTATACGATTCCATGATAAACTTGCCTAAAGCAAACAAACTGTCCGACAATATGCTTCAACAAAGAGTAGTCATGAAGTCCAATCTTAGGAGCTTTAACCAATAACTATGTAAATAACTTTAAATAAAAAAAATTAATAAAATTAAAAAAAATTAATTGTTCTACCAAATTTCTTGTGTTTATTTTATTCGTTATTCGTTTATTCGTTATTCGAATAACGAATAAAATGATTTATTCGTTATTCGAATAAATTTTCTTCGAATAAGAGCCGATTTTTCAATCATCGTAAAAATCTAAAGATAACAAACTGGCAAATAAACTTATCTGAGTATTCATCGGTCGAATATATAAGAGCGTTTGTCGTCAGACAAAGTCTATCTGACGATTGAAAAATCCAATATTTTGTTATTTGTCGAATAAACACTATCTGCTTGTTTATATGACCATTGAAAAATCGGCTCTAAATGAAATTATTCATTATTCGCGAATAACGAATAAAATGATTATTTATTATTCGAATGATTATTCGAATAAATTTTGCCCAACTGTAGCACTAAGTGATGAGCCGGTGGAATAACATAGTCTACTATGTTGGCAAACGATTGGTTGTAAGACTGTGCTTGCTATAAGCTCTCTCCGACCAATTCTGATAGTGTAAAAAAAACGCAAAATACGGTTATAGCACCCAAAAAATCTTTCCTTTAAATGTTAAAAAATGTGCAGGTCAATTTTACAATTAATTCCTTAGTTTGTGTAATACACTGTGATTGCAGTCAAATTAACAAATAATTGCTTATCTTACTGCAAATGCTTTTCTTTTTGCACCAAAGATGTAAAAATCACTGCATAGTTTTGGTGTAGAAACGACAGCGCGTTGCCAAAATTATTTGTAACAGTAAGTACCTAAATAAATTTGTTATATTTACATCAAAAAATTGTTGAATCTACAGATAATGCACATAAATAAGAAAGTAGCACTCACAATGTGTTGTAGATTTCAAAACTAATTAACTATGATTCTACCACCACCATAGCATTCAGCCGACATCACTGACTGTAAGGCTACAACAATTTGTAGTTTCGATATCAAAATGTGGAATTCACAACAAATGCATTCAAACCTGCTACTAATTCTTGTTAAAACGACAAAAAGTTGTAAACAATTTACCGTTTTTGAGTTTCCCAGACGCCAGATGCCAAACATTTTTTGTATCTCCTTCACATTTGTTTCTCGCGTTTCAGTGCAAGATAGTTAAAAATAATATATGTGCTGTGTGGAAACAAAATGAATAGTGAATTTTTAAACGAGGAGAATAGTGTGCTTCAATTGTTGGAAGCAGAAGTTTTTCAAATTGTAAACAATTTCACATTATGTAAAAGTGTTGCTCCATTTTTAGCAGGTAATTTCAGGATTATTTCATTGTGCTTATAAGACATTTTTATCGAATGGATTTCTGTTCAGGATAGGTCGAGGATTGACAAAAAGAAGCCTCATCAAGTCAAAATACTTGTCAAAAATTTGTCCAGATTCAGAACTAGATCTTCAATTTGAGTTTGAAGATGAATTAAATAAGTGGAAAGCAAAAGAAGTAAGTAGTTTACTAACCTTATTTTCTTTGCATGTATAAAAGTATAAGTTCATGCATTCTTAACGTCAAATTATTTTCCTGTTTAGTTTACGCGGTGCATCACGATTTCAAGCGAAGTTAGCACCAAGAATTGGATTGACTGTTTGTTACAAGATTCCACTGCAACACTTAAATCTACAACGAGCTCCTTTCTATCTAATTCCTCCACGGATTTATTGGTTTGTTTACAGAAACTATATAAAAGATACCTCATTTGAAAATTATAAAACCTCACCATTTTTTCGAGTTTTAAGTGATGTAGCAAACTTGAACATTAAGAAAATCACTTCTAGCAAATTTTTTGTGTATAAAGGCACTCGATACAAGGTAACAAATAACTTATGTATAATTCAAAATAATGAAAAACGTATAATTCTTGTTGAGAATAAAAAATATGTTTAACATGCTGTCAATATAAAATATTGAATTTTAGTTATTATTATTGTTATGTTGTGGATCTGTCAAAAATTGTTGAAAACTATATCATTTTACCCACCAGCCCACCTATCGGTGCAGGGAAATTACTCCACGGGAATCTGCTCCACATGGGAATTTACTCCACTCAAAGTGGGAATTTTCTCCACTTTTTAAAGTGGAATAAATTCCCACTACGAGTGGGAAATAACTGCATAATTGTGTGAGAAAGTAGTCCACTAAAAGTGAAAAGTGTGAGAAACAATATTATTGTACTTCTTATTAAAAAAATTTTCAGAATGTGATTTTTTTCTTTGAATTATAAAAAGTCTTAACAATAGATAGGACCATTTTTTTTACTATATGTAGACAAAATTGACAGAGCAATTCATTTTTCAAAACTAACTGCTGCCGTTTTCTTTAATTTTTAAAAGAAACCACCACGCACCACGCACCTTTGTAATGCACGCTTGTGTCTGCAAAGTAGGTGCTGCATTGAAATGATTCATTTTGAACATCTTTTTTCACTTTCGTCTAGACTCTAGAGATTATGACGATCTGGAATATTCAAAATCGTTTTGGTTTGGTTGGGAGCGAAACGAGCGTAAAAAATTTTGCCCAAAAGAGAATGAATTTGGGGTGTGAAAATAAAAAAATTCGCGCGAATTTTCTTATTTTCACACCCCAAATTCATTCTCTTTTGGGCAAAATTTTATACGCTCGTTTCGCTCGCTTGCAATTATTGTACCTGCTACATTTTTGTTTCAAGCTCCAAATCCTAGAGATTATGACGATCTGGAACATTCAAAATCGTTTTGGTTTGATTGGGAGCGAATCGAGCGGAAAAAATTTTGCCCAAAAGAGAATGAATTTGGGGTGTGTGTGAAAATAAAAAAATTCGCGCGAATTTTTTTATTTTCACACCCCAAATTCATTCTCTTTTGGGCAAAATTTTTTACGCTCGTTTCGCTCGCTTGCAATTATTGTACCTGCTACATTTTTTGTTTCAAGCTCCAAATCCTAGAGATTATGACGATCTGGAACATTCAAAATCGTTTTGGTTTGATTGGGAGCGAAACGAGCGGAAAAAATTTTGCCCAAAAGAGAATGAATTTGAGGTGTGTGTAAAAATAAAAAAATTCGCGCGAATTTTTTTATTTTCACACCCCAAATTCATTCTCTTTTGGGCAAAATTTTTTCCGCTCGCTTCGCTCGCTTGCAATTTTTGTACCTGCTTCATTTTTTGTTTCAAGCTCCAAATCCTTTATTGAAATAATACTTTAAAACATGTGAGACTGAGTTAAGGTTAAGTATTGCAAAAATAGTACCTACTTACGTCTGCATCCACATGATGCAAGAAAACTGAACAGTGAAAATCATATCTGTTGATGTAATAGAAACAGTTCAGTTATTTTAGGTGACAAAAAGATGCAATAAGATGAAGCTGGGTTCAAGTACCGTGTGCTTGTAGAATGCCCTACTCTCACCGAACACCAAAGTTCAGAAGAACGTTTTCATGGGGAAGAGTTTCCTTAACGTCACATAGACTTAGAGCATGTGGTATGTAAACCTTGAAAATATGTTCAAACTGTCTACTCAATTTCTTGGTTTACAAAATGTTTAAAACTTATCACGAAGAAACCCCGAATTTAATTTCAGGACTAATGACCCACCATAGTGGGTTTGTAGTCCCAAAATAGATTTCGGCACTTATGTTCAACCATAATTAGACTGTGCGGATAAATAAATAATTGTTTAATTTGTAAAATTGTAAAATTGTGTTCATAGTCAATAAATTGGTTGAATTTATCACATAAATTGATTGCATTATAATTATACTTACATTCCTCGTAAAACCCTGTAGAGCTCAGTTTCATGCTGGGAAATAATTCCACCAAAAAAATTGTGCAGTTATTTCCCACTTGCAGGGGGAATTTATTCCACTTTAAAAAGTGGAGAAAATTCCCACTTTGAGTGGAGTAAATTCCCATGTGGAGCAGATTCCCGTGGAGTAATTTCCCTGCACCCACCTATCCACCTTAACGCACTTACTGACGGTACAACAGTTTTTAGAAATGAGTTAATTTAATATTATTATATATGTATGTATATATGTTACTAGCTGTACCCTGCCACGCTTTGCAGTGGCCCCGTTGAAATCGTTGCTTCCACTACGTTATTCAATTTTAATATGTGTGGTGGTATCCCTGGCAGATCAAGTGAGTTTAAGATTCTGTTGGATAATTAACTACTTCATCTGCTTCCACAACGGTGTCTATCGACTTATATGTAATTTCATCATCGTTCTGCCTCAATCGATAAATAAAAGACCTAAGCTGCTATCCGTTACCCGCTACCCCGGTACTCCGTTGCTCGCTACCCTACCCTACACGCTAACCGCTACCCCGTAACCCTCTACATACTCCCACTTCCCGTCACCCCGCTACCCTACAAGCTACTCCATCCTGCTACCCGCTACCCACTTCGCCGCCACTCCACTACCCGCTTCACACGCCATATCTCAAAACAATATGGCCAGAAGAGAGCATTTCCGATAGATGGAACTTCAGCTTCAGGACTGTTTGCCTGATTCTGAAGAAAGGAGACCCTCTAAATTGCATCAAATATATAGGCCTCCTTAACACCGCCTATAAGATCCTTTCTGCAATGCCATGTGAACGCCTGAAGCCGTTTGTCAACAAACTAATAGGTCGATCAGTGGCTTTAGACCAGGAAAATCCACCATCGATCAAATATTCACATTACGGCAGGTCCTGGAAAAAATAAATCGACACATACCATCATTTTATCGCGTATGAAAGCATCTACTAAGAAGAACTGTATAATGCCATGTCCAGTTTTGGCATCCCTCCAAAGTTCATTCGTCTGAGCAGAATGACAATGGAGAACTCACGCTGCTCCATTAAAGTCGGTTACGACTACACCGACAGCTTCGATGTCAAATGACCACAAATAGCTTACCGTTTTAAGTATTTTCTTGCTGACTTGACACACGTACATATTTGTTCTCACAATGAAAAAAATATGTTTGACAATTTAAATTGAAGTTGAGTATTTTTAAATTGATCACTTTTGTTTTAATTTTGTTGTAGTGGGAAAAGCATTATTTTTTAACATTGGCACTGTTTGTAATTAGTGACTAATGCAAAAAATAGATAAAAACAATCCATGATGCGGATTTTATACCATGTTAAAATTTCAGCTAAATCGGTGCAGAACTTTTTGAGTTTTTGTAGCGTACACAAACCAACACAACATTTTTATATATATAGAAGATTTATGTTTTGTTTACTTTCTGAAATGAATAAAAATTTTAATTAAATATTTAATGTATTTTTATTTCTTCAAATTAAATACCTATACATTTCACCGCAAAGAGGTATCAAAATAAAAGAGAATTGCTTGTTATTTCTACAATTTTAAATGTAGATTTAACAAATATTATATTATCATCCGGCTCACAATCCATGAAGGGTCTCAGCCTGAGATACTGCAGTCTTCCATCGTGAACGATCCCTCGCATGCACTCTCCAGTCACCGAGACCAAGCGCTCTGGCATCCGCAGTCACTTGGTCCTTGTACCGTAGGTTCGGTCTTCCTTGTCGTCTTGAACCTGGGGGCTGAGATGACAAGACTTTCTTGGCTGGAGCGTTATCGTCCATTCGCTCGATGTGGCCGAGCCAATGTAGTCGTCTTTTCTTGGCCTTCTGGACTACATCCACATCTTGGTACAGCTCATACAGTTCTCGGTTGTATCTTCTTCTCCATTCGCCATCGTAGTATACGGGACCGAAAATCCGTCGAAGAATTTTTCTTTCGAAAGTGCCCAGTATCAATTCCCCTTTTTTAAATATCGTCCCGCACTCGGCGCCGCAGAGTAAGACTGCTAAAATCAAAGTTTTGTATAGCAGACACTTTGTCTTTCGAGTGAGGAGTTTTGAACCCAGTTGTTTGGTCAAACCGAAGCAGCAGCGGTTCGCTAGGGTTATTCTTCTTCGGATCTCCACTAAGGTGTCGTTTGTGGGATTGATGTTTGTTCCAAGATAGGTGAACTACTTAACTACCTCGAAATGCCTGCTAATAACAGTGAAGTTTTGTCCTAGGCGGTGGACAGATGTTGCTTTGTTTGCTGATAACATGTACTTTGTTTTGTCCTCATTCACTTCAAGACCAACTAGTTTCGCCTGTTCTTCAATCGCTGCGAGGGCCTCAAGCACAGCTCTCTTGGATCGACCGATGATGTCTATGTCGTCCGCATAGCCTAGGAGCTGGGTGGATTTGTTGAAGATAGTCCTCCGTGCTCACACCTGCCTTGCGCACTATCTGCTCCAGGACTATGTTGAAGAAGTCACATGACAACGCATCTCCTTGTCTAAACCCTGCGCATGTTTGGAATAACTCGGATGAGCTGTTACCCATTTGCACACTGCACTGCGTATTGTTTAGCGTCATGCGGCACAGCTGGATCAGTTTGTTCGGGATCCATATATGTATGTATACACAAATAAAATCCTGTTCGTGTATGACCGCATAACGCACAAACGGCCGACGGATTGGCTATTTTATTTTTTTTTTCGTGTGAGTCTATAGAAGGTTCTTAAGGAAATTTTTTTTAAATTATTGCAGGTGCATTGGTTTTCAAATGGAAGACTGGAAAATTTCAAAATGGGTTTTCGAATGGAAAACAGAAAGTTCTCGATGAAAAACTCGAAAAACTCATTGGTTTTCAAAGTGAAAATTGCTTATTATTGCATCAGCTGCATTGGTTTCCAAATGGAAAACTGGAAAATTTCAAAATGGAGTTGCTCTGAAGGGCGGCGAGACGAAGTTCGCGGGGTCAGCTAGTACCTAAAAAAAATTTTTTTTAATCAAAAGATGATATTCATAAGGCTTAGATTAGATGGTTCCAAATAAAAATGTTTTACAAATCCCAAATTATAATAATAATAATAAAAGGAAAGTGTGTAAGGTAAATGTTTGTGTCTGTGAACCCCCGATAAGGCAATTTCAACTAATCGAATTTCATGGCAATCTGAGCTGAGCTGGTTCAATATTTGACCATTCTGATAACAAAAAACATACCCGAATCTGCAAGACATAAGGGCTTTTATGTTTTCCACCCACAGAATAATTATCTAAGCAGAACCACAAGACTGATGTTATTTAAAGTTATCAATAAAAACAATACCGTGCTTATCATTTTTTTTCTAATGATTGTGAGCACATCTTATCACTTTATCACACAAATGGTTTAAGACATCTCAATGTTATCAAAAGATCAGATTAAATATCGTACGTCTGAAGAACTTATTTATTTTAGACTTTCGTGTGTCTATAGTAGGTATCCGACATAAAATAATGAAACAAAGTATAAAATGTAAAATAACATAAGTACAAAATTCTGTAAAATTCCATATGATACCAGCATAACAACAGATAACACGCGATTTCAGTAGGAATTACATTTTGAATACGCATGTCACCTAAACAGGTAGGTGGTATGGATGGAAGTTGATGGTAAATGGTAAGTGGTGATGGTGAGCTTAGTTTGCAGGCAACACGATTCGCTATAAGTTTAGGTAGGCAAAGATAGCTATGATGAATGTATATAAGGGAAGTGGCCATGCGCTAAATGAAACGATTTCGCTATATCACCGTCATTCGATTATGCGTTAATTGCTGAAAAATCCCCACAGCTCAGGCCAGGTTCGCATGCCACTAGCAATATTTGTGAATTTGTGGCAAATACAAAAATTTCGCTAAAATTTAAACTCATCTGTATGACTGGCAGATCGCATTTGTAACTGGAGCTCCGACGCGATCACTTCATTTCATACACGTCGTCGTCGTCATCGTCGTCATCGTCGTCGATATTACTACTAATGTATGTGCAAATGTATACCTGAATGTTTGGTAATTACTAAAAGCCAGATCTACCTGCTTCGGCTTATACTACTTTAGTTAGTTAACCTGCGCGGTAGTGCAATTGATTTTTTTTTCTTACCTTATCTATGACGGACGGAACGCGCCCTCCCTTAAAGTCTAGATCGGATCGATCGGTTGGATTCGCGCTAATATCTTGTATCAGTTCCATTCGTTTATAGTTTGTGAGTCGTTGAGATTGATGCGGTGCGGAGTTGTCACACAATTTTTGTTTTAAATTCAAACCTTGACGAATGCCGGTTAATTGCAAAAAAGAAATTTCGTTCAAAGCGAACCATCTCGAATAGATTTGTGCAAATTAATTTGAATTTTTGTGTTTTTTTTTTGTGTTTCGTGAATTTCAAGAAATTTTATAATTTACCACATGAGGTCTAAGTGATACTAAAAATTAAAGTAAACTACGTATGTTGATTTATTGTGACTGCTATTTAAAAAATAGTTTCGAGGAATTCAGATTTGTCTATTCAAACAAATATTCTTTGTGGACCGCTGTCATATAAAAAGTGTCATACAAATTTTAAACAGAATTTGGTTGTAACAACTTTTATTGTTGTTTTCTTAACGGTAAGCAAATAAGTTAATTAATTATAAAATGTGTCTCAGTGTCAGTGATAAGATATTTAAAATATTCACGTTTGTAATTTAAATGTGATGGAATCAAATTAATGGAAACAACTGGAATCTTAAACAGATGTTAAAATCTTAATTTCATTAGTAATGACTGATGGTTTAGCGAAAAAGTTACAAATTTGTGTTTGGTTTTGGCCTAGTTTCAGAAATTCTAACGACTTTTGTTTGTGTTTTAACTGGTTTTAGTTCGACTTACATAATGCGTTCAGACATGAGGTATTCCTTGTACCTGCGAATGCATTGACGTTGTCCGAATTTTGGATGCTGTCCTTGCAATGAAAAAAGGATAAATAATCCTTTGTTTTTGCTTTAAGAGAGAAGTCTTATTTTGACAAATTATTTTACAAAACAAATTACGACTACTCAGTTGCACGCATAGGAAGCATTTTCAAAAATTAAAAAGTTGTATTTAATGTCAGTTTTTTTTTTACTTTGCCTGGCTATATACCTAAATGCATACCTAAATGCAGGTTTCAATTTTCATGAAGACTGTTTTTTTTTTGTCATTTTTTCCTACAACGTTACAATTAATGAAGTGAAGTCAATAATATACAAAATTGAAAGTTGAATCATTTTTTATGAGTTCTTCTGTTTCAGAATGCAAAATGGACAGCTGGATCTCACGGTATTGCTCCTATGCGTAACCTTTCTTTAATTATAAAAAGTCAATAGCAATTTTATTGAAAACTATAAACAAAATACTTAGAAAAAAAAAACAAGAAAATAATTAGGTACCTACACAGATTTTCAATTGAATTTTTATTTTTTATGTTAATATAATAAGATTTGTTTTCCTTTTTCTTCTTTTGTATTGTTAGCTGTCAAAATTTTAATAACAAATAGGTGTATTAACTATTTTAAAAAGTTTGCAACACTATTTGACGCTGTACCCGCATTAAATTTTTGTTTGTTCGATGGACTTAGAAATCATCATTGGTAATAGTAGCAAGATGTACCTTTTTACTTGCGACATATAGAATATATGGCAAGTATTGAATTCGTCAAACAAAATGTTGAGATTTTGATGATAGAGAAGTCGAAAAAAGTGGGTCCGGCGATTCCGTCCGTCTCTCTATCTGTCTCTCTGTCTCTAAACGCACCTACAGCCTTAACCACTGGTCCGATTGACTTCAAACTTGGAAATAAGAGGTTTGAGCGAATTCGCGTGGGTTATTTTTTTTTATTTTTAGGGTTCTGTACACAGAGTGTAAACGAAACCCTTATAACATCACTTCGTTTTTTTTTTTTTTTTTTGGCCAAAAACCACGTTTCAATTTTCTCAAAAACGACGATTTTGTTTAAACTTCCTCGAAAATTTATGTTTAAAACACTGATTTATTTAATGTAAGAAAATGTTTTTGTATTGCTCCAAAACGGTACCTCTCATAGAACCGTTTTTTTTTTAATAATATTTTCTCGAAAAATTAAAGTTCGATCAGCGTAATGTTTTTTCTGAAAGTACGTATATATTGCCCAAATAATATTTTTAGTCTAAGAGCCGCTGAAGGCCGACCTACACCGAACTGTTAACCAGCTGAAACTTTTTTTTATTAAATTTAATTTGTAAACATATATGAATATGATGAATGTTGAATACAAAATAAGTACTTAATCACATAAAATTTTTGAAAAAATTAACTAGAAATTTAACATTTTTTTTTTTTGCAAAATTTTGAGTTTGAAAATTATTTTTTCTAAAACTATTATTTAAAACAATTAAATTTAAATACAAAATGAAAGCCTAAGTTTTTGGCTTTGCAGAAAGGTATAACACGTTGTTGTAGATGAAGCCGTTGATTTTTAATATTTTTTTTGTTTAATAAGTCAATTTTTCAGAAAACTGCCCCTCCTGGCTAAACGGGGGGAATAGGCCCCCCTCTCACATACAATTTTTTTCTTGTCTCAAGCCTTTTTACACATATGGCTATTTGACACAACGTTTTATTTTAATATATGGGTGAAGGAGGAGTTGGTTATTGATTAAAACAAAGTTAAATTAAATGCCTGGCACACTTTTCGTTAGGCAAGCTATCATATTCATATATGTTTACAAATTAAATTTAATAAAAAAAAGTTTCAGCCGGTTAACAGTTCGGTGTAGGTCGGCCTTCAGCGGCTCTCCTACTATTTGTTTTCACAAAAATTTGTATCTCAAAAAATCGAAATTTACTTTTTACTTACTTTGAAAAAGGAACGATCGCTTTCACTTCGTTTATTACAGAATCTGGCCCCTGATTCGTATTTGAGGATTCGAACTTTTAGTTTAAGAGCCGCTGAAGACCGACCTACACTGATCTGTTAACCGGATGAAACATATTTTTTATCAAATATTATTTATAAACAAATATGAATATTGCCTATCAAAAAGTGTGCCAGGCTATATTAAATTTTACTTTATTTTAATCAATAACTAACTCCTCCTTTACCCATTTGTTAACCGAATGAGATTCATCTCAAACGATAGTTTTCAATACACAGAATATGAATATGCAGGCTTGCCTCCTTAAATCTGTGCCAGGCTACCAGGCAAGCCGATGTTAAGAATTGAAGTACACGGGGTGATTCACGAACGTTGTGACAAATAGCTTCAGCGTGTAGGTAGGCTTGAGAGAAGAACAAAATTGTATGTAGAAGTGAACAAAAACAGTTTTTTCAATTGTGACAGCTTTTGAAAAAGTAGTTGCGAATTATGTGAGAAATTGACAATACCTTTTTTATAACGATAGTAGCATACTTTCGTTTGAATGTTACACTCAATAAATAATATTATAGGAAATAAAATATCTTAACTCTTGATCTATGAACTTTAATATCTCGCCACGCGACGTTTAAGATATAAAGGTACAATCGCTCTTGAAGAAATCATGTGTTGATTTAAAGGTTCAAATTGTGGTTACTGATTAGAGGAGCCATTAACTCTCAAGGATTATTATATAGTAACGGCTTCAGGACATCTCCTTATACGAATCTCGACTTTTCTGGGATTTAGGGTAGGGACTTATTAGTAGGTAAAAACATATAATAATAGTACGTTTAGTATAATACTACGTTTTCATCTGGTCTAAATCCCAGAAAAGTCGCGCTTTGTTCTTAATCTACCTCGTTAAATCTCGTGATTAGCGCCATGCCAGTGGAAACAGTATATTAGATTAAACGGATTTTTTTTTAAATTAAATGCATTGAGTCCCATTTGTTGGTTCTTACTTAAACTTTTATCTGAAAAATAAAATCTTCATTTTTAACATTCCAGTCGCAAAAAAATATTGATTCACTCTCGAAGCATCAAATTTGTTTACATGTTATTGACTCACTTAGACCTCAAGGGTCCATTGTGATACCACTAACGAAGTTACTCATGGGAGAGTAATGAATTTAAACAAAATATTTTGTACTTTTAATGAAGTTAGAGAGACATCTTGTGTCGATCGTTGCCAGTTCACTAGTATTATCGAAGAAGGGATTACAGAGATAGTTATTCCTTCTATTGGAGAGTGCCGGACATGTACATAGAAGGTGTTGGGCTGAGGAAGAGGACTTCCTCCTCGTCCTGGCAGCTCACACAAAATATAACGTTATTTATTTTTGCAACATAAATAATATTGGCTTAGAGTACCTGTAAGAGCTACCGCCGAAGACCATGAGAAATTAATTGGTGCGAATTTGATGCCATTCGGAGCTTTGAAATCTTGACATATAACAATTATTATCATCAATGGTGCAGAGAAAAAAAATACACGGTTCCTATATGAAATAACAGTTTCTGCAGAAGTCGTTTGAGAAGATACCAAGCATAGTATTCTGTCGCTGGATTAGCTCTAAAAAATTTTGCAATAAACAAATGTTTACTTGGAGATAGAGCGATGAGTGTTTCTGTGTTGTTCCATATTTTGTTTTGGTAGGCTCTAGAATTTGCTGGAATGTCCCAACTAATGTATGTCGTTATTCAATTATTGTTCTTTTAGCTTTGAAAAATAAGATTTGAGAGTGAATGAGCCATGTAAGAATACCTAGGCAAAATATCTTTATTTAAGACAGGAGAGTATTAGAGCCTCAAGGGGATGAAAAGGACACAAATTCAGTTTTTGTACGGAATTCAGAAACATACGTTTTGCAAAAAGAAAATATAAGTGTCTATGAAAATAGACAATGTAATGTATTTTATAAAGGAAGTAATACCTATGGGTACAGTACTATATTGCGAAGTGAAAGATTTAAATCCAAAAGATTAAAAATTTTGAAAATTTTGTAAAAATGTCATTGAAGTCTTCCTTTTTTTCATTACAAAACATTGAGCCATATGCATAAACGGTAGTAAATGCTTTTACTAGTCAATTTTTATAGTATTTACTTTTTTTCGTATGCATAAACTTCAAGTAAATACTTGAATAAAAGCTTTTACTAGAAGTAAAAGTATTTACTAGGTATGGATGAATTTTGGTAGTAAATACTTAAATTGATATGCATAAAAACCTTTTACTACTAGTATTTACTTCAATTTTTACAAGTTGCTAAAGAGCAACTTGAACATTTGCTAGTAAATACTTTTGGGTGTTCGAAACGAACATTTTCATTTGCAAATCAACATTCAAGGCGATCGGTTCAATATTTTTGTCAAATGGCCGCGTTTTTGCACATTAATACTGAACAAGTTTACAAGGAACGAAGATCTCTAGCAACAAATAATTTCAAAATGCTTTACCGCTTTGAAAAAGTAAATGTTGGTTGGCTTTCTAAATTCAGCTTTCCTTTTTGTATTGGAGCCTTGGATTGCACACATGTGGAGACACCTGTCACCTGTGATGTAAAAGAATGTTTTACAAGTGTTGTTTGTGAATGGCCAGGTTCAGTTCATGACTCCAGGGTTTGGAAAAACAGTTTTCTTGAGCCAATTTTAAGAAATTCAGTTAAAACAGTTCTTTTGGCAGATGAGGGATATGGAATCGCCACTTGGTTAATTACACCATTTATAGTAACCCAATCACGAGCAAGGAGAAATCTTACAACAAATTACATATAAAAGAGAGGGTCATCATAGAACGATGTTTTGGTCAGCTTAAAAGTCGATTCCCAATATGACAAAACTGTATATGGGTGCAATTAAAAAACGTGGCAACTCAAATAATAATAATGGCATGTTTTGTTTTGCATAGGTAATGTTGCAAAGTATTTAAATGAAATCTGACGACTTTGAAGAAGAGGACAGAGGATTTAAAAACGAAACTACCAACGACCACGGACGCAGTTCTGGTGCACCTGAAATCAGGAGAAATGAAATAGACTTGATCAAAAGAACCGAATGCACCTCAAGCATTTTGACAAAATCTAACGAACAATTATTTTCGGTTTTTGTCAAGATTATGAAACAACCACGCGCCGTATGAAAATTTATAATTAAAAATCAACAACAAATACTTCAGCTCAAAGTGATGAAATCTAAATACCTTATTAAAGCAAAGTAAAGGTTTTTCTTGTTAATTTTTAAGTCTACTATTCCATTTTACTTTATTTTTCAATTGCTGTAAGTAAATGCCTGAGTCTTCCGATGAATATGTAGTTTTTACTTGGATGAATCTAGTATTTACTACTAGTAAATGCTGGCTAGCATTTACTTTTTTTTATGCATACCAAATGAAGTAAATACTACGAATCTGAGCTTTTATTTGTTGTTCTAGTATTTACTTGAAGTATTTAATACTAGTAAATACTAGATTTTTATGCATATGCCCCATTGAAGACAGAAAAACATAGGAACATGTAAATTCACAGACAGGCTCTTTTTTATCGACTTCTCATGAAACATAATGGAATGTTTTATTAAAATCACGCCAATTTGTGTTTGTAACCAAACAAATTGTATACTCTCACTTGAATTTCTATATTGAATTCCATTAAAACGCCGATTTATCGATTGTCATAATGTATCTCAAGAAATTTAAATGCCAATTAGCATTTAAATGTTGGAATTGGACTACTTACTTTAGGAACATTTTATGTAAAGTCAATCTAAAATTAGACGCTCGCGAACTCATTTTTTTAAGTTAAATTATTTGATGTGCGAGTTTGTATTTTGTAAGCTGCTATGGAAATTGCAAAAATATGGCAGAATAAGAAAATTTGATTGTTAAAATTAATTCTAGCTCAGTGACTCGGCCATTAATCCTTTCCCTTTACTCTCATTGCCACTCTTTTCAATTTTTTTTTTGCTTGTTTAAAAATATCATTTTCATATTTTTGTATGCATTTTTTTTTATCCTTAAGCTTTAATAACTATCAGAAACAAATTTACATGTTGTAACATCATAACATCATTACACGGTTAAAAATTTTGGGATATTTTCTAATACAGCTCCTGTATTACAACTGTATGCAATACACAAAATATTACTTTTTAATATTCTTAAATTATTACATTTAATTTTAATATATTTTGTATTAAATTTTAATATTTTTGTATTAATTTTTCCATTTTTAATTTATTTTGTATTAAATTTTAATATTTTTGTCATAAAATTACTACTTGTAATACGAAAAGATTAGAATTGAATACATCTGGAATTAAAACCAATATTTAATACTCGTTTGTAATACCCGTTTGTATTACATTCCTATTGTATTGAGATGTAATACTCGTTTGTATTAAATTCTAATACCCATGTATTAAAAAGTAACACAATTTTATTAAAAACAAACCCTCTTGTATTACATGTAAGTACCCTTGCATTAAAATATAATACCGGTTTGTATTACATTTTAATATCCTTGCATTAGAATGTAATACCCGTTTGTATTACATTCCTATTGTATTCAGATGTAATACTCGTTTGTATTAAATTCTAATACCCATGTATTAAAAAGTAACACAATTTTATTAAAAACAAACCCTCTTGTATTACATGTAAGTACCCTTGCATTAAAATATAATACCGGTTTGTATTACATTTTAGTATCCTTGCATTAGAATGTAATACCCGTTTGTATTACATTCCTATTGTATTCAGATGTAATACTCGTTTGTATTAAATTCTAATACCCATGTATTAAAAAGTAACACAATTCTATTAAAAACGAACCCTCTTGTATTACATTTGAATACCCTTGTATTGAAATTTAATAGAATTTTATTTAAAAAAAATACATTTTGGTGTTTGACATCTGCTTGTAGCGTAGCGTCATTCCAAAAAAGTCACTATGGAGAACGCTAGTGTAAAGTTCGGGTCATACAAATTTGGTAAGTAATATTTAAACAAAAAAAAAACTTTCATTTTAATGAAATTTTTTTTTTTTAGATTTTATTTGACTACCCAGGGAAGGGAGATTTGATTTAAACAACTGCGGATTTTGTGCCCCCTGGTAATCACAAGGGGACAATCAAAGGGGACACATACATTCGAGGTTTGTCATCAGAAATCCAATAATAGTTTGTTAATAGTGTTTTCTCGAAATCTAATTGTATATAGATATTGTACATAATGTAAATTAATTTAAATACATACAATAAATATTTGAAAAAAATAAAAATTGTGAGTTTTATTTTGTTTCACAGCTTCTTAGAGTATGGCCAACCATTTCCTAATCTATTGGTGGCTTTTAATTTGATGTATTCATAATCATTCATTCATAATACATTTTGTGTTCCAAGTCAAAAAGTAATACAGAAAGTATTTCATTTCGATATTTTTCTAATTCATCTAAATTTTCATATTTTTCAACGGATAATACAAATCTATACAATTGTATTAAATTTTACAACAGAATTTTATGTTTTTCTTAATATAAAGATATATTAATTTTAAATATAAAATTCTATTAATTTTTAATACAAAAATTTATTAATTTTTAATAAAAAAATTCATTTATTTTAAATAAAACATTTTATTAAATGTTAATATAACATTTTATTAATATTTAATATTAAATTGTATTAATTTTTAATACAAAGTTATATTAGTTTTTAATAAAATTTTGTATTATTTTTTAATAAAAAAATTTATTAACATTAAATACCGCTTTGATTAGCTTTTAATTATTTAATATTAACAATTCTAATAAACTTTTATTAAAATCTAATACAACCTTTATTTAAAATTTAATAAAAGGCGTATTACTTTTTAATACAAAAAGTATTAATTTTTAATATCTCATCAGTATTAACTTTTAATATTTGCTTTATTACTTATCTTCTTTTAATATTTGAAGTTTATTAGATTTTAATATTTTTCTGGTGTTGTCATATATGTAACCCTCAAAATATTAAAATCTAACCCAAAATTTTTAACCGTGTACAAGTAACATCATATTGCAAAGGCAATATTACTATCTACATCTAAAACACATCAATAACAAGAAAGACTGAACCACGGGTCTTTGACGACTTGGCACATTTTTTTTCTAATTTACAAAAACTTGAAAAAAAAATCCATGAACTAAATTAAGATCTTTCAAATGCTGATCAATAACTGGGTTAATGGATACATTAATACTGCATGGTCTCTTACCCCCCTTACAAGCTTAATCTGTGATTTTATAAGTATTATCCGACAGCTTTAATAATTTAATACATTAAAGATTATCTAGGTTGACATAAACTATATTTTCTTTTTTTTATTAACAATTCCATGTGGATTGGGAAATTTCAGTGCAATATCTACTGCACATAAGCTAGAAAAAATAATTTTGATTTTTAATAGGAAGCCATTGACATTCCGGAGATTATGAAAGCCTTGGCATTATGTCTGTTCTTGTTGCTAAGAGATTCTAAAGTAAAGTATTACCAAAGACCATATAACAAGTAAAGATGTTGCACGTAGAACAAAAAGCTGTGCCTATTTTTTTCCACAATGGGTCCATAACATGAGTCTAGGAATTATAATGTATAAAAACATTTCACTTGTTATAATATGGTCCTTGGTATTACAGCCTGCAATATCAAAAAATAAAAATACTTTTTACTTTGTCTTTCGTGCCTCAAATTTGTAAAAAAAATCAACTAACAATCACAATTTTAATCAATCATACTTCATACACATACTTACCTCCATGACAAATTGCGAAGTCAAAAAGAGTGTTATGTTCTTGGTCGATAGACTTCAAGATTAGAAATATATGTATATAGAGAAATTGAAAAAATGAAAAAAAGCCTTGATAGTGATGGAATTGAAGCCAACATTATATTAAGTATGCCAAGCCCACTCTTACACCAATAGTGACGAAACTATTATTTAATGAAATAAATCAAATCTGGGCTCGTTCCGAGTAGTTGGAAAACAGCGTTTGTCCAGCCAATTCCAAAAAAAAGGCGAATCTTCTTCTCCCTCCAATTATCGTCCGATTGCACTTACGTCCCTTCTTTCTAAGGTCATGGAAACGCTGATAAACTATCAGTTTAAGAAATATCTCGAAGACCGAAAGCTTCTTAATGACCGGCAGTACGGCTTTCGCAGCAACAGGTCCACTGGTGATCTGATGGTTTATCTCACCGAACAGTGGAATAAATCTTTACATCGTTTTGGAGAAAGTAAGATTGTTGCACTTGATATTTCAAAGGAATTTGATAAAATCTGGCATCTTGCTCTTTTATCGCAAATGCGTGCTTTCGGTATCGATGAATCCCTTCTTCGTTGGATTAGAAACTTTCTTTCGAACCGTTCAATACAAGTTGTATTGGACGGTTTCAAGTCTGAAACCCACAATATAAACGCTGGTGTGCCCCAGGGCTCCTTTTTGTCCCCAACCCTCTTCCTCATTTTCATTAATGATCTCTTGTCTGTAACTTCTAATCCAATAAACTGTTTCGCTGACGATAGCACCCTTAGCTTTTCTTATTCGTTTCCAGACTCACATCCCTCCTCTTCGGATGTGGAACTGGAGCGGCAAAATATGATAAGCTCATTAAACTCTGACTTAAACAGCATTGTACAATGGGGAATAAGAAACCGAGTAGAGTTTAATGCTTCGAAAACTCAACGCTGTCTTGTATCGTCGAAGCGAGATATACCCCCCTTGCCACTGTCCATGAGTGGCACTTGCATCAACGAGGCCGAACATCTCCAGATTCTCGGTATGTGCATCACTGACCACCTCTTGTGGAACGAGCACATATGCGATGTCGCCAAAAATGCCGCAAGATGTTTGGGTTTCTTAAGACGATGCAAGAAATTTTTCTCCCCGTCTGATCTGGCTATTATCTATAAAACCTATATCCGCCCAAAGCTTGAATACAATTCCCATCTCTGGGCTGGTGCTCCAGCTACTTACTTAAGCCTCTTGGATGGAATTCAAAAAAGAGCTGCAAGAATGATTGGTGATAGAGAGATCACTTACTCATTCACCCCTTTAGACCACCGTGCGTCGTAACGTTGCGTGTCTCTCCTTGTTCTACCGTTACTTCTACGGTAATTGCTCTAGTGAAATAGCCAGTTGCATTCCTCCCCTCAAACAATTCACCCGTAATACTCGCGCTTCTAGGAATGCCCATCAGTTTACCCTTGAGCCCAACTTCGGACGTACTGTCAAGTATAGAGAATCATTTTTTAGCCGTACTACGCGAATGTGGAACTCTCTTCCACACTCTCTCTTTCCCAATCATTGCAATGTACAAGAATTCAAGACCAATGTACACCGACACCTCCTTTCCAACCCCTTCCCTTCTTCCTAATGCACTCACTGTGTCTCTGGCATAAAAAGGGTATATAAAATCCCTTGAGTGGGTGCAAATTATAAAAAAAAAATGTTATGCTGTACAGAAAAGGAAACCACAACGACATCAACACCTCTATCGAATCATCAAAATTATATCGACGTTATTATAAGCTTTTTTCTTAGTCATTTTACAATGACAATAAACCTAGGGAGCAATCCGGTTTCAGGGCAGGATACTCGACGTCCGATCATCTGCAAACGATGAACCAACATGATTGAAAAACATGAGGAATAAAAAACGCTATATTTACATTTAATTGATTTTCCTCAAGCTTTTGGCACGGTGGAACACAATTACATCTGGACTGCACAAAGGAATCAACAAATTCATACTCACTTCAATAAAATCAAGAAAAAGTATTATACAAAAACAACAAGGCCAAGATAAAAACAGAAAAAATCGGCAGAAGCTTTAATATCTAGAGAGGAGTGTGCCAAAGTGATACACTATCGCCACCTCTATTCTCAGCCGTTCTTGAGGACATTATTCGACAACTCAACTGGACAAAATATGGACTCGATATTTGAAGACATAGATACCATAGCTGGGCACCGTTAATCAAAAAGTTAACTTCGTTAATCGCTAATCCGTTAATTAAAAACTTAACTTCGTTAACAGTTAAAACGTTAAATTTTAGAAAAATTAACGCAAGTTAACGTTAATCGTTAATCCGTTAACACGCCATACAATTTTTATTTTCTAATAAAAATTGGAAGTTGGAAACAAGAAAAAACAAGTATATTTTTTCTTAATATTTTAAATTATATTTTATATGTAAGAGTTTAAGTGTTAAAACAACAATTTATTCAGTCATGTATATGAATGTGATTGTTCCCCTTCATGAACATCAGCATGTTGAAATTCTCGTCGGAAAGCGAGGATCTTTTCGGCTGAAGTATATCCTTGCCCGTGGAGAAGAGACGTTCAACAGCAGCGCTTGAGGGTATGGCAGTATTGTATTGGATAAACAGATATGCCAATACTTGTTCCCCGAGAAATGCCGCTTCATTTAACGAGTCTTTTGACTTCAAATCTAGCCACGTTTTTACAAGACTTTGAGCTTTTTCTGAAGATTGAGAAACAGAGTTGAAAAAGTCATCCTCATCATCGTCGTTGTTACTCGCGTTGCTGCCTCCGCCATTTATACTCTCTACGTCCTTTGATATTTCGATAGCTTCTTCTTGTAGCTTCTTCTACCTTTTTTTCCATGTATTTTTTCACTGCATCTACACGACTGTTATCATATTTCTGCAACCATATCAACCGAAACTTAGGGTGAAAAGCCGCAGCAAGTTGACACTGTTCATCGTCCATAAGTGGTCCGAATCTTCTCTCTATGCCATTTAATAACGCATTGACTAAAGCTGTGCAATTTACGAGGCCTTTAGACTTTATATTTTTTAATTTGAAGACCGTTGTGAAATGGTCGGTAGCAGTGACCCGGTACACTCGACACTCTCTGAGCACGCGCTAAGGAATAAAACAAACATTGTCGTATCGTCGTATTATATACGATTAATATGGCAGTTTTCCCACTCACAGCCGCTGGAAAAAAGTGGTATTTTAATAATGGCAATAATAACGGCACCCGGAATAACAGTGGCATTTCAAATTTTACTAGGGACGAACATCACCGGATGATTCGTATGAGAATTGTTGTTTTTTTTTCGCGAAGCCGCGGCCGGCGGCGGTGCACACGGTGAAAACGCTCGGCAGTGAATTGAATTTGCGAAATTATATTCTGTATACCTATAGCACCAAAAAAAAAAAAAAAAAACACAGACAGGCAGCGAAATAGACAAGTCGCGTGCCATTGTTTTTCCTGAAGGGTGTTGACTAATTTTTTATAAGTTATAAAAATAATTACCTACCAAT
Organism: Sphaerophoria taeniata; assembly: GCA_943590905.1. Lineage (NCBI taxonomy): Eukaryota > Metazoa > Arthropoda > Insecta > Diptera > Syrphidae > Sphaerophoria > Sphaerophoria taeniata. Next base: position 57,619,185 of record OX016540.1, read on the forward strand.
AATCTAATTTGAATGTGTATCTGTATGGTATTTTTGTGTTCGATTAACGATTAACGGACTTTGGAAAATTTAACGATCGTTAACATTTTTTTGAAGTTAACTGAAAAGTTAATCCGTTAATGGGAATGTTAACTTCGTTAATTAACGATTAACGGATTAACGAAAAAATGCCCGTTAATGCCCAGCTATGATAGATACCGACTACTCCTTGACATAAAAATTGAATATAGTTAAGGTTGACGATTAAAAACATATCGGCCAACTCAAGTCATTTACGAAACAAGAAGAAAAGGAAATAAAACGCAGAATTGACAACAGCTGGAAGAAGTATTGGAACGTTAAACAAATACTTGAATCCAGTCCAATTTTATGAAAAAATTACTTACTGGGGGCATGGCAGTGCCACCGCCAAGTCGAGCCCGAAGCAAACACTGCCGTACCATCCTTTACAGGAACCATTTCGCCGCTTTTTCAGGCCCCTATTTGAGAACCTCTGGATAAGACCAGAACGCAGAAATTTTTGTCAACCAGTAACTTCTGAATCTGAAATTTCAAGTCTGTAGGTCAGAAAGCAATGTTTCGCATTTTAAACACTCACTCACTTATGATCATCAAAATAGAACTAGTACTTCCCATAAACTCAGAGAGCTGAAATTTGGTACACAGTTAGGGTTTAATGGCACAAAAAGGGAAAACTATAAAAACTAGGATAATCGAAGATCTGGAGTACCCGGTGACGCAAGAGCCCAACCAAACTATTAGAGATCGATTTACCCAGGACATACGTGTACAGGGAACAATTTATAATCTGCATGGCGTATGCCCTAACAATGCATAGGAGCCAATGTGTAAGTCTAAAAAATGCTCTCATGGACATTGGCACCTGCATGTTTTAATGTGGACACGTGGCCCTTTCACGAATCACGAGTAACCAATCTTTATGGGGTGCACCTCATATATGTTGACTTCAAGAGTTTAAAAGTTCAAGCTTCAGCGATCACCGAGTATAACTGGCTTAGGCGTATATAATACGCCGATCTTTCAGAAATTAAACCGTCTAAAAGAATAAATAAATGAACGCGAATTGGCAATACGAAAAACTGTTGCTTCTGTACAAGAATTAGAACCGGAAAAAAAAGAAAAGCAATATTTGTTAAAACTCTGTCAAATAAAAAAATCTGATAAAATAGATTTGCCAACGTTTCTACAAAAAGAAGTGAAATATTCTGTAAAAAACTTGCCAAGTCTCGATGGAGCTGCTTGTTTATCTCTAAAAAGTAATGAAATCTAGACCAAGTCGTGCGAAGTCTAAGGTTCCTTACTGCGATTTCCTTATTAATATAGTTAATGTTGTTACTTGGCCGATTAGAAGCCCGTCTGTACCAGAAACAGTTTTTTATACTGTTTGTTTGAGGCTTTGAGGTAATGAAACAAATTCCCTAAGCATATCTACGAATTTTAACAAATAGCAAATGGCTTGAGACATTGATTCGTCTTTCCTTGATTCTCATCATAATTGAATTAGCAGAAGACTAAGACTCAATAGAATTGAATAATTAAAGATGGACTGTGTCTATTAAAAAAACGTAACATGGTAGCAATCGTATTCAATTCATTATCATATATTTAATTTATCGTAAGAGTGTTTCGAATATGAAATTTAAAACTATCAGAACTAATTTATTGGCATATAAACAATTATTGGAGAAATGTTTATGGAAATAAGTTTGACAAAATCTCGTTTTAAACATGGGAGTCATTCGGTAAATATCTGAAATATCTACTTCTACATTAAAGATTTTGTTTTGAAATGAGATACATACCTGTGTAGTCGTAAATAACCCTAGACTAAAAAAATATTCCTTAAGTATACAAAGTTGTAATAGCAATCAAGCAAAGTAAATGAGTCTGTCAATTTATTTTTAAAGTAAATTACTTCAGTCTCATTATTCTAGCCTTTAAAAATGTACACCCCTATTAATAAACACAAAATAACCCTAACACAAGACTAACTCGTGTCGTAAATCAAAATTCCTATTAATAAACGTGTGTTAGCCTTATATGACATTTGTTAGCAAACGGATAACTTATTTCGTCGATTTTTACGTATAAGGACCAAATATCTTTTATTTAAAAATATTTGAAAGCAAGTTTCTGTAGGTAATTTTGCGGTATCTAAGTCATGGCTGGAATAAGAAATTGGGAGCGTAAATAGGTAATAAAAGGACGTTTGGTTTAATTTTTTCCATAAATTTGGTTCGTTTTGTTCTAGATTCAGGGCTCAGTTGCATTTTTGTTTGATTGAATCGCACTAGGTAGTTACTACCGTACCAATCCTCTAGAACCAAAAATAACCCATTATCTTAAGCTGATCCCATCCAAAAAATTGTAAATACAATTTGGTGGAGAAATAAAATAAAAGATGAAAAATAAATTGAATTTTTTATGCGCGTAGAGGCGTGGAACACAACTATCATATTCGACTTGATAGACATTTTCAGCAATTGGATCATCCAAATAATAGGTATACTTCTCGAAAAATTTCTGAATCTTGGAGTTTTTTTGTAAACCAAAAACACATATCGAATGTAATCCAATGTCTTTTGGTGGTCCAGATCCACCATCCATTTTTCATCCTTGGATATGTCTTTGTTGATGACAATTAAGCAGAATCGTAGTAATGAACGTTTTAAGGCCAAAAACTGTTTTGATCACTGATATTTCTTTTAAATTCGCATATTTTTAATAATAAATAATCAAAAAACAGTCAATAGGTGACAACAAACTTTCAAAATCGAAAAAAATACTAGATTTTATAGTACATTTTGGAGCTATTCAATGAATATCTAACACGAGGAAAAAATATGTTTATTAATAAACTTTTTTATCAAATGAATAATAATAAAACACTATCCGTATGCTAGCTATAACTAGCGTTGCCAGATGTCCCGATTTTCCCGGGACGTCCCGGTTTTTTAACATTTTTTCAACCGTCCCGCCGGGACAAGCAAATTCCCGTGAAAACTCTATGTGAGCAACCAAGAAGAAAATTTACTTTTTCATTGCGGCTCTACCTTTACGAATTTTCTTGATTGAATGTAATCGAACAAACCTTATTTCGTTAAACGTCACTTTCAACTATAGCTTTGTTCAGCGAGAAAAAAGACAGGACAGTACAGCACAGCACAGCAAAGTACAGCACAGCTTCATGAGAAATGTCAGAACAGTTTGGAACAGTTTAGAACACAAAATGTGTTCTACCTAAAAAGATGGAACAGAAAATCCTGTCCTAAACTGTTCCAAACTGTTCTAGACAGACTCAATGAACACCAAATCAGAACAGTTTGGAACAGCAAATGTGTCAATGAACACCAAAAAGCTGTACTTTTCTGTTCCAAACTGTTCCAAAGTGTGCAGAAAAGTGTCGCTGAATATACCTTATGTCAAATTGTACAAATACAAATGTTGTTTGGAAGTGGAATAGAGCACCAGAATGAAACCGATGTAAGCTATTTTATTCTTTTTTCTCTTCTACTTAAGCAGGATCAGCTATTGTTTTTCATATTATCAGTTTTTCCTTTTTCTTCTGTTCTGCTGAATCCCAGTGCAAGTCAAGTCGACCGACACTCGACATTAAATAAAATAAAAAAAAATATTGTAAATATTGTAAAAATTATGTAAAAAATAATAAAGAATGCTAAGAGTTCCTTTAAATATACTACTAATTGTGAGTAGATAATTTTATTTTTAAACTTTATTTTCAAAAACTGAACTGAACTGAACTGAACTGAAGAGACTGTTTTGATTTATTTATTTTTATTCATAAATTTTAAATACAACGTATTCACATAAAAATGATTATATACGTAGTTATGTAATAAAATTGTTTATTAATGGAAAAAATTGATTTTTTATTTTGTCCCGGGAAAACTTTCGAAATCCCGGGATTTTTCGAATATTTTGTGATTTTTCCCGCTTAGCTCTTAAATTCATCTGGCAACCCTAGCTATAACGTGTGTTATCCAGTGGATAGGGTATTTTTATTAATAGGGCTGGTAATATATAACAAAAAATAATGTTTGCAAAATAAGCAAAAAGGTGTTTCAATTCAAGAAATATTGCCTGGTAGCACGTTGAGTTGTTAAATTTATTGTTTTGAACTGACTTGACAATAGCCTCTTATATATAAACGGAAACTGAACACCGGAAAGCTTAAGCACATGTTTATTTAAAAAATTCTTTGTTACCTATATACCAACCGAATGACAGTACGTAATTAAGTTACATTATAATTATATGTATCTTTTTCACAATCTCGATGGATATTTATAGGTACATGTTCACCTATTTACAAAAGAAAATTAACTTGATCTTATCAATATCGGGTACCTATAGTTGTAATTTCTGAGCTTTAAATTTGTGGGAAATGATTAATTTTCACATATTATGATAATGATTATGAGCTGATACAAAACTTAGGGTTGTTTGGATTAAAAAATAAATTTGAATGTTTACTGTTAATCCAGTCAATTTAGGTTTTATCTGCAGAAAAATTTCTATTGAGAATTTTTGTGTACACCTTTATTACAATGCTCTTATGAAGATGTGAAAAATCGACATTGATATCGTGTAGGATAAAAAAGTTATAGTGGTCAAAAGGTCACGAAATTCAGTTTTTCGTGAATAATTCGCGACCTATTTCTCGGAGGGAAATAGTGGTCAACGACAAATTGTTCGTCTTGAAATTATATATTAAAAAAAAGACTTTAAACATTTTTCTTTAAAATTACCGTTTTCGGAGTAGAGAGACTAGATCGCGCTCTCATTTGCTCTATTGATTTTTTTCTTTAATATCAAAATCTTCAGTTTCTATTTCATCAACACTGTTTGACACATCGAAATCTTCGTCATTGGTTGACTCTGTGTTCAAGTATGATTGGCAACGGCAATGTCCACAAATTTTTGAACATCTCAATCCAATATTATTTGCATCCACCTCTGCTACCACAACCTTTTGTACAATTACAAAAGATTATGTTCAGTAGATCATCGTGTGTTTTGCCCCTTTAGTTTTTTCCGAGCGGCTTTCTTAATTCCCAGGTCTACTCAAATAAGTCGCAAGCCACAACAACATAATCGTTGCCATCGGTCAAATTTAAAGTCATCGAAAACTAAACCTTTCGAATGCAGGGAACCCAGCAAAGCCTCGGTGGCCATTTGAACGATGTTTTATTTCACACATATTGTCATTAATAGGGTCCTCAAATAAAGATAAAATCTTATTGATATCTTGTTTTATTCCGCTTTAAAATCGACTCGCCAACGCCCGAGTTTGATTGTTTGAGCAAATGTTAGCGCGTTCTAGTCCCTCTACTCCGAAAACGGTTAAGTTTAGAGAAATATGCTTAAGGCATTTTTTTTATAGTTCATAACTAAGTTTTAAAGCCCAAATTGTTAAAGATGGCTCACCCACACATATTTGTTTTTGCATTTTTTGGGAAGTTTTTGTTTTTAACAATTTGCTTATGGTGTGGCATTAAGAAATACATTCAATCCTAAATTTTCATTTTCCTACTACTTACCCCTACTTTTTAAGAGCTCTACAGTTTTTTTTACTTCAATTTCACCCTTTTACAAATCAAATTCACCCTTTTACAAATCAAATTCACCCTTTTACAAATCAAATTCACCCTTTTACAAATCAAATTCACCCTTTTACAAATCAAATTCACCCTTTTATTAATCAAATTCACCCTTTTACAAGTCAAATTCACCCTTTTACAAATCAAATTCACCCTTTTACAAATCAAATTCACCCTTTTATAAATCAAATTCACCCTTTTACAAGTCAAATTCACCCTTTTACAAATCAAATTCACCCTTTTACAAATCAAATTCATCCTTTTATAAATCAAATTCACCCTTTTACAAGTCAAATTCACCCTTTTACAAATCAAATTCACCCAGTACTTAAAATGAAGGGTTTATGCGACACAATTTTCCCAAAATGCACCTGAAAATCGTCAAAAAATTATATTTATTGACGAATCAGGCTTTAACTACCATCTAAGACGAACAAAATCCAGATCAAGGGCTGACACCGCTGCTCGAGTCACAGTGCCAACGGTACAAGGCCGTAATGTGTCATTGATTAATGATTATGGCTATCAATATTAGAGGAAAAGTCCACCACAAAATAGTAGAACACTCTGCGGTGAATACCTACATATGTATTTTGTAATTTTGTGTGTGGATTATTTGAAGAGCTACAGAGACAACATTTAAGCCATGTGTGGTTAATACATACTTGATAATGCAAGTATTCACAAAACGGAAGAAGTTCAAAACCTTGTTGATCAAACAACTCATACGCTTCATTTTTAACCACCGTACTCCCCAATGCTAAATCCAATAGAAGAAGTTTTCTCGAAAATTAAGCTTCATGCAAGAAACTTATTAGCCGATCTAACAAATAATCAAAGTTTGGTTGACACTTCTGTCGAGACGGTAACTTCCGAAAATTGTCACAATTATTTCATGAATATGTTTGCAAAGTTACCCGCTGCAGCTGCAGGAGAAGATTTGTAATATTATTAACCATAATGTTCATTATAAGTACAGGGTGAATTTGATTTGTAAAATTGTGAATTTGATTTGTATAAAGGTGAATTTGATTTGTAAAAGGGTGAATTTGTTTTGTAAAAGGGTGAATTTGATTTGTAAAAGGGTGAATTTGATTTGTAAAAGTGTGAATTTGATTTGTAAAAGGGCGAATTTGATTTGTAAAAGGGTGAATTTGATTTGTAAAAGGGCGAATTTAATTTGTAAAAGGGTGAATTTGATTTGTAAAAGGGTGAATTTGATTTGTAAAAGGGTGAATTTGAAGTAAAAAAACTGTATCACTTCTTACTCAGTTTTCATGAAAATTTCGTCGATTATTATTATTGTTTGTACATTGATCGCAGTAGTGATAGTGACATGTGGGCAGCAGTATAGCTGGATGACGAAGTAGCGGAAGAACGGGGTAGATGGCAGAAGTAGCCGGTAGGGGGGTAGCGTGAAGAGGGTAGCTGGAAGTGTAGTAGCGCGGTACATCTGTACCAAATTTCATGGAAATCCTGATTGTATATTTATTTTTAAAATATTTTTACAGAGAATAATTTGTTTGGTTTTACCTGTACTACCTTACCAGTGTTAAAGCAACCTGAATTAATGTGGGATGAAACCATTAAATACAATACAGCTTTAAAAGTTTTTAAAATAAAACAAAAGCTTATGTTAATTTTAATAACTCCCCCCCCCCCCCAAAAAAAAAAACAAAATTTCAGTACCAACATTAGTGCTGCTATTGGCATGATCTTTCTTCTGCTTAAGTAATGATATTTTTGTGACAAAAAAAATCGTTTGAACTGAATCAACCTAAATTTTTGGATGCAAGACTCTAAAAAAAACCTTAATTATTTCTTTTTTCTATACAATACTAGCACACCCAGGGAATTTCATCTCGACCTCCATGCGATAAAACATTGAAGATGGTTTAGTCAATAGGCTCTAAATTAATCAACAGAGGCTTTGAACTTATTGCATTTGTCAGTCATGCAACTGCATAATTTACAATTGAAGGGTGGATCTTTGTAATTTGAACCCAGCACTGCTGTGCAACGGCACAATAGTCATTGAAAAAACTGAAAAATATTGTTGAAGCAAGCATTTTAAATGGCAAATTCCGACTTGAAAATGTATTGGTACCACGGAATCCCTATCATACCAACAAATGTGGCATTTGAATTGGAACGTATTCAATTTCTAACTAGACTAACATTTTTGCAATGATTATCCTTTTTATACCACGTTATATGTAACTCTATGATTTTCTACCCTAGAAATTATTTATATGGCTAAACACCGTTTTCTAGGTCAGCTAGTAATAAAAAAGAGCCTTTTGAATACTATAGTTTTCTTTTATTATGTATTATTTTGTAATGGATTTTTATATACAAAACTGGTATCAGCTGGGTGCTACCCATACTCAATGCAGGCATTATACTTACCTTCTAAAAACTATTAATTTGTATTTATATATATATTATATTTGTATAGCTATCACAAATGTCACACTTTCAGTTATAATTTGCAATGATATAAAATATCCAACTAAAAAAACAACATGCACAAACTCAACTGTGATTTCAGATATAATATGATACTAAAAAATGATGATGATACGGAATGAAATAAAAAGTGTTTAACAATAACGTTACCAATTTAAATCTTCTGCTTATAGACTTTTTCTTTTATTGAATCATTTAGTGACTTAACTATATTTATTGGTAAGCGTTTGCATTTGTTCAAATAATCCTTGGATTGAAACTATTTTTAGACTGATATTTAAGGAGTTTTCTAAAACATATGAGTTCAGAGGAAAGTAAACGATCATGAGCAAAACATGAAGTGATGTTCAAAATTCATATATACATACATACGTCACTTGAAAAAAAAAATTCATTGAATTTTATCACATTGGTGTTAACAAATAACTTCTAAGATAAAATTGTCACTTCATGAACAACAACAACATTAGATATAAAATGTGATATTCTGAGCTAAGTTTAGTTTCAAATTCCGAGAGTAAATGATCTGATCGTTATGAAAATTAGTTTTGAAAAACGTAAAATGTTTGAGGCACCTGAATTTCAAAACCTTTGTGCGTTGGTTCTCTCAACAAAAATAGATTTTTTTTAAATTTCCAATTCAAGTTCAAATATAAAGTTTCCTGGAGCTCATTTTCGTTCTGATATTCAGAAGGTCATCATAAAATACTTATCGTACAATTTTTATTTGTTTTGCAATTAATATCCGGCAAGCGCGTTCGTAATTAAAGTTAATTACTTTATTTTGATATTTTATCTCGAAACTTGGTACTTTATCATTTTTCACATATAATATAACAAAGTTATGAATTGGACTTGATGTGCCATAAACAATAACGTTATCGTGGAATCCATCGACAATATTGTATGCAACATCACAAATATGAACAACGTAAGAAATTTAATGTGCAATACTTACTGTAGAAACATTTCCGTATTTAAGTTTCACTAAAATTTTAAATTAATTTCAAATTAACTAACACTTTAAATTTTACCAGCTGTTTATCAATTTTTTCTCGAATAATAAGAAATTGTATGTGAACTAAAAATCCCATCATACAGTTCTTATCAGAGAAAAAAAAAACCCAGCAAGTAAAAATTAAAATTAAAGTGATCGATGTTAACTATTAACATGGGCCCTTTTAATATTTTATACAGTCAGATTTGTATTTATGACAAAATAAGTCCGAGAAGTTGTTAGAGATTCAATAAATGTTTTGTTTGTCAAATTGTGTTGGACTTTTTGCAATCTGTAGTTATTGTGATTTTTGAAAAGTACCTCGTGTGTACTGGGGCCTGATTATGGGATTCGCGGCGGATCGTTTTTCTAGCGAGTTTGACATTTTTTTTAATTATTACTTTCGCTTTCGCCTTCTTCGAATTGAATTCGACCAATTAACGGCTTCGAAGGCGAATTATAAATGTCATAATGTTTACTGGCAACTTGAAATCCGACAGCTTTTTTTGGCGGATTCACAGGCGAAAGAGTGTTTATTCAAATCAGTGGATTATTGTAAGAAATAGGCAAACCAAAAGTGTGAAATCACAGGAACATTGGAAGAAATATTTTCGCTCCACCGCGAATTCGTTAATAGACCGAGTCGAATTTGAAAGGTCGAATTGAAAACGATCCGCCGCGAATCCCATAATCAGGCCCCTGTTTTAAGATCATTATGTTCGGATAATGTTGCATAACATTCTCTTTATCAGAATTCTTACTTATTTATATGTACTTTATTCAACTTCAGCTTCGATAGCTTCTGCAATATAAAATATTACATGAATTACAGGCTGTGAGGGAAACAGCTGTGAATTCTCAAGTAATGGATGTGTGATGAAACACAAAAAAACCGCATGTCAAAATATTTGCAGCTCTCTAAAATATCAAAAGTAATTAAATATTTAAGGTTTCAAGTTAATGGGTTTTTTAGATGAATTTGCGAAAGTAAATACTAAATTTTTTTAGTAGGGTAGAGTCGGCATCCTTCGACAGTGGGGCACCTCCTCTATGTTTTAAGACCTTTAAAAATTCTGTAAAAGAATTGTGAACATGCCTTTGGCCTTGACAAACATATGTCAAAATGTTCAGCAGTCTTGCTTCAATCCCGCCAAGGAAGGATGTGAAAATTATTTGGAGTACGTTTGATATAATTTTCAGGGTATCTTCTTAAGATTTTCGAAATCGTGTTTTTAATGTTTTCCTACAATGATTTTGTTTTCGAAATACAAATACTCTAAAAGTTTAATTGATAAATTTTGCCATCCAGTGGGACACCTTCGACATTTTTAGCCGGGGCACCTTCGACAGCCGCTTCCTCCGGGTACATCAAGATCCCAAAGGAAGAGTATCTTCAATATCGATTTAAGAAATCTAAATGTTCGTTAGAGTCTGATTTCATCAATTTGATCAATGGTTTTTTTTAATGAGTTTATTTTTGTGTTATTGTTTTCGGTACCTACCAACTTATTTATTTTTGGTTAAAACTATTTTTTTAAATAAAAATAATGAACAAATTAATTGGAATCTTATTACTGCTTATATGTGCTGGAGCACATTCGAGGCTTTTCTAATGGAGCTTTTCATGAAGCTACCCTAATTCTCACAAGGGAATGATTTCCAAAATTCTTTCTTCTATTTAAAATGATTCAGGCAATGATCTCTGTTTCTTTTGATGTTACGGTTAAAAATATCGTTTGATATAACACCTCATATTGCGAAAAATTTCAACTTACAGTCCTTCCGCTTCGCGAGTCGATACGACTTCTGCAATTTCTTTAACCCCAGCAGTAAAAGCGCAATTCATATGAGCGAGGACAAACGGCCAAGGAGTGAACGAAGATTCGTCGACTTTGAAATTTTTTTCACATGAGAGTTTTAAATTCGTCGCGAACAGCTGAACACAGTTCACCACCAAAACCAAAACAAGAAAAATATAATTTTTGAGGTTGAATACGTTAAAACATTAAAACGCGAATACAGTTTGACAGCTCGTATAAACCAGAATTCTTTTCACGTCGAATACATTTTTTGTTCTCAAATTAATAAATAAAGTAATTTAACACTTCATAAACTAAACTATCGTTTTGTTGAGAATTTGTGGGACTTGAATAGTATCTGAAATCCATTTGTTCATCCGTTTGTTGGTCGTGCTCATGTGATAAGTGATAAGTAAACGACTTGACATTCACATTATAAAAACAAATCAGCAAATCCTCTCCGAAGCAACAAAACTACAAAAAAAATTTGACACACGGTTTGGTACGTGAAAATTTTATAAAAATGCATTGAGGATTGAGATTAAGAGTCCCTTCCGGACATACAAACATACCAATGCATCTTAAATTCTATCCAAAAACTTGATTTTAGGTCTTAAAGTTCTTTGTGCTCTCGCAGAGATTTCCGAGTTCCCAATCAAAAACCTTCCATTTTTCCATTTGACAGCTAGTGCATCCATATTTTCACGCCATTTTCTCTTTGAAAACCAATGAATTTTCTGAGTTTTTCATCAAGAAATTTTTCTTTTTCCATTTGAGAACTCATTTTGAAACAAAAAATTCCAAGCAAAAAAATCAATTTTTCGACCTTTGTTTGGCTTTCCAGTTTTCCCACTCTTCCATGAGTTTTTTCCAATTTTTTTTCACAGAAACCATTACTGAATACAAAAGTATTAACCATGAAAATTTCATAAATATCTGTTGGGCCATTTCGGAGTCCATAAAGGATATAAAAACAAACAAACATACATCCATTTTTATATCTTTCTAATATATAAAATTCTTAAGTCACAGTTTTAGTGTTTTTAATCCTCCGAAACGGCTTGATCGATTTTGATGAAATTTCATATGTAGATAACAGTGTTTTTTTTTATTTTTTGGACAAATGTTTTTTGTTATTTTTTAATGGTATGGAATTGAAAAATACATTTTGTCCTATTTTTCTACCCTCCTTCCTTTGACCCCTATGTACCAAATTTTAAGGGTAGTGGTGTAGATGGGTTTTAAGTATTTTTGATAAAATCGACGGCAGTAAGAAGTCTGCCGGGTCAGCTAGTATGCATAAGGAGATTGAATTTTAAAAAGACAGTTGCCTTAGTTTTTAGGTGAAATTTTGAAAAAAAAAATTTTTGAAAATAATAAAAAAAAATCGCAATCAAAATTCAAATTAGAAACATAGAAGGAAAGCATACCTACCTCTGTAAGATTAACCCTAATTTAGTAATATTTTTTTTTCCAATTTAAATCAAATTTTAAGAATGTTTCTTCTCCCCTCTAAACGTGGGCAATAGTTAATAGACCTCCTTTTCTTGTAGTTTTTTTGTTTTTCTTGTCTAGGGTCAGCCTGCTCGTCTTAGCTTCTTTACGCATCTTATGCGTTTAAAGATTTTGTTTGACAAATTTATAAGTCATAAAATGAAAGAACACAATACCCTATAACGTATGTATAATTGACAAAACAAGTAGCTATTACGTACGTATCAAGTCTTAAGAACCAACCAATTTCCTTCTCTGTGTCCGTATTGTAAAATGCAACTAAGAAGGAGATGAACTTGCAAATTATTATTCATTTAAGTGATTCAAGAAAGTTTTTCGTATTAGTGAAGAATAGTAAATTCATTTTTGATTGTATTTTCAAATTCTTGATGGATCGACCAAAAACCAAACTTATATGATTGATTTAAATGTTGAACATTGAATTATCTTTTTTGAGCACTTCAGACTTGAGTTATTGGAACATTTACGAATTCAAAAATTCATAATTAGATATATTTTACAAACAAATCAACAACCATTGAAAATACGCAATAATTTGAATACACAATGCTAATTTTTTGCCTGTTGCCGTGTTATATTTTAATTTAGTTCATTAACTTCGTTTTTGCCGTAGTCATTTGACTTTGACTCTCATTCAACTTTTTGATTTCACACCTCAGTAAATTTCCGATGACAAAAAAGTTATATTTTTATTTGAATTAATCTTGTTTACATAATGCAATAATATTCGATATAGCTAATTAAAATAAATTATATTATTGTTTTCGCTCGTCTTCCGATTGACAAAAATAAAATTGCAAATGACGTGGTTCGGTGACTGTCGGATATGTCTCCAGTCAATTATCGTTTTTTTTATTGTAAAGATCATTTTGGAACATCTTGTGATTTGGAATGAAAATAAAAGCAAGAAAAAAGCGCTAATTTGTAAAAAAAATAATGTAAATTGATTTGCATTAACAAAGGAATGTTTTGCTAATGATTTTTTATAGCCGTTCGTTGTGAAGAAATAATTGAATTTGTTGAGCTTGGTATTTTTCAATTTGGTTGTGTTCCTCAGTAAAGTTCGACAATTTGCTTTTAATTTGGTTTTTCATTGTTCCCCTAAATTTACAAAAATTATATAATGTTTAACATTAGAATACGTACATTACTCACCCATTATTATATAGATATTTCAAACTGACATATAATAAGCGAATCATGCGATCTTGTGCTTAATTTTACTTCTTAAAATAAGTCTTTCGACTTCTGTCCTTTGTTTGAAAATTCAAAAAACGTGTCCCTTTGGGAATTTGTTTTCAAAAACACAGGTTGGTTTGTTTGTAAATCGTGTTGATGTTGTTGGTGCGATACTTTTGTTATTCGCTTCGAAAATCTATTTTTGATAAACAAACATTTGATTCGTTTGTATACCTACCTATCTCTATGTACATATCTTGTTCAAATGTTTTTCGGCTCTTAAAGATATCGAATTAAGCAAAAACATCAATAATGAGTCGAATTTCAATTGTGTCAATAATATTCTTCTATCAAGAAGATACTTCTTAAAATAGCTTATTATTCCATTCTTAGAAACAAGCGATAGGTAGGTTAGGTTAGGTTGAGGGGTTGACAGTTGATCTCGTTACCGTCACACTTAGATCAATACAGATCCGTTGTAATACCCGTGCGTATTGCTACTCAAGCTAATAATAAAAACCTATGTGTTCAGTTAATCAAGTCATTTACAGGCATTGATGAAGTTCAAAATGTTAGTAACTGGAGTACTAGAGAGTTTTTCTAAGTCCCCGAAGAAATAATTGCTTGAGAGTATCTTAAAAGGTTGCCTCTTACTAAACCATGTCCCTTTGTCTTGGACAAATTTTATGGCTTTTGGTCATGAACAGCATTCTTGAAACTCGAGAGTAGTGGAGTGAAAGCGGTTGCGTACGCCGATGATTTAGTCATTCTAGTTTCAGCAAAATTTCCAAACGTTGGAAGCTTAACATTGAAGAGCGGCTGAGGAAGGCGTGCGTCACCTTCTACGCCTGCAACAAAACCTTCGGCAAAAAGTGGAGCCTCCAGTCAAAAATGTCCAACGGATGCACTTAACGTCATTCTGGACCTTCTTCCGATTGACCTCTTTATTAAATATCAGGTGTCCTGCAACCCTACCCTAAACACCTCAAAGAAGTTTAGAGTCTTGCTCCCGTCAAGAATCCACTGGGAGAAAGGCGATGTGACGAAAGACAACGACACAACTATCTCCACGGATGGTTCGAAGACAGAATGCGGTGTTGGTGCAGGTGTCTTCTGTGAATCTCTTTAGATTTCAAAATCCTATAGACTTTCCGACTTCGCCAGTGTATTCCAGGTAGAATTGTTAGCGATAAGGGAAGCTTGTATAGCCCTTAAAAATATGCGACAGAACCAAAATGTAGCTATACTAACAGATAGTCAGGCAGCTATTAAAGCCATTAATTCAGCTTTATCATCCTCTAAACTGGTCCAGCAATGCAGGAGCTTGATATGAGCGTCACTCTCATCTAGATACCGGGCCATAGGGGATATGAGGGAAATGAGAAAGCAGATGAGCTAGCTAGGCAAGGATCAGCCCTTCAGAACTCATTGGCAGTGAGTGTATATGCTCTTCTTGGAGTTGTGAAGGGCTATAACCTGACCAAATACACATCAGAAGTAAACCATAGGTGGAATAGTTTAACATGTTGCGTTATATCATCGAAACTCTGGCCCGACCGTAACAAACCAAAATCAATCAATTTAATTTCCAAACTAAGGCATGACATAGCCAGGATTGTCGCTATAGGTTTGGACGTGCGGAATATACATCATCCATAACCCATTTTCAAATCTATTTAGAATCTCACAAGGTATGGTATCAAAACGGCGCACTCAGCGCTAATTGTGTCCAACGCGAAAGTAGTACAGCAATTTCTACCTACCTTACCTACCATATATCTGTTATTTTAAATTTTTGAGCAATAGGAACAAGTGCATGCAGCCCATTTAATTTAATTTCAAAATAAGTTTTAAAAAGTATCTAATCTCTCCAAAATATGCAGGTGTATAGTGTCAACGAAATCAACAACTAAGATTTATTTTGCAGTTGTTTAGAAACCATAGAAAAAAGTCAACAAATTTTCTAGATGCTTGAAAAGACTACTGTAGGACAACTTATAAATAAATAATTCAGTTTAAACTGGAGTACCTACACAGGTACTCATTCAGAGGGTCTTGCAACTTTCATTAATTGCATATTTTACCGATAGATACTTGATGTTATTTATACCAATTAAATAATTAAATAGATAAAAAATTATCACGGTAATGACAACTCAAATGCACTAGTGGTTGTGTAAGGTAAACATGTGGACATGTGCACCCGCAATCACATTCATAGCGATCGCCTCTGGCATCGTGCGTCGGTCGTCAAGCTATAAAGCAAGATGTGTATCACGTTAAAAATTTATTTGAAATTTGAGTAGAAATCATTGATTTGCTTTATGAAGTCTTTTGAAAAGTCTCCGTTTCCCGCCAAAATTATTCAATTACGCAGTTGCATTGCTTTAGGTTCTTAGTACCTTATCTTGTAATTTTAAGCTGGTAGCATTCTATAATACATTTTCACAACTGTCAACTATTATTGTCTACAGAATTAAGGTTCAAACATGAAATAAGCTTGTTTAAGTTAAACATGTATAGCTACTTACTTGCACGCATCTTCAGCTTCACGCATGAACAAATCTTGATGGCCTTATAGCGTTAGCACTTGTACAGATTTGTGTGACGGCTGGCGCAACGTGACGCCAAAAAGTTGTTATCTTCTAAGATAAATTTAATTGAGTAGCTCTGTTGGTTTTGTATCAGTTGCTTCGAAGGCAATCTTACTGAACTTGATAATGAATTTGGTGAAGTAAAATAATTATGAAAGTGTTGAAATTTCATAAGTCAAGGATTTTATTTGAAAATTGATTACACACTGTCCACATTTTCTCGACGATGTGGTTTCAAGAGATTTTATGGGTTGGAAGAGATTTTCAACACCTTTCATGAAAAAGTCTTCAATTTCATCTACAGAGTAACACCGCATGGTCGCGTGCAACGCAGAGTTTGTACCAAGAAAAAGATGGGGAAAAACAGAACAGAACTAATAAAAAAGTCGTGCCAAGTCTAAGGTTCCTTACTGCGACTTCATAATTATTATAGTTGATGTTGTGTGACTTGGCCGATTAGAAGTCCGTCTGAATACTGGAAATAATTTTGTATACTATTTGTTTCAAGCTCGCCTATACATAAGTATTATTGAAATACGCAGCCTTATCAAGCCTGCAATTGACTGGTTATTGAATCAACATTTTCCAAATGGCAATTTTCCATCTTCAATAGGTAGCGGTTTTGGCGACAAATTGGTGCAATGCTGTCATGAAGCATAAAGAAATCGCAGTAAGGAAACTAAGACTTGGCACGACTTTGTCTAGATTTCACGTCTATTATACGCTAGCAGAACCATTTCATAAGGCGGCAACAAAAAGTGTTCAGTATTTTGTTGCTAATTTGTGCCGCAAAAATTAATTTTGTACCTCAACTATTTCTTGGAAAAATCAATGTTCTGCTAGCGTACCTATAATATTACTCTAGCCATATGAATATAACGACATATTTTATTGCTTATTTGTGCCGCAAGCGGTAATTTTGTTGCTCAAATAGTTTTCGGGAAAAAAAGCGGTCACGTTTCTTCTTCTCTCTTCTGAAAAATAATTAGTTGTTAATTCCAATATATTTATAAAACCTCTTGAAGATTTATTCAAAGCGATAACATGAACAAGAAGAAAACGTACCTCCTTTTTTATCTTCAACTAGCGGACCCTGCAGACTTCGTACTGCCTCAATCGATAATCGATAACCCTCTTCCTCTATCGTTTGCATTGTTTTTTTGTTAATTCGTATGTATGGATCCGTCTTTAAATAAATAAGCGATATAAAAAAAAACAAAACAAAATGGTAAGTATACGCCCCGTTGCCTGCGGTGCACGGATTTGTAAAACGCGAATCATTTCGGTGTCACTTCGCTCCTCATGTTGCTGTTGTGTAAACATTTCGAGTTCTTCGACCCTAATTGTTGCGTATAAAACACATTAACCATGATATTGAATGAAAAAAGGATATTTTATGATTGCTCTGAGAGTTACCGTTATGGAGCAATACAGCAAAATAATTTTTTTTACATTAAAAATATCAGTGTTTCAAAAAAAAAATTACCAAAATCACGAATTCTCTATTTTCCCATTGTTTAAAATGCATTCAAAATTTGACTTGGGATTTTCTTGCTCTTCTGGAGTTTTCCATTTTACCACTCATTTTACCACCACTAATACATTTCATATGAAAGAGTGTTTTTGAGATTTTTGTTTAGCCAATTTTTTTTTTTTTGCATTTCAAATTTTCCATTTTGCAATTTTTTGTTTACTTTTTCTTGCTTTCCAGTTCCCCATCACAAATTTTCCAGTTTCCCTTTGTAAACTAATGAGTTTTCCGAGTTCCTTTCGAAAACCCGTTTTGAAATTTTCCAGTTTTCCATTTGAAATTTTCCAGTTTTCTATTTGAAAACCTATGCATCTTCAATTACATGCAATTTTCCCTTTGAAAACCAATGAGTTTTCCGAGTTTCATTCTAAAACCCATTTTGAAATTTTCCAGTTTTCCATTTGAAATTTGAAAATCAATGCATCCACAATTTCATGCAATTTGCCATTTGAAAACCAATCAGTTTTCCGAGTTTTTCATCAAGAACTTTCTATTTTTCCATTCGAAAACCCATTTTGAACCAAAAAATTCCAAGCAAAAAATATCTAATTTCCGACCTTTGTTTGGTTTTTGCAGTTTTCCCACTCTTCCATGAGGTTTTTCCAATTTTTTTTTCACAGAAATCATCACTGAATGCAACAGTATGAACCATGCAAATTTCACAAATATCTGTTGGGCCATTTCGGAGTCTATAAGAGACATACAAACAAACACACTTCCATTTTTATATATATAAATAGAGAAGAGATAGAGATTGTAAAACAAAAAATATTGCACAAAAAGTTTCTGATTTATTGAATTTTAAATTTATACATTCACAGCTTTTATTTAATTTACTGTTCTGTTATTTTGCATAAACTAAGGCATTCAAACAATTTACTTTCTTTCTTTTTTTTACTTAATTTCTTTTTCGAACTGCTTGATGTGCTGTCTTTAGTCGACCGTTTACATGTTTTTTTTTATATTTTGGAAAAAATGTCCGTTGTCCTAAAGTCGCCAATTTGATTCTATTTCGCATGCGAATCAAATTTTGCATAATTGAACTGAAAATTTCTTATTTTTATAAGGCATAGAACTCATAGGCTTATATTATGATTCTTATAAACTTTTCATTAAAAGCATTTTGCACACTTCATCCCATCGCCTTTTACGGAGGCGAAGTAAATAAAAACGAGAATCATGCTGCCGTAAGTGGGCATTATGCGGCTATAGTGTACAGAAGAGCAAATCACTCATGGATGGAGTTCGATGACCTCAAAGAAAAATTGACATTCGTCAATGAGAAAAAAATAATTGTGCCTAAACTAATTGTGTACAAAAACGAACCGCAATAAAATATGCGTTTGAGTTTTACAAGAAATAAACAACTGTTTATATAATACTTTTTTTATTCTACTAGCTGACCCGGTAAATGTTGTTTTCTCTTTGAAAATAACTTTCCAGATATTGAAATTAACGTGTTATGGGAAAGTTCACTCGGGCGTATACTTATTATTTTTTTCAGAAGAGAGAAGAAGAAACGTAACCGCGCTTTTTTCCGAAAACTATTTGAGCAACAAAATTAATTCTTGCGGCACAAATAAACAAAAAATTAGTAACAAATTTGTCATAAAATATGCCGTTAGTTTCATATCGCTAGCTGCATTGGTTCTATTTTGGTTCTGCTAGCGTAATATTAAGTTAGCAGAACATCGATTTTTTCAAGAACTAGTGATTTTGTTGCTCAATCAATGCTTGTGGCACATATTAGCAACAAAATACTGAATACTTTTCGGTGCCGGCTTATGAAAAGGTTTTGCTAGCGTGATAGACGTGATATACTTTTGAAGTCAACATTTATTAGGTGCACTCCATGAAGATTGGTTAGTCGTGAAAGCACAACGTAAGCTTGGACACAAGAGAATATGGAGGTGCCAATATCCATGAGGGCATTTTTTAGACTAGGACCTTCTGAATTTTAAGGGCATACGCCACACCGATTGGGAATTGTTCTCTGTACATACACGTATGCTCGAGGAACGTCGATCGCTTATAGTTTGGTTGGGCTCTTGTGTTTTCTAATCAGGGTCGCTCCTTCAACAGCCACTCTAGATCTTCGATTATCCTAGTTTTTATAGTTTTCAATTCATGTGGCTATCAAGCCCTAATTCTGTAGCAAATTTCAGCTTTCTGAGTTTATAAGAAGTACTAGTTCTATTCTGATGATCTTGGGTGAGTGAGCGAGTGAGGGTCATAAAAATAGGCACTCCAGGTAGATTTTATAGTTTTCCCTTTATGTAGTCATTAACCCTAACTCTGTACTTTGCTTTCGCTTAACTTTGGATCTAAATGACCTACAGACTCGAAGTTATAGATTCAGAAGTATGTGATTATAGCTTACTGGATGATTTCTTCGTTCTGGTCTTAACCAGAGGTTCTCAAATAGGGGCCTGAAAATGCGGCGTATTGGTTCCAGTAAAGGATGGTAGGGCAAAGGGCAGTCTTTGCTTCGCGCACCCCGATTTAGTTCAAATCGGTACATGAGTATCTGAGTCATTTGAAAAGCGAAATAATCATTTTGTATACACATGCACACTCATATAAATAATTCTTGTGTTAGTTTGCAAGTGCAAGTCGTTCCTGGACTGAACTTATCTAAGAAAATATTAAGGAAAAAAATTAAGATTCACAATTCCATCAACTGTTATTGAAAACATGAGGTAGCGCAGGTACACATTGTTTTCATTTTTAATTCAATATACATTTTTCGTTTGCTTGTTTTTTTTTTCATCGGCTTGTGTTAATATTTAATGGGACAATTATTTATTTGAATAAACTGAACATACTTGTTTGTATTAATATTTTTTCTCTAAATATGTTTACAACTATTATACCTATAATATTTTTGAAATAGTTCAAAACAAATGCTACACAAAACCAAAACAACAAACAAATGTGTTTTGACAGTTATTTCGTTTTGTATACAAAAGAGATTCCTAACATCATTATGAAAGGAAAGCTATGGTTGCCAAATATCTGCTTATTTTGGTAACAAAACACTGCTGGTCACCCCGACATAAACATTTTTCCATCCTACTTACTAAGAATACATTCCGTAGAGGGTAGAGCTCATCATTTTGCCCTCAATAACAGCTTCGACCCTACTGTCAAGTGCAGGGAATAGTTTCTTAGCCGTACCACACGATTGAGTTACTGTTTTCCCCACTTTGCCAATCCTAATAATAACTATATTCTGGAATTTAAGACCTACGTTTAAGATCTATCAACATTTAACTATAAGAAAAACATAGAGCTATTCTAAATGTTTAATAATGTTTTGATTTTTCCTTTTCAGATTTCCTAACAAAGTGGATATTATGATCTCAACTGAACACTAATCTGGATTAAATTCGACTCTAAACCAAACCAAACTCTCAAGATGACTTTTGTTTTATTGCCCTGCCTTAATAGGTGTAAGTATTAAAGTTTCACTCTTTCACACTAGGGCTATGCAAAACAATACTGGATATTATTTATAACTTGAGAAAAGCCAGTAATGCAAATTATTATTTATTAAATTATTAAATATTTATTGGCAAAAATTTCAATCCAATTACGATGATAGAGATGCTGTTAAGCAATTTTCTCGCTGTACCTACTTTGAATGGTGCAAATCTTACATCAAGAAACCAAGTAAGCCTTTAGCAATCGTCGATCTTTGAAATGCATGGAGAACTTTTTTGATATGAACCTTTTAAGAAAATGTATTTTCTGTTGAAAAGTAATCTCTTTTTTTGGACAACAAATTAAAACTTTAAACAAGTTTAAGTGTAGATATTTGACGTTTTCAATTTCAAATCAGTCAGTCCACTTTGAATGATGAAAATCTTGCATCACTTTTGAACAACACCCACTAAACCTTGAGCAATAAGAGTCAATCGACTTTCGTACATGCTCGCAGTGTTCTAGTTTTGTAATCCAAAACCGATCAGATGCATCATCTGTTTTTGTAAATCATTTTTCGCTATACTCTTTCCTTTAAGATATAAGTTCTTTTAATTTTGTTCATGCTTCATCTTCTTAAAAGAATAATAACAAAGATGTAACCTTGTTGTAACCAATGCATGTCTAAAGCAAAATGTACCACTTACCAGCTACACGTGCTGAATAAGGTTATGTGTTTGATTTGGAACGTGTTAATAAAAAAGACAATTGCGAATATAATTTACTTTAATAAAAATACAAGATGATATTGTGATATTAGCACTTCACAGATTATTTGCATACAGGTATTAATTTAAAAATTCAATTTCACGACTGAAACTTGTCCCCATTTTGTTTTGAATTGATGATTTGATTGAAGTGTTTAACGGATCCGCAAGTGAGAACTCGTGTGTCTTTAGTTTTTGAACAGCATATATATCGCAGATTGGATATGAGAGAGGCCATTAAGTCTCCCTCTGGGAGACCATTGATAAAGAGCCAGCTGGATTCGTTATTGATATTACCAAAGCGTTTGATACTGTTGACCATTATTTGCTACTAACAAAACTAGAAAATGTTGGTTTTAGAGGTTTTATTCTTAAATGGTTTGCGTCGTATCTCAAAAATAGAAAGCAGAGAGTTAAATTAAAGAATGTGTTCAGTGAACCATTAGACATTGGCATAGGTGTCCCCCAAGGATCATTTTTTAAGCCCCTTCCTTTTTCTGGTATTTATTAACTAAAAAACAAAATAATTAATTGAGGGGACCTACAATTCTACGCCGATTCCGAACGGCAAAGTTGAGAAGCACTTTTTCATGACAGATGATACTTTTGGAAGTTTTGTTTTTTAGCAGCTAACGCACCTTACCACTTAAGCTACGGGCAACTGCTATTAACTAGATTCTAATAAATTACGTCTTGAGATTCGTAGGATTCGTTCACCTTTTATTTTCAATAACTAGCAGTTGTCCGTGACTTCGTCCGCCTCTCCCTCGTCCACCGGACAGAAGTGCGTCTTCACTTGTGCATCATACGAAGTTATTCAAAATTGTATAACGGTCGACTCTCCCTGAGTCGAAATTCTACTTAAATCGAAGCCTTCAAATGTGTATAATTTTCCCCGTTTTTCCAACACTTTTCACTGATGCTTTGCTCTTATTATTCAATACAAAAAGAATTGTTTAGATCAGCGCGTTCAAACAAACAAAAAATTAATATTTTCTGCCGTTTTTTTTCCACATTTTCCACTCATTCTTCGCTCCTATTGGTCGCAGCTTAATGTTATGTAGCCTAAAGCCTTCTTGTATGGGAGGGCGGGGCTCTATTCAATTACTACTTAAAAAATGTACATTCAAAAAATATTCTTAACACAATAGTTAATAAGCAAATTCAACGATAAATTAAAAAAAATCATCCAAATCGGAGCTGTTTCTGAGGACTTCATTGACTCAACTAAAAATAAGTATACGCCACAGTGACTATGACATACACTTTAGCTTCTCAGCTACACTATCGTTTTTTTATTTTATGGGAAAAAATGCTGTAGCTTTTTGGCTAAGAAATTGTAAAAAAAGGTGAAAATGCAACTTTCAAACGTTCCTTAAGGGTGTTGCAGTTTTTTTAAGTGCCTTTACTTTATGATAATTATTCTTTATCTATGATTTTTTACAAATAAATTGAATAATGTGGTTGTGACAAACACTTTATCTTGTAAAAATTTTGAATTAAATTATTAAGTCACAACCTTTAGCTCTTCGGAACAGTAGTATTATAACGTTAAATTTAAAACTCCTAAATGAGCTCATGTTTGTCATTGGCAACACCATTGCTTATGCTTATAGGCGCAAAGCCAAAAGCGGTTAGGAAAAATGTGTTGTAGATGTTTAGGAAATTAATAAGAAAACCTCTGACAGATCACCGAATGATTTAAATTTCTAACTTTCTTTTTTCTTAAACATTAAGAATGAATTAATATTTTTATAATTTTCTTGCAGTTACTATACCAAAAAGATTCAACATTGCTGTGATGTTGTTCATGATGTGCCTCATAGCTTACATGGCTCGAGTAAACTTTTCCCTTAACATAATTGCCATGGCTAAATCCACAAAAAATGAAACACTACCAGATGTAAGAAATCGAGTTTAATATGAAACACTTTGAGAATTAAAACTATTCCCATTTTTAGCAAGGACCACGCTATGATTGGAACTCAGATGATCAAGCTTTGCTTATAGGAGCCTACTTTTATGGTTATCTGATAACATCGCTGCCTGGAGGCATGCTTGCCGAGAGATTCGGAGGAAAAGCTGTTGCTGGTTATTCATCTATTTTATCAGCGATCTTAACAGCTCTCACACCCTTGGCTGCTTCTTGGGGTATATGGGCAGTATTTTCAGTTCGATTTGCTATTGGATTTTTTGGTGTATGCCATCTATTAACTTAATATCAAATTACAACTTTTTAAACGTTTTTTTCTTCTTCTTGAAGGGTGTAATATATCCTTGCTGCCACTGTCTCATATCTAAATGGGCACCACCACAAGAGAAAGGAAAATTCGTGGCCGCTCTAATGGGCGGAACTTTCGGAACGGTCATCACATGGCCAATCAGTGGAATGATTGTCGAAGGAATGGGATGGCCTTGGGCGTTTTACATAATTGCCATTTTCATTGCTATAATAACCGTTACCTGGTTTATTATTGTCGATGATAGCCCGGCGCAGCACACAACAATATCGATTGAAGAACGTGATCTTATACAAAAATCACTTGGTGATTCATTGTCCACGAAAAAGAAGCTACCTCCATTCAAGTATGTGGCTATGTCCTTGCCCTTCTGGTCACTGCTTATTCTTCACTATGGCAGCATGTGGGGATTGTTCTTCCTCATAACTGCGGCTCCAAAATTCATGAGTGAAGTAAGTTCTGAAAAAAATTCTGAGGTTCAAGAACTTAAAAACAATTTATTTCTTTTTCAATTAAGGTCCTTAAGTTCAATCTTTCATCGGCGGGATTTTTGTCGAGCTTACCACATTTAGCGAGGTTATTGTGCGCCTTTGGGTTTGGAGCAGTTGCAGATACAATTCGTCGGAAAGAATGGTTATCAGTCACAAAAATACGGAAATATTTTTGTATTCCTTGTAAGTGAAAAGACGCGTCTTTCGAGAACATTTGAGCTAACCCTAGACATTTTTTATAGCACATGTTATACCCGGAATATTCCTGATTATATTGGCGTATTTCGGTCGAGATCCTTATGTCTGCGTTGCTATCATGACACTCTCTCTCGGTTTCAATGGAGCTGCTACGGTCACAAATCTGGCCAATTCACAAGATTTGGCTCCCAACTATGCCGGCACATTGTACGGAACTATTAATTTTGTTGGAACAACACCTGGGATCTTTTCGCCAATGATTGTTGCTTATTTCACAAAAGAGAAGGTAATTTTGTGTATGCCTTGATGAAGTGCTTATAAATCTAATGTTCGATCCTTATCCTTAGAACACAATCGATCAATGGCAAAATATATTCCTCATCGGCGCTGGAGCCTATATTGTTCCTGCGTTTATATTCTGGGCGTTAGGTTCTGGTAAAATTCAAAAATGGAATGAAATTGATAAAGAATCGAATCAGAAAGATGTTCTCAACACGAAGCTGTAAAAAAAAAACAGAACCGACCAAAATTAATGTTACTATTAGAAATTAAGTTAAACTTTTGATTTTTTTGTTTTTGTTTTTCTTTTTACTTTAAAATACTTTAAAAGGTGGACTAAAGCTGCTTGTAATAACTTAACATGATTTTTTAAAATTTCAATAATATTCAATAGACGTAACAGTTACTCAAATGTCAAGAGAATGTAGAAGGTTTTTTGTGTCCAAAGCTATTATAAAGCATTGCTACTTGAAGTGCAGTACTTATGGCATCTGTACATCTTCTAACTTCTGTCTTAAGAAATTAAGGAATAATTTTGATAGTAAAAGCAAACTGTAAGCAGCTTGTGTCGTTTTGAAAATCTGCACAAAATTTAAATTTTAGTTTTTTAACCATAGAAGAAATTACAGCACTAAAACTTCGCTCTTGAAAGGGAAAAGACTTTGAAGTAATATTTTACCATTTGAAAGATTTTTTTTTATCAATACAAGCTTTTCCCTCGAGATGTAAGGTTGAACAAAGTTTCAGAAAGCAGCAAGTCCTTACATAGTATTATAATAGATAATTTTTAATAGTTATAAGTGATTTTGAAAGTAAATAAATGTAAATATGTCAACCTTTATATTTTTCTCGATTCATTTAATTTAAAAAGTGTGTTGTGTAAGAAGGGGCCATTAGAAAATTGGAATATTTTAATTTTAATAATTTCGCTAGACCATGTGGAATTTTTGTCTTTATATTCAAGATGCAAACACAGCATTGAGGTAACATAAATTTACACATTTAAAAGCCAGATCAAACAATATTTATTTTGAAATGGAGATTGTGATGCACCGTAACAAAAACAAAAATTTATTAAGCTACGTGTACACGATTGCCAGATCTGCCAATATTGCCAGGTCTGTCAGTGAACAATTTGTCTGAAATGGCTGACAATCGTGTACACACAAAATTAATTTGAAGACAAATTTGTTCATCAATCAATCTAAAGAAAAATTAATTTGCAGATCTGGCAATCGTGTGTACACAACATTTATTTGGAGATTAAGGGGCCGACCCATAGAATCCGTCAATCCGTCAGCGTCGACGTATTCGTTGCTCTGAACGTATTTTCCGGATGGTACAGTCCGGGACGTAGCCAGGGGGGGGGGGGCTAGAGGGACTCAAGCTCCCCCCGAAATGATTCAAAAAAAAAATATTTGAACAAAAGTTTGTATATTCTCTCATTAGTTCCTCACTACTTATGTATATTGTTCTGAAATCATGTTGCTTTAATAAATGTTTATCCCACAAATATTATAAACTAGCTGGAAACCCGTCGAAAACGACGGTGCATTATCTATCATACGCCACATCAGAAAAGCAGAGCTACTATCCGGCAGATTTCATGCTTTTTCTATATGCATAAATGCATTTTTTTATATACGCAAGTAGGTATAATTAAGAGTACATACTATTTAAGTTCGAATTGTGTTTAGAGCTCTTCAAATGTATTGCTATTAGTCTTGAAGAAATATCCACCAAGACGTGGGCAATGTCTTCAAAAGCATCAACTCTGTTAGCAGCAATTCAAAGAAGTGATTTTCTGGTAAGCCTCATGGTATGCGAAAAACTGTTTAGTTTAACGCTACCCTTATCAATTTTCCTTCAAAATGAATCTTTAAATTTCGTGTCTGCAATAAATCACACGAAACAAGTCTTAAGTTCTCTTAAGAACATAAGAGAAACTGCCAGAGACTTTTTCAGAGACGCTTTTCAATCCGCATCACAACTTGCCAGGGATTTATTTGAAGTCAGCATAACAATTCCAAGGCTTTCTCTGAAACAAACAACGCACTCTAATCCAGAAACAACATGTCCAGAAGACTATTTTAGAGTTTCTATACTTATTCCCTGTCAAGATTCTCTTATACAAAATCTTACTGACAGATTTATGGTCAACGAGGACGTTTTACTATCGTTTCAAGCTCTGCTTCCAGGTTTTGCTGCCGCCAATCGAGTAAATGAAATGGAAAATCTAACACTCTACTTCGATAACGCAATATCCTTCTCAGCTGTTAAAGCGGAGTACATACTCTGGTGCGAAAAAATTTCATCGATGGATCCCTCTTCCGATGTTCTGAAACTGCTAGATATATGTGACAAGACCTACTTCAGGAGCATAAGCTACTTGTTTACAATTTTGGCCACACTACCAGTTACAACAGCTAGCGTTGAAAGAACCTTTTCAACGATGAAAACGATCAAAACAGTATCCCGAAGCGTTATGGGCCATCCAAGACTAAGCGCACTTGCAATGCTGTCTGTTCACTCAGGTATTGATGTGGATCCAGATGAAGTGATCGACATTATGTCTAAAAGAAAGACAAGGCGTTTATTGCTGTAAAAATCCAAACTATTTATTTAATTAAATAAAAAAAAATACAAACAAAAATAAAACATTTACATTATGTAGTTTTTTTTTTAAATTTTTGTATATAGAATTACTTCTTCGAAATTGAACAAGCCCCCCCGAACCGAAATCCTGGCTACGGGCCTGAGTCCCATAGAATACGTTGTATACTCTGACAGTTTCATTTGCTAATTTATTGTTTTGTTTGGTGTGGCAGTTATTTTGAAATACGTGAAAACTGTTAAACAAATAAACAAAAACTAAAAATAGTTCAAGGAGACGAAGATATTTTTTTATTAACTTGTGTGCTTCTATTAATGGAAGCGTTTGAGTGCATTCAAGAAATTAAGCAGCAGCGACGTTTTTGGGTTCGTCCCTTAATCCAGGACCGCGACATCAATGGATTTTTCGCACGAAATTTTGATGAATTATATAATAATGATCCGAAACAATTTAAAATGGCTGATCAGATAAACAGAGAAATTTTTGATTTGCTGTTTAGTCTGGTGAAAGAAGACTTGACAAAACATTCCAACAGGCCTGTTATACCAGTAAAGTGCAGGCTGTTTCTTACTCTTGCGTATGTAGAGTATTATATTAATTTGTATACATATTGCTTCTATTCCTTACAATATTCGTTTATTATTTGAATTGGTATTAACAATAGGTATTTGGCACATGGAGGCAGCAAGCAAATGTTTTCAATGTCGGTCGTTTAAAATGGGGCTCACAAGTGTAAAGCGGATCATTAACGAAACTTGTAGGTAGTGTTCTTTGGAATACATTGGGTCATATTTACATGGCAGTTCCAAATGAATATGATTGGAGCCAAATTGCCAAAGATTTTAACAGCATGTGTAATATGCCGAATTGTGTGGGTGCCATTGATGGCAAACACATTAACATTACTTGCCCTTCAAACTCAGGGTCTCTATTTTATAATTATAAGGGGACATATTCGATTGTCCTTATGGGGATATGCGACGCAAATTATATGTACATTCACTGGGATTGATATTGGCACATATAGGTCGCAAAGCGACGGTCACGGTGGAGTCTTAGCCTAAGACCCTCTTAGGGCACTCAGAATTTGGCCAGAAACTCTTCCAAAATAATCTGGATTTACCAGAAGAAGTTTCTTTGCCAAATTCGAACGTCACCTTTCCGCACTATTTTGTTGGTGATGCTGCATTCCCGTTAAAAACCTTTTTAATGCGGTCATATCCAGGTGTGCTATCAACCTATCAACCTTTAATTATTATTCTTTCTCTTACTAACCTTTATTTCATTTAGGCCAAAATCTTCCAGCGGACCGAGGAAACTTTAATAAGCGTCTTTCACGAGCAAGACGCGTGATTGAAAATGCTTTCGGTATTTTGGTATCCCGGTGGAGGGTTCTTTTGAGCCCTTTGAACATGGCTCCGGAATCAGCCGAAAAAGTTGTGAAAGCGGCGGTTTTACTCCACAACTTTGTAAAAATGCACGATTCATCATATATGCATACCATTAGAGTACGTTGATTGCTACCAAAACGACGACAAAGTTATAGAAGGGTTATGGCGGAAAGAACCAAACACCAATTTAAAAATAAACCGAAGAAATTTTTTTCAAATAATGCATCTAAGGACGCATTTAAATTGCGAGACCAATTAAAAGATTACCTTTTATATAATTATTAGGCTATGTATGTATGTATCTATTAATATATTATTTATGTCTTAAACTTATGCCTATATATCTTCTTCTTTTTAATTTATATGAACTGCAAGTTCAACACACAACAGCATGCAAACCGGATATACAAAAATATAAACATACATACATACATTAATTTTGTTGTATACTAAACGAACCTCGTTTCACCTTAATTAAGCGCCTTCAAATAATCTCCACAATGATTATAAAACAGATATTTCCAACTTCAAAGATATACAGTTTTTCTAGCTTAACATCCAACACATTAACATAGTCAAATGTAATAAAAAATCAAATATTTCACTCTTTTCATAAATATTCCGAGTTTTCCGCAAAGAATTGTCTATTTTTCTATTTGTTAAACCATCAGTCGAACAATTGCACAATCCAAAAACTAGTAAGTTTTCCGAGTTTATTAGAACTATTATTATTTATATGTAAGTTTGTCTATTTCACTTACCACCATTTGAAGCATATTAAATTTCACCTTTTGGATGAAGGCATCCAACGTCCCCACAATAGCCTCAAACCTGTCGACCACCACCGCCGCCGGCTATTCTTCCTTTTTCTAGAAGAGCAGCTCGGTGTACTTGTTTCAACTGCCTCCTCTTCTTCAAATAGAAATTCCTCCGCAAAAAAAAACTTGAAGAAGATGCAGCCAGTGGAGTCACAGGTGACTGAGAAAAATCGTCCTCTTTTGTTTGTCCATCCCATGTTACGTTTGAAAACATCCTGCATAAAATAATAAAAATTAAAAAAATATCTAAACAATTTAACGAAATGCTTACCTTCGTGGAGTTACATGCCTCTGGAGGAATTGCATGGCAGGAAAAAATTTCCACTCGCTCTCCTCTCCCGCAGCACTTCCCGACTTCGGCTTCTTTTGTAGCTCTTTCAAATATCGGTCTCGAAGAGATCTCCACCGAGTGTGGCAGAACTCCACTAGAAGAAAAATGTTAAATAAATTTGCAAAAAATTAGTCTTCTTTATTCTTACCATCGACACCGACAATCTCGGCAACTTCGGCCCAGGCTTTCTCTTTGAATATCTTGTTTCGATAAATCTTGAGCGATTTATCGTAGAGGCTGTTTTTGGTTTTTAACTTCCTCAATCAGCAATAGCATTTCTTCCATTATCCTAAGACAAAGATGTTGGCCAATAGAATAAATTTAATAACTTAAGACATAAAATTAACTTACTTTATACCTTCTTTTGCTGCGATTTCTATGTTTGAACACCAATTTATATTTCTGATTAAATTTATTGACAGTTTGTCAAAATTCAAAATTCAAAATTCAAAAGTCAACGCATCAACGGACGCAAAAAGTAGAAAGTTAACCGACTCTATCCGTGGCATCCGTCACATCCGTTGCTTATGGGACGAGTTTCATAAGAACATGTGTATTTTATTGTGCTGTCAGTTGAAAAAGTCAACGCTGACGGACTGACGGATTCTATGGGTCGGCCCCTGTAGCAAATGTTTTAAATTTTCTGACTTTTCTGCCAATGAAAAAATTTGCAGATGTAGTAGTAGTTTGAAGAAATTTGGCAATAATTTCAAGGTATAGTTTTATTTATTTTTCACTTTTTTCAATGCTGACAGTTCGAATGAGCTGAACATTTATTTGTAGATATTAAATTTAATTTGGTGTGTAGACGATTGGCAGAAAATCTACAAATGTTTACAAATTTATTGCCAGCTATTTGGTCAAACTAGATTTTCGTATTATCAGGCAAATATTTGGCAACTTATTTGTAGACTTTCTGCAAACCGTGTACACACAAATTAAATTTTCAGCACATTGCCAGCTCATTTTCACACATTGTCAGACGTTTGCTGATTTGACAATAATTACAAGATCTGGCAATCGTGTACCCGTAGCTTTAGATTGTAGAGCACGATATTCTCAATCATATGCTAAAGTTTCGATAAGAATAATATTACAACCCATTTTTTTTAGACCACTACAAAGTTGACTTCTCTTATTTATGTTCCAATATACTTAAAAAAATACAAAAAAAAAATACGCTTAAGAAATACTAAATAAAAATGGCATTTTCAAACAATCCGAGTTTTGAAAAGAGAACAAATATGCACATGATCTTTCCACATCCAATTTTTTTGAATGAGGCCATGCGAGTTCGATCCATTTGATACAAAAATATATATTGATTCGAAAAATCAAAACTGGTTATTTTTAGAAAATACCTATCCAATCTCTTGCATCATATTTACCCCTTTTGAATCTATTTGAAATAAATTCGAAATATAAAAATGTGCCCGAATGGGTCACACGAACCAGTATTCCTGTAATCCGGAAATTAATTAGTAAAAACATTAAGAAGACAAAAATGTCTACCCAAATTATAATTGCGGAAAACCCCAATACTCAACAAATTAAGATATAAAAACTTGTAATTCAAATTCATTGATCCACTTAAATTTTTTTTTTTTTTGCTAGACGAAAATGTGAAACTAGCCTAATTATCACTACTTATATATAACTTACTGGCCCAAATCGGGCGCTCTAAGTTATTCATGGTTCTTAAAATTAATGCCTTTCGGCCTACGAACTAAGTTTATTTCATTTTACTTCACTATTTTTTTATTTTTTTTTTTTGATTATTATAAAATTTAAAAAACTAATGACTTTATTTGCTCTTTAGGGTTTACTTATATGCTAGGGCCTTAAAATAAAACTTAAAATTACCTATTCTACCTACACACTACTACAACCACAGCGGCAAAAACTATGTTCTTCGATTTGTTTATATTCCATCATGGATTTTTATAATTCTGTGTTATTTTTTTTAATTTTTTGATATTTTTGTTTTTTATGTTGTTTTTTTTCGATTTTCTATTTTTTTTGTTTTTTTTTTATGTTCTATAGTGCCACCATCTTAGCTCTACTTAAACCTAAAACAAATATGTAAGCCGGCCAAGGCAAAAATACCCCACCCCCGACTACCCATTGTCAAATGAAGTTTGAAGCCACCCAAACTGGTTCTCCTGCTTCACCCTATCAATACGGTCCTGTTCGGATACAGCCCTACTGAACCGAAGCAACTCCGCTCCATCACGAGCGAGGATGCCTCGTTCATACAGGAGTCGTCGGTCTACAGTTTTTCGCCTGACGTGGTAGATAAGCGGTACTGTCAATCTATCCTGTATCATGCCGCACTGGTCTAAATAGAGGAATGCCTCTGGTGGGATGAACCCGCTAAAGCGTGCATTCTCGAAGTAGTTGTCGTTCGGCCCGAAAATCAAATTGTTGGTCGAAGTCATGGCTCTCGCAATGTGACCCCGAACAAGATTTATCACGAAATTGTCAATTCTACATTCGAGCCCCGTTGTATAGAACCTCGTTTGAATAATAATGCAGATAAGAAGATTCCCTTGTCCGATACAAACCGAGACAGCGCCGAAGTCACTGCCTCTCGAACACCCGAAACTTCTCCATGTGGGAAGGGGTAATGTTAAACCACCGTGAACAACCATAAACGATCATTGGCCAAATGAGGGCCATGTAGCAAATCACCTTCACTCTGAGGTCAAGCCGACTGTTGTAAAACAGTTGCTTCGTCA
This sequence comes from Sphaerophoria taeniata, assembly GCA_943590905.1. NCBI lineage: Eukaryota > Metazoa > Arthropoda > Insecta > Diptera > Syrphidae > Sphaerophoria > Sphaerophoria taeniata. Next base: position 57,652,201 of record OX016540.1, read on the forward strand.
GAGCGAAGGCTCCTCTGGCCTTAGTCAAAGCAGCATCTATATGTCTGTCGAAATACAAATACTGGTGCAACCAGATACCGACGTACTTCACTATACTTCTGTTCGTCAACGAATACTCTTTATAATTTGTCAAGTTGAGTTTGGCTTCAAAAAACTCTAACAGAGTTTTTGGGCTTTTGAAGTACTTGACCCTGTGTGAATTGCGTTAAAATTTTACCTATTAAAATTTGTTTTAAAAAACAACTCCTTCGTTGGTCGTACTTATGTGAATAGTGCTTTAGCTCTTCTCTTCTGTCGTCCAATATTCAACTTTTAACAAATCAATTTGAATGTTATAAAAATAAGGCGTTATGAAAAATTGCAAAGTGAGTTTTCGAATGGCAAATAGAAATTTCTTGATGAAAAACTCGGAAAACTCATTGGTTTTCAAAGGGAAAATTGCATGGAATTGTAGTGCAGTGGTTTTCAAAGGAAAACTGGAAAATTCCAAAATGGGTTTTTAAACTCGCTGGATTTACCAGGATTGCCACCTCACAATCTGCAATTAAAGGTAGGATCGGTAGTTATAATGTTGCGAAATATCAACCAACCGCGTCTTTGCAACGGCACACGGTCAGCGATAAAAAAATTACTAAACAACGTGATAGAAGCAACTATACTAAAAGGAAAGTATAAAGAAGAAGACGTTCTCATACCGCGCATCCCAATGATTTCGAATGATGTGCCGTTTGACCTTAAACGAGTACAGTTTCCAGTTCGGCTTGCTTTTGCTATGACCATAAACAAGTCCCAGGGGCAATCATGTTTCTCACATGGTCGATTCTATGTTGCCTGTTACCGTATTGGAAAACCATCAGATTTGTTTGTCTATGCGCCAGATAGTCAAAAGAAAAACATCGTATATCACAAAGCACTTCAATGATTTTTGTTAATAATTATGATTACAATAAAGAGATTACTTATTTTTAAATGCTTATATATGTTTTTTTTTTAATTTTTTCTTATTCACAACGCCCGACGATTCTGTTCAGGAGAATTTCTTGCCCCGACTATAAAATATGTAGGAACGAAAAAATGTCACATTACAAATCATTTTGACAGGACTTTATTGCAATCTAATTAGGCAGTACAAAGTCTGCCAGGTCAGCTAGTATATTATAAAGCTGAAAGGTTTGTTTGTTTGTTTGAACGCGCTGATCTCAGGAACTGCTTAATCAAATTTAAAAAGTCTTTTTGTGTTGAAAAATCCATTTATCGAAGAAGGCTTTAAGCTATACAAAGTTACGCTGCGAATAATAAGAGCAAAGCATCAGTGAATAGTCTTACTAAAAGGGGGAAAATAATACTTATTTGAAGGCTTCGAGTTAAGAAGAATTTGGACTTAGGGAAAGTTGACTAATAGGTATACAATTTCAAAGACAAAGAATGCACAAGTCAAGACGCATCTCTGGTCGGATAAAGACGGGGCGAACAAATTAAATACCTTAACTATTTAACACATTAAAATAAATTTAAGTATATTGAGGTGTGAAGTTGAAATTGTTAATTTTATGGCTTATTTAGCTTTGTCTGTATCTAAAAGTCTTCCATTTTTAACTGATCTGCTATTTTCTTAATGTACATGAAGGATTTGAAAATTTTGGTTTCTTAACCTTTTTGCTGGTGGGTGTAAATTTCATATTGCTCATATTGTTTTATTAATGATTTTATTATTTGTTACGGGAAAGTGCTTTCTTTTTGTATATATGTGCCGAAAATATGTTTCTGAACTTTACTTGAAAAGTTCTATTCTTAAGATAGGAAAAAATACATGTCACAGTCATAAGCCCACAGGGACAACCACATGAATTTCGGTGAACACAAAGATTATTTTCCAAAAAATTAAAAAATGTGTGCGTAAACGCAAGAAAGTTCTTGACCATTGATCGCCTCTGATATGTTATTCACTGCATATTTGTTCAAATATTTTATGTGTACAAGAGCGCCTTAACAATAAGCGTCGCGACTTACCCGATTTTTCGAAGACAGGCGTGATATACACATTCTTCCAGACAGACGCATGGAAATGAACTTAATTTCAAAGTAGTTTAAATTCTGCACAAAAAATTTCAGCAACATGGCCCAAAGCATACTTCGTAAATTAGAGGATCGCTGTTATGTAATATGCGAAGACAACTCAAAGCACCTCTAAATTCGTCATGGTAGCGTCAAATCTAAAAACAGAAAATAAGCTAATAGAAGACAAAATGCATCCGCTTCTCTTCTCAGACTCGAATAAACATGGTTACCTTGCTTAACAAAAATGCCAGCAACATCCAGGGTGGTATTCATCGAGGCGCTATTAAAGTTAAGAGGCTATGGGCCTTACCAATAATCAAATTTAGTGACGACTTAAATATTTAAGTGGACTCTGAATAATGAACCATACCAATAATCAATTTAATAGTCAGCTTAACGCTAAACGTCACTCTAAATTTTAGAGTAGAGAAACGCGTGTTTAACTTCGTGGTTAAGTGTAAACGTCATGTTTGTGCTGTCATTCTGACAACTTGTTCGTATGTTTTGTTTTGCAACAGATAAAGCAAATTTATTTTTGGCCGTGATCGTCGAAGACGAAAATGAAACAACGGAAAATCAAAGTAATTCAGACGAAGATACAAGCAACCAAAATGTACCTACAAATGAGAATGATGGAGCTGGATCTCAAAGAGATAGGCATGCCAGACGTCCCGCCACGCGCGGGACTGTCCCGCAAAACTACTTTTGTCCCGCAAGTGTCCCGCCGGAAATTATGTCCCGCAATTTGAATTAATGTCCCGCTAAACCCGCAAAAAATTAATAACTTACTCTGTTTTTGTATTATTCATATTGAAGCGCATGCCTAAGTGTAACGTGTGCTCAAATTATAAATTTGGCTTCACTCTTAAGTGCCCCATACACATTTCAACTTGATTGTAAACTGAGTTGTCAACTAGGTTTGTGTTCGAGCACACGCTGCATGAACTGAGTTGGAACGCATTGCTTCTTACTGTCAAAAAAGCAATTCTTGTCATTTTTAGCAATAGATCAACTTGCTTTAAATTCAAAAATTCGACTGATGCTGTTTTGACCAGAGAGAGGATACCGCAAATTTTATTTTACTGTTATTTCGTGTCTGTGAATAATTGAGAAAATACAGCAAAAAAAATGAGGTGGTAGGACCATGTTTACAGTGATAGTATTGGTAAAAAAACGCATACAATAGCAGTAACTATAGCTTGTAGGCATTGTAATTTTTTACAGCTCGGTTTCTGTTAAGAAGACGTGGATCGTTATAGTTTGTAAATTAGAATGAATTTATTTCATATATTTTATAATACGACATTTGTCAATATTTATATAGCTAACTAGAAAATTGAATAAGTACAGTGATAGTCTATAGTACAGTAATAATCGTTTTTCATTCTCAACACCTTCCCTGAAAAACTATTTAGTGTTTTAAATATTCATTTAAGGATAATAATGTGAATTATAAATGTATAGAAACAAAACTTATGTTAATAAAAATCATACAAATTTTTGAAATTATTTACACAATATTTGATAATAATTTTAAACCAAAAACTTCTACAAAAGAATTTTGTTTGGCAACAGACATGCCTTTTGTGAGGATATCTGCCAGCATCTGGTCTGTCGAAAGGTACTGCAACTTGATTTCTGAACTCTCCAGCTTTTCACGTATAAATTTTGCCTTGATATCAACGTGCTTGGTTCGTGGCGAGTATGAATTGTTTGTAGCAATGTGAATAGCGCTTTTATTGTCGCAATGTAAAACCATTGTTTTTGTTGCATCCGGTACTAACTCACATTCCAATCGCTTGAGCCAGACTGATTCTTGTATGGCAGCAACTAAAGACATAAGCTCAGCTTCGGTTGAAGAAAGCGCAACGGTTCTTTGACGTTTTGTAGCCCATGATACAGCGCCTGACTGAAACGTAAACACATAGCCGGTCGTAGAACGTCTAGCATCTAAATCACCAGCCCAGTCTGCATCACAAAAACCAGCCATATCACATCTTTCCTTTTTGTAAACAATGCCTTTATCAATTGTGCCTTTTAAGTACCTCATCACGCGTCTCACAGCTGTCCAGTGCGCCTTCCCAGGATTCGTTCCAAATCTACTCAGTAGATTCACGGCGTAGGAGATATCGGGGCGAGTGAGCTCAGCAGCGAAGAGTAAACATCCTATTGCCTGCATGTAGGGAACATCCCTCATTTGTTGCTTTTCGTTTTCATTTTTGGGACACATATCCGACGACAGTTTTTGATTGAGGTCAACCGGTGTGGATATAGGATTACAGTCATCCATTTTAAAGCGTTTCAAAATATCTGAAATGTACTGAGATTGGTCAATTTTTAAAGATGACTTACTTCGGGTGATGCGAATGCCTAAGACTGATGAGGCTTCCCGCATATCTCTCATTTTGAAGTTCTTTGACAGCTCGTTCTTGGTAAATTGTATCATTTCAAGTGAGTTCGAAAATATCAGAACGTCATCGACATAAATGGCCATAAACAACATCTGCTTTCCAGAGTGTCGGAAATATAAACACTGATCGACTTCGCTGCGCTTTAAGCCCATATCGATCAGAACTTGATTGAGTTTCTCATTCCACACTCTACTTGATTGCTTGAGTCCATAAAGCGATTTTCTCAGCTTGCAAACGCGATCGGAACCATCTTCAAAGAAGCTAGGCTGATACATATAAATGTCTTCTCTTAGTTCACCATTCAAAAAAGCCGTAACAGCATCCATCTGATGCACGAGAAAATCATGTCTAGCCGCTAGTGCTAGCAAATATCGAATTGTTGTGTACCTCACTACCGGGGCAAACGTTTCCGTGTAATCTATTCCTTTTTGCTGACAAAAGCCTTTAATGACCAGCCTTGCCTTCTTGCGGATAGGTTTCCCTTCGGTATCGTATTTTGTCTTGAAGACCCACTTGGAACCAAAAGCTTTCTTTCCAGAAGGTAAATCAGTTAAAGTCCAGGTATCGTTTGATAATAATGCGTCGAACTCTTCTTGAATCGCGTCTTTCCACAAATTGGCATCACAACTCGAAAGAGCTTCTTCAGGACTTCCTGGATCACTAAGGTTTTCATCTGCTGCAATGAAATTGTAGTTCGGTCTAGGCAGGTTAATTATCTGCTCAGAACGCCGCACCACTCTATCATTTCCTAATGGGGTGACTTCTTCATTTTGATCAAAATTTTGGTCATTAGGATCCTCACAATCTGAATAATCGCTCGGTGTGCTTGTGGCTTCTTGACTTGATGCAGTTTCTTCTTCTTGAGCTTTCAAGCTTGTCGTTGGAAATTCCTGTAACTCTTCTTCCCCTGAATTGACAACGCTGTTATCTTCACCGTTCGAGATGTCAACTATGGGTGAGACAAAAGGATTCATATCGTTGTTGTCATTTTCAATTACCTTGCTCTCAGACTTCATGAAGATTACATCACGACTTGTCACTATCTTCTTCGTCGAGGGATTGAATAGTCTATATGCGAATATGCAAAGATGTCCCAGATTTGGCTTACGTCCTGACCAAATTTCTTCTGGTGAACAATCGTTGTTTCTACAAGGCACTAGATTTATCAAGAAGGCTGCAGTTGCAGCAGCTTCTGCCCAGAATTTATGGTCCAAACCGGAATCCATCAGCATACAACGTACTCTTTCAATTATAGTACGGTTGATACGTTCCGCAACGCCGTTCTGTTCGGGCGTATAGACAACAGTTTTTTTGTGAAGAATACCATTCTTTTCCAAGAAACTTTGGAAGGCCAATCCAGTGTACTCAGTTCCATTATCAGTTCGGAGCACTTTGATTTTCTTGGAGCACTGATTTTCAACGAGAATCTTGAACTTTACAAATTCGCCGAAAACTTCAGATTTGTGTTTCAAGGGTACCACAAACACTTTGCGACTAAAGTCGTCAACGAATGTTACCAAAAATCTTGCTCCAGAAAATGATTTCGTCTTCAGAGGACCTATGACATCAGAGTGCACTAGTTCAAGAACACTCTTTGCACGAGTTCCTGTGTCATTGAAAGGTGCACGGGTTTGCTTACCTTTAATGCACACAATGCATTTTTCAATATTTTTCGAAGATAAATTGACACCCGACGAAGAATTTATAACATTAACTAGGTTCTTGGAACAGATATGACCTAACCTTCGATGCCATAAATCATATGAATTCATCACTGTAAATGCTTGTTCGTAATGTGTCGGCACTTTCACGGGTTCACAATTCAGACGATACAAATCATTAACACAACTTGCTGTTGCAAACAAATTGCATTCACCATCAAAGAATTTACATATATCTTGCTCAAAAACGACTTTGTTGCCATTTTTAGTCATTTGGCGAACTGAAAGAAGATTGGCACATAGTTCAGGTAAGTATTCGACATTTTTCAACACGGCATTAAATTCTTTATTCTTGAGTGCTAATTTTATGTCGCCAGAACACTTAACAGACATTTTGTAATTATTTGCAACAATGACTTCTATGTTTGAGGCTGGAAAATTTTTGTTGAACAATAAATTTTCTTCATTTGTCATGTGTGTAGTAGCTCCCGAATCATCAAACCAGTCTGTGGAACGCTTGTTATTCACAAATAGAGAAGCAAATAATACCTTATCTCTCCTAAACTTTTCGTGGCTGATGTTAGCTTTTTTGTTTTTGTTAGGACAAGACTTGCTGAAATGACCGATCTGTTTGCACGTGTGACATCGATATTTAGCTTGATATGCCTTCTTTTTTGTGTATAGTGCACTATCAGTACTTTTATTATCAAACTTTACATCTTGAAGCAGCAAGTTCTTCACAACATCTACGGTTAACTTTGTTTTCGAGTTTTCGACCGCTAAGACCAGTGCCCGGAAGTCGTCCGGTAAACCTGCAAGCATCAAAGATGCTGTCAGTTCGTCGTCAATATTTAAGCCGGCGTTTTGAACTTTGAGCGATGTTAAAACCATAGAATTTATATAATTTTGCATTGATTCGCAATCGGATAACTTGAGTTGTACTAATTGCTTAAGCAATTCAACTTTTCGCGTTAGTCCGTTGTCATCATACGCTGAAACCAGAGCATTCCAGGCATCCTTGGCAATTGTAGCAGTTGCTATATATGCAAAATTATTCGGCTCAACCATTAAAGTTATTTCTGCCAATGCACGTTAATTTGATTCAAGCTCTTTTTCATCTGGCACTGCAGACAATCTTGATTCGATTATCTTCCAGCAGTTTCTTAAAACGAGGTATGACTTCGCATTTCGCTTCCATATATCAAAATTCTCGCGACCACGAAGCTTCTCAAATGGAAATGAGATGGAAGACGAAGCCATTCAGTTTTTTTTTTAATCGGCCAAAATTATTGGAATCTCGTACAATTTACAAAAAAAAAATTTTAGTTTTAAGCAATGAACTCTTATTTGCTTGCTGTACGGTTATTAACCACAAATATTAATTGAAACTAATTTAATTCGTGACTTTAAAGGCCCATAACCTGTTAAGAAGACGTGGATCGTTATAGTTTGTAAATTAGAATGAATTTATTTCATATATTTTATAATACGACATTTGTCAATATTTATATAGCTAACTAGAAAATTGAATAAGTACAGTGAGAGTCTATATTACAGTAATAATCGTTTTTCATTCTCAACAGTTTCCCATCTCCCTTTTAAACTCATCTGTGGTTTTGACAGCAAATCAACCAACTTGTCCATATGCAGTTCAATTCAGTTGAAGGACTTCAACTTCAACTTCAAAAAAATCAAAATCTTTTGATTTTTCTCCAACCAAATATTCAACTGTCAAATCGATGAAAATACAAGGCCACACACAGGTTGATTTACATTTGATTTGATTCAGTTGACGATTGAGTTGAACTGTGTATGGTGCGCTTTATTCATTATTGTCTCTAAAGATGAATATTGTCCAAGAATCGAAAAATGTTGCCAGGTTGAAGGATTTATCCCTTTTTATGGGATGAAGTAAACTAAAAGGGATAGAGGGATTTTTGTAACCTCGTAGAACAAAAAAGGCGGATTTTTCACTAATGCAATATTTGTCCATTTTGATTCATATCTGAATACGCATAAGTGAATTTTCAACAGATGTATACGGAGTTTGGATTTTCATCATTTGTTTGACAACAACATTCCCCATCCCCACTTCGCTGTTCGTCTTTGGTAAAAATAAGTAACTTATAAATGTCGCTTTTGTATGGTGGCGTGGCAGTACATTGGGTGGTATGCGAAATGCATTGTCTCAGTCTCAAATCTCATTATTTTGAGCTTTTGCTAGCTTTCATATGCAAAATTGTTTTGAGACAAATCTCACAAAAATGAGATCGATCTCATTTTATAGATCTATCTCATTTGAGATGTTTCCGTATGCAGAAAGAAAGCATTATCTCATTTAAATGAGGTAAAGCTTGTAAAATGTTGAGACTGGAAATTTGTTGTCTCAGGAACCGCAATGGCTGAATATTTAAATTTGTATGCTCCTGTTGCGTCAACAGGAAATTTTAAGAATCTTTATAGGTTTACCCCAACGCAAGTTGAAATCCTAACGAATTATTTTTTTGAAAATCGCGATACTTTTCGAGGCGGTCGATTAACAAATAAGACCAGAATAATGGTGTTCTTACGATTTGTTGGTGATCCTGCCTTTCAAAGCGGTATTGGCGAAGATTTTGGAATCGATCACAGCACAGTTTCCAGGATTATTATCGAAGTAGCTGAGAAAATTGTAATTAGGAAAGAGGAGTGGATCAAGTTTCCCAATACGGTAGAGGATAAAGATGCTGCAAAAATAATTTGGCTTAGAAAATATAAATTTCCATCCTGTATTGGAGCAATTGATTGCACTCATGTGCGAATAAAGAAACCTTCAATGCATAGCGATGAATTTCTAAATAGAAAAGGTAGGTAAGGTAACACAAAGCTTTAGTGATTTTAAAATTATTTATATTTTTTTTTAGGTTTTCACTCACTAAATATTCAAGCGACATGTGACGGAGCAGAAATGTTTACAAGTGTGGACATTTCATGGCCAGGATCGGTGCACGATTCGAGAATCTTTAAGAATTCGGATATTTACCAGACTCCAGTGTTGGGCATTAATTAATTAATATTTTAATTATCTTAGTAATTGATTGAAAAAGTAATTGCAATTAATTTAATTGCAATTAATTTTAATTGCAATTAATCTGTTAATTGCATATTACAATTAATTTATTTAAATTAACGCATGTCAATTGCGAGACACAATTAAAATATTGCAATTAATATTTTTAATTGTTTTAAGAAGCAATTAAAAATAACAATTAATTATCATATTTAACTCTACACTCTCATATTATGTTCCCTTTTATTGCCACTTGTCACGTTCTCGCTCAAACTCAAAGCCACGTACGTTACTTCTGTCTCTGTCTTTCTCGTATCACATCGCACCTAAAAGATAGATTTAGCGCAGCTTGGAGCTACTCCTTCTTCCTCCTTATATTATTATAAAGTTTATTTGCAAGAATGTCCGTGGATTAGTGGTAAGGTGCTGCTAAGCAGAACGTCGTCGTGGGTTCGAGTCCTACTAATGCCCTTAGTTTTTATTTCATTTTTCACGGGCACTGCCTCTTGCGAAGAACTGACAAAACTTCCAAGAGTATCAATCTGTCATGAAAAAGTGATTCTCAACTTTTCCGCTCGGAATCGGTGTTAAATTGTTGGTCCCCTCAATTCTTCAGACGCACCCAGAGAATTGTTGATGGGAGTAAGTCACTTAGGCCTTGGCTCTTCAAGAGCTGTCGCGCCGCTCTATTTATTTTATTTATTTTTTATTTGCAAGACAATTAACAGTTGATTAATTGTTAATTGGAAAACTTACAATTAACAATTAATTAATTGTTAATTGTAATGTCACAATTAACAATTAATTAATTGTTAATTGTTATATTACAATTAACAATTAATTAATTGTTATTTTTAATTGTACCTTGCAATTAAATTTTGCCCAACACAGCCAGACTCTCCTTGAAAGTTCAACAAGTGTAGGTACTAATTGGCGATGAAGAGTTATCACAAACACTACTTTCACTTGAAGAAGACATTTTGAGACTGAGATAGTGAGATGAGACAAAGCTCTTGCATACCAAATTGAGCTTTGTCTCATTGCAAATGCTCTATCTCACAATCTCGAGCTCATTCTCAGAGCTCAATCTCATGAGACTGAGACAAAGCATTTCGCATACCACCCATTGTCTCATATTGATATTTCCTTTTGTAATTTTGTAATAGTCTGTGGCCAACGTCAATTGGTGTTTTTTTCTTTTTTACCTCTGAGCTGATTTGTCAAGGCAAAGCTCTGAGCAGATCATATTCAAAGTCCTCCGATAGTAATTTTTTACTAATTACTACTTCAAACAATTTTTTGTTTAGCTACAGTAGACGCACTACTGCCTAGGACATCCGTTTTCATTTTTTTTTTTTTACCCTAGTTATTTATGTTATTTTCTTTTTTTAAATACTTTTATTAATGTTTTTATCTGAACGTAAACGTAACTACTATGTCACATATACATTAATGTTCCTAAATAATAAAAGACTGATTAAAAAATTATAAAGAGCTTTTTACTTAACAAACAAGACTTTTCAAAGATTAATGTTTTGGTTGGTATGTTTAAAAAAATGTGTCCCGCAAAGATTTTTTTTAAATCTGGCATCCCTACAAAGAGATCAAGAGGAACCATCCGACATCGAGATGCACATGCCAGCCAAACCCAAGAAAAGCGTAAAAAAGGAATCATCTATGTTTCGAATATACCTAAACACATGAACGTCACTCGCATCCGGGAAATTCTTGGCAACTATGGCAAAATTGGTCGAGTTTTCTTGCAACCTGAAAAAATGCCAGGTTCGCCATTCATTTAGGATTTTATGAGTTCATTTTTATAATTGTTCAATTTCAGTAACCGAAAAACAAAAGAAACGGAAACGTTTATCCCGTCACTTCATTGAAGGTTGGGTTGAGTTCGAGAGCAAACGAACAGCTAAACAGATTGTTGAATTTCTCAATAACAAGAAAATTTCAACGAGAAAGAAATCACAATTCTATGATTCGCTGTGGAGCATGAAGTATCTACCGAGATTCATGTGGGTTCATCTGACAGAGCGTATGAACTATGAACAATCTGTGCACAAGCAGCGACTGATGATGGAAGTCTCACAAGCCAGGAATTAGACTTCGTTCTTCCAGAATAATTTGGATAAGAGTGATTTTTTCAAGAAAAAGAACAAGCAGGCTGCAGGCTAATAAAAGTAAAAACTCGTAGTTGGTTTTTATACAATTTTTGGTTCTTGATAATTCTTTTATGCACTGAAATCTGCTGGAAGCTTTTTAATATTTTTGTGTCGAAGGAGTTCTAGATGTCCATAAAACTTGCATTCACAATTTTAGTTTCAAGTTAGTAGATGACTACAGAAAAAAATAAGGGGTGGAATCGTGTAAGGTGATTTGTGATTATCACCTTTGTGACTATAAAATGTGATCACATTTTATTTTCCTTCTGTGTAAGGTGATCACCAAAAATATGTCGAAGCTTGGCATCATTTCCCAAAAAAACAAATGACATATTATGACTAGTACAATCACTCTGGCAACCGATTGTAGCGCCACTATTTGCAAGCATTTTATTACATGAGTTGATATTGAAAAAGAAACGGCGGGGCAGAGAATTAGGAAAACAGAAAATTAGGAAACGAAAAAGTTTCTTTTTTGAAATTGAAATTGAAATTTGAAGTTCGAATATATTTATTCTATTTGACTGTTCAAGTATCAATAAACAAAAAATTTTATTCAATGTGATAGCAAAATAGTTGTCACAAGGAAAAGTAGCAAATTAGTGATTATCACTTGTGACTATCACCTTACGCAGACAAAATTTGTGATTTGTGATTATCACCGATCACAAATCACCTTACACGATTCCACCCAAGAATAAAACAAATGTCATTTCGACAGCAGCTGTCTGTTTGGCAACAAATGTAGTAGATAATGTAATAGAGCACAGTTTAGTTAAAGAAGTGTTTAATTTGGTTATTGGTTAAGACACAAATTAACTCGTCTCTAAAGTTTAACGTAGCGTTTATCTAAACGCTTGTTTAGTCAATAATTATTGGTAAGGCCCTATGAGTTCAAGATCGCGATGAAGGGGAAAGAAAGTCTGGAAAATATGAGTGTGGGAAGACGAATAGAAGAAGGACATGCCTCAAAAACAATATCTTATTTCCAAGGTAGCCAATTGCACACACTGAATGAAGCGAGGGCAGTCGAATGGTCGGCAACAAATCGGCGTGTGTGCAAGTTTGTATTTAATCACGTACGCTACTACTTCCCGATACTGCCGGCAATATGCCGGCGATACAGTGGCAGTGATCGGATCCGTATCCAAATTGACTTTCTTGTTGACAAATAAAAACAAAATTTCTGTGACTTGTTTTGCAAACAAAACTTTCAAGGCATTTAGAAGAAAATCACTTTCCATTTATTTTTGTTTTAATATGCAAACATTTTAAATCTTAAAAATTGATTTTGAAAAATGAACATTGAACGAATACGAAATGTCAACTGGCGGAAATGTACTAGTATGTGGTTTACATCAAAACACAGACTAATCTAAGTTTAGCGTTGATGAGAAAATTAGATTAGATCAACATATACATATGTATGTATGTATATTTATATTAATATTTTTATTTTTACTTACAGCTATTTTACCGAAAAGGTTCAACATCGCTGTGATGCTGTTTATGATGGTCCTTGCACTTTATATGGCTCGGGTTAACTTTTCCCTCAACTTACTTGCCATGGCTACATGCAAGAAAAATGGAACTCTTCCAGACGTAAGAAATTAAATTGAACCTTCATCTTTTGGACAAATAATCAAGCAGCGTAAAAATATTTTGTTTAAGCACGGACCTCGCTACAATTGGACTTCACGTGAAAAGGCTATGATTATAGGGTCATATGCCTACGGGTATATGGCAACATCGATACCCGGAGGCATGCTCGCTGAGAGATATGGAGGAAAAGCTGTTGCCGGTTATTCAACCTTTTTTACAGCGATCTTCACAGCTCTCACACCCTTGGCTGCTTCTTGGGGTAGTTGGGCAGTATTTGCTGTTCGATTTGCTATTGGATTTCTTGGTGTATGCCATCTATTAACTTAGTATCAACATACAACTTTTAAAACTTTTTTTTCTTTCTTTTTCTTTAAGGGAGTTATATATCCTAGCTGCCACTGTCTCATATCGAAATGGGCACCACCACAAGAGATGGGAAAATTCGTGGCCGTTTTAATGGGTGGAACTTTCGGAACGGTCATCACATTTGCAATCAGTGGAATGATTGTCGAAGGAATGGGATGGCCTTGGGCGTTTTACATTTTTGCCATATTTATTGCTATAATAACTGTCACCTGGTTTATCATTGTCTATGATAGCCCGGATCAGCACACCACAATAACGATTGAAGAACGTAATCTTATACAAAGGTCAAGGCGTGGTTTTTTGTCCAAGAAAAAGAAGATATTTCCATTCAAGCATGTGCTTATGTCCTTGCCGTTCTGGTCACTGCTTATTCTTCACTATGGCAACATGTGGGGATTGGCATTTCTCACTACCCCAACACCTAAGTTCATGAGTGAGGTAAGTTCTTCAGAAATTCTGAGTGCCAAGAAAGTGTAAACAATTTATCTATTTAAAATAAGGTTCTTAAATTCAACCTTTCATCGACGGGATTTTGGGTGAGCTTACCGCATTTAGCGAGGTTATTGTGTGGCTTTGGGTTTGGAACGGTGGTAGATACAATTCGCCGGAACGAATTATTATCAGTCACGCAAATACGGAAATATTTTTGTATTTCGTGTAAGTGAAAAATTGTTTCTTTCGAGAACTTTTAAGCTAACCCTAGACGTCTTTTACAGCACATGTTTTACCGGGAATATGCCTGATTATATTGGCGTATTTCGGACGAGAACCTTCTACCTGCATTACTATCATGACGCTCTGTCTCGGTTTTAACGGAGCTTGTACGGTCACAAATCTGGCCAATTCACAAGATTTGGCTCCCAACTTTGCCGGCACATTGTACGGAACTATCAATTTTGTTGGAACAACACCTGGGATTTTTTTGCCAATTATTGTTGCTTATTTCACAAGAGAGAATGTAATTTTGCTCATGCCTTCATGAAGTGCTTATAAATCTAATGTTCTATCCTTATCTTTAGAACACAATCGATCAATGGCAAAATATATTCCTCATCAGTGCTGTAGCCTATATTTTTCCTGTGTTTATATTCTGGGCGTTTGGAACCGGGGAAATTCAACACTGGAATAAAATTCATAAATTATCGATTTGGAATGTTCTTATAAATAGAAATCAATTCGAGAATACAGGCCCAAATGTTGTCATAAATAGAAATCAAATCGAGAACACAGGCACAAATTAAACTTTGTGTCATTTTGAAAATATATACAAATTAATGTCAAATTCCAGTTTTTTAACCAAAGAAGAAATTACAGTAGGTATTTAATACTTTGCTCTTGAAAGGGTAAAGACTTTGAAATTAAAGTTTACCATTTGAATCGTTGCGTTGGCTGAACGTGTGGCGTGGATTTGAATATTGCTCATGACCTTAAGGTTTTGGTGTAAATTCACGAACGCATCACTGCAGTCATGTTTCACAAACATTCGAAGTCAAACGTTCAAAATCGCACATTTTTGCATCATTTTTCTCGTCAACTTTTCACTATTGCAAAGTTGCTTAAACTGAAGCGCAAAAACTAAACAAAAAAACATCATTACTACAGATACAGACGGACTAGTTTTTGATGCCATATACATATTTTATTTTGCAAATATGGAAAATACACCGGGAGCCCACAATCCTGAAAGTGCACTTACACGGACTTCAAAATTTTTTATATTGAAAGATAGTTTATAGAAATACGAACAAAATAAGCCCGGTATGACGAGGTGTATCCTGGCTAGGGATTGCAATCCCGGAATCCCGGGATCCCGGTACATTTTTCAATCTTTTAAATCCCGGGATTGTATTATCTAATCCCGGGATTTTCGGGATTGGTAGATTAAATCATTGTATATAAAGACACCTAGTATAATCAAGAATGGGTTTTTCGACTTTTTGTGCTACATCATAACCAATAAACAAAATCCCAATATGTACCAAACTTATGTAAAAAAAAAAAAACAACACTGTGTCTGGTCTCAAGATGGCACTTCAATCGATTGCCAGGTCGCGGGTACTAGCTAAATAGAAAAACAATGGATTAAATATTCATATACAACTTTTTTCCTTATTTCATTTTAAATACCTTCTAACAGCAACTATAGAGAAATTATTATAAAGAAGACAGTCCTGTGGACATAGAAAGAGAAGAGAAATCACATGATCACCGATGAGTTAAAAGGGAGATGGGAAACCAAGCTGTCAAAATGACAATGTCTACAAGCTGCGGTCCAAGTTTACTGCAAGAGTATGCGTGTTTTTACCAATACTATCTCAGTAAACTTAGGCACCCCATCTGGGGTAAATTTGAAAATTTGTAGTTTTAACGTACGAAATGTGAGTAAAAGTGAGCAGAAGAGGTATATGTTCAAAATGATAGCAAAAAAGTAAAATTGCGTAAAAGCAGGAAATGGCATCAAATGTATCAAGCAGTAGAATTTCTGACATCAAAAATTGAAAAATGGAAATAGAAAAAAACGTTGTCTAATTAAGAATGCTGAACATCTGAAAAGCTTTTGTTTGAAATCTTATTTTGTTATATAAATACCTGGCTATATCAGTAATGAAATGCAAGCAAAGCGGGTTTCAATTTATACTTAACCAATCTTCTATGAAATCGGCAGTAAGACTTATAAAGGTATAAACGTGTTATTTGATCTCTACCCGATATACAATTTAAGGAGGTAGTTTAAATATTTGTGTGTGCTTCTGCCTTCAAACAAATCTTAATGTCCTTATTCACACGTGAAGGAAATCGAAATTTTTATTTGATTAGTGATGGCAAACGGGGTTGCTTGCAGAACACGTAAGGGGAAGGAAAAAATCAAACAAAATAAAAATATTGAGTGTAGAAATTTGACGTTTTTCTTTTTGTTTTTTTTTTTAAGAGTTTTTATGAATTAGTTTTTTTAAGAAGTTAATATTTTTTGTTAAATAATCATGGAGTTATTGCTTTTAAGAGTTTTTATTGAGTTATTTCTTTTTTTAAGTTGTCAAATAAACAAAATAAAAATTTCCACAAATATCTTTTATTTTTTCTTTAAATCCCGGGATTATCCCGGGATCCAAATTTTTGAATCCCGAAATTCCGGGATTGAAAAATCATTCCGGGATTGCAATCCCTAATCCTGGCACCAGTATTTTTTAAATTTTTTTGCATTATTAATAATTATTGATAGTTTGCACTTATCGCGGAAATTAATTTTAACCACCGCATATTATCAGAAATTGGCTACGTTCAATCAGGTATCGGATAGGCTATCTGAGACACACGTATCTGGGATATCTTTTTGGACGACACAGATACCTGTATCCAGATAGCTGTCAAAACGTCTACAAAAAAAAACAACAACAAATCCAACCTTCAGAACAGGAAATTGTTTATGGCTGTGAATTCGTCGGCAAGCATCTTCCGAGTAATCTAAATTATAAAAGACATTGTTAAAAATAACATTGATAGTCATTTTGTTTATATTTCTTTCAATTCTCTTCTTAAGTGGAAGCTGATAAAATTGCGCGCCAAACAATACAAGACAAAAAATCATGTGCTGATCAGCTGATCACTCGGATACCCGAGGTATACCAAAAATTCTCAGATACCTTTGGATTTTTTTTTGACAGAAAATGGTTCATTTATTTGCTATTTTTTAATATGGATTACAATAACAAAAAGTTATCCGATACCTTTTGGTTGTGTGATTGAACCCACCCATTTAATGTGCTTTCAGGAAAAAATGACAGCTGCCATCCTGGCACCAATGTCTGTCATACCTTTTTTAAAAACATATATGTATGAGTGTAAAGTCTTACCCTTATCACGGAATAACTTTTTTTTAATGTCTTCCTTTTTTTGTCTATTTTACAATTATTTCGGTATGACAGCTCGCAACTTGACCAAAACATCTGTCATACCAAGTTTTCGTTTGAAGCGTGATTAGTAGGGGGAGAAGGTGGGAATATGGAACCCTATTTTGTTTTTTTAGCTTTTTTTCCATACCCGTTAGCTGAAGACATTAAATAGTATTCAATAATAATATCTAAGTATATATTTTTCCAATATATATAAGAAAAAAAACATGTTCTGAGTACTTTTTGTAATTAATATTTTACTTTATTCAAAAAAAGTACTTATCACATTTTTGAATTTTATGCTCCTTTTATGGAACCCTGGGTTCCATATTAAATGTATGTTAAAATAACATTTTACCTCTGAGTACAAAAATTGCATACATAATAGTCATGATCGCATCCTGTGCAATCATTAAGTGCCCAAAGATTGCAGGATTGTCACAGCACCCAAACGTCACCACGATGATCATGATCAAGGCTATTCGGCCTTGGGAGCAGAACATGCCACTTACATCATTGTCTGCTTCTGTTGGGGTGCGACCTTTGCTGCTTTCCGAAAGAACAGAATCACCAGAAGATATTGCAGTATGGGATGCCGATGTTGTTTCCAATTGATCAAGACTTCTGTGTCAGGTGTTCACACCACTACTACCACGTCCACCATTAGTAAAAAGACGTAAGGGTAATATGGAACCCGGTTCCATATTAGAATCCTCTACGGGTTCCATATTACAAGACTGCATATTTTAATAAAAAACATTTTTTTCGGGACTTATTCAAGGAAATTAAAAAAATCTTACCTTAGAAATTGTAAATCCAAACACTTAAAAATATTTATGAATTGTAAACCAGACGAAAACACGAACCGTTATGAACTTTCGAGACAAACAAAAACAATGAAAAAAAGTTTTCCTTTTTGCTCGGTTGTTGGGAACAGCTTTGCGGCGAAATGATCAAAGCAAAAGTTGTGTATCTAGGCAATATGAGTATTTGCTATGAGACTTCACGAAATGTTGCTATTCGCTAAAAGATGGCACATCTGTTTTGGTTTTAGAGGGGGGTTCCTAATTACTAACAGGTTCCATATTCCCACCTTTTCCTCTAACATTTTAAAACTTGAACAGTGAACTTGTAAATTTTCATCCAAACTATTTTCTATTTTCTTTTAATATTAGCTGTGTTTTATTATCACAATGATCCAGATCAGATTATGTGAAACAACAAAAAAACGAAATCCTACTTTTTACTTGGACACAAGTTGAAATGTTGGCGTATATTTTCAATAAGGCCGTGTGCGAATTGGATGAATTGTGGTCAAAAAATAAAAATGGATGAATTTTTAACCACTACTGTCATATTTTAACCTGCTCAGCAGCTAGTCAAATAATGCGAAGTGTCAAAATTTAACCAAACGTCAAGTTTTAACCCATTTTTAACTGAATTCGCACACGGCCTAAAAACTGTGCTGCCACTTTCACACATTTATTATCCGGGAATGAGATATTTTTCAATTACATAGCAAAAGCTGTATATTTTTGAAAAAATGATTTTTCACATTCAACAAAACTATCGTAGGGCAACTCCTTTGTATTGACAGAATGAATAAATTTCAAGCAGCTGCCAAATGTGAAGTAATAAGTAAATTGATGATAGAAGTTGTTTTATTTTCTTGATCTGATCCGGATCAGATCATAGGAATAAAAAAACACAGCTATTGTTGTATTATCTTCTACGATTTAAAATATTCAATATAACACTTGGCGTTCTTTTAGATCTCATTACTTTTGGTGGCTGACTTTTTACACAGTGTTGTTCGCACAAAAGAGAACTTGGCTCTTTTTTACATTTTATGTTTTTGTTTTTATATATTTATCAAAATAAATTCAATGTTTTAATCTTGAAACCAAAAGACTTTTTTTTTTTACTAAAAACCAAAAGAAGCAAAATGTTTATTATGTCGATGTCGTATGTCACGTTGCGGCAGATCCTGGAAAAAACCTATGAACTCCAAATCGATACCCACCACCTCTTCATTGATTTTAAGGCCGCGTATGACAGCATCTACAGAGACGAACTGTATAAAGCTATGTCTAGCTTTTGCATCCCTGCCAAGCTCCTTCGCTTGTGCAAAATGACGATGGAGAACTCACGCTGCTCTATCAAGGTTGGCAATGAGCTTACGGAATCATTCGACGTCAAAAAAGGATTCAGACAAGCCGATGCACTGTCGTGCGATTTCTTTAACATCGTTCTTGAGAAGATAGTCCAAAACTCAACCGTCAACACCAGAGGCACTATCTTCTATAAATCTGTTCAACTTCTCGCGTACGCCGACGATATTGATATAATGGGAAGAACACAGCGTGATGTCAATGGCGCCTTTGTGAGGATTGAGACAGAAGCGGCAAAAATGGGTTTAGCGGTAAATGAGGGAAAAACGAAGTACATGCTGTCTTCGAGTAAGGACACCCAACATCGACGGCTCGGACAGAACGTCACAATAGACGCATACAACTTCGAGGTAGTTAAGGAGTTTGTCTACCTAGGCTCCGCTATCAACACGGACAATAACACCAGCGCTGAGATAAGACGAAGAATTACTCTTGCTAATCGCTGTTTCTTTGGGCTAAGAAAGCAACTGAGTGGAAAAGCCCTCTCTCGAGCAACTAAGGTTAAACTGTACAACACCCTCATCATCCCTGTCCTGCTGTATGGTGCAGAAGCATGGACCCTAACAAAATCGGATGAATGTGCCTTAGGCTGTTTCGAGAGGAAAATTCTTCGGGTCATCTTTGGCCCCGTGTGCATTGATGGGGAATGGAGAAGGAGATACAACAGCGAACTTTACGGGTTGTACAACGACGTGAACTTAGCCAGAAGGGTCAAGGTCCAGAGACTCAGATGGCTCGGTCATTTAGAGCGCATGGACACCAATGCTCCGGCCCGGAAAGTCTTCGACACTATTCCCGAGGGACGCAGAAGGAGAGGAAGACCGCGACTCAGGTGGCGCACACAAGTGGAAGAGGACCTCAATCAACTTGGAGTGCAAAACTGGAGACAGCTAGCTAGGGACCGAGCTGACTGGCGGAGACTGTTGATTGAGGCCCAAGTCCACAACGGACTGTAGCGCCACCTTAAGTAAGTAAGTAAGTCGTATGCATGCTATAACTTGCTACATCCTGTTTCATGCTATAACTTGCTACATCCTGTTTCAATAATAATTCTTTGTTATCTCATTTTCAAAACACAATACAAATAAACATTGTTATCAGTTATATTCTTACTCCCTCAATACTTTTTTTTCTTTCATTTGATAACAAAAACTAAATACTAAAACCACAAATACTATTATCAATTCAAATTCAAACAAATTTAATTTTGTGGATGTTATATATTGTATGCCACTCGGTGAATAAACCTCTTGATGAAAAGAAGTGTCGTGCCGTGTTTTAAACATATCACTTGGCGACGAGCGGAGTTAAATTAAAAGTTTAAGCATAGTCGAAGTAAAAAGTCAAAGTCAAAGTCAAAGACAGTCAGTTATACCTACATTAATTTTCTGTATTTCAGTTTACGGTAAAATCGTACCATAATCGTTGGTCGATACATAATCATGATCATGACACTGATTGGAAATATTGAACCGTTTGATCAATCAAAAAATGAATTTAATACGTATTGTGGGCGATTATAACAATTATTCGTAGTCAATAAAGTTTCAGCCAAAACAAAAATGCCGTTGCTCATTACATTAATTGGTGGCGAAACATATAGCGTCCTTAAAAATTGGGCATGCCTAGTTCTCCTACAGAAAAGACTCTCCTGATGAATGCAAGACTTGATTGCAAAATTATTATTATTTAAATTTAATAAAAGAGACCAAAAATCATCGGAAACCATAAAAGAATACATTAATCAGTTAAAACAGTTTTCTATACCATGTGAGTTTGGGGCCTTTTTGTCGGAAGCCCTTCGTGATCGGTTGATCTTTGGACTACATATAACGAGAATATACATAAAAGATTGCTTTCCGAGGAAAATATTAAGTTCGAAACGTCTTGTGCAAAAGCTAATAGCATGGAAGTGGCCTTGCTTGGAACGAAAGCATCATCACTTGGTGCCGTCTCTGCTGTCAGAAAATCACAAGCTAAGTATCATTCAAACAAATATTATGAAAAATCATCTTCAAAACCTAATTTAATCCAGAAAAATCGTTTGCATGCTATAGATGTGGCCGTCACCACAACCCATCAACATGTCCTTCGTAGCACTGGACAGGGACAGGACAGGGCACACGTCAAAACTGTGCAAGAAAAAATTGGTAAGGACGTCAAAACTAGTGATGGGCATAATCGAATGATTTCAATAATCGAGAAAATAGTATTCGAATGATTTGAATAATCGAATGATCATTCGAATGGTCATTCGAATTACGAAACTGAATGAATGAATGGTGACAAATTTAATGTTTACAGTGCACAAAGTGCTATTTAACAAAAAAAAAATGAATAGTAAAATAACTCCAAATACAAATTTTTGTTCGCCTTTAAAAAATGTAGCTAAAAACCATAACAAAATTTCATTCCGAAGATTTGCAAATTCAACTATAGAAATAAAATCGTAATTCGAATTAAAATTAAAATAATCATCATTCGACTTTTTTGTATTCGAATACTAATAATCGATTCTTTTCATTCGAGTTCCAAAATCCACAAAAACCAGTTTTTGTTAAAATGCTTATAAAATTTATCGGCCTGATAAATTAACTGGGTTGCACCAATGTTTTTCACTGATTTTTTAACTAAAATGCTGTTTGCGAAACATCCCTGCTTTTTTTAAACTGAACGAAAAAGAGATGTCAGAACCGTCATTTTATTTTGTTTGTTAGGCCGTGTGCGAATTCAGTTAAAAATGGGTTAAAAATTGACGTTTGGTTAAATTTTGACACTTCGCATAATTTGACTAGCTGCTGAGCAGGTTAAAAAATGACAGTAGTGGTTAAAAATTCATCCATTTTTAATTTTTAACCACAATTCATCCAATTCGCACACGGCCTTACGTTCCTATTTTTGATTTCGTGTTTCGCCCAGCAATTTAAATAATATGAATTTCAAAAAAAAAAAGAAAAAATGGATGCCAAGAAAAAAGGGAAAGAGGCAAAAATTAGGTCTTCTTTTTTTCTCCCTAAAACAGCCGAAAACTACCAAATTCTCCCAATTCTTGTAAGTTCTGTCACTTTTGAAGGAGACAAATATTTTCCCTATCTGCCGATTTTGGCTACAAAAATTTCTTGTGGTAGTTTTTGTAAGTTCTGTCAAACCATAAGAAGTACATTGAATTTTGTTGCATTTGGCAGAATTTTGCTGTTAAGCGTTCTTTTACTTTTTGGGAGAATCACAAAATTTCATCCCCACTCCTCGATTTTTGACAGTTTTTATAAAAACTGCCGAAAAAGTAAAAGAACTGACCTATTATGTGGAGGAGGAGAAAAATGCACCTATCGACATTGCACTAAAATTTCGCCGAATTATTGAAAACCGAGCCACGGATGGAGTGACTCCAGCCGTTCATATCCAACGATCTATTTAATTCAAATATGTTTTTGAATTGTAATTTGTAACTTTCAAATGCCCTGTCAAAAGTGAAAAGTTTGTTTTTTTTGTAGATATTTTCATTAAAACTCGGGTTTAAAATTTATCTGGAGGAAAACGGCATTTTAGTTTATCGGCTTGTTTATCGGCCTTTTAAAACTAAAGGCCCAACTATAATAGTCGGAAGGGTGCGTACGTTGACGTACGAAAATTCCCAAATATATGCAAATCAGATGTCACAGCCATAATAGCGGATTGCTCGGTTTCGTTCAGTTTTGTTTTCGGACGTAAACTCACTTTTCTTTCTCAATTTACGGGCGGAAATTTGACATTTCTCTAAAAAAAAAAAAATTGTCAAAGACAAAAACACAGCCCGACGACACTCTGGGCTGATTGGCTGCCTTATAGATGTTTTTGCGAGATGAGGACTCAGTATATCAAGCAGTTTGTTATACAGTTCTAAATTAATTCGTGTATAAATGAAGAACTGTTCTCTGCCAAGACTTTTTATTTTTATAAATGTAATATTGAAAAAACCATCTTGGTTTCTATCGCGGTTGATGGGACGCACACAGCAGGACCTACATATCTCTTGAGCTCTTTTTAATATAATCATCTAATTCTTTTAATGCAAACAATGCCTCCATTAAGAAGTGCATTGATTTAAGACTCTGAATTATTTTAAATTGTCTATTTTTATTCATTTTGATAAAATTCGTATGCCTGAAAAAACAAAAATCACGTGTATCTTTCGCGCCCAATCAACGTGTATATTTGCCCAACACAGAATAATAACAGAAAGCTTTCCGTTCAATTATGGGTAAGCGTATGCAATTGACAGTCGGAAAGAAACGGTTCGTTCAGTTTTGACGCTAGCTTCCGTTCCCGTCCGTCTATTATAGTTGGGCCTTAAAATTGGTTGGAGCAACCGATAAATAGCATTTTAAAATTTGACGAAGCGATAAATATTTAAAAAGCGTTTGGTGCAACTGGCCATAAGCATAGTTGAAGTAAAAAGTCAAAGTCAACATATCAGCGGAGACACAAACCACTCATTTTGGTAACATTTATTCAATCATTTAGCCGAGACACAATCTGGCCCAACAGCCCATACTCCTACTTACATTGATCTTGAATTCCTGAACAATGCAATGAAGAATGGCAAAGGCAAGGCGTTCCATTTTCGAATAGTAAAGGGGCCGACCCATAGAATCCATCAGTGCGTCAGCGTTGATGTTTTCAACTGACATCACAATAGAATACACATGTTCTTATGAAACTTGTCCCATAACTCATATCAAAAGCCATGCATGTTGCGACTACGACGGATAGAGTTGGTTAACTTTCTAATTTTTGAGTCCGTTGACCCAGTTGTTGGAATCGGCTAAGCTGACATTTGACTATCAAATTCATTACTACCAAATTTGATAGTCAACCATTTTCGGCCTGTATAAGATGATCACTTTGAAGTCAATTTTTTTTTTTTGGTTAACTTGGTATTACTTAAAAAAAAGTGTTTGACATCTGTCAAACGTCACTTATTTTCAAAATAACTGAAGGCGAAGAATTTAAGTTTACCCAGTAAGTTATTATTTTCTTAAACCCTTAAAACAATAATTTTTTACTTTAATTACTTTCTAGGACACAAGCAAATAAAAACCAAATTAGTTTGCTAACAAATTTTATGCAAGAGCATACTAATTTGGCAAAACCATTTTCTGGGAAGGGAACCAGCTATAAAGGGTCCCACAAAATGTTGTGGGATAAACTTATATCGACTTTAAATGCCAATGAGCCACCAACCAAAACAACCCAGGAGTGGAAAGGGGTACAATTTATTTATAATTGAGTATGTAAACTATACTTTAATAAATTTTTGTTTTTAAAGATTTGGACAACCAGAAAATACTCTGCAAAGAAAAGATTAATAGAAAACAAAACGTCTGTCCAACAAACTGGTGGAGGTCCATACATGGAGTTGCCGTTGGACGCCCCAGAGGAAGCTAATGTTCAAGCTTGTGGCATCGAAACTGTAATAGCTGGAATAAGTGGTGTCTCGAGCTTTGGCTGTGGAGAAAAATGTGAGTTGGTTTTATATTTCAGCAAATTGAAAATGATTACCATATGTTTCGTTTTTTTAGATTTAGATTTTGACGAACCGGGCACCTCTCAAGTTTCAAGCAACCACACTAGTCAGCCCAACGGTGACTCCATATAAACTACCAAAAAGAAAAGAACCGTAAGTTGACGAGTCAATCCTACTCTCAAGAAGACAAATTGAACTCCAAGAGCAATTTTTAAATATGCAGTCGTCCTTAAAAAATTCACTGGAATCGATTGAGTGTTCCATAAGGGACATGCACATGGCTGAATCTTTAAAAACGCTCTGCACAATAAGAGAAAGGAGATGCAGGCTATGATCGCTCTTAGACAGGAAGAATTGCGTTTAAGGAGGATGGAGATTGAGTTGGCTGGGCCATGAACGAACTGAAAGTTTTGAAACTCCAAAAATGACAAGTGCTGTTAAATATTTTTTTTTTGTTTTTTTTTTAAGAAAGAATAATTAAAAGAAAAAAGTTCCTTTAGATCCGCTTTTTCAATAGTTAGATAAACAAGCAGATAGTGTTTATTCGACAAATAACAAAATATTGGATATTTCAATCGTCAGATAGACTTTATCTGACGGAAAACGCTATTATTTATTCGACCGATAAATACTCAAGTTTATTTGCCAGTTTGTTAATTTTATTTTTGTTCGATGATTAAAAAATCGGCTCTTAGTTTTATGATGAAGTACAAATTTATTTTATTTATTTATCCGTAGAGTTAAGAAAACAAAATCAATAAATTAATGATTACTTAAATGAAATGAGATTGAACTCTGATTGAACTTTATTTTTATAAATGATTAACTATTCAAACCCGAATTTGTACTGACCCATAGATCGTCTCTGATTCTGTTTCGGATTCGAGCTCCTTCATTTGAGTCATTTTGTCTAATAACTGTCTGAAGTTCGGATTCGGATATTATTATTATTATTATTATTATTATTATTATTATTATTATTATTATTATTATTATTATTATTATTATTATTATTATTATTATTATTATTATTATTGTTATTATTATTATTATTATTATTATTATTATTATTATTATTATTATTATTATTATTATTATTATTATTATTATTATTATTATTATTATTATTATTATTATTATTATTATTATTATTATTATTATTATTATTATTATTATTATTATTATTATTATTATTATTATTATTATTATTATTATTATTATTATTATTATTATTATTATTATTATTATTATTATTATTATTATTATTATTATTATTATTATTATTATTATTATTATTATTATTATTATTATTATTATTATTATTATTATTATTATTATTATTATTATTATTATTATTATTATTATTATTATTATTATTATTATTATTATTATTATTATTATTATTATTATTATTATTATTATTATTATTATTATTATTATTATTATTATTATTATTATTATTATTATTATTATTATTATTATTATTATTATTATTATTATTATTATTATTATTATTATTATTATTATTATTATTATTATTATTATTATTATTATTATTATTATTATTATTATTATTATTATTATTATTATTATTATTATTATTATTATTATTAAAAGCTTTATATGCCAATAGTTTCAAATACAACATAACAGTTAGTTTAAATTATTTGTTTATATTCATGAATAGTAGCATTTCTGTCAAGATAACTAGCAATTTTTAAGATACAATAATTATAGTTAAGATCAAAGTTTATACATATATAGCCTTCCCCAAAGCTGCCCATATATCTCTATTTTTGCGTCGCCGTACCAATGTTGATTGTCTTTTGTTACCAACTTCGTCCACCTTCGATCTTCCATTCTTGATATGTGTCCAGCCCAGTTCCATTTTAATCTTTTTGTTCTTTGAATAACGTCAATAATATTTGTAGTTTCTGTCGGATATCTTCGTTTCTAATTCTTTGGACTTGTCTGATATTGAGTAGTTTTCGCTCAATTTTTGTGTGACAGATTCTCAGCATTTCATGGGAGTTTGTTGTCAGCCCGAGTGTTTCTAATCCATATGCCAGTTCCACCTAACAACATTTACTGAGGTGTCAATGTCACTTTGACTGAGGCAAAATCATTTGGTGGAACATAATTCTCAGTTCTCATTGAGATAAAATTGTTACCTTACAAATTGTTGTTGTACATATGTCAGTCACGCAAAAATAGCTGAGTGAGAAATCGAATCCAAAATATTTTCATCTCAGAGATCTCAGAAAAAAATATCAATTCTCAGCTGAGATTTTTTGTTCTACCTAAAAAATCTCTGAGATCTCTGAAGATCTCAGTGAGATGTTGTTAGGTGGAACTGGCCTAATGTATTTTTTCATGTCGTTGCTAAGGTTTGAGTCCAGTATTTGTTTAACATTCCAAAATTGCTTCCAGCTGTTTTCTATTCTTCCTGATTTATAAGCGATTTGAGTTGACCAAGATATATCAGACCGTCAACGTATTCAATTTTTTTGTCCAAAAGTAAAACATCCTTTTTTATCTGGTTTGTCATTCATTTTGTTTTTGTAAGATTAAGTGACAGACCATATTTGCGCATGTGATCGAGAGATCGTTGATCATAGATTGGATTTCATCTGGTGAATGGGATAGAAGAACCACATCGTCTGCAAATCTTAAGTTGTTGAGTTTTTCACCCCAGATATCGAGTCCATATTTTTTCCACTTGAGCTGTCTGAAAATGTCTTCAAGTACTGCCGAGAACAATGGTGGTGATAGTGGGTCTACTTGACGAACACCCCTCTTGATGTTGAAGTATCTTCCAGTCTTATCTGTCTTCACCTTAGCTTTGTTATTGCAGTAGATGCTTCTCATGGTCCTTATAAAGTCAGGATGTATATTTTGGTTTTTTAGTGCAGTCCAGATGCAATTGTGTTCCACTGTGCCAAATGCTTTGGTAAAGTCAATGAAAACCAGATACAGAGGCTCTTTGAACTCGTTATGTTTTCGATAAGTTGGTTTATAGTTTGCAGATGATCTGAAGTCGAATATCCTTCTCTGAAGCCAGCTTGTTCCCGAGGTTGATTATCGTTTAAACATTTTTCACTAATTTATAAAGTGCTTTTGAGAAAAGCTTATAAATTGTCGATATCAGGCTGATAGGTCGAAAATTGATGTCACTTTTTTTTCCTTTTTTGTGCAAAAGAATGATGGTGTTTTCTCGCCATTGCTTTGGAATTTGTTGTGTTTTAATAATTTCGTTGAATAGCTTCTTCAATATTGGTGTTACAGCAGATTTTCCGTATTTAAGCATCTCCGCTTCGATTGCATCATTTCCTGAACTTTTTTTCATTTTTCATGCTGTCAATAGTTGTTGCGATGTCAGTTTGGGTAAAACTTAAGGGTTCAGTATCAGTCGATGTTAGAATATTGATTTGTACGTCTGATTCTGTACAACTCGAGTTAAAAAGATCTTCAAAAAATTTTGTCGCCGTTTCATTTATATCTACTCGTTTGGTTTTTGTTTTTGCCTTGTTTTTCATCGAAATAATCCACTCCTTCTCTTTGCTCAAGAATGGATTCGGATATACATAGATAGAAATCTTGCAACATCATCTAAGATTGGTTCACCGTTTTCTACACAAATATTGTGTAGAGCGGCACAAACATTTACTATTTGCGCTGCTCTTTTTGGAGAATACCTAGGTTTTCTTTCTTCTGAAATACATCTCCAACGGCCTAGTAAAATATGAAAATATTTGATTATGTGTGTTTGTATTGTTTGTAATAATTATTATGTACTAGCTGACCCGGCAGACTTCGTACTGCCTAATCAAATTGCAATAAAGTTCTGTCAAAATGATTTGTAATGTGACATTTTTTTGTTCCTACATATGTATGTTATAGTCGGGGCAACGAATATTATTTGATTATTTGATTCCCAGATGTTTTTTTTTAAATTTGATTTATTTTACATTACATTACATTACATTTCACAGTACTTCGCACATAAATGTAACGAACTACAGACACATAGCAGCACTGGCGACTGAGACCATCGGCTGGGACAGAACAAGACATACAACAGAGAGAGACAGATAGACACATAGAAAGAAAGCACACATAACAGAAACCTACGTGGCTCAGAGGAGGAGACTTAGATTTGTATTGTCTCATGTTATCGCACAGGTGGCCTCAGATAAGCTGGCGATTTTTGTAGAAAAAGAATGCTGCTGAAGCTGGGGTTTGAACCCGTAGCGTTCAGCTTGGCAATCCACTACTCTATCCTCTGAACCATGGCAAACACAATTACTTGCTATGTTTTTACTGTTCATAGTGCGAGCATAAGGAAAGGTGGAAAATACGGAAAGAGCTTTGCAGGAGGTTTCGGTTAACATTTAGTATTTAATTCCTTAATATTGAAATGAAGGGGAAAAGCAGAGTGTGGTATTCAGATTTATATTCGTGTTTTTAGGGAAATAAACATAGATATGAGTGTACTTGACAGTACGACCGAAGTTGGGTTCGTAAGTATTCCTGGAGCCACGAGTACTACGGTCTAATCTCTTAAGGAGACTTTCCCATCACGAATTCTCTATTTTCCCATTTTTTAAAATCCACGCAAAATATATCTTGGGGTTTTCTTGCTCTAGAGGAGTTTTCCATTGCGAATTTGTTATGTTTTTGCAATGCGTTTTTTTTTTTTAATTATACTTGCTTTCCAGGACTTCTCCCAGTTCCCCAGCACGAACTTTCCATTTTACCATTTCAAAAGTAATGCCTTTCATTTGAAAGTGTTTTGAGGTTTTTGTTTAATCAAATTTTTTTTGCATGAGTTTTACGAGTTTTTCATCAAGAAATTTCTATTTTCCATTCGAAAACCCACTTTGAAATTTTCCAGTTGAAACCAAAATGCACCTGCAATAATATGCAATTTTCCATTTTAAAAACAATCCACCTCCAATTACATGCAATTTTCCTTTCGAAAACCCATTTTGAAATTTTCCAGTTTCCAAATTTGCGCTAGATGGCGGGCGCAGACCAGGGATGCTAAAAGCCTATAGTGTTGTGGAACTGGATGACGTCAGGATACATGGAAGAACTTGTAGAATGAGGCCTGGACCGAATCCCGATTGAAGCGCAGATGAAGGGGGAAACCAATAAAAACACCGACGATGATGATTATGCTGAAATTTAACCTTCAGAATTTTATGGGAACGGGTCGTTATTCTGTATTCCAAAATTCTGTATGAACAAAATTCTGTATCTGAAGAAAAAATTCTGTATGAACATAATTCTGTATTCCATTATTCTGCTTTTCTATTATTCTGTATTTCAAAATTCTGTAAATCCAAAATTCTTTTTTTCAAAATTCTGCAAATCCATTATTCTGCTTTTAGAAATTCTGTAATTCCAAATCTCTACATTAAAACTCACAGTTATGAACAGGTTTTTTAATTGCCTGTAGAACAATTTTTATTCAATTAACAAATTAAGTAACATTTTATATACAAAAAAAAAACAAACAAAAAACAAATAACGAAAAAAAAAACAAAAAAGCAAATGAAAAAAAGCATTATAATATGCAAATTAGTTGGAGAGAGATCCGTTACGTTAGAATTATAATCTATGCTTCAAGGTTCTGCATAGAAAACATCAAAAATCTGTACTCCTAAATTCTGTAAATGATAAAAGAAAAATTGTTTTCATAATGAAAAAAAGTGCGCACTTTTTTTCATTATCAAAACAATTTTTCTTTTATCATTTACAGAATTTAGGAGTACAGAATTTTGGAATACAGAATTTTGAAATCCAGAATTTTGTATTTACAGAATTTTAGAATACAGAATTTTGAATTTACAGAATTTTAAAATACAGAATTTTGAATTTACATAATTTTAAAATACAGAATTTTGGAATACAGAATTTCGGAATCCGAATTTTGGCCCATACAGAATTTCGACCCCAACCCGAATTTTATTTCATTCCAATTCTGTGTCGCCTTCGTCCATAAAATAATAAATTTTCAATTTACATAAATAATTTTAGATCTGACATCATAATTTTCAATATTTGAAATTGATCATATTTTTTTTATTTTGATGGGGTGGAAAAAGTATGTTTTTTTAACATTGGCACAATTGTTTCTCGCCTTAAAAACCATCTTTGAACTTCAACGAAGATTTAAAAAAAAAGAATTGGCCAAATTGGTCCAGGCGTTGTTGAGTTATGCGCTTATCAACACATTTTGCGATTCATTTTTATATACTTTTCATCACTCCATCACTCACTTGAGCATGTATTTTGTTGAACCGACATTCTGGCGAATTTGATATAGACTTTATTTTGAAAGAACTAGCTATACTGAATGATGGACATTACTATTTCATTGTTACACTTCCATGCAGCTTAAGTCAATTGCCCACAGCTGCTAAAAAACAAGTTCAATGGTTGTACAATCATTATCATAGACTGAGCTGGAATGGAGGATGCATTAATTTTACAAAGATTAAACAATTTCTTCAAGACAAAATCCAAAATGCAACCGTCTAAGTTAAGGGCATTGAAAAAACAATATTTCATGGAATTACTAAATAATGAAAATGTAGAAGTCAAAAACGTTGAACATTTTTTTAACTGTCCAAATTTAAGGGAACTAAAAAGAAATTACCCTAACCAAATAAAATGTCACTTTCATTCAAATTGTTGTGCACTTCAGAATATTCATCTTTTAAGCAAGTTCTTGTCCCATTGAAAAAAGCTAAGTTATTTAATAAAATAAAAACAACATATTTGGTACATAATCTTTTTTTCATTTTTTATTCTTAATAGCATTTTGAACTTGTCTTTTTATTTTTACAATTCAAAATGTTGTTCTCGCTATCAAAAAATGACGTTGGAGTTGGAAGAGGTATTTTTACCTCTTCTCTGTGTTTTTGCTTTCGACTGCTTTTTGGTTGTTGCGGTTGTATTTCCGGTAAAAGAAGTTGTTGTTCTTGTTGTTGTTGTTGTTGTTGTTGTTATTGTTGTTGTTGTTGTTGACTTTGATGTTAATAGGCTTTGATTTTGATATAGCTGAAGATGATGTTCCTCATTTTCGTGAGGTGTTTTAAACATTTCTTGTTGTTGTTGTTGTTGCTGTTCTTCTTCCTGCCGGTTTTCATCCTTCGTGTGGAAGTCTATATGGAAGGAATTTATTCCCAACGGCGCCACCACTTCGAAACTGCATTTCGACAGCTCATTGACATCGTCGTCAGTGAGTTGTGAGTTCCATCGTTTAGGAAGGAACACACAACATTCCTCAAGTTCGAGTAAAATTTGCTCCCCGTACATTGTTGTAATCCATTTAGAATTAACGATAGGATAACGCTTTTTTAAATTAAGTTTTGAGAGCCTAGACAACGGCTTATTCCGGTGCTCGTCGTTTTGATATTTGACCAATTGTTTTATTTTATTTATACAAGACATTTTTAAAAATGGAAGAGGAAATAAACTTTAATTTGAACAAATTGAATAAACACACTGTAATGCTGAGCAAATTAGGAACATTCAGCTTTTATACCCACAAAAATTTCATGCAAATTATATTTTTTTTTTCTTATCTCGAAACCAAAGACTTTTTTTGTTTTTACAACATTCAGCTTTTCTTATACCGAAAAATTTCTTTCAAAATATACTTATCACATCTTTTGTACGCCTCAAAAATTTCATACAAAATATTTATCAAAATACATAAATTCAATGTTTTAATCTTGAAACCAAAAGACTGTTTTTTTTTACTAAAAATCAAAAGAAGCAAAATGTTAATTATGTCGATGTCGTATGCATGCTATAACTTGCTACATCCTGTTTCAATAATAATTCTTTGTTATCTCATTTTCAAAACACAATAAAAATAAACATTCTTATCAGTTATATTCTTACTCCCTCAATACTATTTTTTTCTTTCATTTGATAACAAAAACTAAATACTAAAACCACAAATACTATTATCAATTCAAATTCAAACAAATTTAATTTTGTGGATGTTATATATTGTATGCCACTCGGTGAATAAACCTCTTGATGAAAAGAAGTGTCGTGCCGTGTTTTAAACATATCACTTGGCGACGAGCGGAGTTAAATTAAAAGTTTAAGCATAGTCGAAGTAAAAAGTCAAAGTCAAAGTCAAAGACAGTCAGTTATACCTACATTAATTTTCTGTATTTCAGTTTACGGTAAAATCGTACCATAATCGTTGGTCGATACATAATCATGATCATGACACTGATTGGAAATATTGAACCGTTTGATCAATCAAAAAATGAATTTAATACGTATTGTGGGCGATTATAACAATTATTCGTAGTCAATAAAGTTTCAGCCAAAACAAAAATGCCGTTGCTCATTACATTAATTGGTGGCGAAACATATAGCGTCCTTAAAAATTGGGCATGCCTAGTTCTCCTACAGAAAAGACTCTCCTGATGAATGCAAGACTTGATTGCAAAATTATTATTATTTAAATTTAATAAAAGAGACCAAAAATCATCGGAAACCATAAAAGAATACATTAATCAGTTAAAACAGTTTTCTATACCATGTGAGTTTGGGGCCTTTTTGTCGGAAGCCCTTCGTGATCGGTTGATCTTTGGACTACATATAACGAGAATATACATAAAAGATTGCTTTCCGAGGAAAATATTAAGTTCGAAACGTCTTGTGCAAAAGCTAATAGCATGGAAGTGGCCTTGCTTGGAACGAAAGCATCATCACTTGGTGCCGTCTCTGCTGTCAGAAAATCACAAGCTAAGTATCATTCAAACAAATATTATGAAAAATCATCTTCAAAACCTAATTTAATCCAGAAAAATCGTTTGCATGCTATAGATGTGGCCGTCACCACAACCCATCAACATGTCCTTCGTAGCACTGGACAGGGACAGGACAGGGCACACGTCAAAACTGTGCAAGAAAAAATTGGTAAGGACGTCAAAACTAGTGATGGGCATAATCGAATGATTTCAATAATCGAGAAAATAGTATTCGAATGATTTGAATAATCGAATGATCATTCGAATGGTCATTCGAATTACGAAACTGAATGAATGAATGGTGACAAATTTAATGTTTACAGTGCACAAAGTGCTATTTAACAAAAAAAAAATGAATAGTAAAATAACTCCAAATACAAATTTTTGTTCGCCTTTAAAAAATGTAGCTAAAAACCATAACAAAATTTCATTCCGAAGATTTGCAAATTCAACTATAGAAATAAAATCGTAATTCGAATTAAAATTAAAATAATCATCATTCGACTTTTTTGTATTCGAATACTAATAATCGATTCTTTTCATTCGAGTTCCAAAATCCACAAAAACCAGTTTTTGTTAAAATGCTTATAAAATTTATCGGCCTGATAAATTAACTGGGTTGCACCAATGTTTTTCACTGATTTTTTAACTAAAATGCTGTTTGCGAAACATCCCTGCTTTTTTTAAACTGAACGAAAAAGAGATGTCAGAACCGTCATTTTATTTTGTTTGTTACGTTCCTATTTTTGATTTCGTGTTTCGCCCAGCAATTTAAATAATATGAATTTCAAAAAAAAAAGAAAAAATGGATGCCAAGAAAAAAGGGAAAGAGGCAAAAATTAGGTCTTCTTTTTTTCTCCCTAAAACAGCCGAAAACTACCAAATTCTCCCACTTTTCCATTCTTTAACTCCCAATTCTTGTAAGTTCTGTCACTTTTGAAGGAGACAAATATTTTCCCTATCTGCCGATTTTAGCTACAAAAATTTCTTGTGGTAGTTTTTGTAAGTTCTGTCAAACCATAAGAAGTACATTGAATTTTGTTGCATTTGGCAGAATTTTGCTGTTAAGCGTTCTTTTACTTTTTGGGAGAATCACAAAATTTCATCCCCACTCCTCGATTTTTGACAGTTTTTATAAAAACTGCCGAAAAAGTAAAAGAACTGACCTATTATGTGGAGGAGGAGAAAAATGCACCTATCGACATTGCACTAAAATTTCGCCGAATTATTGAAAACCGAGCCACGGATGGAGTGACTCCAGCCGTTCATATCCAACGATCTATTTAATTCAAATATGTTTTTGAATTGTAATTTGTAACTTTCAAATGCCCTGTCAAAAGTGAAAAGTTTGTTTTTTTTGTAGATATTTTCATTAAAACTCGGGTTTAAAATTTATCTGGAGGAAAACGGCATTTTAGTTTATCGGCTTGTTTATCGGCCTTTTAAAACTAAAGGCCCAACTATAATAGTCGGAAGGGTGCGTACGTTGACGTACGAAAATTCCCAAATATATGCAAATCAGATGTCACAGCCATAATAGCGGATTGCTCGGTTTCGTTCAGTTTTGTTTTCGGACGTAAACTCACTTT
The DNA here is from genome assembly GCA_943590905.1 of Sphaerophoria taeniata. NCBI lineage: Eukaryota > Metazoa > Arthropoda > Insecta > Diptera > Syrphidae > Sphaerophoria > Sphaerophoria taeniata. The sequence continues at coordinate 57,687,458 of OX016540.1, forward strand.
TCTTTCTCAATTTACGGGCGGAAATTTGACATTTCTCTAAAAAAAAAAAATTGTCAAAGACAAAAACACAGCCCGACGACACTCTGGGCTGATTGGCTGCCTTATAGATGTTTTTGCGAGATGAGGACTCAGTATATCAAGCAGTTTGTTATACAGTTCTAAATTAATTCGTGTATAAATGAAGAACTGTTCTCTGCCAAGACTTTTTATTTTTATAAATGTAATATTGAAAAAACCATCTTGGTTTCTATCGCGGTTGATGGGACGCACACAGCAGGACCTACATATCTCTTGAGCTCTTTTTAATATAATCATCTAATTCTTTTAATGCAAACAATGCCTCCATTAAGAAGTGCATTGATTTAAGACTCTGAATTATTTTAAATTGTCTATTTTTATTCATTTTGATAAAATTCGTATGCCTGAAAAAACAAAAATCACGTGTATCTTTCGCGCCCAATCAACGTGTATATTTGCCCAACACAGAATAATAACAGAAAGCTTTCCGTTCAATTATGGGTAAGCGTATGCAATTGACAGTCGGAAAGAAACGGTTCGTTCAGTTTTGACGCTAGCTTCCGTTCCCGTCCGTCTATTATAGTTGGGCCTTAAAATTGGTTGGAGCAACCGATAAATAGCATTTTAAAATTTGACGAAGCGATAAATATTTAAAAAGCGTTTGGTGCAACTGGCCATAAGCATAGTTGAAGTAAAAAGTCAAAGTCAACATATCAGCGGAGACACAAACCACTCATTTTGGTAACATTTATTCAATCATTTAGCCGAGACACAATCTGGCCCAACAGCCCATACTCCTACTTACATTGATCTTGAATTCCTGAACAATGCAATGAAGAATGGCAAAGGCAAGGCGTTCCATTTTCGAATAGTAAAGGGGCCGACCCATAGAATCCATCAGTGCGTCAGCGTTGATGTTTTCAACTGACATCACAATAGAATACACATGTTCTTATGAAACTTGTCCCATAACTCATATCAAAAGCCATGCATGTTGCGACTACGACGGATAGAGTTGGTTAACTTTCTAATTTTTGAGTCCGTTGACCCAGTTGTTGGAATCGGCTAAGCTGACATTTGACTATCAAATTCATTACTACCAAATTTGATAGTCAACCATTTTCGGCCTGTATAAGATGATCACTTTGAAGTCAATTTTTTTTTTTTTTGGTTAACTTGGTATTACTTAAAAAAAAGTGTTTGACATCTGTCAAACGTCACTTATTTTCAAAATAACTGAAGGCGAAGAATTTAAGTTTACCCAGTAAGTTATTATTTTCTTAAACCCTTAAAACAATAATTTTTTACTTTAATTACTTTCTAGGACACAAGCAAATAAAAACCAAATTAGTTTGCTAACAAATTTTATGCAAGAGCATACTAATTTGGCAAAACCATTTTCTGGGAAGGGAACCAGCTATAAAGGGTCCCACAAAATGTTGTGGGATAAACTTATATCGACTTTAAATGCCAATGAGCCACCAACCAAAACAACCCAGGAGTGGAAAGGGGTACAATTTATTTATAATTGAGTATGTAAACTATACTTTAATAAATTTTTGTTTTTAAAGATTTGGACAACCAGAAAATACTCTGCAAAGAAAAGATTAATAGAAAACAAAACGTCTGTCCAACAAACTGGTGGAGGTCCATACATGGAGTTGCCGTTGGACGCCCCAGAGGAAGCTAATGTTCAAGCTTGTGGCATCGAAACTGTAATAGCTGGAATAAGTGGTGTCTCGAGCTTTGGCTGTGGAGAAAAATGTGAGTTGGTTTTATATTTCAGCAAATTGAAAATGATTACCATATGTTTCGTTTTTTTTAGATTTAGATTTTGACGAACCGGGCACCTCTCAAGTTTCAAGCAACGACACTAGCCAGCCCAACGGTGACTCCATAAAAACTACCAAAAAGAAAAGAACCGTAAGTTGACGAGTCAATCCTACTCTCAAGAAGACAAATTGAACTCCAAGAGCAATTTTTAAATATGCAGTCGTCCTTAAAAAATTCACTGGAATCGATTGAGTGTTCCATAAGGGACATGCACATGGCTGCATCTTTAAAAACGCTCTGCACAATAAGAGAAAGGAGATGCAGGCTATGATCGCTCTTAGACAGGAAGAATTGCGTTTAAGGAGGATGGAGATTGAGTTGGCTGGGCCATGAACGAACTGAAAGTTTTGAAACTCCAAAAATGACAAGTGCTGTTAAATATTTTTTTTTGTTTTTTTTTTTAAGAAAGAATAATTAAAAGAAAAAAGTTCCTTTAGATCCGCTTTTTCAATAGTTAGATAAACAAGCAGATAGTGTTTATTCGACAAATAACAAAATATTGGATATTTCAATCGTCAGATAGACTTTATCTGACGGAAAACGCTATTATTTATTCGACCGATGAATACTCAAGTTTATTTGCCAGTTTGTTAATTTTATTTTTGTTCGATGATTAAAAAATCGGCTCTTAGTTTTATGATGAAGTACAAATTTATTTTATTTATTTATCCGTAGAGTTAAGAAAACAAAATCAATAAATTAATGATTACTTAAATGAAATGAGATTGAACTCTGATTGAACTTTATTTTTATAAATGATTAACTATTCAAACCCGAATTTGTACTGACCCATAGATCGTCTCTGATTCTGTTTCGGATTCGAGCTCCTTCATTTGAGTCATTTTGTCTAATAACTGTCTGAAGTTCGGATTCGGATATTATTATTATTATTATTATTATTATTATTATTATTATTATTATTATTATTATTATTATTATTATTATTATTATTATTATTATTATTATTATTATTATTATTATTATTATTATTATTATTATTATTATTATTATTATTATTATTATTATTATTATTATTATTATTATTATTATTATTATTATTATTATTATTATTATTATTATTATTATTATTATTATTATTATTATTATTATTATTATTATTATTATTATTATTATTATTATTATTATTATTATTATTATTATTATTATTATTATTATTATTATTATTATTATTATTATCATTATTATTATTATTATTATTATTATTATTATTATTATTATTATTATTATTATTATTATTATTATTATTATTATTATTATTATTATTATTATTATTATTATTATTATTATTATTATTATTATTATTATTATTATTATTATTATTATTATTATTAAAAGCTTTATTTGCCAATAGTTTTAAATACAACATAACAGTTAGTTTAAATTATTTGTTTACATTCATGAATAGTAGCATTTCTGTCAAGATAACTAGCAATTTTTAAGATACAATAATTACAGTTAAGATCAAAGTTTATACATATATAGCCTTCCCCAAAGCTGCCCATATATCTCTATTTTTGCGTCGCCGTACCAATGTTGATTGTCTTTTGTTACCAACTTCGTCCACCTTCGATCTTCCATTCTTGATATGTGTCCAGCCCAGTTCCATTTTAATCTTTTTGTTCTTTGAATAACGTCAATAATATTTGTAGTTTCTGTCGGATATCTTCGTTTCTAATTCTTTGGACTTGTCTGATATTGAGTAGTTTTCGCTCAATTTTTGTGTGACAGATTCTCAGCATTTCATGGGAGTTTGTTGTCAGCCCGAGTGTTTCTAATCCATATGCCAGTTCCACCTAACAACATTTACTGAGATGTCAATGTCACTTTGACTGAGGCAAAATCATTTGGTGGAACGTAATTCTCAGTTCTCATTGAGATAAAATTGTTACCTTACAAATTGTTGTTGTACATATGTCAGTCACGCAAAAATAGCTGAGTGAGAAATCGAATCCAAAATATTTTCATCTCAGAGATCTCAGAAAAAAATATCAATTCTCAGCTGAGATTTTTTGTTCTACCTAAAAAATCTCTGAGATCTCTGAAGATCTCAGTGAGATGTTGTTACGTGGAACTGGCCTAATGTATTTTTTCATGTCGTTGCTAAGGTTTGAGTGCAGTATTTGTTTAACATTCCAAAATTGCTTCCAGCTGTTTTCTATTCTTCCTGATTTATAAGCGATTTGAGTTGACCAAGATATATCAGACCGTCAACGTATTCAATTTTTTTGTCCAAAAGTAAAACATCCTTTTTTATCTGGTTTGTCATTCATTTTGTTTTTGTAAGATTAAGTGACAGTCCATATTTTGCGCATGTGATCGAGAGATCGTTGATCATAGATTGGATTTCATCTGGTGAATGGGATAGAAGAACCACATCGTCTGCAAATCTTAAGTTGTTGAGTTTTTCACCCCAGATATCGAGTCCATATTTTTTCCACTTGAGCTGTCTGAAAATGTCTTCAAGTACTGCCGAGAACAATGGTGGTGATAGTGGGTCTACTTGACGAACACCCCTCTTGATGTTGAAGTATCTTCCAGTCTTATCTGTCTTCACCTTAGCTTTGTTATTGCAGTAGATGCTTCTCATGGTCCTTATAAAGTCAGGATGTATATTTTGGTTTTTTAGTGCAGTCCAGATGCAATTGTGTTCCACTGTGCCAAATGCTTTGGTAAAGTCAATGAAAACCAGATACAGAGGCTCTTTGAACTCGTTATGTTTTCGATAAGTTGGTTTATAGTTTGCAGATGATCTGAAGTCGAATATCCTTCTCTGAAGCCAGCTTGTTCCCGAGGTTGATTATCGTTTAAACATTTTTCACTAATTTATAAAGTGCTTTTGAGAAAAGCTTATAAATTGTCGATATCAGGCTGATAGGTCGAAAATTGATGTCACTTTTTTTTTCCTTTTTTGTGCAAAAGAATGATGGTGTTTTCTCGCCATTGCTTTGGAATTTGTTGTGTTTTAATAATTTCGTTGAATAGCTTCTTCAATATTGGTGTTAGAGCAGATTTTCCGTATTTAAGCATCTCCGCTTCGATTGCATCATTTCCTGAACTTTTTTCATTTTTCATGCTGTCAATAGTTGTTGCGATGTCAGTTTGGGTAAAACTTAAGGGTTCAGTATCAGTCGATGTTAGAATATTGATTTGTACGTCTGATTCTGTACAACTCGAGTTAAAAAGATCTTCAAAAAATTTTGTCGCCGTTTCATTTATATCTACTCGTTTGGTTTTTGTTTTTGCCTTGTTTTTCATCGAAATAATCCACTCCTTCTCTTTGCTCAAGAATGGATTCGGATATACATAGATAGAAATCTTGCAACATCATCTAAGATTGGTTCACCGTTTTCTACACAAATATTGTGTAGAGCGGCACAAACATTTACTATTTGCGCTGCTCTTTTTGGAGAATACCTAGGTTTTCTTTCTTCTGAAATACATCTCCAACGGCCTAGTAAAATATGAAAATATTTGATTATGTGTGTTTGTATTGTTTGTAATAATTATTATGTACTAGCTGACCCGGCAGACTTCGTACTGCCTAATCAAATTGCAATAAAGTCCTGTCAAAATGATTTGTACTGTGAAATTTTTTTGTTCCTACATATGTATGTTATAGGTGCAGTGCATTAACGCCCATGGAATTAACGCCCGCGGGTGTTAATTCCAATAACAAAAGGAATTTACCCCCGCGGGTGTTAAATCCTTTTTGAATTGGCAATAAGGCCCACCATAAAAAAGAACTAACGCCCGCGGGTGTTAATGCCATTTGAAATTGGCACTAACACCCGCGAGTGTATTTTCTTTTGGAAGAGATCTTTTCAACCTCGGATGTGAACACTTGCGCTGGCATCCTAGACACCTTGGCCACGTGAGTAGAAACAAATTAAACATCAAAAATGAAGTTTACAAATTTTACATTTCTAACTTCGTACGATTATACTTTTAGTCATTCAAGACTTATTCGGTTTGTGAATTAATTTTTTTTTTTATTCAAAAACCGAATAAATCTTTGGGATGTCAAAGTTTGGTGAGGATACGGCATTCTACAAGCACACTATACTTGAAGCCAATTTCATCTTATTGTATCTATCTGTCACCTAAAACAACCAAGCTATTTCATTTACATTGAAAGATGGATGGACACAAGCGGAAAAAATTTTGGCCAAAAGAGAATCAATTTGGGGTGTTAAAATAAAAAAATTCGCGCGAATTTTTTTATTTTCACATCCCAAATTGATTCTCTTTTGGCCAAAATTTTTTCCGCTCGCTTCGCTCGCGATCTATTCAAATCGATCTTGAATTTTTTTTTTATCGGCTTCAACCTCAGTCGAAATGATGCTGAAAATGAATCATTGAAATGCTTGCAAAAATGTAGAACCACTACTTTTCCAAATAAAAGGAAACCTAAACAGCTCTGACAATTTTGTCGACAGCTAATAAAGAAACGTGGTCCTATTTATTTCAATGTGTACTTATACAATACATAATACAAGAATTTAAGTTTTTTGTTTATTTGTTTAGCATGAACGTTCGTTGTTTCACTTTTTTTTCATTTGGTACTTTTGTCCCATAAAAAGTAAAATTTAATTGGGACTACTGACTGGCCATAGTGGGTTAATAATCCCTAAAACTATTTCGGTACTTGTGAGTCTCCAGAGTGGCTCAGAAGTTCCGAAAACCATTTTCGAGACTTCTGACTTCGAGACGAGTTTCCCTGCGCCAAGTTTCTAATCAAAACAGAAAAAAACAAAATAAGGCCCCAAGGGCATTATTTCTAGGTTGCAATGGACATAAGACCGCAACCCTTGTAAGGGTCTAATTTCCATAAGAAATTGAAATAAGGCTCCATGCGGCTTTATTTCATAGTGCGAGCATAAGGAAAGGTGGAAAATACGGAAAGAGCTTTGCAGGAGGTTTCGGTTAACATTTAGTATTTAATTCCTTAATATTGAAATGAAGGGGAAAAGCAGAGTGTGGTATTCAGATTTATATTCGTGTTTTTAGGGAAATAAACATAGATATGAGTGTACTTGACAGTACGACCGAAGTTGGGTTCGTAAGTATTCCTGGAGCCACGAGTACTACGGTCTAATCTCTTAAGGAGACTTTCCCATCACGAATTCTCTATTTTCCCATTTTTTAAAATCCACGCAAAATATATCTTGGGGTTTTCTTGCTCTAGAGGAGTTTTCCATTGCGAATTTGTTATGTTTTTGCAATACGTTTTTTTTTTTTTTTATTATACTTGCTTTCCAGGACTTCTCCCAGTTCCCCAGCACGAACTTTCCATTTTACCATTTCAAAAGTAATGCCTTTCATTTGAAAGTGTTTTGAGGTTTTTGTTTAATCAAATTTTTTTTGCATGAGTTTTACGAGTTTTTCATCAAGAAATTTCTATTTTCCATTCGAAAACCCACTTTGAAATTTTCCAGTTGAAACCAAAATGCACCTGCAATAATATGCAATTTTCCATTTTAAAAACAATCCACCTACAATTACATGCAATTTTCCTTTCGAAAACCCATTTTGAAATTTTCCAGTTTCCAAATTTGCGCTAGATGGCGGGCGCAGACCAGGGATGCTAAAAGCCTATAGTGTTGTGGAACTGGATGACGTCAGGATACATGGAAGAACTTGTAGAATGAGGCCTGGACCGAATCCCGATTGAAGCGCAGATGAAGGGGGAAACCAATAAACACACCGACGATGATGATTATGCTGAAATTTAACCTTCAGAATTTTATTTCATTCCAGTTCTATGTCGCCTTCGTCCATAAAATAATAAATTTTCAATTTACATAAATAATTTTAGATCTGACATTTGAAATTGATCATATTTTTTTTTATTTTGATGGGGTGGAAAAAGTATGTTTTTTTAACACTGGCACAATTTCTCGCCGTAAAAACCATCTTTGAACTTCAACGAACATTTAAAAAAAAAAATTGGCCAAATTGGTCCAGGCGTTGTTGAGTTATGCGCTTATCAACACATTTTGCGATTCATTTTTATATACTTTTCATCACTCCATCACTCACTTGAGCATGTATTTTGTTGAACCGACATTCTGGCGAATTTGATATAGACTTTATTTTGAAAGAACTAGCTATACTGAATGATGGACATTACTATTTCATTGTTACACTTCCATGCAGCTTAAGTCAATTGCCCACAGCTGCTAAAAAACAAGTTCAATGGTTATACAATCATTATCATAGACTGAGCTGGAATGGAGGATGCATTAATTTTACAAAGATTAAACAATTTCTTCAAGACAAAATCCAAAATGCAACCGTCTAAGTTAAGGGCATTGAAAAAACACAATATTTCATGGAATTACTAAATAATGAAAATGTAGAAGTCAAAAACGTTGAACATTTTTTTAACTGTCCAAATTTAAGGGAACTAAAAAGAAATTACCCTAACCAAATAAAATGTCACTTTCATTCAAATTGTTGTGCACTTCAGAATGTTCATCTTTTAAGCAAGTTCTTGTCCCATTGAAAAAAGCTAAGTTATTTAATAAAATAAAAACAACATATTTGGTACATAATCTTTTTTTCATTTTTTATTCTTAATAGCATTTTGAACTTGTCTTTTTATTTTTACAATTCAAAATGTTGTTCTCGCTATCAAAAAATGACGTTGGAGTTGGAAGAGGTATTTTTACCTCTTCTCTGTGTTTTTGCTTTCGACTGCTTTTTGGTTGTTGCGGTTGTATTTCCGGTAAAAGAAGTTGTTGTTCTTGTTGTTGTTGTTGTTGTTGTTGTTATTGTTGTTGTTGTTGTTGACTTTGATGTTAATAGGCTTTGATTTTGATAAAGCTGAAGATGATGTTCCTCATTTTCGTGAGGTGTTTTAAACATTTCTTGTTGTTGTTGTTGTTGCTGTTCTTCTTCCTGCCGGTTTTCCTCCTTCGTGTGGAAGTCTATATGGAAGGAATTTATTCCCAACGGCGCCACCACTTCGAAACTGCATTTCGACAGCTCATTGACATCTTCGTCAGTGAGTTGTGAGTTCCATCGTTTAGGAAGGAACACACAACATTCCTCAAGTTCGAGTAAAATTTGCTCCCCGTACATTGTTGTAATCCTTTTAGAATTAACGATAGGATAACGCTTTTTTAAATTAAGTTTTGAAAGCCTAGACAACGGCTTATTCCGGTGCTCGTTGTTTTGATATTTGACCAATTGTTTTATTTTATTTATACAAGACATTTTTAGAAATGGAAGAGGAAATAAACTTTAATTTGAACAAATTGAATAAACACACTGTAATGCTGAGCAAATTAGGAACATTCAGCTTTTATACCCACAAAAATTTCATGCAAATTATATTTTTTTTTTCTTATCTCGAAACCAAAGACTTTTTTTGTTTTTACAACATTCAGCTTTTCTTATACCGAAAAATTTCTTTCAAAATATACTTATCACATCTTTTGTACGCCTCAAAAATTTCATACAAAATATTTATCAAAATACATAAATTCAATGTTTTAATCTTGAAACCAAAAGACTGTTTTTTTTACTAAAAATCAAAAGAAGCAAAATGTTAATTATGTCGATGTCGTATGCATGCTATAACTTGCTACATCCTGTTTCAATAATAATTCTTTGTTATCTCATTTTCAAAACACAATAAAAATAAACATTCTTATCAGTTATATTCTTACTCCCTCAATACTATTTTTTTCTTTCATTTGATAACAAAAACTAAATACTAAAACCACAAATACTATTATCAATTCAAATTCAAACAAATTTAATTTTGTGGATGTTATATATTGTATGCCACTCGGTGAATAAACCTCTTGATGAAAAGAAGTGTCGTGCCGTGTTTTAAACATATCATTTGGCGACGAGCGGAGTTAAATTAAAAGTTTAAGCATAGTCGAAGTAAAAAGTCAAAGTCAAAGTCAAAGACAGTCAGTTATACCTACATTAATTTTCTGTATTTCAGTTTACGGTAAAATCATTCCATAATCGTTGGTCGATACATAATCATGATCATGACACTGATTGGAAATATTGAACCGTTTGATCAATCAAAAAATGAATTTAATACGTATTGTGGGCGATTATAACAATTATTCGTAGTCAATAAAGTTTCAGCCAAAACAAAAATGCCGTTGCTCATTACATTAATTGGTGGCGAAACATATAGCGTCCTTAAAAATTGGGCATGCCTAGTTCTCCTACAGAAAAGACTCTCCTGATGAATGCAAGACTTGATTGCAAAATTATTATTATTTAAATTTAATAAAAGAGACCAAAAATCATCGGAAACCATAAAAGAATACATTAATCAGTTAAAACAGTTTTCTATACCATGTGAGTTTGGGGCCTTTTTGTCGGAAGCCCTTCGTGATCGGTTGATCTTTGAACTACATATAACGAGAATATACATAAAAGATTGCTTTCCGAGGAAAATATTACGTTCGAAACGTGCAAAAGCTACTAGCATGGAAGTGGCCATGCTTGGAACGAAAGCAATGCATAGTGATGATGCCGTCTCTGCTGTCAGAAAAGCACAAGCTAAGTATTTCAAACAAATATTACGAAAAATCATCTTCAAAACCTAATTTTACCCAGAAAAATCGTCTGCTATAGATGTGGCCGTCACCACAACCCATCAACATGCCCTGCGTAACACTGGACTTGTTTTACATGTAACCAAAAAGGGCACACGTCAAAACTGTGCAAGAAAAAAATTGGTAAGGACGTCAAAACTAGTGATGGGCATAATCGAATGATTTCAATAATCGAGAAAATAGTATTCGAATGATTTGAATAATCGAATGATCATTCAAAGATTTGCAAATTCAACTATAGAAATAAAATCGTAATTCGAATTAAAATCTAAAATAATCATCATTCGACTTTCTTGCATTCGAATACTAATAATAATCGATTCTTTTCATTCGAGTACTATTTTCATTCGAGTACTATTTTCATTCAAGTACTATTTTCATTCGAGTACTATTTTCATTCGAATGATTTTTATTCGATTATTAATAATCGATTATTCATTCGAATACTAATAATCGATTATTTGCATTCGAGTGATTATAATGGTCATTGAAATACTAATAATCGTCATTAGATTTTTTTTTTTTCATTTGAGATTTTAATTTCGAAGAGTAGTAGTTGTAGTTGGTTTGAGAAATCATTCGAATGATTTCAATAATCGAATGATCTCGAATGATTGCCTGAATCGATTATAATTGATTATATCATTCGGATGATCCCATCACTTGTCAAAACCCATACATAGAGTCGATACGGAGACGATAGATTCGGAGTCGTCGGAGGAGTACACAGAGGATGCTCTCAATTATGTAAACACAATTGAATGTTGAATGCATTATTATTCAAACGAGGTTTTATACAACGGGGCTCGAATGTAGAATTGACAATTTCGTGATAAATCTTGTTCGGGGTCACATTGCGAGAGCCATGACTTCGACCAACAATTTGATTTTCGGGCCGAACGACAACTACTTCCAGAATGCACGCTTTAGCGGGTTCATCCCACCAGAGGCATTCCTCTATCTAGACCAGCGCGGCATGATACAGGATAGATTGACAGTACCGCTTATCTGCCACGTCAGGCGAAGAACCGTAGACCGGCGGCTTCTGTATGAACGAGGCATCCTCGCTCGTGATGGAGCGGAGCTGCTTCGGTTCAGTAGGGCTGTGTCCGAAAAGGACCGCATTGATAGGGTGAAGCAGGAGAACCAGTTTTGGTGGCTTCAAACTGCATCTGATAATGGGTAATCCGGGTGGGGTATTTTTGCCTTGGCCGGCTTACATACTTGTTTGAGTCTTAGGTTTTAGGTTTAAGTAGAGTAGGTGGTATGGTGGCATGATAAAATACATTAAAAAAAAAAAAAAAAAAAAAAAAAAAAAAAAAAAAAAAAAAAAAAAAAAAAAAAAAAAATTAAGAACAAAAAAAAAACAAAGATATTGAAAGAATGAAAAAAAAGAAAAGAAAGACAATTACAAACAGGAGAAAGAAAATGGACATAGTTGTTTTGCCGCTGTGGTTGTTCTAGTTTTAAGTAGTTTGTAGGTAGATTAGGTAATTTTAAGTTTTATTTTAAGGACTTTAGTATGTAAGTAAAAACCCCGAAAAAAGATAAAGGCATTAGTTTTTTTAAACTTTTCTAATAAAAAAAAAAAATAAACAAACTGAAATAAAATTAAACATGCTTAGTTCGTAGGCCGAAAGGCATTAGTTTTTAAGATCCATGAATTGCTTAGAGCGCCCGATTAGGGCCAGTAAGTTATATATACATAAGTAGAATTAATTAGGCTAGTTTCCCATTTTGTCTAGCATGTAAGTAGTTAAGTTTCAATGAATAAAAAAAAAATGAATTAAAAAAAAAAACAATTGAATGTCAAACTGGTAAGCATGTTTCATGTCAAACTGGTAAGCACTTTTCGAATTCAACTGAGAAAAATATTGCTGTTATATATTAGAAATCACTTTGTTAATAATTTAACCTGCTGTAAATTATTCTTAAAAAATATAATTAATTGCACTTGAAATATCTTTCATAAAAATAAAATTACTTCCTGTTAAAGCTGAAAGCAAGTCAGTGTTTTATTTAAATCGAGAAACATCAAAGAAAATATAAAAATTGCATGTCATGAAAATTTGAAGATCAGCAAAATCAGTCCATTACTGTTGACAATTAGTATAGATATAGTATATATATAGTATAGTAGTATTAGTATAGTATAGTAGTATTAGTTTTCAACCAATCACAATGAGTTGACTACGTAGTCACTAGGTTTCGGAATGCGGTCAATAATATTTATTGGATTGCAGACAGCAGATTTTAAAGGGTGTTTTTTTTAGAGGTATAGAACTTTAAGTTGCAATAAAACAACGATGGAATATTCGATTGACATGATTTTTTATTTCGCATTACATTTTAAATTATGATTTCTGGCATATAACTGCCACGGCTGGCTCGAATGTAGTCCAATCTGGACGTCCAATTTTCGATGACTTTTTCCAACATTTGTGGCCGTATATCGGCAATAACACGGCGAATGTTGTCTTCCAAATGGTCAAGTGTTTGTGGCTTATTCGCATAGACCAATGACTTAACATAACCCCACAGAAAATAGTCTAGCGGTATTAAATCACGATCCTGGAGGCCAATTCACAGGTCCAAAACGTGAAATTAAGCGGTCACCAAACGTGTCTTTCAATAAATCGATTGTGGCACGAGCTGTGTGACATGTTGCGCCGTCTTGTTGGAACCACAGCTCCTGGACATCATGATTGTTCAATTCAGGAATGAAAAAGTTAGTAATCTGGCTCTATACCGATCACCGATGGCGGATGGACTCATTCGGGTCTTCCTCAATGCTACGCTCTACAGTAGCAATAGCTTTTTCTGTATGCCCCGTACGGCGTCTTTGGGGATAAATAAATAAAATAAATAAATAGAGTGGCGTGACAGCTCTTGAAGAGCCAAGGCCTAAGTGGCTTACTCTCATCAACAACTCTCTGAGTGCGTGTGAAGAATTGAGGGGACCTACAATTTAACGCCGATTCCGAACGGCAGAGTCGAGAAGCACTTTTTCATGACAGATTGATACTCTTGGAAGATTTGTCAGGTCTTCGCAAGAGGCAGTGCCCGTGAAAAATGAAATAAAAACTTGGCCTGAGTAGGACTAGAACCAACGACATTCTGCTTAGCAGCCAACGCACTTACCAACTAAGCTACGGGCAACTGCCGTCTCTGGGGATGCTAGTTATTAGAGTAAACGTGGTGCGAAAACGTTCCATGGTTAATCTAATTAACTGCTCTGATGGACGATTTTGTCGACGATAAAATGGACGTAGTGCGCGTTGTGTATTCCGCACAGAACCATTATTTTCGAAATAAAATTCCAGAATTTGCAAGCGTTGTTCAGGCGTGAGTCTATTCATGATGAATTGCCAAACCAAATTGAGAATAAATCACTTGACAGCTGTTAAATCGGTCGCCGTCTTGAAAAGTAATGCCAACTTAAAGTTCTATACCTCGAAAAGAAACACCCGTTATATAAAAATAAGGATGAGGTTGGGCGACAAAATTTAGACCTGAGGCACGCCAGCATTTATGCTGTGGGTTTTTGACATGAATCAAAACTTGTAATTGAACGGTGCGAAAAGAAATGTCTAAATTATCGAGACCCTTTCTCTTCGAAATCAAAAGCACACATTTGCGATAAGAGAGCACTTTATCAAATTCCTTTTAAATATCAAGTGCACGATTTTACTTTCTCGAAAACGATGTAACTACTTGTGCCACTATGTTCAATGAGATATGCCATCAGATTACCTGTGGACCTGTGGCTGCGAAAGCTGTGATGGCGGTTATTCAGAAGCTTTCAGTTTTCGACATATTTTTAAGGCTGATTTAAGCGAATTTGTGTCATTTGTTTCTTACGAAACTTTCTCTAAAAAACAAATTTCTGTAACTTGTTTTGCAAACAGAATTTTCAAAGTTTTCAGGAGAACATCACCTACCTACGTAAAATTTGTTAATTTTATTTTTTTTTCTTTGTTTTTTAATATGCAAAACTTTCGATCTGAAAAAAATCTAAAAATTGATTACCTGAAATTTTGAAAAATGAACAATGAAGTTCCTTCAACAAGTTCACAACATGACAACCAGATTAAATGTAATTATGAATATCAAACCACAGAATGATCTCACTTAAGCGTTTGCGGAAAATTCGTTATGGATGGGATTTAATTGGAAAACTTAGAGCTGATCAACTGATACATGCCTACATACATCCATTAGTATACATTACCATATAGCTTTCTCTTTTCTTTCAGATGAGCTACCAACGAGGTTCACAATTGCTGTGATGTTGTTTCTTATGGTCCTCACAAGTTATATGGCTCGAGTAAATTTTTCTGTTATCTTACTTGCCATGGTTCATTCCGGAAAAAATGAAACTCAACCAGACGTAAGATCTTAAATGAAACATGAAGCCCTTTGAAATATTCACGTCGCTTTCAAAAACTTCTTTTTTAGTTTGGTCCACGCTACGAATTACATGCACGTCAAAAAGCACACATTGTAGATGCTTACTTCTATGGTTTTATGATAACATCGATACCTGGAGGAGTACTGGCTGATAGATACGGGGGAAAAGCTGTTGCGGGATTTTCCACTCTTTTTGCAGCGTTTTTTACCGCTCTCATACCCTTCACTGCTTCCTATGGCTTATATGCCTTATTCTTTGATCGATTTGCCATTGGCTTTTTTGGTGTATGTCATTTCTTAACGTATAGTTATAAGAATGATTTTATTTTCTTCCTTAAGGGTGTCATTTATCCTTGCTGTCATTGTCTAATAGCGAAATGGGGACCAATATATGAAAAGAACATATTCGTGGCCACTTTAATGGGTGGAACTTTCGGAACTGCCATCACACTGCCAATAAGTGGTATCATTGTCGAAGATTTCGGATGGCCAACGGCGTTTTTCGCAATCGCTTTATTCATTTTTGCCATAGCTGTAGCCTGGTTTTGCCTTGTCGCTGATTCTCCAGCGAAACACAAAAGAATATCGATTGAAGAACGTAATTATATAGAAAAATCACTGGGTGATACTGTGACCACGGATAAGCAGTTTCTTCCATTCTTTTCTGTAATAAAGTCCTTACCGTTCTGGTCACTGGCTTTTCTTCACTTTGGCAGCCTGTGGGGGTTATTTTTCCTCATTACTTCGGGACCGAAATACTTGCATGAAGTAAGTTCAGAAGAAACTTAGGTATTCAAGATATTGTAACCATTTTTCTCTGTTTCAATTAAGGTTCTAGGTTTGAATCTTGCAAAAGCGGGGTTTATGGCGACCTTTCCACATTTAGCGAGGTTTATTTCAGCCTTTGCATTTGGAGCTATTTCCGATTATATTCGTCGAGAAGGAATATTATCAGTCACGAAAATACGGAAATTGTTTTGTATTAGTTGTAAGTGTTCAAGAACTCTTGAGCTTTCATAAATGATTTTTTTTCAGCCCATATTTTACCTGGATTTGGCATAATTCTGATGGGAGTTTTTGGTGGTGAAGACCCTTTTTTAACCGTTGGGTTAATGACGATCTCTTTAGGTTGCAACGGAGCAGCTGTCGTCACAAATCAGGCCAATATACAAGATTTGGCTCCCAATTTTGCCGGCTCACTTTACGGAGCGATAAATTTTTTCGGAACATTAAATGGTCTCCTTTCGCCAGTGATGGTTGCTTATTTCACAGAAAAACAGGTAGATTTTTTCATGCGTCAATTTAGGATTTATAAATCTAATATTTGCTTGATTTTTCTTATCCTTAGAACACGCACGGTGATTGGGCCCCTATATTTGTGTACGTGTCTTTAGGTTACATTGTTCCTGTGTTTGTTTTTTGGGCGTTTGGATCTGGTGAAACTCAACCATGGAATTATAGTAAAAATAAGGAAAGCTTGGTGGATCTCTTACCTATACAGACTATACAGAATATAAAGCAGAATATAATGTCGACGAAAACCAAACCAACAGAACAAAGTTAATGCTACTTTACTCTTCCCCATTTGATTGTTACTCGGGTGTTGTGGGGTGCACAATGCGCATTTCGTTGGTGCTAATCTTGTTTTGTTTTTTCTACCAAATATAAATAATTGCACTGAGTGTTCTAAGAAAATATTAAATTAACCTGCGAGTTTTGTGTGTGTAGTGAATGCAAATAGAAATTTAATTTCATTTAAAAGGAAGAACTTGATTTTATGAAATCTAACAATAAATAATAAAAAAAAATAAAAATAGGCGCGACAGCTCTAGCAGAGCCAAGGTCCAAATGGTTTACATGTTATGACCCGCATTGGGTCACGTAGCAACGGGCTTTTTTCAACTGTCCTTATTACAATGTTTCGTAACATTATTGCAACTTCAGCGATTGTGTTTCGACATCGTAATGAGGACAAACAACCTCCAATTGCTTCGTCGGCTTTATTGGGTCATTGATTGAGTTTCAATCTAGAAGAATGAATTTGTTTTAATGGTCGTGTACGAGCTATCGAACAAGCGAGTCGTTTGATTTGAAATATTTAAATAAGTATAACATACACTAATCAACAGTCACTTGAGTGCTTGTGAAGAATCGAAGGGACCTATGTACAATTTAACGAAGATTCCGAACTGCAAAGTTGAGAAGCATTTTTTTCATGACAGATTTATACTCTTGGAAGTGTTCAGTTCTTCGCAAGAGGCGGTACTCAACAGGTACAAAAGTATTAGTGGGCCCAAGCACTTAGCACAGATTCATTATTCTTAAAACAAAAACAAAAAAAACCATTTAGGTATGACCGATATAGAATCTTAAGCCGCCCAACGTACTTTTATAGAAATTTTAACAGTTTACGCATAGCTTAGCCGAGTTTTGGGCACATCGTACGGGAAAGTGGACCAATGGAAACAAAAAAATGATGGTCGAAAAATATAAGTACTTTTGAATTGGATTCAGCAGTTGCCCGTAGCTTAGTTGGTTCGAGTCCTACTCAGGCCAAGTTTTTATTTCATCCTCACGGGCACTGCCTCTTGCGAAGTCCTGACAAATCTTCCAAGAGTATCAATCTGTCATGAAAAAGTGCTTCTAAACTCTGCCGTTCGGAATCGGCGTTGAATTGTAGGTCCCTTCAATTCTTCACACGCACTCAGAGAATTGTTGATGAGAGTAAGCCACTTAGGCTTTGGCTCTTCAAGAGCTGTCGCGCCACTCTATTTATTTATTTTGAATTAGATTCTAGGTGCAATTGTTCTTAAGGAACAATTATTTTAGTGAAAAAATCGGAAAATTCCGAAAAACGAGATTTTTTTTTTTTATTTCTTTTAGATTTGATTTGAAGGCAAGCGAGACGAGCGAAGTTCGCGGGGTCGCACATATCAAAAATATTTGTTTGTGCAAATGAATTGACACATGTCTGAAAAGACCCTTAAAATAGTTTAAAGCTTATTTAAAACGAATTCAGGTTAAAATAAAGCATGTTTAATACCTATATTTATGAACTTTTACTACTTTTTACTAAACTAAAACTTTTATAAGTCATGATTTGGCCATTAAAAATATTTAATTCACTCTGAACTGAATTCTTCTTCATCACTTTCTATTTCATAATCTTCATTTTCATTATACATTGCAGTTAAATCATTATTTTGTAAAGATGAAGAACCAGTCAACCCGGAAACCAGCATTTCAAGGGCTTCTTTTGTGAAAGGTTTAGCTTTTCGTACAGGCAATGGTCGTAAACTTGTTATGAGAGGATCCGAACTTAAAAGTAACCTTGATATAAGAAAACCAAAAATGAATTTATTATTTCCAAATGCTTTTTAAATTTTGCACTCTGTTCTTGAAAATTTTCTGGCGAAATTGAATCGGTATAGTCTGAAGTGTTTGTTTCGTGCTTCTGCTGCTTCTTCTGTAAGCAGTGGTAAAAGTGCATTTTGAATAACTTCTGATCCATCAAGAAGAATTTTGTGGATCGTTGGAGTCATGGGATACCACGGATAAAGCTCTATGTACATTTTTGCTGTATCATAAGCGTAAGATTCAAATTTAAGATGGTCTCTCTATATCAAAGCCACTAGAAAGTAGGTACTTCTAATATAACCTTAAATCTTAAAATAAGTTGCAATTTCACACCAGTAATCTCAGCAGCTACTTCTGGATCGTTGAAAAATCTGCGGCTTGTATTGTCATCATTAGTATTCCAAACTTTTCTTGGATCTCTTTCTTTGTGAAGAACTTTATCTGAAAGCGTTCTTAGTTGACATTTTTTTATCGGAATTTTGTAAGCAAGATGAAGAATACTTTCAAAAAACCGTATCCGCATGCAAAACTGACAATCAAAATTTTATCGCATCTTTATCAACTTCATTTCGTTTGAAAAGGTCATTAAAATCTTTTGAAGTAGCTCCACATATATAACATTTCATTGTTGACTTTGTATTAGTTGCTGCATTGCAAACTTTGCCATCAACCATTGTAAAAACTAAATACAATACTACTTTTAATACTTTATCGCCTTCAACGACAGTTTTGTTCAACGCGTTTATTTTTGATTCCATATAGGCTATTTCACTTTGCGTTATATCAAGAGTTTCTTTCACAAAACTTATTTGTATTGGGCGGCAATACCGTGGTGAAGATGGCCTAGGACTTTGCCAAATAATTTTGTTATTTAATTTGCAAATCAAACGTAAAGGCACAAACGAGCTTTGGAAAATGTTTGCATCTCAATCAGAACTGTTTATAAACTTCTGTTTGAATTGCGTTTGCTGTGAACCATCACATCCCCATTTCGATTAACTCTAAGGATGTGCACTCGTTTTCAGTTAAGGTGTCAAGTACATCATCCAAATACATCAATAAGCGTAAAGCTGTATGGTTTAATAAGTCCTGCAAGTTAACTTCAGCCAATGTTTCAGTTACAGTATAGGACTCAGGGATTGGGTAACATTGTTTTTTCGCTTTTTGAAGAATAGTGTAGCAAGTAAACAAGTTTTTGTTACTAGTTCTCACTATTTCGTATTGCTTTCTCGACAAATTTGCATCAACAAAAATAGCAAGAGCTTTAAAAACAGACAGTTTTTCACGTTGCCCTCTGTGGAGAGTCAATAATTTCTTTTAATACTTTTGAGGCTTGTGATTTTCCGGTTTCACGTAACTTCATTTGAGTAGCAAACGCAAGTTCTTCCGTTTCATTTGCGTCACGTAAACTCCGAGTTCTCCTTCTTTTGCTTGGCTCGCTAAGTTCTGTAAAATGTTTTGATGGCCGACCACGTCCAGTGGAAGTCGGTAGGTACCTCAAAAACTCCCTGAAACCAAACTTCGTTTTTTTTTTTAAAGGTTTCTTTTGTTCGTTTTAAACTTAGCCATCTTACTTTAAATTCATACCTTTAAACAATTTTAATTTGAAATTAGTTTACAAAAAAATAAAGTTCAGCTTCATTATGTATACAGTATACGGTATACCCTAAACGAAATATTTTTTTCTTGAAATCTCTATTCCCCAGTGCAAGTTGTTTTGTTGAGCAAATAGCTCTGAAGGTGATTCAATTTGGCATCAAAATCAATCTCTTCACATTCATTCATAATATTAAACAACTGCCTTTTAGTTAAAATGCATAAACTAGACGAACCTTCAAACAAAAGAATTTATTTTATGTGAAACTGTTCTGAAATTGTGATAAAACTACATAGGGTGCTTTCATAAATGCATGGTTGCGAAAGTCTGACGAATGCATATTAACGGTACTTTCTTAACTCAAAATAATTTGAAAAGAAAAAATGATAACCTTTGAAAAACTTTTTATTTCACTTCAATCCGACTTTTTTCTACTGAGATACAGCCTTATAAAAAACCACTCAATTTTTGAGTTTTTCAAGTGTTCCTTTAATTGTTTTGACTAGTGTATAAAAACTCACATGCAATCTGAATTTCTTTCTCAATGAAAGAGACAGGTATATAGTAAAAAGGATTTCCCAGGGTGTCTTTTGACACATGACGCAAATCATAAAAAAGTGTTCATAAATGCAGCGTAAAACACATACGCAAGTATTTTGTGTGACGTTAACCCATTAACACCCAAGGGCCAAGGGTATAGAAAAATAGAAATTTTATATTTTTGTGATATTTTCTGTTTATTGAGTTTAAATTTAAAATTAAAATAATTGCAAAAAAAAGAAGTTTTCAAAAAATAGTGGTCAGTAGTTACGAGGGTGTACTTTTTTTAGTACAATGGTATCATACATACTATTTTATCTTATCTTTATGTATGCACATTTCACAACACCATTTCGATCGCTGATGGCACTGGCGACATCTTAACTGATTTGGTAACTTCTTTGGGAAATGGTATCCTGGGCTTTCTGTTATGCTCCTTTTGGATGCGAGTTTCGGTTGTCCTTGATTCAAAGTGTGAAATCTGAGATAATGCAGCGTAACAGCTCTTGTAAACTCCAGTAAATCACCTTTGTAGTTGTTGGTCAATTTGTGAAGGTTCCAGGCATTAGAGACAGTAGATGAAATCATCGATGTGAAAATGTTCCACCACCACTTCTTCCCTCTTGTTTCTATAGAATAAGTGTTGATGAACTGATCGTGAAGACCAACACCACCCATATTTTTATTATAGTTTTTGAAGAGAAGCGGCTGAGGAATATTATTTTTTTTTTCTGTTGTTCTTTGTCCCATCTTTTTACATTCTCGCAAGGTTCGATTTTGTCGTAGTTAGTGGCTATAGTGACGATGCTGTTGTCTTTCCATTTAACGAAAAGCAACTCATTGGTGTCGTCGAATTGGTGGTCAAAAGTACCCCTTTTTGGCTTTTGAAATTCTTTATTTTGAGGAAGAGGACATTTTTTGAGCCGATTGTCGCGAGCTGTTCCAGTTGCTCTAAATTTCTTTTGTTTTAAAATCTTCATAAGTTCATAGCTTGTAAAAAAAAATTATCAAAATAAATTGCATGGTCAGTTGGACATTCAATATTTTAGTAAGTCAAGAACAACTCTTGACCCTAATGGCAATTTCCTTAGAGAAGGCTTAACATTTTTTGCTCCGCAATAACTATCAAATTGATACATATAACCATCCTTGCTACAAAGCATCCAATTTTTGAAGCCGAACCTTACAGGCTTTCCTCTTATGAATTGCTTTGAAGAATGACGACCGAAGTATTTGACCATTGATTCATCTATAGATAAATGCTCATGCATATATCCCCATTTTTGAAATTTTTTGCACAAAAGCTGGCTTAGCGGGCGAAGTTTTGCCATTTTGTCATTCAAGTCAAGGTTGTTGTTATCAGCAAAATGTATGTACCTTTTTATTTCTTGAAACCTGTTCCTTGACATACTGTTGGATACAATAGGAACATGGGTATCTGCTGACAGCTTCCAGTACATATATTCTCTAGCTTCAGAATGATAGCCCGAAAACAACAAGATACCAATGAAAGTTTTTAAATCGTCTTCATTGAATAAAAAGCTGTGTTGATTTTTTTGGCCAGCCTACAACATGGTTTGGCTCACAATGAGTTGTCGACATCAAACAATTTTTCAAAAACATCAACTTCGTTGAGCCCAATCAAATCTAAATCACAGTTTTTTATTCTTTCCAAATAGTTTTCAGTTCTTTGAAATTCGTTTGGGGAAATTGTCTTTGTCCAAACTGGAGGGGCAATTAACTTTTTTAGCTCGGACAGCGGAAGGTCGTCATCGCTTTCGTGTTCTTCTTCGAAAGTCGACCTATTCAAAACTCCGAAGATCTCAACCTCACCTGGAACATCTTTTGGTAATTCCATCGCTCTTATATTTTCTTCATCTAAATGCTCTTCGTCCGTAACGTAGTCCACTGGTGGAGGAACCATGACGATATCAGCATTGACTATATCGTCATTGCTGTATAGTTCGTCCAGGGCAGATTCCAGATTTTGAAAGCGTTTTCCATAAAAGTTTTTCGATGGGATGCTTTTGAAATTCATTTTAGAAACTAAAAAAAAGTGCATGCATAAACCCATTGTACTTTTTAAAGTACATCAAACTTTGACGAAACTTACCTCCTTATATATACAACGAAATATATATGAAATTACAATTTTCTAAACTTTATCTTTATTTCTTTTGATTATTTGGAAGGAAATCGAAATATTTGGATTCTTACCAGTTTTATGAGCACTTATGTTTTTGCAACTAACAACACGAGTAGAAATATAATATGTCATGTACAAAAAGACAATTTCAAATAAGCCTACTTCGTTTTTTGTAAAAAAAAAAACTATGTGGAAAAATTCAAATTTATTGAATAAAGAAGGATAAATGTCAAAGGTTTCATTTTTCAGTATTGCCATAATTTTATGGGTCCAACAACTCAGTTCATTTTAATGTACTTAAAAAAGTACAATGGGAGAGAATGGGTTAATATGATTGCAATTGATCGCATGTAAACAAAGCAACCATGCATTTATGAAAGCACCCATACTCTCTAAGGACGAAACAAGCTAGCTGGGCACCTTAAGGCACCGAACTTTTTTCTTATCTCTCTAATGAGATCTTTCTCTATAAGTTGATACCAAATATGTTACCGAATAATACCGAATGATATAACAAAAGTTCCATAAACAAAAAAACACAAAAACAAAAATAAAAGGTTCAATACACACAAAAACAGTTTTTTAATTAAGTACACACTTGCTGCCGAACTATCCATCACAAATATATTTAGGTACTCGCTGCATCAAAAAAAATGAAAAAAAAAATATCTTATACGTTCGATTTTTCGCACAAATCAATTTCTTCAATATTCAAGCTTACGATCGCTGACTTTCAACTGAAGCTGTGGTGAAGTGGGTGCATAAACATTAAACCAAGTACGGTACCAAGTAAATCAAGTATTCTTCCATGGGTATTTAATTAAACCCAGGAAAAAAATTACGAAGCAAATCTACATTTTTAAAAATTGATTTATGATCGGTTTTTTGAGCTAAATACCCTAAGTGCGGCGTTCCTCTCTCCTCTTTTCCTCGTAGAGCTCACGAGCAGCTCTTGTCCTTCTATGCATGGGCCTGCCTGCATTCTTCGTCAAACCAGGGGTTTCGTTTTGGTGTCTGTGTGAAACCCAACACATTAGAGGCGGCATATCTAACTGCTTTCTGGCAATGTTGCCACTGGTCTTCGATACTTGATGTTGGCGGCATAGGACTCCTTAAGAGGTTACTTGACAGTTGACACTCGATCAGAGAGGGATCTGGCGATCTCTTGCGATTGTAGCCGTCCGACGACGTCGAATTTTCTTGCAGCATTTCCTTGTTTTGCCCGTTGTCGGGATATTCGTAGCACTACCTTGGCTACGACGAGGTAGTGGTCCGAGTCGATGTTGGCTCCTCGGAAAGTTCGAACATCTAGAATGCTGGACAAGTGCCTTCCGTCAATCGCAATGTGATCAATTTGGTTGACGGTTGATTGATCAGGAGATCTCCATGTACCTTTATGGATTTTGAGATGTGGGAACCAGGTGCTTGCTACAACAACATTTCGGCCCGCAGCAAAATCGATCAGCCTGAATCCGTTATCGAAAGTCGTGTCGTGCAGGCTGGTGCTTTCCGACTGTTCCGCACAAAGATGTCATCTTTTCCCAGCTTTGCGTTAAAATCGCCGAGGATAATTTTCATATCATAGCTAGAACATTGCTCATTTTTTTTGTCGAGGAGCTCGTAGAACTCGTCTTTGGTGTCGTCCTTTTTCTCTTCTATGGGGTCATCCGCGCATATTAAGCTAATGTTGCCGAATTTAGCCTTGATTCGGATCGTTGTTCGCTTACATATTTGAAGCTCAAGACTTTTTGCCTGAGTCTGCTTCCCACGACGAATCCGCATCCAAAGAGTCGCTGTTGTTGCTCCCGGTAACAATCACCATAGTAGATGTCGCAGTTTTTCATCCTCTTTTTGCCCGGTACATCCCATCGCATTTCCTGGATAGCGGTAATGTCTGCTTTGTAGCACTTGA
Organism: Sphaerophoria taeniata; assembly: GCA_943590905.1. NCBI lineage: Eukaryota > Metazoa > Arthropoda > Insecta > Diptera > Syrphidae > Sphaerophoria > Sphaerophoria taeniata. The sequence continues at coordinate 57,711,883 of OX016540.1, forward strand.
GGGTCTCCGCCAATTGTTTGGCAGCACACGGTCTTTTAAGGGACCTAACATTCCACGTGCATATCCGAAATTCGTTGTCCTTGATATACATTTGCTTGGGTCGTTATCAGTGTATCCGTTCGTTTCCGAGGCCTGTTGTTGCTTCGCAACTAAATCTTTTTCTACGTAGTCAGCAAGCCACCCCGACGTACAACTCCCAACCTGGAGTATCAGGCACTTGATGGAAAAACCGCTCCTTTTACGGCCTGGGCTTCAAATAAATCGAAGTAGCGAGTAAGCTGAAGACGCCACCGTTGATTCCAAAAAAGAAATTCATCCGCTGCCGTTCCTCGTTGGGAGTGCCTTGGTGGGAACACTCCTTCGTTATGGGGTAATTAGTAGTAACAGCTTACTCCGCTTCGACCTTACGACCATGGGAGGCCCTTCTGCGAAAACAAGTTTCGCGATCGCATAGCTCTAAGCTTCGTAGTAGTAGTTACCGTAAGCCGCTCCGCCACGTCAAGGCTTACCCCGTGGAGGGATACACATATATATACATGTAGACTACCGAAATCCATTTTTATTTTTATGCTCAACATTTCGAAGTCAAATTGTTGGAAATCATTTACCAACGAACTTATAAAAGAGTTTTTAGCAGCTATTAATAATTCTCATCCAACTCTTGTAGATTCGTCAATTGAATGTCGATCATGCCGAAAAACTTGAAAGTTCTTGTCAAAGAGTTCTGTGTGAGCAATTGAGTTACATAGCCAGGTTTCAGTTAACACAATTACGTCGTGAGGTAAGTTGCTTACATATATATAGAACTGATTAGTTTTAGTTCGTAGTCCGTTTACATTCTGCGGTAGGCATACTTTGTCAGTGGTTGGGGAAAATGGCGTGATTGTTTTTTTGAATTTCCGTTCTCAAACTCATGCATAATAATTCCGGTGGGCCAAAAAGAAATAGAACTAAGTAGATGAAAGAGAGAATCCGGACATCTAACCTTAAATGACGAGTATTTAGAAAAATTTCGGTGGAACATTTTTTCCACAAGATCCAATGTACCAATCTTCGCTTTGATAAAGTTTTTGATATCTAAAGCATTTGTTGCAGGATCAAGCTTAAAAGTAAAAATAATTTTTTGACCTTCAACTACTCTTAGACCTGATACAATAGGTGATACATTTATGTGTTGAGTGTGTGTGGCTCGAAGTGATGGAATAATGGAACTAGAAGATGATGATTCAGAAGAAGATGTTGTCGTTTTTGTTGAATCAATGACGACAATGATAATAATCGATGATGTTGATGATGATGATGCTGATGATGATAATGATGATGATGATGACGATGAGGAAGCAGTAGGAGGAATGACTTAGAGTGTTACAGAGTCAGTTTCAATTTGAGGTGAATTTAGTGTTTCAGTATTCACTGGAGTTTCTGAAGGGGATATATTTGCATCAGTAGAGTCCATTGGGCTTAGTACATTTGGTACCTCTATCTCTGAGTTTTTCTTTTTTGAAGGATGAGGCAATGTTATGTCCAACTCATTACTCTTACGTTTGCCTGCATTTAACGTAACGCTCCTTGTTTGTTTACGCTGTACAAGCGAACAATTTGAAAAATCGTCTACTTTATCAATAAGTTGATTCAACTGCTTCTGTAGATTCTGTGTCATCGTTGTGTTGGATAAAAGGTCATGACTCATGAGTAATACTTTTATCAGCGAATGGATCGCAATCGTCGCAAAAATAATAAAATCCTGTTGACCGAATAAGGATCTGCATCTTTTTCTTCGCGAACTCGGGAAGACGCCCTTCCTGGCCAGATGCACAAAGAAAACTGAACTCTATATGCCTGCCACATCCACCGAGCTGTGATATGCAGTCCTGCACTACTACTAAGACAACTAAAGAACCGGAGGGATTTCCCTGTTCACGAACATTTGATGCTTGCTATTTCTGTCGGTTAACAATCCTTTATTTTTGTTAAAAACTTTGATTGAACTAAAGTTGGCATTTTTGCAATGGACAAGTTTGTGAAATTAATGACATCGTAATCGGCACCTTAATTTCCAAGAACAGTATATTCAGATGTAGCAAAATCCATTACAGCAGCAGATTTTTACGTTGCCATTGCCATCGCATCTTCAAAATCCATCGAGACAAAATTACAAAAATAAAAACAAGAGTATCATTTTCGTATAAGAATATAATTTTATTATTTCGATGAAAATTCGGGGAAAAGTAACTAAGTAAATTAGATTATTAATGCATAGTCAAGTAATTGATTTTGTTTTATGTTTTTTTTTTGTCATTTAAGACATTTTAATACGGCTTCCGTGTCTTGTGTATAATTATTTTATCTAACGGTATTTGCATATAAAATAATTGCTTTACGCTTAAACGAAACAAATGAAAACAAACAAATTTCCTACTGTGTGAATAATCAAGTCCAATATAAATATTTATGAATTTTATGCAGTGTCTAAAGTTAAAGTTAAATATTAAATTTTAAGTTTAAAATATTCTTTTAGGCAACAGAATTTCATTCATTTTTTTTTTACTAATTTTTATCACTACGGCGTAGTTAATTTTTGTTTAACAAGATAAGTGAACATAATAACTGTAATTAAATTATTTTCTGTTTTTAACTGATCACTTTCTCTTTCTGTTGTTTTTTTATTTCTGAGTGAGATGCGTGCTTAAACCTTAACATAAAGCATGCGGTGAGCGCATGTTCTACCAACTAATTTTCCATATTCTAAAATTGATTCGCGATCATCGTCTTCGCCAGTAATCTGAAATTGAAATGGTTCGACTTTTAATAAGATAATTCCTCGTTAAACATTAATCTCTTAAGATCAAAGGTTAATAAAAGACAAATAAAATGTAGTAATTAAAACCAAAATTTACGAGGAAAGGAAACACGAATGATATGGAGCAAAACATAAAATTAAGCTTTGCATATTTTTTGAAAAGCAACTCAGAGGAATAGTGACCGGATATAGCGTAAGTTGAATACACACTTAAACAAGTATTGTTGATCTTTGCTGGAATATAAAGGGGTTTTCATTAAGGGCGGGTAGATTTGATTCGAAGCCCAGTCAGCGATGATGAGGTAGACGCTTCGTGCGAGCCTCCACAACCCTCAAGACGTAGGGGGTCCCAGTGCTACTATCACCTTCCCATCCTTGGATGTGGATGATGATGTACTTGGGCCCTCTTCTGTCGCAGCACAGTCTTCTTCCGAAAATATCAAAAGTTTATCCCTAATAGAGACTGATGACTCAATCGACAAAGTTCTCCCCAGTGAGGAAGAAGATGAACTGTTAGGTTCCTCTTCGTCTGATCTGGATGAGCTGGATGTAACAGTGATGGAAGTTGATCTGCCTAGTTGTAGCCAAAATGCTGCAAATAGTACAGATTAGTCTCCAACACTCTATAAAGGCTTCGGCCTCCCTTCTTCTCTGTCGTTCTCATCCAAGAGCCCTGGATTGTGAAATCCCTGGTTCGAGGATTGAGAACGCCTGGCTACTACGCGTTATATGTAACATGAAGAGGTAACCTCTGGTCCTGCATACTAGTAAAACGTAATCTAAATGTATTTTTACTCCCTAATTTCAGTGATAAAGACGTCACCACAGCCAGTATGGTAATCATTAATCAACAACCATACCTACTGGCTGGTATCAGCGTATTTGCGCCACGACCACCAGGGCCCACTGCCTGGTACTATTATGGAGAGACGGTCGCTGAATCCACAAGACTTAAAAAAAAAAAATAGAGTGGCGCGACAGCTCTTGAAGAGCCAAGGCCTAAGTGGCTTACTCTCATCAACAATTCTCTGAGTGCGTGTGAAGAATTAAAGGGACCTAAAATTTAACATTCCGAATGGCAAAGTTGAGAAGCACTTTTTTCATGACAGAGTGATACTCTTGGAAGATTTGTCAGGTCTTCGCAAGAGGCAGTACCCGTGAAAGATGAAATAAAAACTTGGCCTGAGTAGGACTCGAACCAACGACGTTCTGCTTAGCAGCCAACGCACTTACCAACTAAGCTACGGGCAGCTGCTTAAGCAGACTTAAACCAACATAATTATCGGTTGTGACGCCAATGCGCACCATACTACGTGGGGTAGTACCGATATCAATGACACAGGTGAGTCTCTTTTTGATTACATTTTAACAACTAATCTGGTAGTAAGTAACGTAGGTAATGAACCAACCTTCGTAACTAAAAATCGACAAGAAGTCCTAGATATCACTCTTGTCTCGATACATCTCTCTAATAAAATATTGAATTGGAGAGTATCAAAGGAGCACTCGTTCTCCGATCATAGATACATCCAATTCACCCTTATTGAAGAGTCCCCAAAACCGATCCAATTCCGGAATTATTGGAAAACAGATTGGCCAAAATATAGGACAACCCTAAAAAGTCTGACTAAACCAGAACTTTCCGATCCTCCCTTGTGCGCTCTTGAACTCGATCAAAAAGTCGATGAGCTTACAGCAGCCCTCAACAAAGCCATGGAAACTGCCTGCCCCCTCACTACAGTGCGGGAAAAGAAGAAAGCATACTGGTGAGCTGCTGAACTAGAAATACTCAGGAAAGGTTGTAGAAGGCTTTTCAATCGTGCAAAAAAGTCAAGACACCCCCAAGATTGGGATTCCTATAAGGAATCCCTCAAAAAGTATAAACAAGAATTGAGAATAGCTAAAAGATCCTCATGGAGATCCTTCTGTAGCTCAAGAGACGAATTTTCGGAGGCATCGAGGTTAAGGAAGATTCTCTCGACAAATCCAACCATGCCTAGTTGTCTTAAAAAGTCGGATGGTACATGGACTAACTCTTGTGAAGAAACGCTAAACCTGCTATTAGACACCCACTTCCCAGATAGCTCCAAATCTGTTAATACATCAAACCATCCCAGGTCGGGTATTAACTTAACTTTCCCGCAAGTTCTTGTTACAAAAGAAAAATTGACATTGGCTCTGAATAGTTTCGAACCTTAAAAATCTCTAGGTCCAGATCGAATCACACCAGCTGAGCTACAACATACCAGCGATATAACTTTGCCCATCATTGAGATGATCTTCAAAAGTTGCCTAGATCTGGTCCATATACCTCAGCGATGGAGAGAAGTAAAGGTAGTATTCATTCCCAAGGCGAGCAAATGCTCGCATGTCAACCCTAAAGATCTAAGACCTATTAACCTATCATCATTCATTCTCAAAACTCAGGAACGATTGATCGATATCCATATACGTAACAGCATTGAAAAGGGACTATCGATGTCTTAGCATGCTTACTGCAAAGGGAAATCGGTAGAAACAGCCTTGCATACTCTGGTAAGAACTATCGAATACTCCCTAGAGCAAAAGGAATACACTATGGTTGCCTTCCTGGATATTGAGGGCGTTTTCAAAAAAGTTGGCACATCTGCTATCACTTCTGCTATGACGACCCTAACCGTCGAATACTCACTTTGTGAGTTGATTAATCTAATGCTAAAAAGCAGGATCATCAACTCTAAGATGGAGGATTTTTGTACGAAAAGGTCTGTCAGCAGAGGCACTCCACAAGGTAGTGTTTTGTCTCCTCTCCTGTGGAACATGGTAGTTAACGAACTGCTAATATCCCTCGAGAAGGAAGGCTACAGAGTGATTGCGTATGCCGATGATGTTGCGTTCGCCGACACAGGAAAACATCCTAATACACTGAGAGACCTCCTCCAAAACGTACTTAACATGCTCACTAGATGGGCTGATCACTGTGGACTTAAAACAAACCTCGTCCTTTTTACACGGAAATACAAAATGTCAGTAATTGTACCTCTCCTTCAATAAAAGGTGTACCACTAATTTTTTACCAATGAAGCCAAATCTTGGTCTGATATTGGACAAAAAATTGAGTTGGAAACCTAATATTTAGGAAAGAGTTAAGAAAGCTACAGTAGCTCTTTTCTCTTGCAAGAAAGCCATAGGAAGCAAATGGGGTTTTCAATCTCGAATAACCTATTGGCTATATACATCGGTCATCCGACCAATACTCATGTACGGGGTTGCAGTATGAAGGACTGCACTGGAGAAAGTCACTTACTGCGACAAACTCATCAGAGTCCAACGCACTGCATGTCATTGAGAACCACACCCTCACACTCTCCTCCATCTGACACCCCTCGACATCTTCAGCAAACAAGCGGCAGCGAGTACAGCTATAAGACTCAACGCCTCATCTCAATGGACCAACAATAATTTGGGACATTCCATAATTTTGAACTTCTTCGGTTCTATACCAAAGTACATAGACTACACTATTCCAAGACCCTAATTTGGGAAAAACTTCCAGGTCTCCATTCCATCCAGAGATGAATGGGAAGACAAAAAACTCTTGGAAGACAAAAGCATTCATTTTTATACAGATGGATCCAAGACAAATGATGGAGTTGGTAGTGGTGTGTACTCAGAAAAGGTCAATCTAAGCCTCTCATTCCGCCTCCCTAATCATTGTAGCGTCTTCCAAGCGGAAATTTTGGCGATCCTGGCTAGGAGAAAACGTGATATCAACTTCTGATATCCGCATCTTCTCTGACAGTCAGGCTGCTCCCTAAAAGCTGCCCTTACGAGACACTGTCTTATAGGCAGACACGCAATACGACTTGGTGTAGCCCCAAATGAATTCTGTAGAAGCTGTATGGACGAAGAAGAAGAAGAAACAATCTCTCACCTTCTCTGCACATGCCCTGCTCTTTCCCTAAGACGCAAACTTTATCTGGGAGAATATTTCTATGATAATCCCAGTGAACTAGCTAACAAGAATATCAAATATTCTTTGACGGATTTACGGTCCCGTATGCGACGATGGCGAATGGAGAAGAAGGTTCAACCGAGAACTGTACGAGCTGTACCAAGATGTGTATGAAGTCCAGAAGGCCAAGAAAAGACGTCTATTGGCGAATAGACGACAACGCTCCAGCCAAGAAAGTCTTCTCAAGCCAGCCCTCAGGTTCGAGACGACAAGGAAGACCGAACCTACAGTACAAGGACCAAGTGACTGCGGATGCCAGACCGCTTGGTTTCGGCGACTGGAGAGTGCATGCGAGGGACCGTTCACGATGGAAGTCTGCAGTATCTCAGGCTGAAATCCTTCATGGAGCCGGATAAGTAAGTAAGTAAGGCACGAGCCAGCGTTGCCAAAATGTGCCCGATCGGGCCATTTGGCCCTTAGTTTTTTATTTTGGCCCGTGGCCCGGGGCCAACATCATATCATGTTTTTTCTTTTTACTAAAACAAAATATTCTACAAAACACAATCTTTTTATCCATCAACAAAATTATCAATTCATTCAGACTGACGCGACGTTTGCTTTTCATTTGTTTTCGCCAATCGCCACTTTATTTTTTTTTTCTCTACGGCGTTTTCATCGTCTGAGAAGGAATGAAGTATGACTTCATCGCTTAGAGTGATGCCTAGAGTAGAGTCTTTAGTTTCCATGTCGGAATTACTGTCGACTGCGTGATCAGTTTCCACGTTTGATGGCTTGTTAGGGGCTGAGGAGGTCGATGGTTCCACGTGTGGTGTTACATCGATCTCCATATTGGTGTTCTTTGAAGCATTTCCTTTCGCTTAAGGGGCCTCTGGAGGGGTTGCATTAAGTGAGTCTTCGTCTTTCTTGTAAATAATGACCATGATTTCGTCGAAACCGTACTTAATCACGCCTTCGGTCGCGGCCAGTGGAGCCAGTGATTCCCTATTGATCACCAAGAGAGCTGATCTATAGCGACCCACTATTTTCTTCTCCTCAACCTTTGGGACTTTCCAGTCGTGAGTAGGCAGGTTTGGATTACTCATTTTAATCAGTTTCATGATCATATTTGGGCAGTTGTGTGCGGAGCCGGGACCATTATGCGTGCTCTTGGTCTTAAAGGAATATTCTCCCTTGTAACAACCTCGAGCTTGGCAAGCCATTGACAGCAGCCTTGTACAGATCGTAAGATAAAGATCTCTTATCTCCACAGGCGATGAGTTTGATACGATTTTGGTACCATGCTGTATCGGCTGTGTCTGGGAGAGGTCCCGGATTCTCCTCGATGACAGATAAAAATCTGAAACCGTTGACGTCTGCGCATTGATCATGAGAGATGTACCATCCACATGACGCCTGTCAATGATCGCGGCTATGATCTTGCCTTTGAGCGCGTCGCTAAATGAGAGATCTTTATTGAAGGCTGTTGTGCTGCTGGAATGCACCTTCTGCCCTTTCGCTTCAGGCTTGTCGACCTCAAAAGACCTATAACGCTTTGACGTTGAGTCGCTGCAGGTCGGTTCGGTGGTTTTGCTAAAGAAGCCACTGGCCCACTCGAGTTTTCGCATTTTTTCCGGGGTTCTTTCCACCGCCGCCGCCGCCGCTAAGATACCGACTGCCAGAATTCGCGTAGCATTACACTGATCTCGATCGCCTGTACCTTCGTAGACCTCTTTTTGGCCGACCCAGAGCTGTGTCCGTGTGACACAGTTGTGAATCTATTATTTAGTTTATTTATGAAAAGACAAATTGTTATTATTTTTTTTGGACTAGTGGCCCGCACATTTTGGAAATGGCCCTTAACATTTTTTTTTCGCGGCAACGCTGGCACGAGCCTTCTATGTCCACGGGTACTAGAACCACAAAAGCATGAAGTTATTTGTACAAAAAGAAGAACCAAGTGTCTAGTTTTCCGCAAAGATCTTGTTAACTGTTAGCAAAGAATAAAGTGCACATAACTTATGGAACACCCAAGACAAAAAAGAAATAAAAACAATAAACAAATAAACAACAACAACAAAAAAAAACAAAAGTATTTACCTCTTTATACAATCTACTCCTTAGCATGTCCAACATAGTGTCTAACGTCTCAATATTAAAAGACTGTAAAAATGTGTAGTTTTTCATGGCGAACATAAAAAAAATTGATTTTTTCAAAACAAATTTACAATAAAAAAACAGAAAAAAAAGAAAAAAATCAAAAATAATGATGAGATTAGGAAGAAGCCAGTTTAAATGACAACAAAGAACAAAATTCGAAATCATAAAAGGAAATCATTACGTAAGCGAGGTTTAAGGAAAGCGTTTTTGGTTAATTTTTGGAGGTTAAGGAGAAAAAAACAACAAAAAATAGAAGTTAAATGAATGACAGAAAATAATACCTGGATGTATTCGCGGTATGTGACGCAAGTGTTGTTTTCAACCAGCAGCATTACTAAATCCAGATGGGTCTCCAAGAAGTCGTCTTCGTCGTTTGCTTCCGGATCATTATTCAGCCGTTGATATTTCTGCACGTCCAATTGCTGTCGAATATCTTTGAATTGACAAAAAAAAAATGAAATCGATAACATTTCCATTAACCATTTCATGTTTTACCGTCAGTCAAAAGGTTCCAAGTGTAGGTCTCGGGGCAAAGTAAGTAAGACGGAACAAGTTTTCCTTTGTATCTCATTTTGGGACAAGAGTGTATGTAGAACCCCATGTAGTAGTATTTGAGTGATGGCACAGTCTCTACTAGTTGCTGGACAAATTCAATCTCTCTGAAAAAGTTTATTAAATTATAAATTGGTGCATTTGCCTGGACAGGTCTTTTTATGATCTCGAAATTTATAAATGCAACATGATTGTAAGCCCTCTATGGGGTAAGCCTTGACGTGGCGGAGCGGCTTACGGTAACTACTACTAAGAAGCTTAGAGCTATGCGATCGCGAAACTTGTTTTCGCAGAAGGGCCTCCCATGGTCGACAGGACGAAGCGGAGTAGGCTGTTACTACTAATTACCCCACAACGAAGGAGTGTTCCCCCGAGGGACGGCAGCGGATGAATTTCTTTTTTGGAATCAACGGTGGCGTCTTCAGTTCCAGTAATGTATTAAGGACAACGAATTTCGGATATGCACGTGGAATGTTAGGTTCCTTAATAGACCGCGTGCTGCCGAACAATTAGCGGAGATCCTCAACTGCTACAAAGCAGACATTACCGCTATCCAGGAAATGCGATGGGATGGACCGGGCAAAAGGAGGATGAAAAACTGCGACATCTACTATGGTAATTGTTACCGGGAGCAACAACAACGACTCTTTGGATGCGGATTCGTCGTGGGAAGCAGACTCAGGCAAAAAGTCTTGAGCTTCAAATGTGTAAGCGAACGCATCACGACGATCCGAATCAAGGGTAAATTCGGCAACATTAGCTTAATATGCGCGGATGCCCCCACAGAAGAGAAAATGGACGACACCAAAGACGAATTCTACGAGCTTCTCGACAAAACATAATATATGAGCAATGTCCTAGCTATGACATGAAATTTGTCCTCGGCGATTTTAACGCAAAGCTAGGAAAAGATGAAATCTTTGGCGGAACAGCCGGAAAGCACAGCCTGCATGACACTACTTCCGACAACGGATTCAGGCTGACCGATTTTGCTGCGGGGCGAAATGTAGCAAGCACCAAGCATCCATAAAGGTACATGGAGATCTCCTGATCAATCAACCGTCAACCAGATTGATCACAATGCGATCGACGGAAGGCACTTGTCCAGCATTCTAGATGTTCGAACTTTCCGAAGTCCCAACATCGACTCGGACCACTACCTCGTCGTAGCCAAGGCAGTGCTACGAATATCCCGACAACGGCCAAAACAAGGAATTGCTGCAAGAAAATTCGACGTCGGACGGTTACAATAGCAAGAGATCGCCAGATCCTTCTCTGATCGAGTGTCAAGTAACCTCTTAAGGAGTCCTATGCCGCCAACATCAAGTATCGAAGACCAGTAGCAATATTGCCAGAATGCAGTTAGAGATGCCGCCTCTAATGTGCTGGGTTTCCCACAGCCACCAAAACGAAGCCGTTGGTTTGACGAAGAATGCAGGCAGGCCCATGCAGCCAAGCAGGAGGCATACAAAGCGAAGCTGCATAGAAGGACAAAGTTGCTCGTGAGCTCTATGAGCAAAAGAGGAGAGAGGAACGCAGCCGGCTTCTCAGGAGAAAAAAAAAGAGAGCATGAGAAGCGTCAGCAGGAATGAAGTTCAGAGGTTTTATCGGAAGGTAAAACAGCTCGCTCAAGGTCATCGAGCAAGAACCGATGCCTGCAGGGATAAACAGTGGAACATCATAGTAGAATCGCAGTCAATGCTGGGGATTTGGAAAGACCACTTCTGTAGACTGTATAACGGCGACGACGAACAAAACCCCGCCGTCAGACAGGAGCCTTTTATCGTACACGATGATACCCAACAATTCCGTGAACCAGACCTAGAAGAATAGGCTGAAATCCAACAAATAAACAAAGCCGCTGGAGCAGATAGTCTAGCTGCCGAGCTGTTCAAAGCAGCAGGCGACCATCTAGATAGGTGCATGCACCAAATCATCTGTAAGATATGGTCGGAGGAATGCATGCCCGATGAATGGAACCTCAGCATTGTTTGCCCAATCCTGAAGAAGGGAGATCCTCTAAACTGCGCCAACAACAGAGGAATCAGCTTACTGAACATCGTTTACTTGGACAGAACGTGACAATAGACGCATATATTCATACAACTTCGGGGTAGTAGAGGAGTTTGTCTACCTAGGCTCCACTATTAACACGGGCAATCACACCAGCCAGCGCCGAGATCAGACGAAGAATAACTCTTGCTTATCGCTGTTTCTTTTGGCTAAGAAAGCAATTGAGTGGAAAAGCCCTCTCTCGATCAATTAAGGTAAAACTGTACAACACTCTCATCATCCCTGTCCTGCTGTATGGTGCAGAAGCATGGACCTCCGGGCCGGAAAGCCTTCGACACTATTTCCGAGGGACGCAGAAGGAGAGGAATACCGCGAGAGAGGACCTCAATCAACTTGGAGTGCAAAACTGGAGGCAGCTAGCAAGGGACCAAGCTGGCTGGCGGAGACTGTTGATTGAGGCCCAAGTCCACAACGGACTGTAGCGCCACCTTAAGTAAGTAAGTAAGTATATTTCGAAAAAAAGAAAGAACTCTCTGTCGCAAACGTCAAACAGCATCGATGACGTTTTACTCTTCGAACATGAGTCGATGATGTCTGACGTTTCGAACATTGAGGGGTAGCTTACATTAGAACAACAACAAAAATTATAATAGAATAATAAAATGAACGATTTGTTAAGATAAAACAAAGTCTGATCACTTACCTCAGAGACCCATAAGTACCCAAAGACAAAAAACTATAGTCAGGATCATAGAAGAAATACACAGAGCTGACGCATAGAGGCAAGATATCAATCACTCCAACTGCTATTAGTTTGTCATCTAACCAATATTGCTGATGGAACGACCCGTATCCACAAGACGGTCCACCGGGTACTTTAGTATGCTGAAAACAACAACAAAAACAAAATTAAAAAACGTTTCATTTCACAATCAAAGTTTTTTTGATTCTTTTGAGGCCCGTTTGTTGTGTTGTCTGGTGCTTTAAATACCTGCAGCGGAGACCTTTGTAAGAACCCCAAATATTCCATTAAACCGTCCGGCGGGTCATTGTGAATGGTTCGCTGGTAGCGCTCGTACAAACCATACGACTCCTTCAGTACTGCCCGAAATTGTTTACTTGATACGTTTACCAATTTCAACTAGCCCAAGTGTCGAAGACACCAACAACACCAACAACGAAAAAAGAGAAAGAATAGAAATAAAAGTAAACGTCTACCTTAATTGGGGATTTATAGCAGAATCTTTGGAGATTGGCCCTTTTGAGTCGCGCCGGATCATCGTTATGGATTATTAATTGATATTTACGGTATAAATTGAATGCCTCGTTGGTGACCCCTTTATTGGATGGTACTAGGACGACCTACAAGACACAATCAAATAAAGCGGTCACGATGCAAGAGGGCCAATAAACTGAAGCTAATTCTGTTGTTATACCTTCAGTTTGTGCTGATCGTTAGGGGAAGCAGAATTAACAAAATCTTTGAGAGTTTTTTCACGATTTTGATTGGAATTCGACTTGAACGGCGGCGGCGGTTGATCGGATGAATCTGTTTCCGATTTTGCTCGTATTTTGGCCTCCTTGCGTTCCTTGCGCATTTGTTTTGCCTTCTTGCACGGAGGCTTGGACTCATCATAAGCTGCAAACACACGCAGTTTGTTACCTTTTACATTCAAAGTGATCGATTGCTTACATTTTTTCGATCCAGCTAATGAATCACACTGTTCGATGGATGTTCCTGCAGCCTTCGAATCATCGGCCGACTGTTTTTTGTCGGGAATCGCAAAATTCTTTAGTGGATTCGCCTTTGTTACCTCTTCCATATTAACTTCCCTGATTGCGATATTCGGGGCTTGGGGTTCTTCGCGAATTGAGCCCATAGCCATGTCTTCTCGATCTTTTGTCGTTGTTTGGATGTTGTCGGTGGTTAGTTGGCTGGTTGTAGGCAATGTGTCTGCTGGTTTTGTCGATTCTTCGTTTTTATTTTTCTTGCCATCACGTAAGAAATTACTCATTCGTTTGAGAATTTTTTTATGGGATTTGGAGAGTTTAAATTCAGTTGTATCACACCTGCAACAGCAATGAAAGTAGACAAGGTAAATGGGTCAATTGGTTGTTGTTTTGCTTACCGTATTGCATAACATGGACAGCAAGTTGATTTGTTATTTGGCTTATAGCAATAATGACCAGATCGCCTCCAACCACGATCGATGAGATCTTGATAGTCTTGGGGTGCTAAGTTGTAGGCATGCATCCCTTGAAAAGAAAGTTAAAGAAAAAAATAGTAAATGGTCAATCTGCACATGTCACAAAGTCATCTGGACATTGCCTAATGAGACGTGCAACCAAGGAGAACACGTTGTGACAGATCGCTGACACAACACGATCAGGATAGCGAACGCTCGTATAATATTTCGTTGGAGTGTTGATGTTCGAAGGGTAGACCTAGACACGTGCATTCAAGAGGACACAAGCGTCCACAGCAACCTCTGTCTATCAACTCCTACTCTTCACCTCCCCGCCGTGAACATCGGGTGCCCAGTACGTCAACCGAAGATTGGGTTCCAACGCCAGTGGGAAGTTGTTGGCGGTAGCAAAGACAGAGAGGGGGAGGAGGTATGCGTCCAATAAAGCATGCCTCCTTTTCAACAGCCGTCAGCGGAAGAACTCCCAAGATGGAATCAACGGTGGCGTCTACAGTTCCAGTCAGGATGAACTACTCAGTGAACACCTTAGAGGGCCCAGGCCGGCGGTTTGGCCGGCTCTTCGTCTTAGTCGTGCGTTGGGGTGACTGCCCGGCCCATAAAGAAGACATGGTTCCGAAACACCAACAAGCCACCGATACGGACGGAATTAATGATGACGACCCACGCAAACGATTTAAGGACAACGAATTACGGTTTTGCACTTATAATGTTGTTCCCTTAACAGACCACGTGCAGCCGAACAACTAGCGGAAGCCCTTGACTGCGATGGGATGGTCCGGGCCTACGTAAAATGAACAACTACGGCAACTGCTACCGATTAAAATTAGCCTCTAGTTGTGTGGATGTCTCAGGAAGAAGGTCTTGAGTTTCAACTCAGTGAATGAGCGCATCACGACAATCCGCATCAAGGCTGAATTCACCAACATCAGTCTCATCTGCGCTCACGCCCCCACTGAGGAAAAGGATGAGGACACCAAAGACAGGTTCTATGAGCTCCTCGACAAGACCTAGCTATGACATTAAAATTGTCCTTGAAGATTTTAATGCAAAGCTGGGTAGAGAAGAAATCTTTGGTGGAATAATCGGCCGACATAGCCTACACGACAGCACCTCCGATAACGGATGCGAGGGCGGGGTGAGACGTAATGGTAGAAAGTACACGATTCCCACATCTCGATATCTACAAGGGGACATGGAAATCTTCTGATCAATCAACCGTCAACCAGATTGATCACATTGCGATCGACGCACGACACTTCTCTAGCATGCAAGATGTCTGCACATTCCGCGGTGCCAACATCGACTCGGACCACTACTTTGTTGTAGCCAAGGTACGAATGCAGATATCCCGATCAAGGCCAACACGCGAAAAAACTAGGAGAAAATTCGACAGCAAACGGCTACAATTGCTAGATGCTTTTCCGATCGTGTCTCCGAAAATCTCCTCAGAAGTCCCTTGCTGCCAGCACAAAATATAGAGAGCCAGTGGCAATACTGCCCATCAGCCATCATAGATGCCGCCTCTGAAGTGCTAGGGTTTACACGGCCACCATAACGAAACCCCTGGTTTGACGATGAGTCCCGGCGAGCACATGCAGCTAAACAAGAGGCATAAAAAGCGGCGCTGCAAAGAAGGACACGAAGAGCTCGTGAGCTCTACGAGCAGAAAAGGAGAGAGGAGCACAAACTTCTCAGAAAGAAAAAAAGGGAGCATGAGAAGCGTGCGATCGAGGAGATAGAGGGATGTCACAACAGGAACGAGGTTCGAAAGTTTTACAAAAAGGTGAAACAAACCTCCAGGGCTTATGCACCCCGAGCCGAATCCTGTAGAGACCATCATGGGAACATCGTAGTGGAACCACAGTCAGTGCTGAGGATATGGAAAGACCACTTTTCCAAGCTGTATAATGGCGATGGCGAGCAAAACTCTGCCAGCAATACAGATCCATTCAATTTGGGTGCAGAAGGCCAACAATTCCACCCACCCGACATGGATGAAGTGAAGATAGCGATATCTAAACTCAAATCGAACAAAGCCGCTGGAGCAGACGGGCTAGCCGCCGAACTGTACAAAGCAGCTGGAGATGATTTGGTTAGGAGCATGCACCAGCTCATCTGCAAAATTGGGTCTGAGGAAAGCATGCCCGGTGAATGGAATCTCAGCAATGTATGCCCGATCCTCAAAAAAGGAGATCCCCTGAACTGCACCAACTACAGAAGTATGAGTCTCCTTAACATCGCCTATAAGATCTTGTCTGCCGTGCTGTGTGAACGTTTGAAGCCCTTCGTCAACAGCCTGATAGGTCCTTATCAGTGTGGCTTCAGACCCGGAAAGTCCACCATCGATCAAATATTCACCCTAGATCTTGGAGAAGCCCCAGGAACTTCAAATCGATACCTACCACCTTTTCATCGATTTCAAGGCCGCGTATGACAGCGTCTAGACCAGTTATATAGAGCAATGTCTAGTTTTGCATCCCAGAAAAACTTGTCCGTCTGTTTAAGATGACAATGGAAAACTCACGCTGTTCCATCATGGTCGGAAAAAACCTAACGGTGACAAGGCGATGCGTTGTCATGCGATTTCTTCAAAATCATTTTTGAAAAGATTGTTTAAGGTTCCAACATCAACACCAGAGGCACAATCTTTCAAAAGTCTGTCCAGCTACTAGGATCCGCAGTCGACATTGACATAATTGGAAGAACACAGCGTGATGTCAGTGGAGCGTTTGTGAGTCTTGAGACGGAGGCCAGGAAGATGGGTCTTGCGGTCAACGAGGGCAAGACCAAGTTAATGCTGTCAACAAGAAAGGTTAGACAGGTTACGGACTTCGTCTACCTGAGATCCGCTATAAACTCAGACAACAATACCAGCGCTGAATTCAAACGAAGAATCACTCTTGCCAATCGCTGCTTCTGAGTATTAAAGTCCTCTCCCGAGCAACTAAAGTGACACTCTCCAAACCCTCATCATCCCGGTCCTCATGTATGGTGTACATGGACCATGACAACATCCGATGAAAACGCTTTCGGCTGCTTCTTCGAGTGATTTTTGTTCCTGTCTGCATAAATGGAGAATGGAGACGAAGATTCAACCAAGAACTGTACGAGCTGTACAGCGACACTGACTTAGCCAGAAAAGTTAAGGTGTAGTGCGAATGGAAAATAATGCTCCGGCTCGTAGTCTTCGAATCCAACCCGGAAGGACCTCGTTGAAGAGGAAGACCGCGACTCTGGTGGAGCACACAGGTGGTAGAGGACCTGAACCAACTTGGCGTGCGAAACTGGAGACAGCTAGCTGGAGATGTTTGTTGGGTGAGGCCCTGGTCCGATCTGGACTGTAGCCAACACCGACGGCTCGGATAGAACGTCACAATAGACGCATACAACTTCGAGGTAATAGAGGAGTCTACCTGGGCTCCGCTATTAACACGGGCAATAACACCAGCGCCGAGTCCTGCTGTATGGTGGAGAAGCAAGGACCTTGACAAAATCGGATGAATTTGCCTTAGGCTGCTTCGAGGGGAAAGTTCTTCGGGTCATCTTTGGCCCCTTGTGCATTGAAAGGGAATGGCGAAGAAGATTCAACAGGGAATTTTACGGGTTGTGCAACGACATGGACCTAGCCAGAAGGGCCAAGGTCCAGAGACTCAGATGACCCGGTCATTTAGAGCGCATGGACACCAATATCCCGGCCCGGAAAGCCTTCGATACTATTCCCGAGGAACGTAGAAGGAGAGGAAGACCCTGACTTAGGTGTCGCACACAACTTGGAGTACAAAACTGGAGACAGCTAGCTAGCGACCGAGCTGGCTGGCGGAGACTGTTGATTGAGGCCCAAATTCACAACGGACTGTAGCGCCACCTTAAGTAAGTAATTGTATTAAAACCAACGCCAATGGACTTTGTGCTTACCATTCAACTTATTGGACATCCAAGCGCAATCCAACACTATTGGCACTTGAAATACTTCAGTTCTTGAGTACTTAATTAAGTCATTAACAAAATAGATTGTTGCTCAAGCCCTTGAAACGCCAAAAATTTGTTTAAAACAGAATTTGTTGAATACGTTGTTAATTCAGAAAACAAATCAAAAGTCCAAAGTGTTGCCTTGGCATTCGCACCAAGCACCTCGAAACTTTTTTATACCCACTACGACTACGAACTACTAATCGAATTTTTTCTCTATCTTCTTGAAACGCAAGGAAGAATAATCAAAATAATTCACGTACATGAGTAGGTGCGTTGGTATGTCATGTTGGAGCAAACTCAAATCGGACATGTACCCCAAAAATGAGTTCATGGCCATATCTTGAGAATCTCCTGACAAAAAAAAGATAAATCGAAAGGTTATGATTTCTGCTTTTAAGATAAGAAATTAAATAAACAAAATAAAAAGGAATAAGAGAAACTTCTTTGAAACTTACCATGAGAATTACTACATTCGACATTCTTGCAGTAGCCGCACCTGCTCGTCTGTTTACCATAATAATTTATAATTGTTGGTTCCATTAGTCAAGAAAACCAATATTTACGGGTCCGACTTAAAAAATGCTGGGTTGATTTCGTACCACGATAAAAATAATTGTTTTTTTGTTTGAGAATTTATTGGATAAAATTGAATAAAATCGTAATAGGAAAAAATGTTGTTTCCAAATTTTCACTTTTCCTTTGTGATTGAGCACCCAGCTGGCGTTGACAAGTGGAAGATTCTTATTTCCAAAGTGGGATCTGGAAATAATATGGAATGAATTAAGTAGTAAAATATCGATAAAGTAAGTTATCGAAGTTCGACGGTTAGTGATGGGAAAAGTCGATGTTTATACCAAAGATGAAGTAAGATAAGGAGATGGGAAACAAAACTGTAAAATGGATTTACCTAAGCTAAAATTTACGGATTGCAAAGATGTGTGCGTGTTTTCACTAACACACTTTTTCAATTCGTCTATTCAGCAAATGCTAATTATAATTTGGACACCGATGAGTTTAAATGGGAGATGGGAAACTAAAATGACAAAATGGCAATGCCTACAAATGAACCGGTAAATTTGAAAATTGTCGTTTTAACAGACAGACAAAATTGAGTAAAAGTGAGCAGAAGAGCGATATGTTCGAAAAGACAGCAAAAAAGCAGTAGAATTTCCGACACCAAAAATGAACAAAAATGAAAATGAAAACAAAAGATTCAGTCAGCTGAACAGCTGACAAAGCTTTTGTTTGAAATCTTATTTTGTTATATTAAAATATCAGTAACAAAATGCAAACAAATTGGGTTTCAATTATTTATTCTTAAGCCATATTCTATGAAATTGGCAATAAGACTTATAACGGTGTAAACGTGTTATTCGTGTTATCTCCACCCGTTATAGGTACAACTTAACGGAACAGAACAGAAGACAGTTAAAGTTCAAAAAATCGTTTGTTTCCTTCTTGTTGTTGTTTTCTCCTTTAAGAGGATTTAAGCACTATTCACATGAGCACGAACAACGACCAACGAATGAACGAAAATTCGTCGATTTTGACATTTCTTTCACATGAGAGTTTTTAATTCGTCGCGAATGAACAACCAAAACACAAGGCAAGAATGATTTTTGAGGTTATACGCGCGCGAAAATTTTGTTCGTTTGGAGTGTGGACGATGTGGAACGCGAATAGAGTTTGGCAGTTCGTATCAACTAGATTTCTTTTCGCGACGAATTAATTTGTTTTCTCAAATTTATTAATATTTGAGATTAAAAAGTAATTTTATGCATCATGAATCAATCATAAACTATACTTCTATCGTTTTGTTGAGGATTTGTAGGTAAATACGGCTTCAAACGCATCTAAAATCACTTTTCTTCATTCATTCGTCGTTCGTTGGTCGTGCTCATGTGAATAGTGCTTTATTGATGAAATAAGCGCGTTTATTCTGAAAAAGTTAAAAAATACTTGGAGCTAAATTTAGAGAAAAAACACAGCCAGTCTCGTTAAGTACGTTACAAAAAGCGCACACTTTTTATATAAAAAACAATAATACCAAATAAGGTTTTTATAAGGAATATAATAATAATGCCAAAACAACATCCCCACTAAAAAACAAAACAAACCAATTAATTTAATAAGATTCTTAATCGAAGGAGATGATTAAGGCTTAGTTATATATATCTGCTGCCATTTCCCCGGAACGAATTGATTTCAATTGGATCTGTTTTTCGGCCACCATGTCTCGGACAAAATGATGTCGAATATCGATATGTTTCGTACGAGGACGGTAACATTCATTCGATGTAAGATGAATCGCACATTGACTACCACAAAAGATTTTCATTGATGTTTCAACTCCAGTTAACTCCTGCTGAATACCTTTCAGCCACATTGCCTCTTGTACAGCTACTCCCATAGTACTCAGCCTCGGCTGTAAACAACGCAACAGTAGCCAGTTTACGTGATCCCTAGGATATTGCTCCTCCTTGAGCCAGAAATACGTATCAAAAATACACGAAACCAACCCGTTTTAAAAGCATATCAGAAAAATAATTTGTTTATTATAGAGACTGATGAGGAAAAATTGAATTTTAGCGCATGTAAGGATGTCGATAGTCTTGTGAAGTGGCATCAGCGTTTTGGTTTTGGACACCTCAATATTCAGAGCCTTAAGCAACTGAAATCAAATGATATGGTCGTCGGTCTAGATTTTAATTCTGACATTTCTACAATAGATTGCTTGGTGTGTGCTAAGGCAAAGATTAATGTAAAACCGTTTCCTAAATTTTCCCTGCATCGAAGCAAGGAATTACTAGAGGTCGTACACTCGGACGTATGTGGTCCCATGAAAAGAACCTCAGCTGGGGGAGCTAGATTTTTTCTGACATTTATAGACAATAAATCGAGAAAAATCTTTGTGTACTTTATAAAAAGTAAGGATGAGGTCCTCGGATGTTTTAAGCGGTTCAAAGCAATGGCGGAACTAGAGACAGGCTGTAGGATAAAGACACTTCGAAGTGACAATGGTACAGAGTACTTGAGCAATGCGTTTTCCGATTTCTTGAGCCAATGTGGTATTCAAAGGCAGCTTACTGTGGCTTATACCCCCCAACAGAATGGTGTGGCGGAAAGGGCAAACCGCTCGTTAGTAGAGATGGCACAGTGCCTTCTGGTGGCATCGAATCTTCCTGAATTCTTATGGGCAGAAGCCATTCATACATCTGCATACATAAGAAACATATCGCCTACAAATTTGCCTAGTACGATTACGCCTTATGAAGTTTGGTGAGGTCGAAAGCCCGTATATCTGATCTTAAAGTTTTTGGATCAAAGACGGTCGTATTAGATAAGAAGCCAGGGCGTTCAAAGTTCTCTGCTAAAGGAAGGGAGCTCATTTTGGTCGGGTATT
This sequence comes from Sphaerophoria taeniata, assembly GCA_943590905.1. Taxonomy (NCBI): domain Eukaryota; kingdom Metazoa; phylum Arthropoda; class Insecta; order Diptera; family Syrphidae; genus Sphaerophoria; species Sphaerophoria taeniata. Next base: position 57,732,921 of record OX016540.1, read on the forward strand.
CTGATGAATCAAAAGCGTATCGTTTATTCGATCCCATAACGCGAAAAATTGAAAAGAGCAGGGACGTCATATTTATTGAAAATTTTGATTCTAACCCAACTTCTAGTGGATACGATTTCTTAACATCCGATGTTGTGGATCATCAACCTGAAGCCTTAGAAGAACAGCATCAACCGACACATAAACAATGCGATGAGACAGATGAAGAGGATGAGCAAAAGGTTGATCTAGTAAGAGGACCAGGCCGTCCAAGAATAGTCCGAACAGGCAGACCAGGTCGTCCAACAAAGCAATTTAACCTCGTTGAAGCTGTAAACGTTTTGAATGCAAATGAAGATGAAAGAAGTGTGCAGCTAATTTGGCTCAGCCTCTTACTATTCTTTTTCAAAAGTCTCTTTCTCAAAGAATTTTTCCATCTATGTGGAAAGATTCTTTCATAATACCTATTCACAAGAAAGGCTGCAAATCAGATATCTCTAACTACAGGCCGATTGCCAAATTATCCTGCATTCCAAAACTTTTCGAAAGTATTATCTTCGACACTATGTGCTTTCATTGCAAATCATTATTTTCGGCCAAACAACATGGGTTCCTAAAAGGGAAATCAACGACCACAAATTTAACTGAATTTGTTTCATATGCAATAAACTCAATAGAAAATAAAAAAGAAGTTGATGTTATTGCTACGGACTTTAGCAAGGCGTTTGATAAAATATCCCACAATATTATATCTTTCAAGCTAAAGGCTCTTGGATTCCCTCCTGGTTTCATTGAATGGATGGAATCATACCTATCCAACCGTAAATATCGCGTTTTATTTAGATCTTCAGTATCAGAACCATTTACTGCAAAATCGGGAGTCCCTCAAGATAGTCACCTAGGCCCTATTATTTTTATTCTGACTATTAATGACGTAGAATCTGTGATTGAAAATTCCCAAGTTTCAATGTACGCAGATGACATGAAAATCTTTAGAATGATTTCTTCACCCGATGATGCTTTACCCCTGCAGGCCGATTTAAACAATTTCTATGTTTGGTGTCAAAAAAACAATTTAGAACTTAATGTTTCCAAATGCCAAACTATCACATATTCCCGTATGCGGTTCCGTCAGCAAACACGGGACTATTATATCAACGAATGTATTGTTCACAGAGTAACAACTATCCGAGATTTAGGGGTTGTTTGTGATAGTGAGCTTAACTTTAGGTCTCACTATGACAATATCGTAGCCAGAGCTAATTCTGCTTTAGGTTTCGTCAAACGTTGGTCTAAAGAATTTTCGGATCCTTACGTTACGAAATCTCTTTATACCACGTTTGTAAGGCCTCTTCTTGAATACGCCAGCCAAGTATGGTCCCCCTATCACCAAGTCCATATAAAGAGAATTGAAGCAATGCAACGTAGATTCCTCCGTTTCGCCTTAAGAGGACTTTCATGGGTTGACAATTTTAACTTACCTCCGTACCAAGAACGGTTGCGGCTTATAAACTTACAATCTCTAGAGAAACGTCGTGAAGTTGCCGATATTATTTTCGTACACCAAATTCTATCCGGTGCTACAGAATCTTCCACCCTCCTTGAGGCAATGAGTATTAATGTTAACTTTCATTCTCTAAGATCGGTTCCCCAATTTCATTTAGCTCATCACAGAACTGATTACGGCTGTAATGAACCAATTACGAGAATGTTACGTAAAGTGAACGAAAACTCAAACATTTTTGATTTCAACCATAGCAAGATCACACAAAAGAAACTTTTATACTGTACTTCCTTAGACAACTAAAAAAAAAAAAATTAAAAACGTATTTGTAGTAGAGAGAAACTGACTCTTTTTTCTTTTTTTTTTCTTTTTTACGAACTTGACAAGTGTCTTCTACACGCTAATTTATTGTTTTTTTTTTCGTGTTTTTATAATTTTTTTGACTTTAAAATTTTAAAATTTTTTCGATTTTAAAATTTTGCATTTTTTCTTTTTTGCTTTTTGTAAGATTTTAATTTAAAATTTTTATTTATCTTGTATTTCCTTTTTGTACCTGCTTGCATTAAGCAGTCCCTAACTCTTGTCTTCCTGATATTCGTGTCGCCATCGCTTTTTTTTACTTTATTTTTTACAAATAATTTCTAATTAAGTGCCGATACGACTAGCAACCGAAATTGCAATCGTACTCGGTGAAAATGGACCCCAGCGCGTGCGGTATCTGGGGGGGAAAGAGGCGTGGGAATAATTAATTAATTAAAGAAAGTACCCCATTTATTTCGTCGACGGTGGAAGAGGCAATGTCAAGTAAAGATGCAGCAAACTGGAAGAATGCCATGGATGTAGAGATGAACGCGCTTATAAAAAACCATACTTGGGAACTGGTAGATCGTCCTGAAAACAGTCAAGTAATAGGCTGCAAATGGGTTTTTTCCTTGAAAAGAAATCCAGATGGTTCAATCGAGAGATACAAGTGTAGGCTGGTTGCAAAGGTTTGTGCACAGAAGTTTTTAGTAAACTACAATGAGACTTTTTCTCCGGTTGCACGTTTTTCATCAATTCGTTTGATAATCGCTCTGGCAGTCGAATGTGAGCTGCTGTTGGATCACCTGGATATTACGTCAGCATATTTGTATGGGGATCTGAACGATACCGTTTATATGTCACAGCCAGATTGTTTTATTGATACACGTCACCCAGAAAAAGTTTGTAAGCTGCTTAAATCATTATATGGCCTAAAACAGGCCGGCAGAGAGTGGAATAGGAAACTAGACAGCGTGCTACGTGCGATTGGTTTCTTGAGGTGTAATGGAGATAATTGCATGTATATTATGAAGAAGGGGCCAGATGTTAACATAATCCTTGTATATGTAGACGACATCATGATTGCATGTTCTGATAAAGAGGCTATGAACGATATCAAAAGCAACATAAGTCAAGAGTTTGATTGCGTAGATAAAGGCCCACTAACTTTCTTTTTAGGCTTACAAGTTGAACGCCAAGGACTTAGAGGACCCATAAGTATACATCAAAAATTATATATATTGGATATACTTCAGAGATACCGCATGACAACCTGTAAACCACAATTCACCCCATTGGATCCAGGAATTAAATTGAAGAAGTGTGAAGATAAGGATTGTAAGAGAGAACTGTCCATATCCTATCAATCAATGGTAGGCGCTCTTTTATACTTGGCTGTATGTACGCGTCCTGATATTACGTATACGATCAGTAAGCTTTCACAATTTAACACTGATCCACATGGAGAGCATGTTGCGGCTTTAAAGCAATTATTACGGTATTTAAACACCACTTGTGACTTCAAACTCAATTATACGAAAACATCAAAGGATCTCGAAGGCTTAGTTGACGCAGATTGGGCGGGTAACGTTGACGACAGAAGATCTTATACGGGCTTCGTTTTCATGCTAGCAGGCTCGGCGATTTCTTGGGAATCTAAAAAGCAGACATCGGTTGCCCTAAGTAGTACAGAGGCTGAGTATATGGCCTTGTCTCAAGCTTGTAAAGAAGCCATTTATTTAAGAAATTTACTATCTGAATTAGATATTAAGGCCGTGTGTGAATTGCGTTAAAATGTGTATTAAAACTTGACGTTTGGTTAAAACTTGACACTATCGTGGTGAATAAAATGGGTTAAAATTTACCCAGCTGTGGAGCAGGATAAGTGGGTTAAAATTTTGACGTGTATTTTTTTCTCATGAATGATACGAGAAGTTTGCTTCTGTTTTATTGTTTATGTTTTTTTTTGTTGTTATGACTTTTTAAAAATTGCTTTGATATGTATTTCAATAAAATAAATAAAATCCTTTGAATTCATCATATTTTCAAATCGAAAAACGAAATTATTGTTTTTTCTTTTGAGAATTATAACAGATGTCAGCTGTGAAATTTTGCAGTGTTACCAAATGGAAGGCACCAATCATCCAAAAAGGGAAATTTTCGTTTGAAGATATTTTACTGTTGACTCAAATTATCAAATTACCACTGCAAAGTCGAGAAAAATGAATATAACAGAGTTTGTTTGTTTTCTTAAGTGGCTTTTCATGAAATTTATTGCTTAAATTTTGGTTTTGTACACAAAATTATTTTACCTAGGTGGATAAAAACATTTTTATTTGAGGGAAATTTCCTAGTTCTACGCAGAAATGTTGGTTAAAAATATCCCTTTTAACGCAATTCACACAGCAAATGGCTAAATTTGATCCCATTTTCAATCAAACGTCAAATTTTAACCAAACGTCAAGTTTTAATACACATTTTAACGCAATTCACACACGGCCTAAATTGAAAAATAATCACATTGTTCTCTTCAATGACAATAAAGGTGCTCAACAACTCGCAAAGAATCAGGTTCATCATCCCCGAAGGAAGCACATCGACATTCGCTACCATTTCGTCCGAGAGCTGATTGAAAGGGATTTTATCCATGTCAAATATTTATGTACGGAAAATATGATGGCCGACTTATTAACTAAAAATCTCGCTAAAATTAAACACTTGAAATTTGCAAATCTAATGGGCTTACAAAATAAATAAAATATTGTACTATGTTAAAATTTATAAATATTGCGTTGTGGGGGAGTGTTGGAATACTTTTGTCAACTACTGTATTACATAATCAACACAATACTCTCTCTTAAGTTAACAGAATTCATGTACTCATAACTTATATAATCCAAGTTAACATTATAATCTTGCTATGAATTTATTGCTCACTTGTCCAAACTACTTTGTACATTAAACATCATTGAATTATAAGAAATCCCGTTTTGAGTTTCATTTTCTGCAACAATTACTGATTTCCTTTCATCTAAATAATTGGCGTAGTCGGCATCACAAAATCCGAAAATTTTAGAATTTCCGTTTTGAATATAAGAAAGTTTTAGATTCTACGTTCCCTTCAAGTACCTTAAAATTCTTTTTGCTGCCAGCCAGTGAAGTCGAACTGGATTATTGTTGAACTTACTCAAAAAACTTACGGCGAAACAAATATTTGGACGACTGATTTGAGCCTCAAAAAGCAAGCTTCCAATTAACTCTTGATAGGCTACTTTTGACATTTCAAGTTTTTCCTTATCAGATTTAGGACAATCTTCCTTGCTCAACTTAATGTTCACATTCATTGGACTTGACACTAGATTACAATAATTATTCATGCCAAACCGACTCAATAATTTTAAAATATATCGTTCTGGATTTATGCTTAAATGTCCATTCTTTCTTGAAAACTCATTTTGGTTGCAAGTGACAGAAGATATCTCAATGAGCTGTACCGGATAACTGTTGAATATACTTCATCAAAATCGATGCCTTTCCGTTGTGCACATCCCTTCGCCACTAACCTTGCTTTGTATCTGATCACTTCATCGTTTATGCCTCTTTTGGTCTTGAAAACCCACATTGAATTCAAGGGTTTTATTCCAGGGTGACGATCGATAACATCCCAAGTATTGCTTACTTTCACACTCTTCACTGATTGCTTTTTTCCAACTCGAACCATGAAATCGCCTCATCGTAAGTAACAGGATCATCAGATGAACAGACTTCTTTATCGTTGACAAACGCGACAAAATCTTCAAAAATCTTGGGTTTCTTCACACGATTTGAACATCTCAAAGACACATCAGCATCATCCCCACTTGATGGTAAATTGGTTGACTCCACATCAGCAAGAGCATCGTCAAACACCTCATCAGATTCATAGTTTTGATCAGCGAACATCTCGGTGACATTGTCAACATCATCATCATCATTATCACAGGAATTTTCAGATAAACAAATTCCATCAACAACATGCTCTGTCTCAGCAACAACAACAGATTCACATCCAGCAACATCAACTTCTTTCTTAAGAACAGAAATAGGATTTGCTTCAGCACCAACAGGTTCAGGATTTCTTCTCAAATTCCCCACTAAATTCTGATCCTCAAAATGTCTGCATTCCATAAACTTCACCTCTGTGGTTATATGCATTTTTTTATTGACTGGATTATACATTCGATAGCCTTTTGAGTTCTGAGCGTACCCAACAATTATACATTTGATGGCTTTTGCATCAAATTTTGGTCTTTTATGCTTTGGAACTAGCATCATTCCAATGGAACCAAAAACTCTTAAGGCCGTGTGCGAATTGGATGAATTGTGGTTAAAAAATAAAAATGGATGAATTTTTAACCACTACTGTCATATTTTGACCTGCTCAGCAGCTAGTCAAATAATGCGAATTGTCAAAATTTAACCAAACGTCAAGTTTTAACCCATTTTTAACTGAATTCGCACACGGCCTAAATCTTAAATGTGAAATGTTTACCTTTGTACCAGTCCACACTTCTTCAGGACAACGATTAAGCAACGATTTAATTGGTGTTCTATTAATCAAATAAGCTGCTGTGTAAACTGCTTCACCCCAGTAACTTTTGTCTAACCCGGCGGCCACACGAGCAAGTTCTGGCTAGCAAGTGGCATACAATCAAATATTTTACTCACACGTTCAAACTTTTAGTACTGGCCAGTCAACTGGCTTGCGAATTTTAAAGCCAGTAACCCTGCGGCCACACGAGCAAGTTCTGGCCAGCAAGTAGCGTACATATATTATTTGTCAAATCTCTATCGGTGTACTTGGTGTGACGTAGGTGGCAAAAAGCTTGCTAGTCAACTTGCCAGCAAGTTCACATATTTTTTACAAGCTTACCTGCTTTTAACATCCAATTTTGAATTTCCAAGATGTCGCCAGCAACAATAGAAATAAAAATCCTCGTTTCAACTAATTTTCTAATTTTGATTGTATGCCAACTTGCTAGCCAGAACTTGCTCGTGTGGCCGCCGGGTAAACGAGCAAGTAAAAAGGCAAGTAATTCGACAGGTTTTGCCTAAAGCACTATTCACATGAGCACGACCAACGAACGACGAATGAATGAAGAAAAGTGATTTTAGATACGTTTGAAGCCGTATTTCTTTACATTTTCTCAACAAAACGATAAAAGTATAGTTTATGTTTGATTTTTGATGCCTAAATTAACTTTTTAACCTCAAATATTAATAAATTTGAGTAAACATTCGTCGCGAAAAGAATTTTAGTTGATACGAACTGCCAAACTCTATTCGCGTTCCACATCGTCCACACTCCCAACGAACAAAATTTTCGCGCGCGTATAACTTCAAAAATAATTTTTGTTTTGTGTTATGGTTGTTCATTCGCGACGAATTAAAAACTCTCATGTGAAAGAAATGTCAAAATCGACGAATTTTCGTTCATTCGTTGGTCGTCGTTCGTGCTCATGTGAATAGTGCCTTATTTATCAAAATGAACAGAATTAAATTAGAATATTAGTTGAAGCGAGGATTTTATTTTCTTTTTTTGTTGGCGACATCTTCGAAATTGAAAATTGAATGTTAAAAGCAGGCAAGCTTGTAAAAAATCGTTGATTTGGAAAAAAAATGTGAACTTGCAAGCAAGTTGACTAGCAAGTGGCTTGCCACCTACGTCACACCAAGTACACCGATAGAGATTTGACGTGTGGCCGCAGGGTTAGCTAAATCAAGTGGATTAAGCTAAATCACGTTGGTGGGAACATGCTATTAGACTGAAATGTTTGTTTTCATTTTCATTTTTGTTCATTTTTGCTGTCGGAAATTCGACTGCTTTTTTGCTATCTTTTTGAACGTATCCCTCTTCTGCTCACTTTTACTCACCTTTTGTCCGTTAAAATTACAATAGTTGTGTTCACTGAGGTTTTTTCTAGATCAGAACAGCACAGCACAGCACAGTTTCATGAGAAACGTCAGATCAAGTTAGAACAGTCAGTTAAACGTCAGTTGTCAAAAAAAAAAAAAACAAATTGCAAATTGTGTGAATTTTTCGTTTCTCGCTTATTTTTTTTAATTTTTTGTGTTTTTACTGTAAAAAATATTATTGAAAATTATTGAAATGGAAAATCAAGTGATTGCTAAGATAATACTAATGATGGCCATGCAAGACTTGCAAGCTCAACTTGACAAAGCGCTCCAAGATAAGGCAAATCTGTTCTCGGAAAAATGGTAAGACAGTTTAAGAGAACCCAAAATACACCAAACGAAAACCCTTTACTTCCAGCCATGAGACAAAGCGATGTGACAATTTGCGAAATGAGATTGCATCGCTGAAGTCGTCGATTTCATCGTTGAAGGACCAGAACGAGAAGCTTGTGTCGGATATGGCAGCGCTAAAAAATATCGAGAGGAAAAACGACATGCATATGATGGACTCGAGGAAGCACATTGACGAGCTGCAAAATGAAGGTATTTCTGGGTTTGGCACAGTTCATACCGAAATGACGATTCTCAATGTTTCTGTTTTGCAATCCGAACAGTCTGATTTGCTAGCCGAGCTGGAAGCGGAGAAAAAGATTTGCCAAACCAAGCGGCAAGCACTGGAAATGGCCACCGCAGAGATCTCAAAAGCTAACGAAATCATTGCCAAGCAGTCAGGAGATCGTGAAAAACAATAAGACAATTAGTCTGCGAACCGAAGTGGCCTTACAACAAGAGAAAGTCATCCGCGAAAAGGACAAACAACTAATCATTCACGAAGAAAAGATTCAGGGACTGCAGCGGGCGGTAGAGGGTCTGAGAAAGGACATCCCTATGCAATTGGAGTCAATGAAACACTTCGCTGATTCCATTGAGAACAAATACAGTGAACGTATGCTCCTCTGCAATTGCATGTCACAAATGATTATAGCGAATTATGTTAAAAGTTTAGGTATTATTTTAATTTATTGTATAATAAAATCTTTTTACTCGACGACGTCCTCAGATGGTCTTGCTTCGATAGCCGCACCCACATTGACAACTTGCGAGAGATCCAGGTTCTTTTTTAGTCTTTCGCGAATCAGCTCGGCGATAGCTTTCTGGGTGCGTCTATCGAGTTTTTCTAGCTTTTTGGCAACGTCACTTTTAAGATCCCAATCTGGTTTTCGTGGAGCCAGATTGGCTATGTCGATTTCTTCATTCATTTGGAGTTCAATCTGTGATTCGACTTCTTTCGATCTCACCGGCTGGACCTTGTTCGAGAACTACTTCGCTGAGGTTTTCATCTTGGGGTTTGTGACTCCGGAACATTGGCCTGTGGAATACAAGTTAAATTCATGACTAGGTTAGATGGAAAGGCGAAAAGATGCGCAAAATTACTTGGGTATTTCCGTGGTGTCACTTGTAGCGTCTTCGCCTTGCTGTGCTATTTCTCTCAGTCATTTCAGCCGTACTTTCCTTTTAGGTGATTCTTCGGTAAGGGATCCAATTTACTTTTGATTGTTATTTGTGTTTTCCATGTTTCGTTTGATTTTTTAGTTTAATTTGAATTAATTCTTTTATTTCTTAAAAATTCGCTCGTCAATCAAATGAGCACAGCCAAATCAAAACGTAAACAAAAAAAATGACAACTTCGTTTTTGACATTTCTCACAAGTCTGTTCTAACCTGATCTGACTCAAAAGCAAGAACAGAAAATCCTGTTCTAAACTGTTCTAGGTTTGTCAATGAACAGGAAAGTAGAACAGTTCAGCACAGAAAAAACCTCAATGAACAGCAAAAAGCTGTACTTTTCTGTCTAGAACAGTCCAGCACAGCCTCAGTGAACACAGCTAATTTTCAAATTTACCGGTTCATTTAGTCCCCAGATGGTAGGACCACATATACTGTGATAGGATTGGTAAAAACACGCATACTATCGCAGTAACTATGTTCCATAGCCATAGCTAGTAGGCATTGCCATTTTGACAGCTTGGTTTCTCATTCCCTTTTCAACTCATCTGTGCACATTCCACATTCCACTATTCCAGTGACAGTTAGTTTGTCTAGAAATGTCGTTTTCATATTTCATGTAATCAGTTAACCGATTGTGCTGAAACAGAAGGTCTTTTTTGTTTTTCTAATCTCTCGATCGGTCGAAAGTTGAAATTGCTTTGAAGCTTGGTTCATTTATCGCTGACATGCCAATAAGTTCGGTTTAAAAGAAACAAAATAGATATTCTTAATTGCTTATCAGTTCCGGCACATCATACCTCTTAATACACACACACAGACCAACTTCTGTACTTCAATTCAAAAAATTCAAGATTTATCAAAGTCCAGTGTTCCGCTACCGACACCTATTCAAAGGTTTAACATTGAAAATTGATGACAACTCATAATACTTAATGTGAAAGTGTGGACGAAAAGTATATTCGCTTAATTAACCGCCGATATTTAGCAACTCAACAAAATCATGTCATTTTTTACGCTATGGGACTACCTGGTACTTTTTCTCGTGTTGGCATTGTCCGCAGCCATTGGTGTTTATTATCGCCTGACCGGTGGCAGGCAAAAAACAACCAAAGAATATCTGCTGGCCGACGGAAATATGCCCGCATGGCCGGTGTCTTTTAGTCTGATGGCCAGTTTCATGTCAGCAATAACGCTGTTGGGTGTTTCCATGGAAAGCTATCAGTACGGCATGACGTTTGCATGGATCAATCTGTCTTATGTTCTCAGTACTCCGATCGCCGCCTACTGGTTCCTGCCGGTGTTCTACAATATGCAAAATACAAGTGTCTACGAGTATCTACAGCGACGATTTGGCTTTACGACGAGATTAATTGCATCCATAGCGTTTTCGATACAAATGATCCTGTACATGGGAATTGTGTTGTATGCTCCAGCACTGGCGCTTGAAGCTGTAACTGGAATCAATAAAGCAACTGCTATCTTAATTCTTGGATTGGTGTGCACGTTCTATTCTACATTGGGTGGCATGAAAGCTGTTCTGGTAACCGATGTGTTTCAATCATTGCTGATGTTTGCCGCAATTTACTGCGTCATCTTGTGTGCCGCATTCCGCGGAGAAGGATTTGCTGCAATATGGAATACAGCCGCTGAAAATGGACGGCTTAATTTCGATGTTTTCACTCCTGATCCAACGATTCGTCATAGTTTTTGGTCTTTGGTTATCGGAGGCTCTGTTACGTTTTTAAGCTTGTATGCAATAAATCAAGGCCAAGTGCAGCGTTTGATGTCGGTTAAGAGTTTGAAGGGCGCCCAACGAGCTCTATGGCTGAATCTTCCAATTTTATGCTTCCTAAGCTTCTCAACGCTATTCAGTGGCCTTGCAATTTACTACTACTACAAAGGCTGTGATCCCGTTCTAGAAGGACGAGCAAATGTAAGAGACCAATTGATGCCATTGTTTGTGGTCGACACTATGGGCAGCTATCCCGGGCTATCGGGGCTTTTTGTTTCGGGCATCTTTTCGGCAAGTCTATCATCGGTCAGCTCTACAGTGAGTTCTTTGGTAGCGGTCACCCTGGAGGATTATGTGAAGCCTTTGTGTGATAAAGTCTTGAGGAAACCAATGACTGAGAGCAGTACGACGCTTCCATCGAAAATAATGGTTTTCATCTACGGAATTGTATGCATTGGTTTGGCATTCTGTGCTGGAGCACTTGGTGGTGTCTTGCAAGCTTCACTGACAATATTCGGCGTCGTGGGAGGACCTCTATTAGCACTATTCACCCTTGGAATGTTTACACTTAATGCTAACCAGCGTGGAGCGCTATTTGGACTATTTGTTGGTTTGGTCTTCTCATTTTGGATCGGATTCGGCCAACCTAAACCGCCCATACCTATTCTGCCTTTAACCGCAAACCAGTGTCCAAACTTCAATTCAACTTTGTCTGGGAACAGTGCAGCTCTTCTCATCGACAACAGCGATTATTTCTATTTGTTCAAAGTCTCGTACCTGTTTGTCTCTGTTCTTGGATTTCTTATCACCGTTATTGTTGGATATGTTAGTAGCGTAGTCTTGGAGGCACTCAACATGGCTGACAACTCGAAGATTTACTTAAACGCAGCGAAAACACAAATCGATTATGATCTCTTTGCGCCACCTATATCGAATCTATTGAAACGCAAGTCCTTAGCACAAATGATAGTCAAAAGCGAGAACGATCAATGCTTGAAGAACACGGATTTCTGATTTCATGTAAGGCTTAAGTAGACTCAATGTAAATGTACAAAGATTAGACAACTCTGGTAAGTTGTAACCACCTACCTACCTTCTCTTAAAGTGCTGCGCACGCAAAGCAATCAGAAAAACACTTAACTTGTAGTTAGTTTGTAGTTTGTTGAATATTGTAAGTCAAAGACGAACGTTTTTATTTATAAACAAGTTCAAAACTTAATTTTCTCAGCTCTCTTATACAAAATGAATTAAGTTCTAGACATAAGTAGCTCTATTGACATACACACATGTGTGAATAAAGACAATAATATTATTTGGATCAAAAGAATATCAATTTTCATTGGTTTCGTCAACCACAAGAAACGAAAGTTATTGGAATTTGGTAAACAGAAAATATGGTTTTCGATTTTTGTGAATAGAAAATTTATTTTATATATTAGCCGTGTTTTTTGCACTGCTCAGTAGCCAGCACAGCAAAATTGTCCTTGGCAAACAACAACAATTTGGATTGCAGGCGATAAAAAGGCCAGTAAAAAAAATGACAGTTGTCCCGCGATTGAACTTTTAATAATTGAAATGAAGACAGCGCTGATGGTATTGAGAAGAATTACTTTGAGCTCTGAGCTCTGAGCTCTCTAGGTTGAAGTATTGCTAGTTTTTTCTAACGGCGTTTTTAATTGGCAATCTGGAATTTAAAAAGAAGCATTCTGGTTTTAAAATCAGAAGGGAAATTCTCTTCTTTTCAGAATCAGAACTGTCACTTTTGCCCAATTGAACGCTTTCAGCATGTTTTTTTTTACTTCCAGATTGCCAATTAAAAACTCCATAAGCCGAGGCGCAATCCTCAGGTCCATTTTGCGACGTTTTATGTAACAATTGCCATACAAATTGAATTTGACAAATAAAGTGAGTTGGAGCGTTATATTCGCACTTGGTTACTGTGCGAATGTTTGCCAGAAATAAATGGGGGTTAAGCTGTCTATTCGGCGAAATTTTTAAATTTGATCTTACCACATTTTCAACTAAAACTATATAAAACAGAGGGAAGTAAATTACAGTACTGTCTGGGTCGTGTGAACTAATTATTGCAGAGGTATTGCGGGGGTTATCAATTTAACAAGTTTCGATGGAAACAGACTAGGAGTTCTTGAGGCCAAGAGCGTTTATATTTTGTTGCAAATTGTTTAAATCGGTTTTTTGTATCGCTTTGTAACGTATTTGTTTGGTAGAAAATCTGGAAATCTAAAAGTCTAAAGAACAGTATATAAGATCATGGTTGAAATCTGATGTGAGTCCCAACTGATTATGTCCAACAATTTGATTTCTTGATTTGACAAGGAACATATCTATGAGCGATGGATTCTGATTTGATTGAAAGCATGTTGGCATTATTTTGTTGACAACTTCAAGCCATGGCGAGTCTCCACTGGTGTGTATCCGGTCTGGATAGTGCCTCTTCCGGCGTTATTGGGTCATCTTCGAGGGAGGTTAATATTCCCAAAAAACCTTGGAACGGTTCCATCTCATCTAGCGAATTTTCTTGCGATATGTCCGGATCTTGACATGAACCTTGAATAGATAAGGAAGGAGAATCGTCCCTTACTACTACATAATCATTATACTTGCCTGGGGTTTTGCGCTCTCTTTCGCTACGCCTCAACAGCTGCGGTTGCACTGTTTTTGAGTTGGATTGGGAGGAAGCGCCGTTGAACCAGATTCAAATGATGTGACTGCGTCTTAGAAAATGTCATCGTGAGTTTCATTTTGGTCTAAATGTTTGGCTTGATCGTTGCAATTGATTTCATCTTCACTTTGACTGATATTGATTGGGTAATTGAATTTATTTTGCAAAGTTGGCTTTTCAGATGTTTTGGACACATAAACATTGGATTCCTCATCAAAAAACGATACATCTCGACTTTTGAAAACGCAATTTTTGTTCGGGTCATAAAGACGGTAGCCCTTGGTTTGTTCATTATATCCGACCATAATACATTCCTTGGCTTTGGGGTCCCATTGGGTTCCAAACACTCTGATATGGGCGAGGTTGGCATGTCGTGCGTCTGTGTGGGAGGCTGAGCTTTAGTGCTGTTGCTGGGACGGACATCTTGTAACAGTTTCGTTTTCATAATGTCACCATTTATTTTCGTGCCTGAATTTTCCAAGGTTATTATCATGGGGCGGTAGTCATCTGGAAGTCCAGCAAGCAATAAAGAACAGACCCATTCTTCGTTTATTGGAAATCCAATCCCGTTAAGAGATTGAGCAGTGGTAATTATTTCCTTTACGTATGTGTCCATGGAACCACAGTTTAGAAGCGATGTTGTAATGAGCTTACTCAGAAGTGCTACTCGACGTGTTAATCCACTGTCTTCGTATTTATTTGCTAATTGCTGCCACAGCTCTTTTGCTCCCTTTATGTGGACATAGCAAACGAGGTCAATCATTAAGGTTAACTTACTCCTTGTTCTACGATCCTTATCGGCATCGATCTCAACTTTAGGACTTCCATCTTCTTTGACTTCATAGTCAATTGTGGTTGTCCAGAGATTATCCATATCCAAACATGCTTGCGCAGCAACCTTCCGAGTCGGGTAGTTTTCCCTACCGAGCAGTCGATCTATCGAAATACTGCTAGAACTGTTAGACATTTCTTGAAATTTCTTTTAGACGAAAAAATCAAAATTTTAATTTTTATATTTTTCGATAGAGGCCCATAACCTATTGCAGAGCGAAATTAAACATAGACCGCACAGCTTGCTGGTTATAACAGTAGGGAAACGATTTATTTGAAACAATTCTTTTTGTTATTCAAATGTAGTCCAACTTCACAGCAGGAACAGGACCACCTTGTACGACGAGGCTCAGATGAAAAATGTGCACATCGCCGGGCGGGAAGAACCATGTTTCGGCATATGGTCACATTTATCATATCTTTCTTCGTAGGGCACTTTGGCCTTGAAGTGGTTGACGATTGGACTTGGGACTGATTTTCGTTTTGTTTGCTTAGCTGTCTTTCTCCCGATAAGTCCTGAAAGTCTAAAGTCTTTCAGGGATAATGCTGTCGAATTCGCTTTTTCATTGAATAAGACAAATGAATTCAAATCACATATATCCACCAAGTACCACATAATTCGATGCCACCATTTTTTAGATTTCCGGTCAATTTCATATATTGATAAGCATACCCATATGTTTGTTATACAGTAGATGACGGATATAAGAAAGTCCAAAAAACCAGAGAATTCCTTTCTTATATCCGTGTTTTCTTATAGAAAAAAAAAGTGGATATAAGAAATAAAATTTCTACTATAAGTCATAGCATGTTTGAATAGAAAATTTCTTCTTAGCAAATTTTAAAACAAAACCAAATAAATTTTTTTACATACATTGCATGTACATCCTTTATTTTAAGTATGTAAATCATAAATAAATACATAACATAAACAAAATAAACATCAAATTATTTCTACTTCTTTCAAAATCACATTGAGTAGGTAGTTAAAGATAAAGTAATTCATCACTCATATAAATATATAAAATCACAAAAGGAGTTTACATTTTATGATCCAGCACAAAAAATTTACTTATTTTAATTTGTAAAAGTATTCAATTTTCTTTTGCATAAGTGCCTTATCTTGCTTTTTAAAAAGAAAATCTTCAATTTTGCAAATAATATCAGTGCCCTCATCGATTTCCAAATATTGCCTTAACAGCTTCTTCTCTACTTGGCTTTGGTGGGGCAGTTAATTCGCCAACAAATTCCACATCAACCACTTCATCACTCTGAATTTCATTGAGAAGTTGTTCATCATTTATTTCACCGAAGCAATCATCGTTCTCCTCTTCCTCCAGCTCATTAAAAAATTGTTCGTGTTCATCATCTCTATCATCGTCGTGGTCCGGTTCAATTATTAAATCTTTATTCTGTTCTTCCTTGCAGGCCCCAGCTTTTCTGAAACAGTTTTGAATGGTCTGTGGGGTTACTAGCCACCAAGACCGTTTAACAACATATAAGGCCTTTAAAATACTAAATTCTTTTAAGAAAACGTCCATGGAACCAATCTCAATTGCCAAAATTTGCTTGCGGATTAAACATTTTCTGTATTGAGCCTTAAAAGACTGGGTGATTCCTGTTGTAAGGATTAATGTTCAAAATTGAATTACGACTCGGAATAATTAAAACTAAAACAACTTACCTTGGTCCAATGGTTGGATGAGGCTTGTGGTGCAAGGCGGCAAAAACAAAATTTCAATGTTTGTTGGTGTGAAGTTCAATTTGTGACACGAGACACGACGCATTATCGATGAGTAGCAAAATTTTCTTCTTTTTCTTTTTAAAATTGTCGTCAAGTTCTCTTATTATTTCAAACCAAATGGTACTGGTCATCCAGGCTTTTTTATTAAATTTGTAGGGAAGAGGAGGTTGTTTTCCTCTGAACCACCGTGGTTGCTTCGATTTTCCAATTGAAAATACATATTTATCTGAACCTGTTGCATTGCAGATAAAAAGCAAAGTTATCCGATCTTTTGGGACTTTTTGCTTCACCACGGTTTTGCTACCTGGAGCATGTGTTCCACCAGGAAGAGCCTTGAACATTAATGCAGTCTCATCCGCATTGAAGATGTCATCAAGCTCATATTTGCATAACTTGGCTAGAAGGACGTTTGCTGTAAATTGATCGGCAGCTGCTACATCGGCGGAACCGGCCTCTCCATGAACTTTTTTGAAAACAATGTTTTCTTGTTTTTTCCATCGTTGAAGCCAACCAGAATTCGCTTTAAAGTCATGAATTCCCAATTTCAACCATTTTGCATATTTTTTGTGTTCGCGGTTCTGCTTTGCGATTCGTTTGTAAAAAACAATCATATTTCCATTTCCATATAATTTAATTTTTGTTTTTTTTCATAACAAATAGAAAAGGAGTAAACATATCTCATCCTCATCGTTTCCAAAGCGCAATCGAAAACAATTCTGAAATCACCATCATAGAAAATTCTCAGGTTCCTTGAGAATAATTTTAAATAAATAAAAAAATTATGAGAACGATTAAATATTCTCCTTTATTATCGAATCAATTCAAGTGAAAAGTTAACCCAATTAATGTACAGAACTGTAAATCGAGGGCACGTAGAGGAAACATTTGACAGCTTCAATAAACTCTCGGCAAAGATTTGGCGCCAAAACTTTTTTGGCAGGCGATAGATGTGTATGCTGAACAATTGAATTGATTTTTTTTTTCTGTGTCTTCGGTCTCCCGCTCGAAAAGAAACATCCAACTCTACAACTAAACCCCTTTCTCGTACCATTATGAAATCAACTGAAGGTAAAGTTCGAGGAAGAAAGAACAATAGCGCAGTATCTAAGAATAACGCGTCCTCTTCTGAGAATGAGAATAACAAAAGCTTCCTTGATTTCTTCAGTCCACCTAGAACGATAGCTTCAAATTCGATAAAATCAAATAGCAATGACAAGCGTAGTGGATCTACGCCAAGAAGAAAACAAGACCCTTTGAAGAATCTCCAGTCAAATCTGAGCCCCAAATACATTGGTTTTAGCACGCCAACGTCGTCGGATAAGCGCCATTCGAGGTATCGGACGACTAAGCTGAGTGTTTCAGGTGGTATTCCGAATTCGTATTTTAGCTCGAACCAAGGTCCCATTGGATGTGTGCGACGGACTACATCAAACGGTCAAATTAACTCGCCAAAGTTATCTCCAGAAGTCTCCTTGCGTCGGAGTAAACTCTTTGAATCTCCCTTTGAAAAATTATTGTGCAAAAATGGCGCTAAGAAATCGTTGCCCAATTCACCGAATTGTCTGACTTCGCCTGAGTTCGTGCTGAATAACGTCGTGAATAAGAGTTTAGAAGAGTCAACAAGTAAAAAGATGAATTGTGTTGTCCGTTTGGAACAAATGAATCACGGGACGGTAGAAGCAGGTGGTGAAAGCAAAAATCCTGAACTTCAGATCAGCGAAATGGATACGGAGCCGCAGTTTGATGCATCGACAACGGAACACGATGTTGCCAGTGATCCAGTGCAATCGGAGGAAAATTAAAATGAAGTTCACGAAATAGATGATCTATTCTCTGACGAGAGTCATCAGAGTATTGAAGTACGGGTTGAACTTGGCAAAGACGATGAAGCCACCATTGCGTATGCATCTCCTTGTCTAAACCCTGCAAGCGAGAGTCATCAGAGTATTGAAGTTCGGGTTGAACTTGGCAAAGACGATGAAGCCACCGTTGTGTATGTATCTCTTGAAACTTAGGTTGAAAATGAAGCGTTGAAAAATGTTTAGTTTTGCTTGTTGTATTAAACAAAAAAACACTACCAGTTAAGATTTGATTGCATAAATTTCGTCTTCAGACCTTATCTGATAAATAAAATTGTCGTATTGTACGATTAAAAAAAAAAAAAAATTATTGAGAATTGTTGCGCTTTTTCCAGTAGAATTGGCCCACTGAGGTGTGCGTTCTTTTCGCTCATATGCGCAAACCATTTTGACATTGTTTTGTTTAGGATTTCATATTGCGGCTTTCTGTTTCTTTTTATGTTTTAATTTTTTCCCCGAATACTTTTTACTTTCAAGTTCCTCTGATTTGTTTATTATTTTTGACAAAGTGCTTTCCGCGACGTGAAACTCACTACAAATTTCTTTTCGTGGTTTTGCGAATTTAATTTGATCTAAAATTTTAAGTTTTGTTTTTATAGAAACAGTATTTCTTTTCTTAGACGACATTTAAGCCACAACAAACAACACACAACAACAGTAAACAAAGTGTGGGTTGTTTTTTTTCTTTCTTTGTGACGACAAAAAGGTTTCGGATAGCTTCGTTATCAAAGGGCGCAAGTTATACAGCTTATCAACGTCTTGGAATGCTCTTTCCAGCTGTAGCAAATTGTCATTCAAATGGATATGCCCAAGAAGCCAGGCAAAACGGTCCCTTGACATGAGTGAACATTATGTAGTTATCTCGGAATTGAGGTGAAGAAGACCAGTAATCGCGGTAACGCGGAAGCTTTTTGACGCCCATCAACAAGCTTATTGTTAGGAACACTTTGATTTCTTCGGGGTGGGTTTGAATGAAGTTGTTGTCACCTTTGGAATAGCAAATTTAACCTCATTCAAATAAATATAATCCATGATTGAATTGAATTGAATGATGAGTGTTTATTTCTAAGAAAATGAAAAATATGTATAAATGTATGAAATTAAAATTTACGAAGCAGAAATCTTACCGCAGTTTTTTCTTCCTCTCTCTTCTGGTGACAAAATGTAAATTAACCAATTTCGGCTGTGCCATCTGCGTACAACAGAAAATGGAGGAAGAATGACTGTGTTTACATATGATAGCATTTTGATGACAGCTAAGAGCTAACAGATTTGACAGTTTATAGACTCTTGTTTTTATGAGAGTTCACACTAGTATCCATCAGACTGGGTACACACCAGTTTCGATCATCGGTCCTTTAGATGTACGGACAACAGCACTTCGAACTTCACCATCGACTCCTGGATGAACTTTCTCAACACATCCTCTACACCATTCTCTCCGTGGTACGTTCACATCACAAACAAACACCAGGTCTCCAACAGTTATTGGCTTGGACCTTTGACACCATTCGTTCGGCTTGTTAGAGTTGGCAAAAACTCAGTCATCACTTCTTCCAGAAACGATCTCTTAGCTGTTAGGGGTTAACGGCTTCTCTCGATTGGGTTCTAGTGGTAAGTGCGTAAGTGGCCTAGAGTTCACAACATTTTCTGCCTCTATGATGAGGCACTGCAGAGTATGCTCACGAGGTGACACTTACGTAAGGGTATGCATTAATACTCGTTTTACGCATCTCACCATTCGTTCCCAAACTCCACCTTCTGAAGGATTAGCCGGACAGTTGAAGATCTACTGAACATTTTTGGAGGCCAACTCGTCCTGTATACGTTCGCCATCGAACACTTGTGAAAATCATTTAGCTTCTTGGTTGACACCGACAAAGTTGGTCCCATTGTCAGATCGAATTCTTACAGGAACACCTCAGCAGTTGATAAAGTTCCGAATCGCCAAGATAAATGCATCGGTCGATATGTCATGAGCGACTTCAAGATGTATAGCACGTACCGTTAGGCAAGTAAAGAGCGCTACCCTCCTTTTCTCATTACATCTTCCGATCGAAATAGTATTTGGGCCGAAGAAATCAAGACCAATGTATGAAAGTGGTCTCACAAATGGCATAAGTCTGTTTTGAGGCATCACTGGCGGCAGTGCAGTAGTTTGCTGATTTTGCAGACGAGGCACTTCGAGATAACTTTACGCAGGCCTTGTCGCAGACGAGGAATCCAATACTTTCTACGGATTTCACAAATTGTTGCCTCGATATTCTATTTTATTTTTTATTTATTTTTATATATTTATTTACTAGCTCAGTAAATTTATGATTGGATGGCATAATTATTGGTCGTTTGGCGGCATACATAAGCCAGCTTGCTGTTGAGTGTGAGGTTTTACCGCAAAACCACTAGGAACCAAAGGGTAGGTTAGGTTAGGTTAGGTTGTAGTGGCTGTCTAGTTGTTGTTGACTCACTTAGACCTCAAGGATCCGTTGTGATACCACTAGGAACCAAAGGGTAAAACACTCAAGAATTTAATAATTGATCTTTTATTCGATATAATATAGCGTCTGGTTTGCTGACAAAAGCACTGCATATGGTTTTTGAGTTCTATCGGCGTACAGAATGTCAGCTACATGACATGTGTGTGGTAATCTATAGTTATACTTATATGGTAAGTTCTTCGGTATTTCACTCCTAGTTTGCCTGAAGTTCCAGGGAGCTGCAATTTCATCATTTACGGACTTTACTAGGTCGCCTACTTTGTAGATTTAAGCTTTTTGATGTCTCTGGTTTTGTTGTTCCACATCCTGCTGGATTGCTTAAGACCGTACAGGGTCTTTTTCTTTTGTAAGAACGCCGAAACCGCATCCATTTGGTCGATTTCCATATCGTATTGGACTGCCAAGACCAATAAAAGCCGTATAGATGTGTCACGGACTACCAGTGAGAACGTTTCCTCATAGTCCAGGCCTTTGATTTGGGCGCAGCCCTTAATTACAAGCCTCGCTTTGTAACGTGAAATATTCCCAGAATAATCACGCTTCGTCTTATAGACCCACTTGCATTCAATCACCTTACGATCTGCCGGTGTAGGAACGAGATCTTAGGTCTCGTTACTGATAAGAGCTTCGAACTCTTCTCTCATTGCTGCGCGCCACATATCAGCTTCGGGGCTTGACAATGGGTGTTTTCATAAACGTCGGAAATCTGCGTTAGTACAATCGTCTTTCTGCTTTGTTGCATAAATGAACGCACCAATTCTGCAGAACGCCTGCAGGCCTGCTTTAGTACAATTTTAAGTAAGTCACTGAATGTTCATAAACATCAGACAAAAATCCAAGAAAATCCTTAAAAAAGTAAATTTAATTTAAAACAGAAATTTATTAAGACAATGTGAATAATAAATTACATTTTTCGCACTTCAAATTATTTGCTTTTATTTCCCGTGTTCTCTTTTTCTGTCTCCTGTCTGCAGTCAGTGTAAAATGGCTGCACAATCTGACCAACGCTGGTGATATTTATGACGTTTATGAACATGCCTACTGCAATTCATCTGCGCTTGTACGACGCAGTTTCTGAGTTCATGAACAGATTTACGTTAGGCCTAAGTTAGGCTGACGTTTATGAAAACGTCCAATGCCTCTTGAGTTGTCATAGGATCACTTGTTACTTCACGAGCAATGAACGACACAAAATCTGGATTGACTATAGGTTTCTTAGGTCTCGATGATCTTCTGATTTCGGAGTTTGTTATGGCACTATTGATTCCATGCGGTGGACTATATTCGTTGACCGATTCAGGAACAACAGTGTGCCTGAACCCCTCTCCACCTGTTTCTTCCTCTGAAGTAATTTCTTCTTCTTCGCTGAGAGGTGTTGCTTCCTCCTCGATCGAAGCTGAAATAACAAACAAATAACATCAGTATGGGTTTTGTTTGGAAAAATTACCTGACTCTGAGAAAATTTCTGATTTTTCATGAAAATGACATCTATGCTGACATAAAGTTTCTTTCGTCTTGGGATCAAGAGTATACGAGTATACATTGTAGTGACTTGGCATCAAACTTTTTTCCATTGCCTGACAACCAAACACCCTCAAACGTTCTAGTTTGGGTTTCACTCCAGACCAGGCTTCCTCTGGTGTCATGTCAGCCAAATCTTTTCTCGGAGACCGGTTGATGATGAATACTGCCGGTGTCACTGCTTTACCCCAGAATTCAGTCTTTAAATCGGTATTAAAACGCAAGCAACGAGCTTTTTCTAACACCGTTCTGTTAGTTCGCTCTGCCAAGCCATTTTGCTCTGGCGTGTACGGTGCTGTTTTTTGATGTTAGATACCATGTTTACGCAAACAGTAGAGCAACCCCTGGTTGCAGTAGGTACTCGGAACCGTTGATGGTGCGCAAAACTTTAATGGTTTTCTGAGTTTGACTTTCTACGAGTCTTCTGAACTGATCGAACTTTTCTTTAAACTCGGATTTGTCAACATTATGATTGTCGATAATAGATTTGACTGCTTGATGATGTTCACTCTCAAAACGCTTAGCATATAAATTCTTCACATACTGGGCGCTACTAGGAGAGCAAGTGGCTCCAAAAGTCATCACTTGGGTTACATATACGGCTCCTCACATTCTCGATCGTTCCATAGAAATCGGCAAGCATGTTGATCATCCTCCTTCAGTCTGATTTGATGAAACATTTCTGCGATGTCTCCACGTATAGCAATAGCATTTTCTCTGAACCGATACAAGGTACCGAGTAAAGATTGATAACTGGTCTGGCCCTTTTAGAAGGATTGAATTCCATGACACAGCGTTCACTCTTGCAGCTGCATCCCAGACTATGCGCACTTTACCTTTTTTATTTGGGTTAGCGACTGGGAACAATGGAAGATACCAGACTCGATCGCGATGTTGCTGTAACTCTTTTGCGGATAATTTTCGGATGTAGCCTTTTTGAAGGTTGCCTTCGATTTGGGATTGCATGTTTTCTCTTAACTGAGGGTCCTTTGCAAGGCGTTGGTTAAGCTTGCTTAGTCTACTTTTTGCCATTATTATCCGGCAGATTTACTTCAAGGTAACGCCATAACAACCCAGTTTGGAATTTGTTGTTTTCAAACTTAGTTGTGTTATCCATTATGAATTTAGCTCTACGGTCTTCTTGCGACGACAGATCATCTTTCGGAACTCAGACTCCCAATGTTTCAATGGCAAAAACCTGCTTCAACATTTTATGGAGATTATCGTCATTAGGCTCGTGTTGTTCTTTAACGATGGTGGTTCGTGCTTTGATATTCAGATGGACCTCTCGAACCAAATACTGCTCAGCTTAATTTGCATTTCGTTGCCAGAGGATCATTGTTCTCACCCAATCTTGTTTTCATTGGAACTGCAAAATGCCAGTCACTGACTCCAATCATGATATTTGCCTAAACTGATTTATAGGATCGTACTGGCAAACCACGAATGTGTTCATACTGTTTTGATAACGTTTTATAATCTAGTGTAGCTCTCCTCTTGGTTGTACTTCATTTTTATTATAAGCGCACTCAACAACTCTTCAGATATTTTTTCTCATATTGTCGCATCCTGGGAAACTAATACCTTTCTCTCAAATGCTTTAATGTTTAAATCTCGGAAAAATGTCCCGTTTTCCCATGACTCCCTTGCACGACACGCTATCGTACTCCTTTTGGTATGTAGAGCCTTACCGCGTTATCTACCAATCTATAGAGCCTTCTATTATGGACTTTCAGCTACTTTGGAATCTTGTAATTGGAGTGTATAGAGCCAGTCGTCATCGGTTATATTTATTTCCATCACGTCCATATTAACGACTTCGGTTTCTTTTGCTTCTTCATATGGTTGCTTGGAGAGTGCATCTGCATGCGCCATTTCTTTTCCTGGGTGATGTTGGACTTCATGTACTCTTGCATTCTTGCAGTCATTGACAATTAAGAAGGGTTTGCCAAGAAGATACTGGCGGAATCTTTCTACCGAGTCCACTACAGCTAAAGCCTCCAACTCATAGCTTTGATAATTGTCTCATCTTTTGTTGTCCCTCGACTATAATAAGCAACAGGGTGCAAAGATTTGCCGTTTCGTGCAAAAGCACTCCAGCAATTCCTTGAGCGCTTGCATCTGTGTGTACTTCATGTTGGGCTAAGGGATTGTATAGTTCAAGCAGGGGTTTATTCACGAGGCATTTTTCCTAAATCTTGGCAAGCAGTTCCTCTTTCGATGTCATTGGCATCATTCTCCCAATGATTTCGTGGTTGGGGGAGCGAGGGAAAATCGTGCATACTCCCAATATTGATAGTATTCACTTACCTATTTGTGTTAAGTACCTGCTGTTGTGGAACAGGCAGGTTGCGTTTAGGTGTTTTTGAAGTTCTCTCTTTCATTTAAATGTACTTTAATCGGGAGAAGCACGTTCACTCACAGTGCATTCTAAAGTCTTATGGGGACCGGAACAATTAGCAGAGCTCGATTTGATGTTGCAATGTCTCTCCGTGGCCAAACATTTGACAATTATGACACTGAGTAATTTTATTTTTAAAACGTTTTTGGAACTCCCAACGAACACGGGCGCAAAATATTGTTTTTATATTGTTTCTTAGCTGTGCGATTCGGGCCGAGCTATTTTCTAAGTAAACAATATAGAAAATATCAACAAATGTTTCATGATTTTTTGTTGTTTTTTTTAATGTCTACGCACTTAAGGCTTAGTGATATTAACTCAGTTTTAAGAGTATTAGTGTCAATTGAGTCCAAACCGAACAGAACAACTTTAAATGACTTTTCGTTGCGAAAGTCATGTGAGAAGAATTCACAATTTTTATCTTTTAAAGATTTTATCACTTTGTTATAATACGTTTCTAATTAATCACAGAAAACTTTGATGACAATCGAAATTTTTTGTATAGAATAGTCTGTTATATTAAGTTCTTCCATCAACGTATGAATAAAAACACCAGTTTTTTTAGCACTTTTATTGGAGGAATCGATTGTTTTTTCTCTGGTAAGGGTACCTGAGTGTTAATGGTTGGGTCATTAATTTCATCATCGACTGAAAGACTTTCGAATGGATTAATGTTATCCATTATGGAGCAATTTGATCTTCTGGATTTGTTAACTGAGGATTCAAGATCCTCTTCGCCACGTGATCGTTTTCGTTGAATTTTGATGGTTTTAAATTACTATGTGAAGGTATAAGTACTCAATCGCACGTCTGTCACGGACAATAGCACGACTATGACTGGCATGGATGTTAGATTAATACTATTTGACAAGTATTTTTTACTTGTGTCCCTTCGGCTGCAATGGCTTTCATACGCCGGAAATTTTAAAATATGTTTCCTTATATCTTTTTCAACCTCTCTGCTGTATTTGTTGGCAGGAGTAGGTTTCCCTCTCTCATCTTGAAAGAGAATAGCAGGAGAGGAAATTTTTTGTCTGTATTTATTTTTAATGAAACTCTCTGTTTCGTCAAAATAGCTAAGAAAATGTTTTTTTTTTTTACAAATATTCACAGTATTTCCATTTATTGGCAGTGAATATTTCATGGAATGCTCACGTTTCCGCTTCCTGTTTATTTCATTAAGTATCACATTTTTTGGCAATATGGTGATCATAGAACTCATGTAATCAACTCAACGTTCTTTACTTCCAAGAAATTGAACTCATAAGAAAAATCAGTCTCCTATAGTTGAGATTACTCCAATCGTTGATGATTTTGTTTTACTATTCCTGATAAAAGGTTTTTTATTAATATAAGTAAGCTTCATATACAAAATGTCTTTCGCTTTGATATTTTGTTAAAAATTCATATTCCGATGGACTCGAAAAACTCATCCTTAATAAAATATTTGCGGTTTTCAACAGACTGCTTTGCTTAAAAGAAAAGAGGCTAGAGGCTTAAAACTTCACGAACGAGGTGGCCCATTTCTTGAGATAAAGCGCTTATTAAACTAACTCTTCAATAAGTCGATAGTAAAGCGTTTTGTTTGGCTTGTCGCTTGTGGCACAATCCTGTTGAAACCACATTGCGTCCAATTAACTTAACATCCACAATAACATGACGAACGTTATCGTCGATGAAAAAATATGGCCCAATAAAGCAGTTGCGGGGCAAGACCTAAATTTGATTTCAAAAGGCTGGAAGTCACTGCTCTCAACCACACGCTATGTAAATCGTTACAGTGTTTTAATATTTGCTCCTCTGGTATATTTTTTAGCTTGCTTAAATCATAGAGAAAACCAAAATCTTCAAAATGTTGATTTAAAGACGTAAATCTTAATTCCATATTGGTTATTATAGAATCAATCATGGCGTAGAAAAAAATCTGATACCGGATTTTAGGAGAATATGACGAACATCCTTTTCTTTTTGGCTACTCTTTTATTGCAACTATGACAGCCACAAGGTGTGAAAAATGTCCTAGGGTTAATGTTCAATGTTTGAGTTTCATCTCCACTATTTACACCTACAGTATTTGCACCATTATCGTATCCCTGGCTACAGCAGTCTTGAACATTTAAGTCGTATTTTTCTAGGTGTTCAAATATAGCATTGGCTAAATGTTTTCCAGTTGTCTCAGTTACATCTACAAACCCTATAAAATGTTGGACTACTGTGCCAGTTGACGTATCACAAAATCTTAAGATAACCGACATTTGTCAACTGCAATCGAGCAAAAAAGAATGATACTTTGTTTAAAAGAAATACTCATACAACTTTTAATTAAATATTTTATAAACGTTTATTCGAGATCCACAAAATTAAATAGGTCTGTACCTTGTGACTACTCAACCAATAATAATCTTATTTTTCCCATCCACTCCTTTCTACATAGCTTCGCTCTCATGCTTGTGGGGATAGAAAGAGACGGGTCGTTATTCGACGGCAACATTTGCTTCATTAACCTTACTAATAATTTCATCGACAACTGTTTTTGACATCAAAATGATCAACTCATTTTGAATATGGTGACTTAGATAATGGTGTGAAAGTTCCTTGTCACTAATGCGTTTCATGTGTTCTCGTTAAGTAATAACGTCAAGTGTCTTGAGAGATTTCTGTGACCTCTAAATGCAAAATTATGAGAGGCCAAAAAATTAATTATGTCAATTATTCTCTCTAACAAGTTGTGCCAATGTTTTTGAGATTCACGTATCAGCCTTTCGTTTGTTCGGTCTATTGTTTTGCCTTGATTTATTCCTATCTCTAAAGCTTATATTTTCGACAACGAATTATTTTTGGTTTGCTCCGCTGCTTATACATATTCCCATAGGTTTCTTCATCCTCATTAAAGTCCTTGTGATTTATTGGAACTTTCGTTAAATTCGTCGCAAAGTCAGCCAAGCACATTTTCTACATATTATTTGATCTTTTGCTATATTTTGAAAATATGTCTTCCACAAAAATGTCATTTTAATTTTCGTCGAGGCTTTTCAAATGAGAAATTGTCTTCAGCATCATAACTCTTTCGTTAATCGGACAAGTGTTTATATAAATATTTCCTCTACTACTTTTTGATAGAGGAAGGGATAAAATATGATATCCTGCTTCTTGAGCTGACATAAGGTTGCTATTTAAAAACACGTTTGAAACTTTCCTTAATTAATCTTTGACACACTTGTATTCGTTATTGATATCAGAACCTGCTTCTCTTAAAAGTCTTTACAAACAAGAATCCACTTTTCCAATGTAGTTAACAATATAGTTGGCAATGCCATATTCTTCTAAAATTTATTGCACGTCAATATTTGCCTAAAACAAGTTTAAAATATCCTTGTTATATGAAGTAACCGATACTTCCAAACTACTTCGTTTTAAAGAAACCTGAGGCTTTTTAATGGACGATCTTGTCGCTTCTATATAAGTTTGTTCATCAATATTAAGTTTTGTGAGTAAAGAAACCAATTCTGTTTTTTTTTTAAATGAATTCATTAAGTTTTGTATATTTTTTAAGTTTTGTTGATTATCCAGAATCAATTCAACGTCATCCAGTGGCGTCAAAACTGTTGTTCTTGGCATTATTGCTAAGGAAAGCTAAATCGACATCTTGCCTTGTTTCGTTTGCCTTTGGAACAGGTATGATTATGTTTGTGGCGCAACAAAAAAACATACGGATTGTTAGCATCGTACTAACAGGTTATAAATGTATCTATAAATTTAATGCATTCAGACACCTGCAAACTATTGCTTTCCCTTGTGTACACTGGAGCATTTTCCAGGCACAAAAAAATATTTTCATGTGGTGAACCCCTTTGTTGAAATTCTACTCTTTCGTAGCTGTCGTTTACCGTATACGTTCTAAAAGGGCCATCTGAATTTCGCATAGTGTTCATGAACTTGCTGCTTTTTTTTTTAAAGTGTCCTCCAGAATAAATATTTCCTTCAGAAATAAAACAAGGACTTCTTAACAGGAACAATTTTTATTTAATAATATTTAATTTAATTTTCACAACAAACATTTTAAGAAAATTTTCTTGAAGCAAAATCAAAATGTAAAGTAGAAAAATTCAATGTAATAAACAATCTGAAAGCGTATTTTCAACACCCCCTCTCGCTTCAGATGGTTTTGATTGGTCATCTGATCGAATTCCTAAGAAATGTGAAAAATTTTGATAAATCATCGCACTCCTGGATGCTTGTTCTTATCGCAGTGGCGGCATTTGCTTCTGGCAGAAGCATTATCATATGCATGGAGAACCTTCTTCGACTTCGGCTCTACTTGGGCTGGCGGCAATAAGGAAGTCGATGTGTCTAGGCAAATCAATCTTGCAATCTCGGTGACCCACTCAGAAAAATGAATGACTGTTGGATATGGCACAATGCTGATACTTCGTTGAGCCCATTCTAGTCGTTTGCCCATAGGCAACTTAGCTACTAGTTCGTCGATCAGCGTTGGGTTCGCCAAATGTTGGTGCAAACCACTTGCCTCCAAAAACGTCGAAAGATTTTGCACGGGTGTAGCAAATGGTACAAGCATTTTGAGTTTTCCTTCCGATATCTGCGAAATCGCTCTCACTTTTGCTAATTGGCTTCGCAATAAACATTCCGGACGTCCAAATCTAAATTCAAGGGCAGCCATTGCCCGATCAACATTATCCGGATGGATGAGCAATGATTCTACGACTGGTCGTGCTTCCTGCTTGATGGATTTTTGCAAACGCAGCAAATTTTCAATTTTCGAGTAGTTGTTCAACAACGTAGATTCTCGATATGCAGTTGAGAATATTGGCCAGTCCTCAGGTCTACCGGTGAATGGAGGCAAATCTTGAAGCTTTCGGATGTGTCCATAAGTGTGCGTGTTCACAGATTGCTGATCCATGGGTGTGCAAATTGGGAAGTGGCGTAAATGATCTGTTGATACTTAAAGGCGGCAAAAATGTTGGCACTGAATTCGTATATGATGGAAAGGTTACTGCTGGATTTCGGAAGACCTGTGACGTCGAAGATGATAGTATGCTCGTGCTATAGATGGCAGCGGAGGCGGCACTCACTGTTGTCAACTCAGGGAATCCGGTACTCACTGTTGTGGCGTACAGATGTTATTGTGGCTGCAGATGTTGTTGTGGCTACAGATGTTGTTGCATTTGGCATCGTTATTGGTACAGCGGAAGTGTTTGAAGTTACTGCTGACGCTGAGGTGCTTGGGAATTGATTCACAATCTCCTGCAGTGGAATACGTTCAGCCTTCTCGGCTGCAGCATTGGATGTGACTTTATCCAACTGTGAATGCATTTCACTCAACTGCTGTAGAAATTCTTTCATTAAACTTGGTGGTGCAGACTCTTCCATGTCTCGTTCTTTGACTAAAGTGTTATCGTGATCGCTTTCTGAACTATCGCTGTCGCTTTCCCGCTTTTCTGGACTTTTCTCAAGTTGCTGCCTTTTCCTGACGGACATGAATGCTTCCTGGTCGGCTTCCAAGATTTTATTGAGGGTTGCATCAGTAGATTCCTCCATACCAACAGTGTTAGCTTCTCCATGAAAAGAAGTATTCGATAATGAATTATAGCCAATTATTACGCAGCTGCCCTGGCGGCATCAGTTTATTGGCGCCGAAAGTCGGCTTGTTTGCGCCAAAAGTTGGCTTGTCTGCACCAAAACTGGCGGTGGCCATTTCTTTAGCACTAGGGTATATGTGCGTCTCGCTCATGTTAACGGGATCTGTTATTTGGTCATCTTCTTCATCAGCGTAGTATAAATCACGTTGATATGCATCAGTAATTTTTTGTTTGTCAGCTTCAGAAATTAAAGTTGAGGGCAATTTAATTTTATCCGAAAAAGGACGTAAATCGGGAGGCACTTTTTCAGACATAATTGGCTGGTGGCCATTTCTCTCCATAGATTTTTTTTCTTTTTTACCAAAGATCACTTTATTGATTTTTTTTTTATTTATTTGAGTAATTTCTGCACCGAAGAAAGAACGTCCGTTCGCTACCGAGTGCAAGCGTAGAATCCCGGATTCCAAGACAAATGATCAATTTGATTTGCAAAAGGCGGGCAATTGAAATTTTTGGCGGAAATTGCGATATGTCACTTTTGACATCTGTCATTTGAAATCTTACGGTTGGTATGACAATTAGCTCTGTTTGTTTTGGAATCCGAAGCCGAGCAGAGTTCACATTTTTATACAAAATTCTATGACAATTTTCAAGAGACCAACTTTCCGTGTTAGCCCTGAGTCTTGAAAAGCCTTTTGCAGGTTATCCCAAACTTCTTTGGGTGTCTTTGCTTCCTTTACGTGGACGTAGTTGACTGGTTCTACTAAAAGGATTATTTTTGTTTTCGCTTTAGTCATCAATTTGGGATCTGTATTCTTCTCCGTCACGCAGTCCCAAAGCTGTTCATGTTGGAGTAAATTCTCCACTGCGAATTTCCAAGTATCGTAATTTTCTCGACCACGAAGTTTCTCTACGGACAAGATGGAGGACGATGACGACGTTATGTGTCTTTACTATCTACACAACAAAAAAATGAAAAAAAAAATAAATCCCGAAATATTTGGTGCGATTTTACCTTTTTCTTAACGAGCGCGACTTTCCCTAACTTTCTTGTGCTTATCTAATTTATCTGGGCCCATAACCTGATAAAAATGTAAAAAGTGGAATTTAAGCGGAGCACAAGAAATAAAAAACACGAACTTGTTTCGTTGAAAGTTAAAAGCAAGAGATATAAGTTTTATCCTAATAATGTAGGATATGCATGAGTTACAATAAATGCAAGGAGTTGCCAGTAATTCAATTTTAGTTTACTCTATTACAATAATATTGCCTTCGCTCGAAAAGTCTTTTTTGATATAGAGTCATTTTGTTTTTCTCGCTCTCTAAATTCTTTTCTACTTCTTAGGCATCTTTTTGCAGAGGTATCCTTTTCCTTTTCCTTTGCCCGAATAATCTTACTGGATCTTAAAACTCTCCTGTTTACTAAATCTTTTTTCTTCTCTATATCCCTATATGTTTTCTTACCACGCAGTTCTCTCTTTATTGACCTGTCCTTAGATTTTTCTATGTTTCGGAACTCTTCATTGCTTCCTAAACATCTAACTGATTTCTTGACCTTGTTACTTGTACCTTTTTGAACTATTTTGCTAGAGTAGGGACTTGGTTTTTTGCTTTGGGAAAATCGTAGAGATGATCTGTTTATATTGTTTACCTGATCCTCTATAGTTTTATGAGTTTTGCAATCAACTTCCATTTGTTGCCCTACAGATATGTGTAAAGGAGTGATGCAGAAAAGAATTTTTGAATTTGCAGGAGAAAAAGATTTTACTTTTTCAGCTAACTCTTTAGCTGAAAAAAAAAATCGTGTGACAGCAACTCAATTAAGAATCCAATCTAAACTTTCATTTCTACTATGGCGATCGAAAAGCCTAACTAATTGCCTTGACTTAAAAATAGCAACAGAAATGTTTAGAAATGTTAAAACACCTTGAATTTCTGAATTAAAAAACCTAATCACTTTATTACAGAAAGTATGTGTTTCATCAATAAATCCCTGAAAAGGTTTAAGTGAGTATTCAATCTTAAATATATTTCCCTCCACGGACACTTCACTTAAAACTTCATCAGTAGCAAGGTAATGTGATAATGGTGGATCTTGATGAATTCGCAACCTATACGTTTCTAAGGATTGCTGATGCAAAATATTTCCTTGATAAAGAATTTTGTTAAGGGTTTCTTTGTTCCAATCTTCTACAGGAACAATTTGTACAGTTACTAGAGCACTGTGTATTTCTGAGATTACCAAATATTTCATTATCTTGGTTTAAAGATCCAAGTTTTTTTTTTTTTTTTTGATTTCAATCAAAACACTTTTCCAAAAGCCCAACACAAAGTTCGATTGCAAACTGAAATCAGTGAAAATAATGAAATGTGTGCAAGAAAATCTTCCCAATTCAAATTCAGTTAAAGTTCAGTTAGGTGTTGGAACATATGTGCAATATGTTCTTTGGTATTCTCTTGTCTATGTGAAATGCTACTCAAATGTTTCCAGTCACAACACCCTCCTTGCACCACCTAATTTTGTGAATTGCCAAATAGTCTTCACGCAAAACAGTTAACTTTATTTTGGGAATTGGAATAAATTAACCAGCGGCGATGTTGAGTTTCACCATTATTAAGTTTTCTCGAGAAATAGAAATAGGAAAAGTGTCTGTTGATCATCACCTTCGGGATAACTTTCATCGCCGCTATTTAATTGCTGTGTGGGGCCGCTTTGAACTATGGCACGACGCTGTGAATGTGTTATGGGACACGTCCAAAATCCCGGATCCGAATTAACAAGTACTTGCTGAACTATGGCACTGGCGTCGTCGCTGCGAATTAAAGAATCTATGTCAATCTGTTCTTCTTGATTGCTTGATGACAGCACAAGAGTTTCCGCGTCAAATTTTGATTGGCTAGAGGATGATCCAAACTCTACGTCTAAATGACGTTCGCTCCTTGTACTCAGTGCATTTCCCAACGGAATCTCGGACGTTTGTTGTGTAGGAGTTGAATCTATCGATTCAGATGGTTTTGTACAACCAGATTCAGTTTAGTTGAGGAACTTCATCATATTTAAACTCAAGACCTGATTGGATGCAGTTATTTCAGCTTATCTTCTTCTTTTCGCTGATTCAGACTCTATCACGGCCGGACATGTCAATAATTGATTTGAAAATGCTAGAATGAATCGGAGGCTCGAAATTCTTGCAACGGGTGCAAAAGTTTCATTATAATCTATTAAATACTCTTGACTAAAACCACGGGCAACAAGACGAGCTTTGTATTTTAAAGGAAATCCATTTTCATCATTTTTAATAATTGTAAATACCCACTAACAGTCAATTGTTTTTATTTTCTGGTTTCGATACCAATGTCCATGCATTGTTAAGTAGAAGAGAATTTAGCTCCTCTTTTATAGCATCTTCCCATTTGGCTTTCTCTTCTATATTTTTAATTTCACTACAAGAAGTATGAATTGTACATACTAAAGACTTTGCACTCAATACATAATCATTATATGTATAAAAGAAGGCGCTTTTTGATTCACTTTTTCTAGAATCAGTTATATCTATAATTGAGTTTGAGGGACTTTCTTCCAATGAAGACTCGTGTTCTATATAACCATCATAATTAGATTTATCATCACCATTATCTAATCTGGTTATTTTATGAGGGATTACCTCTTCTGTGTGTTTTGGTATTTTCGATTCGTTTTCAGATGTATTACACTCTATTGATTTTGACTTAAATAAGTTCAAGACAGATGCATCAGTTTTATTAATGGAAGTTTCTAAATTAACTCCATTTATTTTAAGAATTGGTCTACATACTAAGAAACTAGTTTCATCGACAATTACATCTCTCACCATTACAAATTTTTCATGGCGTTTTTAATTGGCAATCCGGAATTGTTCCTCGATTCGGAATCGCAATTGAACAGTTTTTTTTTTATTCCGAAGAATCTGAGGTTTGGTGAGAATATATTGGTTGAGTATGACATGTGTGTATTCGCGCCAAATGTCATTTTGTTTTTGTGCTGCAAACATTTATGAATGTGTGAGTGATTCTGCTTCTGATTCTGTTTTTAAAACCAGAAGGAAAATTCTCTTCTTTTCAGAATCAGAACTGTCACTTTTGCCCAATTGAACGCATTCAGAATGCTTTTTTTCACTTCCAGATTGCCAATTAAAAACGACATCAGTCTCCACATCCCACACCTTATAACAATAAATATTTTTATGGGCGGCTGAAGGAGAATAAACTCATCAGTGAGTTCTTCGTTGTTAATAAAATGAACAGATGCTCCGGAGTCTAGTATAAATGTTAATCACTTGAAGTCGTCTGCGCGGTTTGGAGTATTTTCTTTTTGTCTTCGATGTTTTGATCGTTTTTTTTTTTTTGGTTTAAACCTGCTCTTTTGAAGTACAAACAAGCATTCCTTGTGTGTCCCTGCCTACCGCAATAGTAACACTTTCTTTTGATATTTATGTCTTATTTTTTTATATTTTTGTTTTGTGGCAGGATTGAAACTTTTAGTAAATTTTGCATTGACGAAATTTTGTCTTTTCTCTGGTGGATGGGCACTAAAGTCTTTACTCTTTTTAGCGTTTAAATAGTTTGTCCATTTTTCGAATATTTTATAAATTTCTTTCTTGGACATCGGTGATACTATTGTTGAATTAATTCAAATTACTTTGATATTTTCACTTTTATTAATTTGAATCAATGTCTGGCAGGATCGCCATGTAATATGTTTGGCGGAATAAAAACACAGACTTGATGTAGTTGATTGATCATTGATTTATTTAATATGATTTCACCTTATTTATACACAATTCGATTTAATGGAAAGTGCAAGCATAGCAAGAAGACCCGAACTCAATTGTGTCACACATTACTTGGGCAATGCACTTGAAAAGGTTCAAGTGGTGCGATGTGAATCGTCACTATAAGTTGGCCACTGAGTCATGCTGACACTCGCAATTATGAGTTCTGGATTCTCGCCATACTACAGGATGCTCGCGTTTCTACTCGAAGGATTTTCAAGGTAGTATCACGATTTTCTACCACTAATTTTACCTCATGATCAAGCAATGTTGTTTTGACAAAAGCTAAAGTCAAGTGATCCTCCGCTAATGTTTCAATTGCGGTTACTATGCCGTCATATGAAGGAGGAAAGAAAATAAACAGATGGGTTATTTTATCCGCTT
Source organism: Sphaerophoria taeniata (assembly GCA_943590905.1). Taxonomy (NCBI): domain Eukaryota; kingdom Metazoa; phylum Arthropoda; class Insecta; order Diptera; family Syrphidae; genus Sphaerophoria; species Sphaerophoria taeniata. The sequence continues at coordinate 57,768,228 of OX016540.1, forward strand.
CCTGCAACCTAGCACCGGCAGCTAGCAACTCGGTAAATAATTCTGCAATTATTAGAAAATGTTTTGCAAGAGGCATATCGCCCTGGAGTTTTAATGTTAATAGTTTTTTTCGCAGCACCAATTGAGTGACAAGGCTTTTTCTCTCATATACTTTATCTAAACATTTAAAAACATCTTTCACGGAATATTTGTGTTTGGTGAAATTTAAAAACGAGTCCGACAAGTATTCCACGATCGTCCCTTACGCAATGCGCTCGGCCTTTTTCCACTCATCATTTTTAACAGCCGGGATATCGCGATCTATAACTTTAATAACATCGAGTTCACTCAAAAAGGCACGCATTCTAATTTTCTACGATTTAATAAAATTATTGTTCTCAGCATGTTTTAAAAGCACAGTAACAAAAAGAATGTGTGGAGACAAAAAAAAAGGAAAAATTGGTTTTCAGACAGAAACGGTTCTTTTTTTATATTGTATGTGGATGTATAGCTAAGGAACTGTTTTGCGTTATGAACGTATGTAAATGTGATTAGAAGGGGAAGTACAAAAACCTTCGTATTTTATAATTTTCACTTCAACTTTTTTGAATCGAATATTTAGGCTTTAACTTTTTTTAAATGAATAAATTTAAACAAATTTTTATCACATGTATTGCGTTTAACTGGTCCCAAGTAAAATACCACAATGAATTTAACACGAGACACTTTATTGCTGGACAACACGTCCTTCCATTTTCATTTTATATAATCGAATAGTTTGTTTTTGCAATGAGCAGTGATACCAGATGAGATTTCGAAAATCCCACCAATTCAACAAAAAACAAAACCACTATATTTGTACTAGACAAAACATAAAACTTAATTTTTAATTTAATTCGATCGCGATCGATAAATTCAACCAGGAATTTAATTTTTAATTCGATCGCGAATTTTATTTTTCGGTTCTTTGAGAATAAAATTTGTGTTCATGATCGAATTAAATTTTTCGGGAACTGAAAAATTAAATTCGATCACGAATTTATCACAGAAGATCCAAAAAAGATCCGTTCACGAACCGATCGTTAAATAAAATATAAAAAAAAATCGGTTGTTGTTTGTGTGCATATGTATTTATTTGAAATATACTCAAATTGTTCGCTGTTTAGTTTGACTAATAAGACATTATTAATTGTTTCTTTTGAAAGTTTACTTCTGTTTTTGGTTATTAGTACCGGAAGAGCACACATTTAATAAATTGAGTTTTGTCCATGTCAACGCAAATTGATAATTTTTTCTCTTTACGAACTCCAGCAATGGAAATGGCAACACTTCTACTTCCCGACGGTTCCTCATTAAAACAAACACCATGAACTTTTGTAAAATGTCTTTTTATTTTGCCAGTCAAGTCACTAGTCCTTTTAATTTCTTATCACATCTTAACCCTTATGTGTGTGAAGAGGTACCCGGGTACCTTTTCAATTTTTAATGACCATTTAAATAGTTTAAAATCGTAGGCAGGAGCGTGTTAGTTTGTGAGAGCTCCTAACTTTATGTTTTGCAAATAATTTCTATAATTTGGATCAAAAACTCAAAAAAGGAAGAATTCTACGCTCCAAAAAACATAAAGCACCTTCATCCATGTGAAAAGATACCCAGGTACCTTCATATAATCCAAGCACGAAAAACTACCCGAATAAATTTTTTTGACTGACAAACGAAATTAAATACAAAAAGTGATATCTTTTGCTTGTTTTTATTGTTTGTATGTAAATTATGTATATTCAAAATATGAAATAAGTTTTTATAATTCAACGCAGATCTTACATTTTGCTTTTGTTTCGGAATGTGCGTCGCAAATCGGTTGCAAACAATTGCTGCACGCTTTTCTTGTTTTTCTTTGCTTTTGTTGCAAGTTTCGGCACATAAAACAACTAATGGTTTTGGAAAATGTCCAACAGCCTGAATCGCATTTCGAATGATGCTTCGATAAAATATAAGGATTTTTAGCCCTCTCTTTTATATTTACTTCACAAAGTTGATGGCTTAGATCTTTCAAAAATGTCCTTCTTTTATCCGTCTTCGTATGTGTTCGGTTGTGATCCATGTAAATTATGAATGGAGCTAAGGCTGCTACATCGATCATATTATAAAAGAAAGCCAATGGCCACCTATTAGTCCTTCTTTTTACGGTGTATTCTCCTAATAACTTGTCCATGTTGTCAACGCCACCTTTAGTTTTGTTATAATAGGTGATTATTTCGGGCTTTTTTGTTGGGGAATCCTGTACAGAAGTTGAAGAATGCATTGCGCGGAAAGCTTTACCACAGCTTTTTTTTCTTCGGTACATAAGAACAGACAGTCGCTTCTCTGTGGAACGCAAAGTTGAAAGAAAATAAGGGCCGGTTTTATGTGGCAACATAGTTGCAGGGAGAAATCGTTTATTTCTTCTGACTGTACCAACAAGCATCATATTCCATTCTTTCAATTTGTTTGCCAATTGGAAGGACGTAAAAAAGTTGTCCGTTGTCCGGAGTTTTTATACTTAGCCACAAGTTCCAAAACGATTTTTTCTCCCACATTTGTCTGCCGTTCTTTTTCTGGAAGTTTACGGGTGTGAATTTGTCCGTTCAGTGGGTAAGAAGTTTTTGCATCAGAAGCCCAAAATATTTGTATACCGTACTTTTCGGGCTTTGATGGCATGTATTGTGTGAAACGCGTACGGCCCCGATAGCCGTAAAGCTGTTCGTCAACTGTTATACAATCATTTGGCTTATAGTTTGTGTTCAAATTTGAGAGCAGCATTGCCCATACATCACGACCGGCAGCCGCTTTATCAGTCAACAAACGCTCTGGACGAGTAACGTCGTTATCGAATCGTATGAAGCGCAAAAACTTCTTGAATCGATCAAGCGACATAGATGCGCGAACCAATGGAAAGTGGTCCGGCTTTCATAGTTCAGTCATGTGTTCTTTATTTCTTTTTATAGATTTAAATTTCAAAGCCTCCTTCGATTTAAATTTCATTTCAAAAATAAGTTTTTTGACTTTTATTGATAAAATACCTATTATTTATACAAAGGTACCCGGGTACTTTTTCACACGGATTAAGGTGTTTTTTTCTTCATGCACATAAGGGTTAAACATGATGCCATATTATTTTCTTGTTCATAAAAAACAAAATTATTCACTTTGAATTCTTTTTTTCGTCCCATTTTAAACAACCGAGATCAAACAAAACAATAAACAAGAAACAACCATACACCGCAAAACACATTCAAAAAATATTTTTTTTTCGATCTTTTCACTTTTCGGATCTTTTCGGATCCTTTTTAATTTCTCTTCGTGAGAGAACAAAATTTGAGGGGAATTTTATTTTTCCGATTTCTCACGAATGATAAAAAGAGAAAAAAAAATTCAATTCGTGCCGAGAGAGATCGGAAATTTTCGGATCCCGAGAAGAGTATCTGTATGAGAATTTTTTTTTTTCGGATCGTGAGAAGATCGGAAAAAAGTGAGAAGTATCGGTATTTTTCGGATTGCGATCGATATTTTACGAACCCTGCTTTAGATTCCCGTTATTTACAAATAAATCAAAGCATTTGTAGGTAAATAGATATGTATTTCGAAAAAAAAGTTGAATGTCTAGGTTAAATTAATATTTGACATTAAATTAAATTCATGTGAAACAGATTCTAAAGTTGTTTCACTTTCTTCATCTTCATTGTCCATTTCCGAACGCTTTATTTCATAAACATTTTCGAAATTGAATTTCGTCAACATAGCTTTTGAAGGTTTGAAATTGACACAGCCTTCGGTGCCTAAGCTATACCGAACCCTCAAAACTGCGTCGGCTGTTCCTATTTTCAGTCGATTCCTTAGTTTGTTTTTGACTATGTTAACTATGGAAAACGCCCTTTCCACTGAAGCGATTGAGATTGGAAGGCACAAAAGTGCCAGCGCGATAGTGGAAATGTTGGCATATTTATTTTCTCCGCTTGCAGTTTTCTTGCTTGAAACTGCAGCCCAAAACTGTTCTGCAGTGTCAAGGTCAGGCCAATCGGATCTGTGAATTATACTCCACTCAATCACAATAGCATCCACATTTTCGCAAATGTTTGGGAACCTTAATGCGAATGCAGAAATGTCTGGTTTTACTTGTAAGGTTACTATTTCCGGTGAAAAAATACTCATATTTTCAAGGCTGTCAATATTATCGGGATTCTTGATTGTAGCCAACCATTTTGGTTGGAAAACCCACCAATCTGGGAACACTGGCAATGAGTAAATGATGGTTGTCTTCAGTTTAAAAGTAAAAAAATAAAAGGGTGGCTGCATTCAGCTTCAATTCAATAGGGTGCGTGTGGTACTTTGATTTGATTGCTTGGCTTCCTAGTAAAAAAACTAAACAAATAAAACAAGGGATTCCACTCACTGGTCGGCGCGGCAAGGATTTACTCGCGAGTCGCGATAGTTACGCAACGTAAGCAAATGTTGCCAGACTAAAAAAACACATTTCACAACAAAATTAATTTATATCTTTTTTTTATTTTATTCTCGATTTGAAGCAATTCGTAGCGTACACATTTTTGAGACGCGAGGCCCCTTGTATCGTGAGGCCATAGGCGTGGCGGTGGCCCACGTCGACCACGCCTATACGCCGCCTCTGCAATAAAACCTCCGACATGCAAACTGTTCTAAACAGTTATTTTTGTGTATGGAATGGTGATTTAAAGATTCATGTTTATGATTTGCGGGCGTTGTTCGTTCATGTATTTTACAATGATGAAAATGTTGAGTACTTTGACTTTTCGGTATCGTTGGCTGAGTCCCCTTTTTCGAAAACAACTGCCGCTCTCGAAAACTGGAAAACTGTTTGTTGCGCTCCTAACATCTAAACACCTGCCGTCCCTTCTTTCGCACATGTTATCTCTCTTTTTTTCTTCGAATTCCCGGGCCAAATCGCCCCCATTCCTGCTAGCTTGTTTCTAAAGGTTCTGTTGTTTCTTTCTTCTTTTTTTTGATAAGAAAGATTATAAAGTAATTAAATATAAATTCGTTTTTACATTTTTTACATTTTACATTTTTTCTTACACTTAAATCCTAACGGATTTCATTCCACACTGGTGAGTTTTCTTTTTCCTGTTTGCAGTTGCTACTGTGTCGAATTTCTCACACTCCTTCATGGTTCCGTCTTTCAATCGATTGACTGATCAGTTTGTGGGTTTCTTTGGTAACACACGGCAAGCTTCTTAAGGTCGGTTTTTTCGGTGTTTTATTTTTTAAGTTCACTGATGCCGTGCTTTGACCTACTTTAAGTCGATTTCTTAAAACATTGTAGATGTACTTTTCATGAAAAATGAGCACAAAATTGAAGTAACTCTAAACTAAATCTAATCAATTGACAATAACTAGCTACATCTACCTTTGCTGGTGACGGCAGAGGTCGATTGGTAATTTAATTTCAGGAATTGCAACGATGTAGTTGGTTGATTTGAGCTTGAATTCAAAGAATTTCTGGTAATAACTAAAACGCCCTTAATAGAAGAAATTAAACTAAATTGAACAATTACTGTGAATGAAAGCCTATTGAGTTGACATTTTTGTATTGACCCAAAAATTAAATTCAAATTAATTTCGTGTGAAAATCAATTCCCTTAAATTTTTCCTTAACTAGTTCAATAAAAGAAGATTTTTTTATCTTATTAAATTCAAATGCGTATTTGATTGAACTCAGCAAGCGGTTCAAATCACGATGAGTTCATGACGTCACTTATTGGCTTTCATTGATTCAAATGCCTCCATTATGCACCCCTCTTTATTTACCACCGACACCTAAATAACACAGCATTTTTGTGAAGCATACCATAACGTGTGCGGTGTTAGATTGCGTTCGATATCTATTGAATATCAAGAAAAACACTTGTCGTGAGAAGAATTTGTGTAGACAAAAAAAAAAAAAATTTTTGATTTTCTATCTTAAAGAATTGACTGAGAAATATAATAGGCTAGGAGCTCCTCTACAAGTAATCTCCGTCATCGCGCCTACTAAAATGTTTAGTAAAAAATAAAAGATAAACCTAAGGCGTACCTATAAAATTCGCTTGGTCGGCGTGAATTTATTAAGCCAGAAGTATTTTTAATAATTATTAGGTTAAAAACTTCTAGGAAGATTTTTCCCGTCATCGCGGATTTTAACCAAACTACCATAATTCATTTTGATTTAAATCATGATTTAAATCAAATGATTTTTTCAATAAAAATGAATGATTAAATCCAAATGGAAGAATTCATTTTATTTCAGGAATTTTTAATAATAAAAGTAAGATTCACAAATTATTATTATCTAAATAAACAAAGTCATTGTTGTAGTGTTTAAACAAAAAAACTAGTTTCCCAGCCTTTTCGGTGCAAAGTCTGTTTCTTAATTTCGTGTGCACAACTCCAAAGGTGAAGAATACACGCTCAACAGCAGCTGAATATGCTATAGCGCCAAATAGCTGCTTCACTATTGGAAAAATCGTTGACGCCTCCTGTTCATTGAACACATTTTTCTGTGACACCCACCACTCTACTGGTATCACATTTTTAATAATATCATCTGTGCACATCACACTCTTGAAGGGTTTCGATTTCGACCTTAACTTTACAATTAACGGTAGCATACGGCACCATCATATTTGTTTCGGGCTTCCTCCAACGCACTCTCTTCTTCATCGGCGAGTGAGAAGTCGGTTTGGGTTGAATCAAGCAGGAATGCCAAAAAATGGCTGTGGGTCATTGCTTGTTTGTATCTTTTAAGAAACTTTGACATATGGCTGATAATTAAAGTTAGATTCAAACTTCTTCCAAGCCGATACAGCGTTCGAAAAATTAGCGTTATTTTTTTGCAAAGCATCCAATGTAATAGAAATTGGTTTCAAAATTGTAAGAAAATCTTCAACTGATTACTTAACAACCATGTTTTCGACCTTTAACCGAATAACACTATTATGTCCTTGTTCTCTTCACAAACCTTTAGTTAGTAGTTTTTGCCACTCAGACACAAAGACTTCGAAACAACCTGTTTGCTATTACAACGGACATCTGATGGTAGCACTAAAGCTTTTCCTCCTTCCGCTCTGTACAAGCTGTTTGCTGCATGATTGTTGCGGAAGTATTTTATAACTTGCACAACATGTATACTACTTGTTTCCAAATCTTTGGACAGAAGGTTTAATAAGTGCGCAGAACAGCCGTATGTGATAATTGTTTCACTAGTTCTTAACTCTTTTCGTATTTTGGCCATGTTCGCAGCGTTGTCGGTGACAAAACTTGCAACCTTATTGCGATTTCAATTTATTGATTAGGCCCCCAGCAAGTTGAGCTAGGTATTCACCAGTGTGCGTCTTTCCCGTGGTGTCTATGGTTTCAAAAAGAATAACTTCGGATTGCTCTGTCGTAATAGTTGCGCAAATAATTGTTTCATTGTGAACGTTAGACCACCCATCTATGGACATATTTACATAACTACACGATAGATTGGAAAAACACCGTTCTCTTTCTTCGAGGTAGATATGGTCTAATAATTTTCCCGATATATCCTTCCGGGATAGTGGGTTATACCCTGGGCGTAGTAATGACAAGGCTTTTTTAACCTCGCGATGCTCAATTGATCTAAAGCTACAGTTTGTAGCAAACATGGCCTCTGCTATTTGTCGGTCTTTAGCTTCTTATGTAGATTCAGGTGTACTTACAATAAAAGAATTTAAATTTGCAGAAAGTTTTTTTTTTTTTAAGATGGTTCCGTGCAGTCGTCGCCTTTTGCCGAAGAACTTGCAGATGTGCTAGGTTCGGAAAGTGAAGTCAATTCTGAAAAAATAAATAAATAAATTTTACTCATCATGTTAGTCCGATTAATACAATTGTATCTACAGACGTCAAGCATAGCATAATAGTAGCTTAAGGATATAACTTTCCTGAAACATTCATTTTCATCCTTGCAACCAGACCTTGAATTTCTTTGTGACATTTTTTGCATATAGCCCGACCCCGACAGCAAGTTTTGGCGGTGTTTTTCTCTGTGATCTAATCGATTTTTTGAAAAAAATCATGATTTTTTCAAACCCTGCCTGAATTTTATTATTAATTTTTCTTTATTTAAAAAAAATAAAAAACTTCACTTTTTTAAAAGAAACTTTATTAATATTTGTAAACAAAGCTATAGATCCCTTACCACTGGTGGGGGGAAATCTTCAGCTATAGAGATGGAATATTACTAACTTAATAGGGTCAAAACATCCCTATTTATAATCTTATTCTACATTGCAATGATTCATACATACAAAGTGTTCTCTTTCTTATTGAACGCATTGTATGAATCATTTGTATTGGTACATTCATGGAGTATTGTATAGTATTGATAAATTCATGGAAACAATTGATACATTCATGGAGACAAGTTTTTAGTTCAATTTGATTTACAAAGAGTAAACAAAGATTTAAGATCTTTTGATCGTTAAATTTGATTTGGGCAAAAGACATGTCTTGATCATTAAACAATATTTAGGCAAAAGACATGTTTTGATCGTAAAGAATTATTTCGGCAAAAGACATGTTTTGGTCATTAAACTTTTTAATAACTAGAAATCTAATTATCATAGATTGCTGAGTTACTGTTAGATTACATGATTGAATCAAGCAAATACGCTTGGTACAGTTTTGTTAATTTGGGGTTGGGTTAATACCATAACTCCTGCGCAGCATCAATATCATTATTTTTTATTTTATACAATTCGTTCGTTAATCTCTGTATTAACTCTTTCTTTTCCATATCATTTACGACTTCTGTGAACTGCTGAAACATATTCTGATATTCTTCATTTTGCATCAGGATAGTGTAGGCTTTAATTTTTAAAAAGCTGCAGTGTAATCGTAGCCAGTGAAGGCATGAAAGGCTGGTAATGCTCTGCAGAACCAAGTTTTTCTGCGAGGTGTTTACAATTGACGTAACTTATTTCACTATTGGTTTTTGTTGCCATCCATATTTTTTGGTTTTTAAATTTATGCATGTTTCCTAGGTAAATAATTAGGACGTCAGTGTCAGTGGATTTTATAACAATGTTTTGAAGAGGCGAACTTGTTAACGAGGAAAAAAATTCTCGTGTCAACTTCTTCGTGGAAACATTCATTGTCGGCTTCTCGTAATCGAGTTATTACTTCGTTATTTTGAGTGTAAGCAAAACACTGATCACCGACTGTTAAAACTACTTTTCTTGTCCCTCATAATTGAGCTGCAGGTTTATCCGCCCAATAATTATGTAAAAAAGTAACCATAGCATCATTGATTTTGGTGTTGCTAAGACTTTTATTGAAATCTGTTGATCTGCTCTGTGATGACCCCGTGATAGCCAAAGGAATTTCATGAGACTCAAATGCATCAAACTTTCTTTCATTTTGCACGCTCCATATTTTTGGAATCCCCTTGTAATGTTGCCTACTGAAGCAGCGCATGCCTTACCAAACAAAGCACTAATTTGGTAAAGGCCAACAGTTCTGCCATGTTGTCAACTCCTAATTATAGTATCTGTCAAGTGGTCCAAAAAATGAAACGTCGCTGCATTTTATGTGTGCAAGGAGGTGACAGGCACAGCATAACAGCGCCATTTGCTTTGGCATATTCTAATGCCTGGAGATTTTTGTGGCTTGCATGGACATCAAGAATAAGGAGAACCTTATTTTGAAGGCTGCAGTCAGTGAAATTTACAAAATGTTCCATCCATTTGCGAAAATAATTCACCCGCCATATATCCGGTTTCATAGCACAACTCCAGTGATCCAGCTGGTGCACCATCAAAATATTCCAGTTTGTGATTTTTTCGGGGGAATATTAAAGCTGGAGGAACAAAGTTTTCAGTCGCACTTGCGCAGACTACGACAGTGATATGTTGACTTCTTTCGGCACTTGTTAAGGCACCAACTTGTTTCTTCCCTTTGAGTGCAAAGACTTTTGGTGGCTTTTGAACTGTGCATAATCCAGATTCATCCATATTACAGATGTTTTGAGGCGGTATTTTTGCGAATAACGGACTAAGTATTTCATAAAACTTTATTACCTGTGTCTGGTTAAATGCTTTGGCCCTCGCAGCGGAAGTTGGCTCAGGTGATCTTAGTGTTAGTTCCGACTTCCTGGATCTAAATCCATTCAGCCAGTCCCATCCAGCCATTTGGGTTCTGTTATCAAATGTGTGTTTAATTTTCAGTTTTTCCGCAAATTCATAAGCTAATTTTCTGACTTCAGTTGTGGTTAAACCGATCAAACGGCACTCAAAGGTGTTGAACCATCTGCTTTTCCATTTCTTGGTTGAACGTTGGTTTGAAGCTCCCCATGTTTGAAGTTGCGCACAGTGTGGCCAAGGATATGAAAAGTTGGCAAAAATTATTTTTCCTCGTTTTCATTTATTTTGTTGAATAAAAATGTATGCTGAGTATTTCTAATAACAATTAAAATACTGAGAATAAATATTTTTAAATCCTAGTGATATTATAAATGTAAAAGTTTGGATGAATGGATTTGTGAATGTATAGATGTTTGTTGCTCAATCACGCCAGAACAGTTGAACGGATTTGGATATAATTTGACACAGAGATAGATTTTAGTCTGGAATAGCACATAGGATACTTTTTTATTTCGGTAAGGGAGGGGCATTGGGTGGTCCAAACACCCCAAATCAATTTTAGCCTACATCAATATTTTTGAAGCTTACAATTAAAACTTCGGATTTTGTGATTGTATATTTCTTCAAGAAAATAAAAAACATTTATTTTTGATTGGAGATTATAAAAAAAAATAATTCATGAAGATATGTAACAAAAAATCAGAAAACAACAAAATTATATAGGTAACAAAATTAAGGAAAAAATAAAACTAGTTCTAATTTGAGTCATCATCGCTGCTGTTCGAGTCCAGGTCAGTTGAAGTTTCAATGATATGGGGAGCTTCTAGCATCTCCATAACTTCTGGGTCTAACTTGAATTTTCGGCTCATTGGGTTATGCATACTTGTTATAACTGGATCAGATGAAATAAGGAGTCGACAAAGAACATCTTCATTGGTCTTTTCTCGGGAGCATTTACGTGAAAAATTCTCTCTATATTTCTTAAAACATTTGTTGTTTGCCTCTTGTGCCTCCTCACTCAAATGCCCTATAGGAACAAGCGCTTTCTTTATTACTATGCTACCATGAATTAGCAGTTTGTGCATGGTAGGAGACATATGGTACCACGGATACTTTTCAATAAACATGAGAGCTGTTTGTAGGGCATAGTTCTCAAAAACTTCCAAGTTTATTCTGAAACCACTGCTCAAGGCTTTTAATAAAACCCTTAACCTCAGAATTAAAGCCACATCTATACCAGTAATAGAGCTTGAAACATCAGCGTTGTCAAAGAAACGTCTGGCAGTGTTTCCGTCATTGCTATTACCATAACCAGGCTTGGGCTTATCCACGATCAAGCCAAGCTCAGATTTAAACATATGTTTTATATTATTTTTTGCTGATTCAACAGCTTGTTCGCTTCTAGCTTGCCATTTTTGTATTGGCAATTTGTATGCTAAATTCAATAGGCATTCGAACAACCTTATCCAGGCATGAAGAACGGACAAGCCAAATTCAAGCCTGGATTCGGATATGATGCTTTTGTTTTTACATTTATCTATATCATTGAAATCTTTTGATGTCAACCCACAAATGTAACACCTCATGGTTGAACTGGTTTCGGTCAAAGCGTTACATATCTTTCCATCTACCATTGTTAATAACAATTTTTGATGAATTTGAATACTTAACGCATTATTTTCATAGAGTGTTGGCAACAATTTGTTAATTTGATCTTCTATATACGCTTTTTCTCTTCTTGCAATTGCATCGGTTTCATGAATGAATTCAAATTTTATGGGACGACAGTATCTTGTCGATGAGGGCCTCAGGTTAGACCAAAGTACAATTTGTTCTTGTCCTTCAGGATGTCCTTGAACCAACCTCAAAGGAACTAACGAAGACAAGAATATACTTGAGTCACCAGCTGAGTCACTTATAAATTTCTGTTTATATTCTGAATGCCCTGATGAGCCATCGAAGCCCCATTTGGAAATAAAATATATATCTTGCAGATTCGTCAAACTTCCAACAACATCAGATTGAATCTGCATAAGACGTAAGGCCGTATGATCTAGCAATGCTTGAAGCTGAATCTCTGCTGTTGTGTCAGTAATTTTCATATATACCTTATCAGGATAGCAATCCTTCTTAGCTTGTTGAATGCATTTATAAGAAGGAAATCGGGCCTTGTCCTTATTTCGAATGATATTATACTGATGTGTAGTAAGTTGAGCATCTATAAACATAGAAAGAGCTTCTTCTGGTGATAGACGGATTGGTTGATACACTTTCTTTTTATTGGAAACCAATGAATGAATTTCGTCGTCATATGTTGACTGGATAATTCTTTTTACTACCTTGGATGCACCAATTTTACCTGAAGAACGAAAGTTCATGTGCGCAGCATAGCACAATTCCTCCACAGAATGTTGAGACCGCAGTTCTTGGGTTTTTAAACGTTTGGTCCTGTCTGAGCTGTCCAAAAAAGATACTTCCGGCCTTCCTACCCTATTAATCTTGTAGTTTGGAAATTTCTCAGTGGTTTTCAACCAATCAGCATTGTTTGAAATAAATCTTTCTTTCGTTCTATTCGAACTCAACCACCTTTTTTTAAATCTGGATACAAAGTCAGACACTTTAAAACGCAGATCCTGCATTCTTGGCCTTGGGCAATTTGTCCGATTTTCCAAGTATTGGGTTTTACGTCGAAATGAACGTTCACCTGATAGCATAAGTTTTTCAAATAAAAATTTGTGTGATAGGCTAATGCTGGAACCTAAAACAAAAATTGTAAACCCTTGATATTATCCAATATTTTACGAAATGTGGATCACACAAAAATACAATTTTCTTTAAGAGGGGCCAATATGGGCAAGATATTTAAACTTCACACGAAAGTCTACTTTATGGACAATAACAGGACACAGGCATCTCACGACTATATATACTTTCTATTCACGATTTCAAAGGACTTTTTAAGAAATAATGCTTTTAAATAACGTAAAATTCAAACATATTTTTCAACACAATATTAAAACTAAACATTTATAAATGTGATATCAATTAAAAGCTTACTACACGCTTGCATATCCATTTTTTATTTCAAGTTGATAGCTTTTTGTTTAAGAAAATGCGGCTTAAAATGGTTAACACCCTCTTGCACTGAATGAATTTCAAGAACAAATGACATGTTATATAGTCGAACTTCAAATTACTATAACTTTGCTCCCTCTGCACTTATCATAAAACAAAAAACCGGTTTTGTACAGCTTAAGAGTACCTCTATTTTATCATATCAATACTTTTCTAATGAGTTGAAAAGAGAAAAAAGGTATTTTTGCCAACTTTTTGTACATTTGGCCACACTGTGTGGCGCCGGGCCGGGGGGTTGCTTTAGGCACTTTGTGGTTCTTAGCGGCAGAAAGCCAACCACATTTTTTGTTTTTAACATCTTCAATGGCCTTATCCATGTCTTCTTTTGACCAAGAAAGCCTGGTTGATTTTCTTTTGTAATTCCCTGGCATAGTAAAAAAAGAAATCTAAACTAATTCATTTTTTTTACTAGCTTCCGGGTAAGATGACATGTGTCAACTTGGACGGACGAGCGCTATGTCATCTTACACGTTACGATCAAAATTGGTTTCAATGCGTAAGTCATCAAAACTACACCATCTCGCACTTAAATCACACAAAAACTTCATAAAACACAAATGACTGTATTCATAAAACATAACATTCTACTTACCTTTCAAAAAATATATATTATAGGGTGATGGCACTGGTAGTCAGCCCTTTAAATTAATTTTTGTCTTTGGCCCTTCAAAAATTGTTCATTGCTAAATAAATAGAAGACAACATACAACAAATAATAATTAATTAAAAACAATGTTGTATTTCAGTCAAATATGTATATACATAGTATATTATTCAAACACTTTAAAAAGTACATCTTCGTAACTTTGTTTGAAATTTGTGATTTTTTTTTTGTAATCGATTTCCAGTCCTTTAACTGTGCCCACGGGCTATATTACACAGCCCGTGGGCGTGTTGTATTGGGTAAAAGAGCGTACAAGATGATTCCGTTAATGCGCAGAAGTCGCTTGATTCCATTGAAAGGAGGGATTTGTGGCCATCGACTTAAAGCAGTCCTGAGCTTTTTGTATTACTTTCCATAATCCGTTCGTTGAAACTATATTGGCCACATATTAGAAAAACGTCTCGGATTGTATCCACCTACTTTCAGATCTACCTAAGAGGTAAGACCCATTTATCCGGCACACTTTTTGCAACAGCTTGAGGAGGGAGCACATAGGGAAACACAAGCAAATATGTATAAGATATTATTTGGGATATACTCAAAATAAATATAATATGTATGCATACAGATGTATGAAACTTTAGCTTTTTTATTGTTTATTAATTGTATGTGCATACATACATCAATTATACATCGCCAGTTGGATCGTCACTTTGGGCTGATGGAATTTCTTTTTCAGCTGTCTTAGATTTTTACCTGATGGCAGTGGGATGTCGACTAGCACTGGCTTTTAAATACTGACTGCAGTTTTTTGCTCGTCCTTGAAAAAAATGAGCAAAGAACTGTTTTGATGGCGTTGTATTTGTCGTTTTGCAAATGACGATTTTAAAAAAATATGTCGTGCTTACATAGGGCAAATTTGTTGCCACCTGTTTCTACAGTTCCAAGCCCAGTTGTTTTTTGACCAAAAAGATTTATTAAAAATTTCTTTTGATAGCTCTAGGCAGCAAGTGGTAAGATCTTCCTTTGTACGCTCAACACCAACAATGCTGAAGCATAATTTTAAAAACTGTTGCTTGTAATTTTCGTCTTGCAGCAAATTTTCAAGTTTGTTGAGGTCTTCTTCGTTTTTTATTTTGTCAAATGTCATTACATCATTCAACAAATCAGAGTTACAATGAAAGCAATGTGGACAAACGCATCTTTTGACATTTTGCGCCTTTAAAAGAAGTTTCATTCCTTCTTCAAGAGTTTTTATCTGGCTTGAAAGTTTAACTAATATATTCACCGTTTCTTCAGTAATTTTGTTTTCGACGTTAGGTATAGGTTGAACGTAGTTGCACTGAGCTTGCTGTGAAATTACTGATTTGATGGTCCCATCAGGAAGAATATAAAGCAAATTGTTGGGATCACATACCGACACCTATATATCAATTATTATAATATACATACATAAATTAAATAATTTACTAAAAAAATATTATTGCCTCACCGGACTATCTTGAGTTTGAAACTCTTGGGAGGGTTCCGAATCTGGTTGCGTATCCGGCATCGGTTCAGGTTCTTCGATCCTTTCAATGCATCTTTTAGGAACGTTGTACATTTTTTGAGGTACAGCAGCTTCGCGATCCAACTTTTGATGCAAATTTTTCGGAGTGAACCTCTTCTGTTCATATTCGGATATCTCACTTTCTGCACTTAGTAGCCTGTCCGCCTCAGCATTGGCATCATCGAAGCTTTCAAAATTCCTTTTTATAACTTTTTCTTTTCCCGCAAACCATTCATCGGAATTCTCCGGATCTGGTTGTGAATAAGGATTGAACCTTTATGCCTTAAGGTTTTTGTTTTTGGCCAATATATTGTCTCTTCTTGAGTTTCGGGGTCAAGAACAGCCCAAGCAGCTGGAGCAACTTCAATTACACTCTTGTGTTTGGCAATCACAAACAAAACAAACAACCGATAAGCGTGAGGTGTCGAGTTCAAATCCCAATAACTAACTGTTAATTGCATATGACTGTATAGGTACTAATGGCAATGGCAGAAACAGAATCTCTTTTTTTTTGCTTGTTTGCATATTTTTGGTTTTGTTTGACGGATGTAAAAAGAGGGAGTTAAGAAGAAGTTCATTTGAAATTAAGTAGGAGTGCAGATGGCGTAAAGAAGTATTTGAGAAGAGAAAAAGTGGTATTAAAGAAGGAAAATATTCCGCTTTAAAACCTTAAAAGAACCAATTTATCTTCTTACTTCCTTCTATTGGCCCGTCCACTTTCGCCTTTTCCCTACTTAAAAGGTAGGTACTTAAAGAAGTCTTAAAGAAGTGGGAAAAGAGCTTATAATACCTCTTAAATCCTTCTACAAGTAATTTTGTGCTACTTGTGATATGATATTTCGCACCGAATTATGGTAGCTTGGTTAAGATCCGCGATGACGGCAAAAATCTCCCTAGAAGTTGATAGCCTAAAAATTATTAAAAATACTTCCGGCTAAATAAATTCACGCCGACGACCAAGCGAATCTTATACGTCTTGGGTTTATCTTTTATTTCTTATTATACATTTTATCGGGCGTGATGACGGAGATTTCTTGTGTAGGGGCTCCTGGGCTATAACCACGCAATTCGTATCACTTGCAGTTGATAAGTTGTCAAATATTCGAATTTTGAATTTACGCTTCTGGTATGAAATGTGTTTGTTTGTTGAACAAACATTAGCGAACATATGAAAATAATTTGCACGCGCAAGTTATATAAAACGAATGTAAACAATTTTTCATTCCGACAGAGCTTCGCCGTTATTAACTTTTATTCAGAATGAACTGATGATTCTTATTAACAAACAATTTTTTTTTTCATTTTTATACAGAAGGTAAATAACTCTGAATTTGATATCTTTTAGACTGTGAGATTTTTTAATGCTGAGCTTAACGTCAATAAGTATACAATTACTCATACTGAATTTTATAAACAAAAATAATTAAAATATATATGATGTGAATGTGGATATTCCACATTCCAAAATTTTCTGCTAGGAAATATTTTTGGTAGGAATTTCAATTAAATTTCTCTAAAGTATGAAGAATCGCCGCATGGAAAAAATATTCAAGTAGGATTGCGAACGTTGATGACCAAACTTGAACTATCTTAAACGAATAGTATTAACAGATGGCAAGCAATTACTGTGAATATGTCCTTCTCCGCCGAACATAAACGCTTAATACAAAACGTTGAAACATTGATTTGACAAATCGTTGATTTTTTATATAGCCTTAAATTTTTCCAATCATAAATCAATCAGAAAGTTCAATCTGCCAATGTTGATTGTTTGAGGAATGAGAATTTCATTTGATCAATTTGTTTAATAAACTTCGTTTATTGTTCCATCATTGTTTGTATATATGTAGGTACCTTTACCATTTTTATTTAAATAGGCTAATAGGGGAGCATGGGTACATAATTCGCAGTTACTTAAGCGTCAAGGGGACCTAATGGGGTTTATGGCGAATTAAGAGGTCAACAGCTAAACTTCCGTCAATAAAGTTATAACTGTCACAAAAAAAAACGATTTTTAATTCTGTAATGATTATTAAAACGCACGCTTAGACTTCATACTATAGTTTATTTCATTAATTACAATAAGTTCGAGTTAGAGGTTTGTCGAAGGACAAACAACTGACGACTGAAGATTTGCATGACCGATAATTTATGTATGCTGCTTCTGCTTAGTGTTAGGCATACATTCATGTATAGGTACGCTCATTTCTATACATATAGACATCACTACAACTTTCCCCTTTAATTGTTTGTCCTTAATCAATTGCAATTAGTTTACACTTTTTTTCTGTTTCTTAAATTATATGTCTAATCACTATCAGGTGGTCTAGGATCAGTTACAATATTTGTTTCTATTGTTTTATTTAACTCTTACGTGTTACCACTATTTTCTATCACATTATTTTGCTCTGAGTTATAATTATTTTTTTAATGATTTCCGATTTTGAAGCACATGTTTTGCTTTAGTTATGAATTTGTAACTTCGTTATACTCCCCCCTTTCTTTAGGAGACTAGACCTCTCGTCGTGATATCCATCCAAAGAAGAGAACAAAAAAAAAACGGTACCTCGTGATAGTTTTTTTTTTTTATTTCAATTAACCAAAATAAGTACCTAATCCATAGTTAGTTATGCTTTAAAACTCGACATCAATAACCTTCGTTTGCCCCTTGAACCGCAAGCTCGCCTGGGTCCTCTTCTTGTTAAGTCTTACCGAAACCTTGCCCCATGGTTGGTAAATATAGAACGACTGGCGGAGCTGCAGTCGTCTTTTGGGCTCCTTCCTGGCCATCTGGTTTTCATCAGATGATACTGTCTCGGTACTTCTAGGTGCAGATTTGGTTGTCACTATTGTGGGGATGTGCTGCGGTGGACCCTGGATTGTGATGCTAGTCATCATATGTTCGTTGGTGGCGGAGGCGGTGCTGGTGTCGATTGGTAAGACCAAGGTGACGATCTGGGCTGGGGAGGCGGGAGACTGGACGGTTTTCTTTTCTTGCGCGAATTATATTTATTGGACGGAATAAAAAGAAGTTTTCAAAAAAATGTTTTTTTAAATTTAAACTTTATTTTCACTTAACGAATATAATATTTTAATAGTTTTAATAGTAGGTAATTCTTACATTCTACTCGACAACTATTCTATACCTTCTGTGTTCTTTTATCTTATTTATTATCTTGTATGGTTGTTTATTATAGTGACCATAATTTTTTGGAGCCAATGCGGGACACTTGTTAACAAAAACAATTTTTTTAATTATTGTTATAATTGTAATAATGATAAAAACAAAAAAATATATAGGTACTTCAGTTTCGGTTATATTTTTATAATATTTTATAATATTATTGCATAGGAACTTTTTTATCAGTCAATTAATAAATAAATAAATACATAAGTAATATAAGAAATCACAAAAAGTAAAAGTTCATTCAATGAACATCTTTCTAAAAAAAAAAATAATAGATACATACATTAATAATTAAAGTCTTTAAAATTCGGATGTGTGAACTTTTTGCAAAATTTCGCTGTTGTTTTTTATACATTCATAAAAAAAATTGCAAGAATTATCGAAAAACGTTTTTAATAAAACAATAGATTTTACTGTTTGAACTTGCATCTGAGTTTTTTCTTGTGTCCATAAGTGATTTATGATTGAAAATATTCGTTCTGTGGATGCATTAGTGCCTGGCAGACTAAATATGTATTCTTATTATTCGTTCTTCTAACTTAAGTTTTAAACTAGCAATCTGGTTACTAATTTCCATTACAGTTTTCTTATCCCCCTCGACTTGCAAAATTGAACTGTGAAACAAAGATGACTGGTTATGTAAAAACATTAGCCACAACTCAGATTTTGGATCCTCAAAGAATTTCTCTAATAAACATGGACATTTTTCGAGAGATAAGAAATAGGACTTTAACGGCTCAAATAGTCTTAACACACGTTCGATGGCGGGCAGCAGGGCTAGCCATCTTGTTTTGCAAAAACCCAACAATCTACTGTACTCAACCTGTGCATCACAGCAAAACTCTTTCAGTTTTTCTACCCTTTCTGTATATTATATAAAAATGAGAATAAATTTTCACAATAATGTTTTCAATATCAACCGGAAGCAAATCAGCAGCGGTTTGAACCGCATTATGAATAATATGAGCCGAGCAACCTACGCCAACGATGGATTGTTTTAGTTCCCTATTCAAACGGCTTAAAACATTGTTGGTTCCCCTCCGCGCTATACCACCAAAGTTAGTGTTTGCATTATCTGCGCAAAATCCTACAACCGTATCCAACAAATCTGCTTTTCTTAAAATTTGAATAATAGACTCACTAATCATTTCGGACGTTTCGCCAGACAATGACTTCAATTCTAACAGCCGCAATTTAAGACCCTCTTTCTATTCAAAATATCGCACCAATGTGGGGAAAAGCTTAATATCTTTTTTATTTGAAGCATCCGAAAATATAGACACAAAATTAACTTTTCTTAACTCCTTTTGTTGTTCATTTGTAGCGAATGGGGACAGCACATTTGTAGCGATGGACTCGCACTTTGTCCGCGCACAAGCAAACTTGGAATCAAATAGTTTTTGCAACAGTTTGGAAGTGCAATCCATCGATCTAAAGCTCTGATTGTGGCAAATTGTGTGAAATGCCATGGTCGCTTAAGACAGTGCCATTTTTTTTTTCATTTCCACCAAAGTTGGTTTTTCGAAAAAAAAGTCTCCAGCTTTGTGGATTTTATTGATCCTTCTATATTAAGTTTGTGTTTGTCTGATTTCACTCGCCGGGTTATGTCATTTTTACCTCCAGAAAAAATGGAAAACTCGCTGCCACAAATATTGCATCTTACAAAACTTTGTCTGTCCCTGTCCGTATTCTTTATAAAGGGGTATTCTGCATTTCAACCGTGAATTTGCATTCTCTTTTCTGTTTTTTCGATATAGATGCCATTCTTAACAAAAAAAAAAAAAAACAATAACATAATAATTGGCACTTGAATTAATTTTTTTTATAATAAATACTTACTTGAGCACAGAAAACACACATTTACCACAGACAGAAGAAGAGCACAGAAAGAATCGGATACTTTATTTTGTTTTGACAACGACGTCAAACTAAAATGACATTTATATTTCCTTAAGACACATTTACATGCGCACTTATGAAACGCACTTATTTCAGAGAGTGTGCATGTGCTTCTGTCGCAATGTTATGTTGAAATTTTGTATATTTTTCGTTTTTGAGGGACAATTCTGTAAATGCGAGACATTTTGCGGGACAATTTGTGATCCGGGACAGACTTGGAAATCCGGGACGGTCCCGCAAAATCCGGGACGTATGGTCACTATATTGTTAATTGCTTTTTGTATCTTAGTATGATAGGATGCTTTTGTATTTACATATTACCTTGTTTGGGTGATCATAAAACATCTGTTATGCATTTGTTTTATAAGAATTATTATAGGATGCGTTTGTTGCATTTTGTCCTCTTACTGTTTTGGTACAGTTGAGTGTTTATAACTTGTGCCCCTTCATATTGTACGCACTCCAAAACCAGGTGAAGTTTTTCAAAATTGTCATCAATAAAGTGAACCGTAATTCCTAGGTAACTCTGGTTTGTGAGAGAAGTCCAATGGTCAGTGGTTATACAAACACTCTTAACTGATTTTAGTTTAGTCAAAACTTCTTCTCGACATCAATCGTACATTCTGTTTAACAGAGAATTCGAAACGCACTTTCTATCGGGAAGTTTGTAATTCGGCGAACACGTTTCTGCGAAATTAGTGAACCCTTTGTCTATGACAACAGAAAAAATCTAATCATCATTAATAAAAAGGCCCATTAGTGCCTTATCAAACTTTTCTTTCTGTGTCAGAGTGAATTTTTTCGGGATAAAATTTTGAATGCTTTGTTGCCTTTAAAGTAGAAGCCTGAGGTGGAAGAGGAGTTTTCTTAACAGCGTTTCTTGGTCCTTCTATTGAAATTCAATTACATTTTCATTTTAAGTTTGTGGTTCGAAAATTTGTTCCTGTTCCTGTGAGTTTGATGAAGAAGCAAAAGCAATTACACTGGATGGATTTTCTTCTGATGAATGTATGGAAACTGTAGGGTGTCTCACAGTGAGATGTCGTTTTAAATTTGTAATTGATGTCTTATAAGATATGTTTTGAGTCGTGGTCCGAGATTTTTTTTTTTAAATAACGAACGATTTGAAGTCGTTCACTCCCAGTTCATGACTGACTATTTTAATAATTCTTTATTTCAAATTACATTTTAATTTTTGCTGATTCTTACTTCTTAGTTATATTCAATTCCATTTTGCTGATTCTTACTTCTAAGTAATATTCAATTACATTATTTAAGTTAAAATCGGATGATGATAATAAATGCGCGTGCATTTGGATCGTTTTTCAATGGAAAAACCAAATGCGCGTGCATTTGGATAATGTTACAATGAAGATCCGTCGGAAATTATATTAGAGCAAATATCAAGGGAGCGGAATGAGCAGAATATGTAACCTTGTATATAAGCAATGATGAGCCTAGACAAGCATTATGCTTTTTGATTAATCCACGGTTTTCGCACGTTTCTGTTTGTGTTGGGATTATTTCCAGCAGAAAGTAAGCACAATTTGAATATTTTTCAACGACTTCTACTAAATTTTCGATGGGTATATCCGCCCCATCCCGATCTCTAATAGCGTGACTTGTTAAAGTTTCAGGGCATCCTTCGAGAACTATAAATGAATGAAGATACAAAAAAATGTGTCACAAATAGTTTTTTGACTAACGCGGAATAACGAACAACTTGAGGGCGTTTATCTCAATTAAAACTCATGAAAAATCACCCAATAAATGAAAGAAGTACAGTTTACTTAATATTTTATTCCTTATTTCACAAATGCGACCGACTCGTTTGGCTCTCAACAATAAACTGTCCTAACAAAACTTTATTTCTTATTAGGTGCACTTTTCGTTAATAGATATATATGACTTTTACTTCTTTTACGTCTTCAAATCATAGAATGTTAAAACATAGATTTTTTTGAAAAATACATCTTAATTTGTTCACACCACAAGCCCGCGCCGCCGCCGTCACCGTTTGAGTACAATAATTTGTTTTCTTGCATCACATAAAAATGATATCTATAATTATTCATTACCTGACAAAATAAACAATATCGGAATTCTTACTTTCTTTTTTTAACTTAACAAAACTTACACTTTTGTTTAAATAATTGCGGACTTTTATTATTTTTCCTTGAAGGCTCATTATTGCTAATATTAGTTAAACTTCACAAATCACAAAAAATATCAGCAGCATCCAACGAGAACGACAACCGAAAACCGAATGGAAATTAAATAGATAGAAACAGTAACATTTATGACCGTTCATCATTATATATACCTAAATATAATATGACATTATTTTGCTCTGAGCAGTGGCGTAGCTAGCTTGACAAGGACCCGTGTTCAAAATTCGAATTAGGACCCTACACATTTTTGTTTATTTTATTTTAAATTTATTATTTTATAAACAAACCATGAACAAAAAGTATTACAATTATAAATATGATGTTCATAAAATGTTATATTTTTCGAGCTTTAATGGAAGCGAATGTATCTATGATTTCACTTAAATCTATTTCTGAAGCCACCTAATTTTCTATTGCGATTAAAAATAAACTTTTGAAACGCTCTCGAGTCATTCTATTTCCTAAATAACTTTTAATTATTTTCAATGTCCAGAAAAACAGACAAAAATGGAGATGTTTTTATTTTTCCCAGGAGACTGCTTTTGAGCTCAGTACCTCAGTCAATAATTTCGTTTTGAATTGTTGGATTAATGTATCTTGTTGAACCAGAACCAATAATATAAATAAAATGTTATGTAATTTCTAATAAAATAAACCACACCACTAGGCATTTCTAAGACTTGTCTTAAGACGTGATCATATCTGGCGATAAGTTAAACAGTGTTGAAGAAGTTACCGTGGTTGACTTTCAAAAACAAATTTTCATTGTGCCCTCTTAAGGTCACACAGTTTTTCGATAAGGTTAAAATTGTGTCAAATGTGCGGAGTAGTACTTGCTTCCAGAATGATGCTTCCTTTTTTATTTTATTCTGGAGTTGTTTGTCACTATTTTTCTCCTTATTCCATGCTTCATAGATAGCACACGAACTTGTATGACTTTTGGAAGCACTATGCCGTTTAACAAGTTGTGAGAAATGATTCCAGTTGACGACTCCTGTACACCATAAACTTTTTGTTGAAAATAAGAATTACCAAAATGTTTGCAATAGGCTGCCTCTATCTCTTCTGCACAACCAAAAACGAGGAACTTTACCATACTGAGTTATTGAAAAATAGTAAGAGCTTGAAAAACTTCTCATGTTTTGTAATGGATCTTTTTTAAACGATCCTTTAGGCTGAGCAGGACCTTTATTTGCCACGGCCTCAGAATGAGGGGGATTCTCGGAAGGAGGGAAAATCTAATCTATCACCACGGCCTCGAAGTGAGGGGGATTCTCGGAAGGAGGGAAACTAGACTCAAAATGATCTCAACCAATATTTAATACCAAAAATAGGAACAATGCGAATTGCCCTATGCACCATAACCTGTTGCTATCCAACTAGTAGCGGTGGGAGAACAAAATAAAATGCTTCTGGAATTACATATTAATCTTACCTTCTAGTTAATAACTATTAGGTAAAAACTATATGTGAATCGTATAATTACAAAATTACAAGTGCACTAAAAAAATACATGATAGTCTATGATGCTGTTTATGTTGAGGTGATTCATAGTTCGGGCGGTAAGGCTGCTGGTGATTTTATAGTCCGGGCGGTGCGGTTGATTATTTTATAATAGTCTGGGTTTACGCAGTTGTATTTTTTTATGGTTGTTTGTTGTGTAGTCCGGGCGGTACGGTTGATTATTCTTATAATAATCCGGGTATACGGGGTTATATTTGTTTAAGGTTGGTTGGTCGGCGTTTAAGGCGTAAAGTGTGACGCTTCGTTACACACGCCCCATTCTTAAGAAGACGAGAACTTTCTCGTCTATATGTCTCCTGGGAAAAAGAAGAAGAAAAAAAAAGAAAAATGAGACGGTTAATTCGATATTTTGTATATAACTTTTGAAATTGTATTAATTTTTTTTTTAATTTTTGTTTTTTTTCTAAATTTTGTTTTTTTGTTTTTTTTTTCTATTCAAATTCACACATATTCTCTGTAAATGTAATGATAAACTTAAAAGTAATTCGATTTCAATGATGGGTCGGAGATAGATAAATAGATATATTTTATTTCGCTTAAATATTTTATAATAAGCCTGTGGCCGCACGTTTTACATTCAGAGATTTGAAAAACAAACATTTTTCTTTCAACTGTAATATTATTTTTCAATGAATAAGACTATAATTATTAAGAAATAATGTACTTGAAGGAAAACACGATTGAAAAAACCTTCATGCGAATAGATAATGGGTCGGAGCGGTTATGGATTACTTCTCCACGTTTACGCTTGTCCGAAACGTAGGGCATCCTTGGAACCGTTACGGTTTAGCATTACGGTTATCGGTCCCCAGGGCCGATTGATAACAAACCTGCAGCTTTCGGCCATCTTTTCCTATATTGGTGCCTTCGGAACTATGGCCTGTGCCGCTGCTCGGTCCCTATTTTCCTTGCCGCCCGTCGGTACCTTCACCTTGAAGGTGACTGGAGCTCTTGCTGGAGTGGGTGCCTTTACTCGTCCGGGGGCAGTTGGTTTGCGGATGCAAGGGTCATTTGCGGTGGCCTGCGCGACGGGGGCTGATCTGGCTATTCGTCGCTTTGCGGTTCCCAGAGCACCCCTAGATGTTGATGGTTGAGGGTGCTGGAACGCTGATGCTTGGGGACAGGAACATCTTACGCGGCTGATATTGAGTTTTGAGAAATGGAGACGTCTGGCTCTCTATTGCCGTTATTTGATTTGTATGAAAATTGTAGGTATAGATTTTCATAAAGGCCCCTAAAAGCCGTGTGCATTGCACGCCCTTCCACCCTCCCAGCTACGCCACTGGCTCTGAGTTACAATTATTTTTTAATGATTTCCGATTTTGAAGCACATCTTCCTTCTCCCTTTCTAATGTGACTATCTCGTTTACAATATTTTCGTTACTTTTATTTTTTGGTAATATTACGCAATTATTGATTAAAGTTTCTGGTGTATAAGAATCCTTCGAATTATCTTCACATTTTATAATTTGATCAAGATGTCTTTTGCTAATTTTATTTGATTCATTAATTTTAACTAAATAAGTCTGGTACGAGCAGTATACCTAGACATTTAATAATTTTAGATTTTGACCAACATTTTTTATTCGGCGATGAATAATCTTTAACCATTACCGTTTCATTTACATCAAAAGATTTTCTATTACTTGATTTAAAATTACGCTTTTGATTAATTTGTTGTTTTATAACATGCAATTTAACATTATTGACGTAAACTAAAATATTTCGATTAGGATTCAATAAATCTTAACGGGTTCTAAATTTTTCACCCATCATTAATTCTGCCGGCGACACACCTGTGCTTGAGTGAATGGTACTCCTGTTATCTAATAAAAATGCATTTAACGTTTGTCGATATTACGCTTGAAATATTTTTATTATCTAAAGACTGTTTCATAGTGTTGCAAACATTGGTCTTAACTATTCGACTTGTAGTGTTGGTCCCCATATCCAAACCGAAAAACCGAACCTAAGAAATCAATGGAGGATGTCAATGGAGTTTACTTTAAGGTAGAGAAAAATTTGCTGGGTCTCCTCAATTTCGCCATTATTCCATATTATAAATTACACTAAATACCACTTCTTGATTTATGAGTCCATTCTCGTCAATTTTTTTGAAAAGATTAGGCCGACAATAGTTGCAATTTGCCCCTGTGTCGATCAAAATTTAATCGTTTAATTTTCGTCTGATGCAGGGCAATCCGATGCATCTTCTAAAAAATTGTATCCTCATTCAAGTTGTTAATTCGTTCAGCTTTTAGTGCTGGGCGATAAGATTACTGAGAATCTTGCAACGTTTATTTGAAGATTGTACGTTGAGGGTTAGTGGAAGGATTATTGAGGGTGTTCTCCTTAGGAGTTTGGTTAGTATGGCTTGTTTTGTCACGATACCTATTTAGGGAGCTATCTGTCTCCATTTTTTCATCTTGTTGAGGATTTTCTTGCTTGTTGTTACCACCTTGAATTTGTTCCTTTTTAGGAAAACGTTAATGATTAGTTATTAGTTCCTTGTTTCTCATTTGAGAATTTTTGAAACTGCCAAGCAAAGTTTGATCTTTCTTAATTGCTTTGTAATTCCTGAGCTTTAGCTAGAGCGGAAGGTAAATCAGTTGGATTTACCGAAAATAGGGTATTTGCCAAATTGCCGTTTAGGCCAGAAATACAAATTCGTAATGCTTTTTGCTTATTTAGTGCTTTTAACCCTGGTGTTACCTCAGAGTTATTTCCGTGTGTCATTTTCGTTTTAGTTATGAGAGAAGTCAATTTCTCATTTACTTACTTACTTATGGTAGCGCTACAGTCCAGGTCGGACCAGGGTCTCACCCAACAAACATCGCCAGCCAGCTCGGTCCATAGCTAGCTGTCTCCAGTTTCGCACGCCAAGTTGGTTCAGGTCCTCTACCACCTTCGTGCTCCACCTGAAATTTCTCATTTACTGAATATAATAGTCAATGAGCGTGGAGTCATTTTGTCTCAATATACTCATTTCTTGTTCTATTATGTGTAGGAGACGCTTGTCTGCGTAAGCAAAATCTAATCGACTCAATATTGCTTCATGATGCAGTACCGTTCCGTGATTGGTAAGAACTGCGTTCGCATCATCAGTAATTTTGTTTCGCAAAATTGTGAGAGCGGCGAAGTATTTTGTAATCCCTGGAGTATATAACGACGTACTGTTTAAGCTGGCTCCTCCCCAAGAAATGTATGTTTGGGCGTTGCCAGAAAAAATAGGCAAACTCCTAATAACATCTAAAGTTTCGTTGTCTGTTATATTTGTGTTAAAACTTTATTTAAATTTATTTCTACAATTGAGTTTATTCTTACAATACCTTTGTGTTCTTTATTGGATTGAAATCAAAAACTGAGCTCTGTTGTTTTGAACAGATTTCTTTTATACCATGAATACTTCGGATATAATGGGTGGTCTGATATTGGTGGTTTACTATACTGATATGGATTGAGAAATACAATAATTAAAACGATAAGGATGTCTGCAGTGCATTCGATGAGTGGATAAATGATCGAGGAATCATGTTTCAATTGTGTGCCGAATGCATTTGCAAAGTGTGGAGTCAACATATTACAATGAATCTTTAAAGTGTGGACTTATCTTATATTTATATATGTAAATGGATTTTTATAATCCAAATTTTTTGTCCTACTAGTTGTTAAATTTTAAATGGCTGAAGGTATAACGAACTAATAACGAATGATGTAACATGATACTACCATCATGCCACTTCAACGTCATTATAGTACCCACGACCTTCCTTCCTTCCATCATCCTCAGTCTGTCCGCCAATCGTCTTCCAAAATTATCGAATCATCATCGACAGCCAAACCGAAGACCACAGAAATCCATCAGCCGTAAGTACATAGATTCCCTTACAGAAGTGAATAGCCGAGTGACTTTGAGAATGAAACTCTTCCATTCACCTTTAGTGAATATGTCTCGATGTTATGCATAAACTTTCCAAAACACCAAATGTCGACTCAACAGTCGAGTTACTTGTCGTTCAAATCGTAGTATTCCCCATTATTATACGGTGCGGGGAAATAACTCCACGGGAACTAACTCCACTGAGGGATTTACTTCCCACCAAATGAGAACTTACTCCACTTTTGTAAAGTGTGGTTAGTTCCCATGTACAGTGGGAATTAAATTGCTCAAATAATTAGTGGATCTAGTTCCCTTCGAATTTGAAATAAATTTGTCACTTTAATTGAGAAAAAATTAAAATAAGAATTCAAATATAGTGGCAATTTTGTTTGTGAAATTAAAATAAATGTTTTTTAGAAACGAAGTCATTCCGAAATTCAGTTTTTAAGATTGAAAATAATTTTAAAAAACCGCATGCACAAAAATATTGAGAAACTCAGTCATTCGGAAACCCATTCTTAAGAATCTGACCCCCTGCCCTACATGGTGGTTCATTAGTCCAGAAATCAAATTCGAGGTTTCTGACCTTTGCTATTAATTTAAAACATTTTCTAAAACGGTATATAACAATTGAAATATACCGCATGCTCTAAGTTTATGTGAC
The DNA here is from genome assembly GCA_943590905.1 of Sphaerophoria taeniata. NCBI lineage: Eukaryota > Metazoa > Arthropoda > Insecta > Diptera > Syrphidae > Sphaerophoria > Sphaerophoria taeniata. The sequence goes on from OX016540.1 coordinate 57,796,974, forward strand.
ATAAAGAAAAAATTTTCCAATGCAAACGTTCTTCTGAAGTTTGGTGTTCGGTGAGAGTAGGGCATTCTACAAGCACACTGTACTTGAACCCAGTTTCATCTTGTTGCATCTTTTTGTCCCCTTAAATAACTGAGCTATTTCAATAACAATAAAAGTTCCATTAGAAAGACATTTTTTTATTGACTCTATTAACTCTACAATCCCTCTGAAATGATTAAAAAATTGTATTACTAAGGATTTGGATCTTGAACAGAAAATTGCAAGCGAGCGAAGCGAGCGGAAAAAATTTTGCCCAAAATAGAATCAATTTGATTCTCTTTTGGGCAAAAATTTTTGCGCTCGCTTCACTCCCAATCAAACCAAATTGATTTTTAGTGTTACAGATAGTCATCATCCACCACGGTGATAAAAGATGCTCAAAATGAATCATTGCAGTGCAGCACCAGCTATCCAGACACTAGCATGCTTTTCCAAATTAAAGGCAACGGCAACAGCTTTGAAAATGAATTGCTCTATCCATTTTGTCAACTCGACAAATAGGTTGTAAATAAAAATGATCTTATTTATTTATATAGGACATTTTGGGGTTGTTGTTATGTATGCATATACGAATAACCCACCATAATGGGTCATTAGCCCCGAAACCCATTTTCGGGACTTCTGACTTCCGGACCAGTTTCCCTGCGCCATATATAAATGTGTGTACTTAGTTCCCATTAGAAAGTGAACTAAGTTCTCACCGTACATGGGAACTAACTACACTTTACAAAAGTGGAGTAAGTTCTCACTTGATGGGAAGTAAATCCCTCAGTGGAGTTAGTTCCCGTGGAGTTATTTCCCCGCACCTTATTATACACGAGTCATAATAACTCAAATGGTTTTGTTTGACTCATACTGACCATTCTCAACCAAACTGACTATCATAACTCGCTGAAGTCATCGAACCATATCCCTATGAGAGAGCTGAGGAAATTATAGAGAGATAATTTATAAAAGTAGTAAGCTGCGACTAAACAAATTCAGCTTCAGAAAAGAAACTATGGCTCTACTCTCTAATTCCCTGCTTTCCTAAAGGAATCTATCCTCATCTTACTCACGACATTTATTTCCATCGAAACTACATGGAAAGTCCACGCCGTTTTCGGACAAGGGTGCCTGCGCTCTACAGCCACCTGGCCTGCTGGGTGCTCGATCTCTTAGCTCGTTGGTGGGGAGGGATCTTGCAGCTGGAGCTGAGGTGGTGTTACACTGTTTTCAGACCGACTAATCTAGATGTTATAGACTAAAAATATATTAAAAGTTCCTAGGACCCGAAGTTTGTAAACTATGTGCATGACAATTGAAAGATTGTACCTATCCTTCATGATAATTGTTTTCGTGATTTGACATGATTTTTCGTGATTTAATTTGGAGGAACATAGATGTTCATGTCCTCTGAACCATGCTTTCCCCTTCTCTATCATGTCAGATGTACGACCTGACACGAACCTATGGTTTCCATTTGGTTCTTAAATTCAGAAACCCCGTATTTGAGAGACATAGCTGTAGTTGTGCTCTCTACCTTTCTTTACCCTTCCCTATGACTTCTTCAAGTTCCTATGATTGACTCTCTTAGGTAATATTTTATGTTCTCGAGAATCCCCTTTACCTTTTTATTTTAGGGATTTGTCCGAATTATAACTGCAGGCATAGACATGTTCTTATTGCTTCAAGTGGGTATTCTTTGCCCACGCTGACTTTGCGCAATGAGTTTTTCTGTACCTCGCCTAATTAAAGCTTTTGCTATTAGTTTTCGGCTATATATTCCTAATAAAACATTGCAATTATATTACCATATGTCTACTTAATATTTTCTGTTAATTATCTTACCATTATTTCAGGAACTTTTCAGTTTATTTAATAAATGATGTTGTGCGTTCGACGGCCGTGCGTCGTTCGTCGTCGTCGATTAGATTCCCGTGAAAACTTCTCCCCGGAGGTGGGCCGTCCTCGGGCATCTTCAATGTTTTAATCATGTTTTCGAAATCAAGTTTCCGACGTCGATCTTGATGACAATGGCTGAGCTTTATGATGGTATAACAAATTCCACCGAATAATATTGTAAGGCAGCAAGATATGATTGGTTCGGTCGTTAGTTTCGTCTTCATCTCGCTTATAAAGTGTGGATTTTTTACCTTCATTTTGTGCAAAAATGGAAGGCTCATAATATCTTTGTGACCGGTAATGTTGAGTAGTGCTGATGCTGCGCTTAGTGGTTGTTTTCTTAGGATGTTATTGCGATTCACAAATTTTGTCCCGTTGTTCCAAACTTCATCTTCAAATGTCAGAAAAACGTACCGTTGATTTCTTCTTCAAGGTTGTTTGCCTGAATTATTTTGGCTTGTCTGTTATTTGCATTTGTTGTTGGATTGCATTTGCAACGAAATTTATCGAATATAAGTAAATGAAAGACGACTTCGTTCTTTTCATGCGAGTTTATAACTGCCCATTTTATTTTCGACCAAACTTATAACTTAACATTTTTTGGATTGCATTTTGCTTGCCAAGGAAATAAATATGCATGAATGATTTGCTTGGCTTTACAGAATATTGGTTTTAAATAATTCTGTTGTTCTTTAAGTAATTCTATTGTTGCTGACTGTGAATATTATTAAATGAAATGTGCAGAATAATGAAGTGTGTGGTTTTGGCATGTGCGGGAAGAGTTGTATTACAATTATTGGACATATTTCCATGTTTGTTTATTTCTATGAACCCGATTAGTTCCCAGAGGCTACGTTCTGAAAATTTATCAGTTTTTCGGGATGATTTTCTGCTTCGATTAAGTCGAGGGCTTGTTGAAATTCTTCGTTATAATATCTAGATATCTAGATTCTGGTACGGATTTCTTTCTTCATAGTTTGGGTTGTCAAGGGGTTCAATCTGATAGACGTGACGGGTTTCACTGGAGTATCTGGGTGTTCTATGTTGATGTTGTGAAGTTCTCTGTTTATGTTGTTAGAAAGACCTGCTTGCCTGTATGAATTACTTGGTGCTGTTGGAGATCTGAATTTTGAATAAGTGGTGCTTGCTTCCATTGGTTCGGGTGGCGGAAGTTGTCCGGAATCTGCTTTAAAATGGTTTTGTCGGGTTTGAGGATGAAAGAAATGGGTTAGGTTGGCTTGCCCTGGCGTAAGATTTGATTGGTTATAAGAATTAAACGGATTATATATTGGTTGCCTTGGTCTATTATATGAACTAAAACTAATACCCTGGGTTTAGACATTTTGTCTAGGTTGATATGTTTGCTGATTAAATCTAGGGACGAATTGGGGTTTTGAGGCGCGGATTTCCTTTTTTTGTTGTTGTTGGAAATCGTATTTCATATAAAACATATTTTGCTCTTTTGTACAGCATGCAGTAAGGTTGAAGATCACCAATTATTTCGCTGTAGTAATTTTCTAGTGTTTTATTGTTTTGTCTGACGTTGTGTAAGTCATTTATTAAAGAAGTTTTCAATTTTCAATTTTCCTTCGAAACTGGTTTTGCTGCTTTAGCCCAATTTTCAATTTGCCTTCGAATGATTTTCACACTTTGTGTTCGATTTGCCTTCGAATGATTTTCACCGCACTTTGTGTTAGTGTTTTTATCTTTAAGTTCTTTGTTTGTTGGGGTCAAGGTATTTTTCGATATACCGTCGAAATTATTTTCCGCACAACAACGTTTTTGTTTCCTTAGGTTCTTTCACGAGTGTTTTTTTTCTCGATATACCGTCGAAAAAAAAAATTATACTCGTTCTGTACGACTGCGCCAGTTAAGGATTCGAACTTATGGTTTGGTAAAAAAAAAAACAACTAATTCGGTTCTAAAGTGTGACTTACTTTATTATCAACAACTCAACTCGCTTTCTATTATTACAATGCTTTTATAGGTACATTTCGTGGGAATAAAGATTTCAGTTATTCACATGATTGACAAATTTAAAAACAGATATTCAGATTACAATTCAAGTTGATATTCAAGTAACAATAAAATGCAATAATCAAATAATATTCATCAAATAATATTAAAATTATATTTAAATTAAAGAAAATACTACTAAGATCTTAAATTACTGTCGGTCGTTGACATTTGGTGTATGTAACTGTCATTAACTTATACAAATGCTGGATCGCATTAGTTCCTGCTGGATTGCATTTGTTCCATAGGAAATAAATTTGCTGTGGGTAGCATAACATGCATCTACTTAAGTTTAATTTTTCTTTTGTCTTTTATAGAAATAACTTAGTATTCTAGGAATTCAAAATGTATTGATATTAAATTCATGTAACTACTAGTATATTCGAAATTTTCTTTTATAATGCTCTTTAACCTACAAAAATATTTTCATTTGTTTTCTTCTCACTGAGTTTACTGCACTGCACCCTGCTTGTAGATATAGACACTGCTAAATTCACTTTTGTTTTAGTGATGATGGTCTGATGGATGAATACTTGTATATTTTCTGATGAAGATGCAATTTGACAGTCGAATGTGTGGATATTTTTTTAATACAATAGAAACTTTGAAATATTTCTGATGACGATGCTCTGACAATTGAATGTGTAGATGCTTTACATACGATGTTTTGTTTTATTCTGACAACAAGTTGTTTATGTTAGGATCTAGTAATAAAAGATGTTGTCTGGTTGACTGGTATGCGACTGAAGAAAAAATATTTATTTCAAATTCAAATGCATATTCTCATTTACAGTTTGAGTTACAATTTTTCCTCGCGTCTACAGTTTAAATGGTAAAGCCAGACGATTTTCTTAGAACTACTGACAAAAGTATTTTTATCATCAATTTATATTTCTTAGGTTTCTTAGAACTAACAAAAGTATTTTATACAGTGATGGAAAAAATAATAGAAACATGGGTTTTCATAAAACTTAACCATGAATAACTAAATACCATTGGATCTTTTTTGGTTAAAATTTTTACGTTTTATTTGTAACATGCTAGACTTTGAATTTGTACTTCATTTTGTTGCAATAAATTGTTTGTTTAAGTTTAATGGTAAGAAATCTGCTCACAATGCTTTTTTTCCTGGAAAAAATAATAGAAACAAAATGTTTAGAATTTAGTTTTTTTGTCTATGAAGCTACCAACGTTTTAATTTTGCTTTAGTACTTGGTGGTTCCACCTTTATTTTTGATTACGGCTTCGCACCTTCGCCCCATCGATTGAACTAACCTAGCACATGTCTCCGTAGGTATTGAGTACCATGCGCTTTGTATTTTTTCCCATAGATCGTCCTTGTTTTTGGGCTTGGTATTCCCAATCTTGCGTTTCAGTACGCCCCATAGATGCTCTATTGGGTTGAGATCGGGAGACTGTGATGGCCACTCCATAACATTTATTTTATTTGCTCGAAAGTACTCCTTTACGAGTTTCGACGAATGCTTGGGGTCGTTATCCTGCATAAATTCCCATTTTAGCGGCATATCCTCTTCAGCAAATGGCAGCATAACCGTGTTGAGGATTCGCACGTAGTCTACGGCACACATTTTGTCCTTAATCCAAAAAATTGGTCCCACCCCTGACGCTGAAAAACATCCCCAGATCATAAGATTTCCTCCACCATGTTTAACAGTCTTCATTGTGTACTTGGGATCAAACTCAGTGTTTTTTGGCCGTCTGACAAACATTTTCCCATCGGACCCGAACAAATTTATCTTTGTTTCGTCCGACCACAACACGTTTTTCCAATTCACACGGTGGAGGTGTTTGTTGGCAAAAACTATTCTCTGTTGAATGTTTTTCTTGCTCAAGAATGGGACTTTTCTGGGACTCCGTGCGGGAAGATTTGCCTCTTTTAGCCGGTTCCGTATCGTGCGACATGTAACCGGTGCGTCTAGTTCATTTCGTAGGTCTTGTGAAGAAAAAAACGGATTTTTCTTGCACAACCGCACTAGGCGCTTATCAAAGCGCGGCGATGTTTTCCGCTTTCGACCTCTGGTTTTTGCTTTCTTCGTTGAATGGAGAGCTGTAAAGACTTTTTTCTTTGAACATTGAAAAGCTTTGGCTATTTCGTCCATTGTCTTTCCATCTGCTCTCAGCTTTTTCATCAACTCACGTTCTAGAATGGTGCAATGAATTCCTCGACCCATTTGTGTTGTTTTTTGACACTATTTTAACGCTTTTTTTTCAAAAACAGGCTTGAACACGTGATATTGAATTAAATTCAAACTAACGACAGATATTTCAATTAAAATAAAACGAAAAATAGTGTCAAAATCTACTTTGTTTCTATTATTTTTTCCAGGAAAAACAAGCATTTTAGTCAGATTTTTTACAATTAAAACTTAACTAAAAATTAATTGCAACATAATGAAGTAGAACCTTGCAGCCAAGTATGAGACCAATAATATATAAAATTTTTAACTAAAAAAGAACCAATTGTATATAGTTATTCGTGGTTCAGTGTTATGAAAAGCTTTGTTTCTATTATTTTTTACAACACTGTATAATTTAATATTTCTTAGAATTAACAAGTTTTCTTAGAACTAACAAAGTGCAAGGAGATGGTTAATGAAACGGAAGTGGTGTTTGGTGGAAGGTAAATAATTTTTATATTTTCAAGCTGAAAGTGTTTAGGATGAAAAGCGGTATTGTCAAGGAAAAGTTAAATTTTTTCTTCCTGTGTATAATTTTTTTTATTAAAAGCTCGAAGCCACTCAATCATTATTTCCTGAGTCATCCAAGCTTTCTTATTGTGTTTCCATTCTACTGGTAGCTGGTCATGTCTGAGACCTCGAAATGTTCTTGGACGACATGACCTTTACATTTCTCACCTTTTAATGCCATTGTTTTTGTTGGCAATGTTAGAAAAAAGGGACCTGTTTCGTCCGCATTGTATTATATTGTCAGCAGCTTTTGAAGAAATGTTCTAACATTTCCAGCCTCTCCACTTACACTTGATATTCGTAAGCCCTTAGCGTTTTGCAATCTCTCCAGCCTTTTGTCGGCTATCTGTTCCAGAAAGCGGAAATCCTTTGTTTCGAGCTGCATAAAACCACTCAAATACCGACTTGTCTTAATTCCCACTCGTTGACGTCAAACGTCCTTAAAGGTGAGTTGTAGGTAGATGGGTTTGACTCCCATTCATATAAAACAGCATTTTTGTTTCTAAGCAAATCAGCGAGCTGTGTTTTTCCTTCACGAAAATCAGTTGTAATTTCGCGTATGCTTTTCTTCTCTTTTTCGGAAAATTTTATTAAATCTACTGTTGACTTCGGATGGCCGTCAACTTAAAGCTAGCGTCGGATGGACACGGATTGGTGCTGAAAGAAACTTGTTTCGAACGCACCGATTGAAATAATTGAGCAGTTCAATTGTGATTACTTTTTTAGGTGGTTACAACCTTCAAGTTTATTTTATTAATATAAATAGTCCAAAGCCGTCGGGAGAGATGCAGCACTATTGCAAGGCACATAGATTGATGCAGGAGCTAATGTTTTTGGAGTGTGGGAGTCTGTTAATGGGATAACGGCTATAGTTGCTGAAATAACGTTATTAGTAAAGTGTTTTTACGAGAAAAGGATAGTATTCTTCAAGAGAATTCCTGTCCCTCTGCCTTCATTGTTTCTTATTTGGTCAAAGTTGTCGTTCAAACGACATTTGTTTGCAAATTTTTTAAGGCAAGTTTCCTGAAGTAATATAGCAGTTGAATGGATCTCTTCCAGAAGAAGGTCCAATTCAATTTCTTTTTCTTTCGATAGGGAGTTGATATTTGAGAAAATTAGCTTTAAAATCATGGTGTGGCGGGGGAGAGGCTGGCAATAAAGCCAAGGTAAGCACCCGGATTTTGGGATTCGTCCATTTGTTTATAATTGGGCTAATTCTGTATATGAAAGTTGCTATTGGCACTCCAAAAAGTCTCTCAGACTCATTAAGGAAGTCAGCCATATCATTGTTATTGCCGGGAATTGATATAGGCTAGGGATGGGAAGTTCAGCCGTAGCCGGAGGTCTGCGTAAGTACCACCTTTAAGAGAATGAATAATTGGGTTATTATTATATTTAGGAAGGCTAATAGGGTTTGATGCTAAGGCCTCCTCTTTTTTTTCCCTTAGGAAAGCAATGCGATTAGGATATCCTTTAAAGCTAGCATGATGGCTCGTCTTCTTGCAATTGACGCAGGATGCAACAGATGTTTCAGTTTTTGGCCCTAAATTGCATTTCCCGGGTGCATGATCGTTAAGGCATTTAACGCATCTGTTGGCATAGCTGCAATAAGAAGCCACATGTCCATATCTTTGGCATCTGAAGCACTGCCACATTTCTGACTGAGTCCCATGTGACTCTGTGTCTGAGGAGGAATTTTTTTTTTCAGTTTTTGCGTACTCTCTCTGTCCTCCAGAAAGCACATAAAGAGGTCAAGTGGGATTTCATTTGCTTTCGACCATTTGGTCTAAAAGATTTTTACTGTGACCCTCAATGAGAGATCCATTCTGTATCTCTTGGGCGGAGAAGTTTTTGGAAATACTTTTAAAATTATGTTAAATTTTTTGAACTGTTTTGGCGTAAATGAGAAAGCATCAATTTTGCACTCTTTGAATTTATTCATTAAATAAGTATGCAGCTCGACACTTCTTACTATTATTTTTAATTTGCCAAACCCATTTGCGATAAATTTTACATCCTCTATATTATGATTGGAATTACCAATGAATTCCATAATAGATTTTGATGTGATTCCCTTGGTAAAGATGGGAGGGCACCACGGATCCGTTTTCCGCGCCTGTTGACTATTTCCTTGTTGTGTACTCGACGCGTTATGGTGACTGTTGCTGCGCAATAATCTCATTTTGTATCTCTTGGGCCGAGAAGTTGTTTGAGATACCTTTTAGAATTACGTTAAATTTTTTGTGCTGTTTCAGCGTAAATGAGAACGCATCAATTTTGCACTCTTTGAATTTATTCAAAAAATAAGTGTGCAGCTCAACACTTCTTACTATAATTTTAAGTTTGCCAAACCCATTTGCAATAAATTTAATATCCTCAATATTATAATTGGACTTACCCAAGAATTCCATGATCGATTTGGAAGAGACTTCCTTGGTAAAGATGGGAGGGCACCACGGATCCGTTTTTCGCGTCTGTTCGATATTTCCTTGTAGAGTACTCGTCTCATTTGGGTTACTGTTGCTGCTGATATTGTTGTTGTTGCTGCCTTGTTGCTTGGTGAAGTCTTCAGCAGGGGTTGAATTTCAATCGTTTTGGTTGACTCTGTCTCTGGAACCATGCGGTTCATCATCTTCGTCATCAACGGCGAGTAGTTCATAGCGGTTGCTATTGTCCACAACCTCCTTTGGCCTTTTCGATCTAGAGTTGGACGCCTGGTGTCTCCTCTTTCTTGCTAACACCGAGTTGAAGGTTTCCGTATCCTACGACAACAGTTGGCTGAGCGCATCTTCCATTTGGGTTTCCATTTGATGTTCTTTATAAGCATCAATTTGATAATTGTGGCCAATAACCACGCTGCTTTTAATTGGATGTGAAGGCTTGTTGGCGCCAAAAATCGTTCATAGTATTTCATTCTGCGTCATTTGCATATCTGTTTCACTCGAACAACCGGCCTTAGAGCATGTGAACGTAGCGTCAATCCTTCTGTTCCACTCACGTGTAGCGGAATCGATGATTTTTTGCTTGTCTTCTTCACTAAGCATTTTAGAGGGCAGTTTAATTTTCTCATGGAACGATTCTTTATCGGGAGTAATTTTATCTGCCAATAAGGACAGAGAACCACTTTCCTACATCACAAATTCCCAAAGTTTATTTATTTTACACTTTTTTTTCCTGAAGTTTTACAATCTTCTTGAAACACTGATTGCTAGTAGCACCTGTATCTAAGAGGATTATAATCCGTCTAACTTTGAATATTCGCAATAAGTGGGGTAATCCGTCATTGGATCCGTCATGCACCTTCATTTAAGTTATTAACACTTTCTTGCTTTAGTGCTGGCTGGGCACTGTGTTGTGCACTTTCATGGGAACGTTTTTCGTTACGAAGCCTGTTATGATGTGGTTTCCCAAAACCTCTTATTTTCAAAATCTTTTTGCTCCTGCCAAGTAATTTGGTCTCTTAGCAGAACTTCTTAGTTCCATAGGTTCAAGCTAATGTTTATTCGTTTTTTGAGTAGTATTTGCAAGAACGAATTATTATTATTGATGTGCGAAATTAGCTCTCAAATTATTTCACTCCAATTCTTGTGCTTTGGCTAATTCTTCTGGTCATTAAGAGAAAAGAATATTAGAGAGTGGAGCATTCAATCCATTTATAAATATTTTCAAGGCATTTCTTCGATTAGTCGAGTTAACATTTTGAAGAGTTGCATTCCTACTGAATGGCCATGATTAAGGCAATTAAGGTATAGTCCCAAACACTTGATGTTTCTGAAGCGATGATATACCGGAATCTCGGTAAATTTACTGCAATTTGCTATTTTGTGGGTGGTGGCATTGCAGCGTTGCTCGGCAACAGCGAGTCTATCGATATTATTCTTAGTGTCGTTGCTCTTTCACGATGCACTTGGCCTGCCTTGGGGTTCCCTTATATCGAGGTGTTGACTCCGCATGTTGAAAAATTACGAACATGTTTCCCAAAATGGCAACGTTTTTAAATCGAATGATTCCTCAAGTCAAGTTTGAATGAGGCGATTTGTATAAGCAGGGTATTTACAATATCAGTATCCAAACCTAACGATCGTAAAGCTGTAAGATGCCCATCAACGAATCGACGAAGCTGAACGCCAGAGCTTCTCGTCACAGCTGAGATGTTGTAGAGCTCTCAAATGTGTGTTTGAAAAACAAAACACTTGTTGTCGTAACGATCTTTAATGATCTGCAAAGCTTTAGGATAGTTCGCTTCCGTCATATCCAGCGATTGAACTGATAGCTTCGCATTGCCTTCTGGACAATCATCGATTAACAGTTGGAACTTTCTTATTGATATAATGGGACTTGCATCAATTATTGTCGCCTTGAATTGTTGTATAAACGTATTGTATTGAGTATATCCACCAGAAAATATTGTAGGCTTTATCCTGGGAAGATCATCCGATTGCGGTATGGCTGGAACCGATGATGGCATGAATGTTGATGACTTTGAACTCATATCGATAAGAGTAAAAATTTTAGTTTTTATAACGCAATACAAATCTTCAACAGTTTCTCTGTAATCTTCCTGGACTTTAATGTCGTCGCTTGTTACTTGATCCGTAGGTGTAAGATTATCGATGGAATCTAGGAGTTCTAAATATTCTGCAAAATATTTCTCAAGCATATTCAAGCGACACGTCAGATCAATGGTCGTCTGATTATTTGATGTGATTTTGGAACTGATTCTTGCAATGCTGGTTTTTTTAACCGTTAAACGCGAGGCTAATGTTGTGTACGTTGGTTATATTGTCCCTAATTCTGGACCCCAGAGGTTCGTTTAGACCTGACAGGAAGGTGTTTAGGCACATTTCTCCATAAAGTTCCTTTTTATCTTGAATGATATTTTTGTCTTTTTCATGAATTTGGATGTTATTGCACAGTGCTGATTGAATTTTGATAACTTTACTATAAAAGTATTTAATAGCGTGTAAGTTCCCTGTCTTAAATTGTGTAGATCCCGAATGAGTGATGTTTGGGATCTTTTATCGGAATAGTGAAGTATAAGGTTTTCTCGGATTTCGTCCCAAATGAGGGGTGTCCCGTACATATTCAGGATTTCATTAGCTTGCCCCTCTTCACTTCACGGCACTCTATTTATTGTTTTTTCTTATATTTATATTTTTAAAATTTTTCTGTGTCATTTTTTTTTCTTTTTTTTTTAATTATCCAAAACCCGTTCGTTGGACTACCGACTGCGCCAGTTATAAACTACCATGAAGCTTGGTTTAAAGAAAACGAATTTTTGGTTCACATTATATAATGGAATGAATTTATTGTTCTTTAATTTTTATAATCTAACTGGTGGAGTAAAATGAAAAGTGCTTAACTGTACAATTATAATTATTTGCAAATGAAATATGATATTTTAAATTGGATTGCAGAATTGACTTGCTTCAGTCATTTTGTTTAAAATTATTTTTAATAGTGATGAGTGATGACGTTCTATTCTTAATAATGTTGTCTTGGTAGAATTTTCTTATCTCCTCTCACACAAATGCAGCACCATTGCAGCACGTCTGGTTCTTTGTATGTTCCAAAATCTTCCTTGAATAGCTCCGGATAACAATTTAATACCTGGTCAACATCTTCCCACGCAGCAATTTTTTGTACTCCTTGAACCGAAATGTTCAAATCTTTGAACCAATTGCGACCTAGCAGATTCCACCCCCTCTCAGCAGCAACAACAACAGGCAATCTAGCAGCAATGTTTTTGAAATTAACCTTTACCATAGTTTCTCCCAACATTTCCAAACGGTCGGCATTCCAAGTAGTCAATATCATTTTCGATGGCTCAAGTTTATCTTGAGCTTTCTTGACTTTAGCCCAAGTTCTAGCATTAATGATTGAACACTTTGCCCCTGAATCTACCTCCATAGAAACAGATACTCCATTCAACCTTAGTTCAGCCATAATTTTCCCTTTTGAAGTGGAACCAATCATGGAAATTTTCTTCAACGCATGCAGTGATTCGTCAGAGCCAATTGCATTAGCTTTAGCTTTAAATGGTGATTGTCATTGTCTGAGCTTTTCTTCATGCATGCTTTTGCAATATGACCTGCCGTCTCAGCAGCAATGCATAATTCAATTGTTCTCTGGAGTGTAAGTTCTGCCTCAGAAAATAGTCGCCTCTGAACACCCTCATCATACACCCCAAACACAATACGATCTCGAAGCATATTGTCAAGCTCCGTGAAATTGCAATGCTTACTCAACTGTAGCAGATCATTTATAAATTCTCCAAATGGCTCACCTTTCTTCTGAACCCTCCTATTGAAATTAAATCTCGAAAATTTCGTTTGGAGTCGGATTATAATACTCCGACAGCTAAGCACACAACTGACTAAAAGTGAAATCTTTTGGATCTCTTGGTGTGAAACCAAAAATTCATATGCCGTCTCACCCAAATTCACCAAAAATATATCGTTTCTTAGACTCGTCGACTATTTCGTTGGCTTCAAAGAAAAATTCCACCCGCTGAATGTAGTTTCCCCAAGATGTTTTTGGATCGAATGGACCAATATGTCCAATCATGTAAGCAAATCAAAGTATATATATGTAGTTTACTTCCAAAAACGTAGATCTCTTACCAAGACGCCGCAAGTGTACGCAGAATGTAGATGCAGAAGAAGAAGCACACACAGTTAACACAGATGTAGCTAATGCCGAATTCAGATTACTTTACTTTTACGTGTAGCTTGCTCGTTCCTCGTCGCCAATTTGTATTAGATATTGATATTAGAAAGACAACATAATATAATTATTTATAATATGAGTACAATTTATTTATCAGAAGAGTTTATTGATTATTTGGATTACAATTTACAAAGTAGGTTGTCGACTGCTTCTGTCGATTGCTCAGAATAATAATGACGCTCTCTGTTATTTTCGGTTCGGTGTCTGTCACATGCAAAAACGTCCAGCATTGCCAGACCAATACACAACAAAAATAACCTTCCCGCTTGAGATCCGATCTTAAAAGCATGTCATCATTATATTCTTCTAAACTTCAACAAGACCCTCAATGTTTGCCGTGTCACATCCACCCATGACTTATGAACTCAACGCATCATTTTACTTTGTGAAAAAGGTAAGCATACGCCGTAGTTTACGCTGACTTTAACTATGTTGTCGTCTTTTACCGAAGTAGTTCTTTTTTTTTAAACTGTTCATGACATCGCATAATGCCTTGTATAAATACTTAAGGTTTCAGTATATAGACCTGAAATAATTTGTTCTTGTTGTTATTTTTTTTACTCACAAATTTGAAAACAAACAAACTAATTAAGAGCAATCAAAACATTTTCATTTGATACTTTTTCTTAACATGAAACTCTAACCTTTAACCACACCGAATCAAAAACAAATATGTTTCGTAGTTGCTTGAAGAATACTATACACATAACTACGTCATAAAAATAAACATTGTAGTTCCTGGACCACAAGTGCTATAATAATATTAATGACTCGTTGAAGAATCTTTTGACACATCTATTTTCAATAAATATCTATTTATATGTGCATAGTTTTGCTTAACACATTTTTATTTTTGTTTTCATATGTTATAAGCTGTAATATAAATACGGAAGGGTGAGGAAGGTCACAACTTTGCGGTTGAAGTTTTGAATAACTCAGCAGTTTTGAAAGTGTTGTGTGTAAAAAGCTCATGTATTCAATTTATTGGGTTGAAAATTGTTTGATTTATTTATAATAACTATTCGCATGCGATTAATTTGAAACAAAAGAAAGTCTGCTAAAATCAATCAAAGAGTTAATGACGAAGTTTCGATTGAGATTTGAAGAAATTAGAAAGACTGGTAATGAAGCAATAACCTTTGGATTGGTTAACCTACTTGCTCTTACCTGCCCCATTACTTCTCTCAAAACTGTGAAATTTCAAAAAAACCGGTAACAAAAGTGTCCATAGTTCCAAATTAGTGGATTACCAAATTTGATGAATTATACATTTAATAATCTGGAGCTTAATTAATTTAAGGTGTGAGAACAAAAATTCATAAAAAATTAAATTTTTCATTTAGATTGGTTGACAAATATATTGATGAAAACTATTAATCGATGAAAATGTTGTATTTGATGATATGGATAATTTTTTCCACTGCTCAATGTTTTATTAAAAAATGAGTGAGTTTCAGGAGAATAGTTAGATTTCAAATTTCAATTTACTTATTAATTATAATCAACGAGAATTGTTGGTAAGCACCAGCATAGAATTCACATAATGAAGAGTTCTTTTAGGTCATCGATGCAAGTTGGTGTTCGAGACTACGAATTCTCTTTTATCAGCATAATGATGAATTTCTTGATCATTGAAAATGAATACGCAATCCATTAAAAATGTTAAAGGAATCAGAGCTGTGTCTGCGCGACCACTGATTTTCTGCCCTATGCTTTGCAGTATTTCACGGTATAATGCCTTACACGTATTCACTTAAGATGGATTTCACTGTGCAAATCCACGAAACCTATTGTATTACGGGGTTTACGTCAAATACTTGCAGTTCACAAACACAATCAATGAGGAAGTTTTGAAATTTCTTTAAGATCCTGTTCTATTAATGTAGCAGCTTGTTTTTTAATCATGGCTTCTTATTTTTCTATCAGATCTGAATGTGCATTGGCAGCACCTGAAACAGAAAATTCCGTTGTTCGTTGTTTCGATGGTTCTTCTTTTTGTAAACAGCTACACTTAGCGTTTTTCTTTACATTGTTTATATTTTTTAATTATATTTTACTTTTTTAAATCTTTCTCCACTTACATTAATATAGATTTCCTAAGCGGAGCAACTTAGGTTAAGTCAGTGTTGCCAAATACATTTTTCAAATTCCCGTCAAAATAGATTGAAAATCCTCCCACGTTTACACTGGGAGGAAAAAAAAATTCATATTGTTAATTCAAAAATATAGTCTTTTTATCTTTAAAATTTCTAAACCTAAAAATGATTCATAAATTCAAGCTTAAGCTTAAAAAAAAACAGTTTCTGATTTATTTACGAACTTTTTAGGAGTTATGATTTCGTTTTTAATTAGTTCTTAATGCAGAACAACTAATAAAAACAGTAAGCTAAACTAGAAAAAATTGGTGAAAACAATATCTAAATTAATCAATACCGCAGCAAAAACGTATTTTTCGGGTTGAATTATAACATGCGATCTCCGCCATATCCATAGTTAAGATAATGATAAGACCAAAATAGCAGGATGATTCTGCAACGATCACCAACCAGAGATTCTCTATTTCCAATCTAAAGATAATGATCATAACAACAAGGACGCCGAAGAGAACAGCTCCCAAACCAGTCAAATCGATTTTTGTATAAATTCCAAACAATGTAAACAAAATTTGAACAACCAATACTGATCCAGTTCGTAATAATAAGTTCCCTTTGCAGAAAGCAAAAACGATAGGCCGAGTGTAAAAACCATCTTCTACATTTCTCAATGCACGCCACTGCCAACAAAAAAGTGATATTAACATAACATACATACATTGTTGTTGTGTAGTGTGTGTTGTGTGTGCAACAGAAAAAGATGATACCTATAATGAAGGGTAGCCCCCCATTGGATGTGAAGAAGAAGATGGTTCTGGAGCACATACTGATTGAGGGTAGGCCCCCGTTTGATGTGTAGAAAAAAAAATGGTTGTTAGGGTACGGACAATGGAAACAGATAAGTCGAAAAATATGGGCTTGTCTGACCGTTGCTGCTGGTGTTGTGATAAAAGAAGAGACTTTTTCGGCGCTTCCTCTGCCAGAATATTGATGTCACCACTTTGATTAATCAGCATTTACTGGCGAAGAGCTTGATCGGATAGTCCTGCTTTAAATGTTGTGATAACACTTTAATCCACTTCCTTTTTCAAACCCCCTGATTCACTTGGCAGATATGTAGAATCTACGATCTCATATGCTGTCGCCTGGAAGGGTCCCAGACGCCTCGCGATTGATTTTATGTTCCCTCCCATGAATTGGTGAGAGAGCTTGAATTCATTCATTACCGTGTCCAGTGTCTTGGGGACTAAATAACTGTCCTTTAGTAACTTAGACAGGTCAGAAATTGTTTGAATCTTTGGGCTGTTAAACCGAAATAGTTCGAATGCATCACCCACTAGCCTCGTCGTCAACAGCGCTCTTCTCCTGGGGCCACGCTTTTTAATGCCAACTCGCAGGCGTTTATGAATTCGTATATACTCTGCAAGACAGTTCATGGTTCCGTTCTCCAGAGAAAACTGGAACCAATCTAGACACTGTACTTATAGCGTCAAAAGTCATTTTGGTATTACTACAGCTTTTAAAAGTTTGCGTAGTATGAAATCTCCCCACGTCTTTTTCCTGTTCTTTATTTGTTTGTGAAAGAAGTTTGAACTTCTTTATTCACAAATTTTTTTGGGATGGGTTTTTTTGGTGGTAAAAAGGTGTTTTTAGATAAATTATGTGTTGACTAATTTATATTTTTTGAATCTTGTTGAGCCGACAAGCTATTATTCAGTTCACTTGTCAGCTGGTCGAGTTGTTGGTCAGCCTCTTCAGCTACTTGCTGGAGTTGTTTTTCCCCTCCTTACGGAAGTAGTTGCCCTTTCGAAGCTGTTGACTCAGTTTTTCTAACTCTTTAGTGTGCAACTTTCTTAAATTCTGTAGACTCTAATATATTCCGTCAGAATCGCGTCTGTTGTTTCCAGACGCTGAAATTGTCCCCACTTAGAGCTCAACTGAGATTTAACCAACACAAAAACTTCAGGATTTAAAATATCCTTTAGTTTAGAGATGAGAGTTTCGTTTAACTCTTTAAGTTGACGTCGCTGTTCTTTTTTATCCTTTTTAAGGATTTCAATTTCTTCTAACAAATCGTAGAGTTGGGCCTCAGTTGCGATTAAAAACCGTTGCTTCGTGACCCCAATGTGGGTCATAACATATATATTCCCTTGCCCCAACAAATGTTTCTTCATTCTAATTTTTTCAAAATCTTTACTAAAATTATAAATATTCTCTGAATTAAATTTTGCGAACATTGCCATTGAAGGTTCGATGTTAACACAACCTTGAGTTCCTAAACTATATCGAATTCTAATACCGAGTCGGCTGTTTCAAACATTTTGCCTCAAAATTTTATTTTCCAGCCATTTGACCAGAAAACAAGGAAACCTGAGAAATGCGTCAAGTCTTATTTTTATAAACAAACAATTTTTTTTTTATTTTATCGCGAATTAAAACATTTGTTTTGTACTTTAAAAACTGAAGGAATATTTTTTGGATTGATTTCTCGTTCTTTCGTTTACCAATGAATCTGGTTGCAGATTCACGTCGAAAACAGCATCGTGAAAAATGGTCTTTTTGCCCACAAGCGTGACACGTTTTTCCCCTAGCCGGACAGCTATCATATGCTGCTTTATGGCCTTTCGAACCGCACCGCCCACAAATAATTATATTATTTAAGCTTTTGTTCGGGTTCAGTCTTCGGAAGCCCATAAACTTTTGTTTAGTTTGGAGGTGGCAAACACTTTCTTCTTTTTACTCGCTTGTATTAAATAAATTCGAATTGACATTGGTTGACTCATTCCCAAACAACTTCTGTTGTTGAGCTACCGCTTCGAAGATCCGAGCCATTTTTACAATAATCTCCAATCTCTGTCTCAACTTATCGGAATGGCATCCACTTGTGATTTGATCTCGAATGTTTTCGTCAAGCTAATCACTGAAATTGCAGCGCTCAGCTTGCTCCCGCAAGCGCATTATAAACATGTCAATTCTCTCACCCTTCGCTTGTTTCATTCGCGGAAAGTATGCCTCTCGTAGGTAACGTTTTGTTTGGGCTCGAAAAACGCACATAGTTTTGAGACTGCTTGCCCATATTCATCCTCTTGTTTTAAGACATAACCAGTGGCCAATGGGCCTCTGCGTTCATCGGCTGCAATTCCCTCTTCGGGCAATGAATAAAAGACAGTGTGGACTTTCTCGCCCAAAGCATACAATCATCTGGTTTGATAATGAAGAAGAGATAATATTATCAATGGAACATTGTACAAACAATATATTATCTCTGTTACATAAATGGTGTAGCGTTGTGTACAAGACTGTACTACAGACTAAAGATAACAAATAATGTTATCTCTCTACTACTATGCTACGGATGCTTTACTTGCCCAAAAAAGTTAATTGTAAACACGATTTTATTTTTCGCATTAGAAAGATTAATTCTGTGAATTATCCTTGAGGTAGAATACTAAATGCATTTTTTATAGAGGTATCCCCAGTAACCTCATGTTTGCCATGCAAGTTAAGTGTTTCAACCACGGTTTGATTTAAAAAAATATATTTTCTTTTTATTCAAATATCTTTTTTATAAAATAATTCAATACAACCGTTGCGGTTGAAGCTGGAAATCCGAATGCAGTTACAATTTTGAGATTAACTTAAAGTAAGCTTGGGAAGCATGAGATAAGGTTTAGATAAGGGACCACGGAAGAATACACAAATGCTGGATTGCATTTGCTGTTGTTTTGCATTTGCAACGAAATAATCCAGAAAAGTCATCTTTTTATTGTCTCGTCTATTGTTTGAGTTTCATACTCAACAATTTGCCAGTTTTTTGAATCTAACTCTTGTTTGAGTCTTTGTATTTTATTTACGAAGGGTGCAGTTGTGTTGGCTATTAATTGAGTTATTAACTCGACTGTTAATTCGTTAGGCATGGTAGAACGTGAAAGATTTAACTCGGATAGTTTTTTTAATCAAAGCCTCCAGATTTATATTTATTTGAATTTCGTCCTTATTCCACTTTTAATTTAATAGTTTTTATTTTTAATAAGAATAACACTCTACATAAATTAAATTCTTAGGTATTGCATATAATTGTAATTTTGAATTTTAAATACATTTTTTAATGCTTAAACATTAAATTTACAAAAACATGCTGGATTGGCGTAGAAAGATTTTCAGATCCTTGTTGCTCCTAGTTGTTCTTTTAGAATTGCTAGCACACCCTTTGTCATGATTAACAGAGAAACGACGAGAAGTCCTACCATCTAAATTTTCATGATCAGAAATTTTGCCTCTCAAAAAACTTTCGCATCGATAAACTTTATCTCAAACGAAGCAAACTCATCTTCGGGATCGACATAACCCTCATCTTCGTTCTCAAATCAAATTTATTTCCATTTAAGTCAATCTAATCTAACTTCAATTGATTCCACTGATGTCTCTGGAGCAATAGACAGTAAAAAGCTATGCACCCGATTAATGCATGCCTTAATATGAGCACGTGATTGCGGCAAAACTTCCATGCCTCAAGATTTCAAACCACTTCAACAATAAAGGCACAAGAATTCGAATATACAATAGGCCAGCGAACAGCAGCAAATCCAACAGCAAATTCCAAAACGACTTAATACGTAATTTGATATAGTTACCAACTAAAATATGCGTGGACTGTACCAAAAGCAAATCCGGCTCGAACGACCAATTTTGTTTCCGATTATTGTTCAAATTAAGTTTTACGTTCAAAGTTTTTTGTTCAAATTACTAATTAAAAGATTCAAATTCAATTCACAAATTATCTGGATGACATTAGTTCCTGCTGGATTGCATTTGTTTCATAGCATGTATGCTTGTATGCTTAGCATGAGTGAACCCTTGATAAGCTTGCTATGAGTTGCAGTAAAATCCAAGTCGATGAATTGAAGAACCTTTGATTGGGCTTTCATGGATTTTTCAAGGTTTAAAAGTTGTTCCTGAGCAGGTTTCAATCATGTGGCACAGTTGTTGTTGAAATCAACTTTTGGATAACATTTAGTTGATTGCCGATTCTATCAGGATATATTATAATCGTTCTAAGATCTCTGATAATTTGTTCATTGTAAGATCGGCTTGATTTCAATACTTTTAAAATGCGGTTTGCTATATGTCCCCCTAAGGATTTTTCCTCATAAAATATAGCACAGTAACAGCATTGATCTCTTTCTCTTCATCTGTGAAATAAAAAAAAAGATAATTAATTTTACCTTTAAATTATTTATTTAGTTTTTTTTTTAACAAAAACATTTTTTTTTCATTTTTATTCGTGGCTTCATTCGTTATTTCAAATAACGAATAAAATCGACTATCGAATGGAATGTACCTTTAATATTTTATTCTGATATTTAATCTTATATAAGTGAATAAAAGACAACGTTGTTCTTTTGATGCGGATTTATAACTGCCCATTTTATTTTCGATTAAACTTATAATTAAATATTTATTGGATTTCTGTAAACAAAACAAAAAAAAACATTACTTTTCATTCTCTTTTCTTATCCCTGTTTTTTTTTTGAATTTACCATTTTCTCAATTGAATGTGAGTTAAGAATCTCCTTCAGGAGTTCTCAAAAAAAAAAATGCGAATGACCACCCCCAGAGGGGCGGTCTCAACTATTCGACTTACTAAATAAAACACGAAATTAATCAATTTATTACCGCACGCTTTTATTGCCTAAAATAGACTAAAGACTAATTTCCACCTTAAGAATTTCTACTGCTCGTGCAATCGCGAAACCTCCAAGGTCAACCTTGATGAACTTCATCGACTGCAACTCGATCGCTTGATTTGGTGAGCTTCGACGACTGCAACTCGATCGCTTGGGAATGGTTGAAACAGTTTGTTCCCATAGTTTCCGGAAACGCTTGCTCATCACTTTACTTGGCAACGCGTGTGTTAACTTGTGATTCTCTTCAACAATTTAATGTTATTCTTTTTCTCTGTTTTCTTCTTTTCTCTTTGTTCTTCTGTAATATACACACATATATGTGGGTTATGTATTTCTTTTTCTTTATTTTAAATTTACCGTTTTCTACAATTGAATGTGAGAACAATATTATTTCCAATTTAATGGAGTTATCTTATACACAAAACGAAATTACGTGTTACCATTCCCAGAACTTCAATTTGTTTGTCACTTTGCACGCGCTTTTGTTTTTCCTTTTTTTTATATTATTTTTCTCCCGTGCGTCGGTCGTCGCCAATGTACCAACCTGTAATTCACCAAATCATTCCATCCTTATAATATATAAAATTGTAAATTATTTACTTTTTTTTTGTTTAACAAGATATATTTTATTTCAATGAAGCACACGTCTACTCTTGTCGGTGATCGACGACCTTCTGCCTGGCAAATGACAGAGACAGAGCTATCGTGTATTAGCTCTCTCGGAGCCCGTGATAGCGTTGCACATCCACTTACTTGTTTCCAAGTTTGTTTTAAATTCGTTAATTTTTTTATTATTTAAGAAGTGCAACTTGTGCAAGTAAGGTAGAGATATCTTATGTATGTGACTTTGTCCAACATTGTCTTTTTTGGTGCTGTTAGGCGAGCCATTTCGAAAGACTGATTAGTTTAGTATTCCTTTCCGTTGAATTTTATCTTAGACCAACATGTAAATATTTAGGAAATATCCATTCAGTACGATGTGTTGAACATTGGCTTCAATTGAGATAGTCTCGCTTCTGGCTATGATAATTCCATAGTGGAGTGCTTCAATCCAGGGTTGATTGATTTAAATCAATTGATTTAAATCATGATTTAAATCAATGATTTAAATCAAATGATTTTTTTGAAAAAAATCATGATTTAAATCAAAATTGATTTTATTAAACAAAATTTAGACAGAAACACTAAAGAGAAAAACTTTTTTTTTTAACGCAGCTTAAAATTATCAACTTTTTTCAATTAGGAACTTTAAAAAAAAATAAAAAAAAAAATAAAAAACTGAAAACTTTCACTTCAAAGCAAATTGAAAATAATTAATTTGTTCATTGTTAAAATCTTTAAAAGGAAACATCAGTTTTGCTGCCTTTTCATTCCACAGCTTGTTTCGTAGCTAAGACTGAACCAAGCCAAATGTAGGAAATTTCCTTTCCACAGACGCAGATGATGTTACAGCTGAAATAAACATCAAAGTCAAAGTAAGGCATAGCCTGGCCAAGCTTATCATTTGTTTTTGTACCCAACTGAGACTGATTTTTGAATATAAGACTTTTTTTAAAGGTTGAGTCTTGGATTTGAAATTTATTATCAGAGGCTCCTCTCTCCGCGTATTTGCTTTGGGCATACTCGAGGGCTGTGTTTTCTTCTTCAGCTCTCAATCTATACATATAAATGCCGTCTTCAATAAGAAAAGTCATATTTTTAGTACGGGGCAGTAAGTTAAAATAAAACTCCATACATATCATTTACGAAGAAAAATAAGACAGATATATTGCGAATACAGAAAAAAATCAAAAAAATCAAATAAATCAAAAAAATCAAAAAAATCTGTCAGAAACAAAAAAATCGTGATTTTTATCGGGTTGGTGACGTTTTCCCCAAGCCAAAATCCCCAAACGAAAATCCCCAAACCCAAAATCCCCAAACTGAAATCTCCAGCAGCGAAATCTCCAAAGAGAGAATCCCCATGGACAAAATCTCCATGCCAAAATCTCCAAAACAAATATGTTCAAGTAGTGAATCATGCGATTAAATCGCGCGATTTAATCGCATGATTCACTACTTGAACATATTTGTTTTGGAGATATTATTGTATTCAGTTAAGGTTGTTTAAGAAATAAACGTGCAATTCATTTTAAATGACAAACTGAAAGTGCATTCATAATTTGTTATCATGTCATAACAGTGTCATGCACAATGTCGTGAGAGGAACGGTGTAAGTAGACGTACCTGAATATTGGAGATTTGGAGATTTCAAGGAGATTTTGGCAAAAAGTATTTTTTCTTTGGGGATTTTTTCCGTGGGGATTTTGTGGTGGAGATATTGGCAAGTTGTATTTTTTTTTTTGGAGATTTTGTCCCCATGGTGATTTTGTCTTTTGGGGATTTCGTACCACTCCCTTTTTATCAACCCTGCTTCAATCATTGTTGCTTCATCGGCATGGGTGGTTGGACCTTTAGCTGTGTTATTGTTAAGTAGTCGGGTTTCGAAATTGTGAAATAATTTCAATCAAGGGATTTCTGCTGTAAGACTACACGTCTTTGAGGGAATTATTAACAATATTGGGGTTTTTATCACAAGCTCTTTCGAAATTGTACATATGTTGGTTTGCTTCAAGCTATTGGGCTTTGGCTAATGCGGAAGGCAAGTGTAGTGTGTTTATGTGCACACGATTTATGCGCGTGTCAAGCGACGAATTCCACTAGTCACTTTTCAGTTTATTTTTGTTTATTGCATCGCAATTGTTTTTTTTTTAACACTTTATTTTCACTCTGTTTTTGTTTATTATTATTTTTTTTTTTTTACAACCTTTCCACCATCCTTTTCATCATCATGTACTTATATTTTGATTTGAAATAAAGTACGTACACCGGCAATTCCGGTGTGTTGTAAAAGCTTGCACTTCGAGCCCTTTTCTTTAGTAAACTAATTCGCGCACTTATGTTAGCCGTTTTTATGATTGATGGCTCTCCAATATATTCGTTTAAGCTGGTTTCGATTATATTAGTTTCTTGTTCATAATCCCAGCACACTTCTTTAAAACTGTTCAAAAACTGGTTTATTTGGCCCACGAATATATGCTGGTTTATCATTTTTGAAAAAAATTAATATTACAAACAAGTATAATAAAAAAAACTTTTACTTTATCACTGTCACGGTCGCCATGTAAAGTGCTTAGTTTGTATCACTCATTTATTTATCAGCGAGGGAATTAAAACACGACCTTTTTCCTTGAATGATCTTTATTGACTTCAACAAACAAATCTTAAAAATCTTAATCTTAAAACCAAAGCTATGATTCCAAATTCATACATTTGTGGAGTCAGCATAATTATTGATGGGAAGAAAATCAAGGTGACGGACATCACTCGTCACTTGATATAGGTGCATTCCTTCCACGATAAGCAATGCACATCGTTCATTGTGTATCGTGGGAAGATTATGGTGTGATGATGTGCACGATGGCACATTGCGGCGTATCAAGTGACGAGTGGAATTCGTCGCTTGACACGCGCATAAATCGTGTGCACATAAACACACTACACAAGTCTTCGCAACCGGCAGAAAACAGGATATTTCAAAATGGCTTGTTAAGTCCTCATATAAATACGCGCAATGCATCTGCTCTGTATTTTGTTGCTAATGAATATATTAAATTGTTATTTCCTGAATACTCCATTGCAATTTTGTTTGTAATGGCAGTGAGATGTTTTTCTATGCTGTCGGAAAAATCTGAAATGGACATTTGTCCTTGGCACAACATACTCAATAGATTTTCTAGTATATGAAGTGGACGTTTGTCCGCGTATGGTCTAATCGTGTAATTATGGCATCAAAATTGAGGACCTTTCATAAGGGGCAACAAGTGTTATGGCTGTTTTTGTCGCTTGTCGCCACGAAATATATTTGGCTCGATCACCAAAAAATTCTGGTATCGATCACATCATATCACATCTAGTGATATTTGACATTGAATGTCAGGTGTTGTTACGGACATAGGCTCATATGCCACGGCCGTACTTGAAGGAATTTGGCATGAATTTAATTTTTCCGTTAGCTGCGGAGTTCGCAAGTTAACTCTATTGTTTACCTGTCTGTTTTCTAAAGTAATTTCCTGCATTCTCCTAACCAATGTTCCGCATGCTGTTTCCACAGCTACCTACACTGCTGATGAAGTCACACTAGCTAATTCCGACATTATTTATAAATTACAAAATATTATGTTTATGATTTTATCTTATAAAAAAAAATATGTTTTAATATTTAAAAAAAAATTCTTACACTAACAATGCAAATGTTTTTGTTGCTTCCTTGGAAGCGGGCTATAGTCAATTTATTGTTGATTTTCTAAGATTTTTAATATTCTTTGTTTTTTTTTATCTCTCCCTGGAGATTTTTCACTCTTCAATGTTTGTTTGTTTTAATTGTTTTTTGTATTTATTTTTTTATATACTTTTATTCTTTTTGCAAATAGTTCGAAAAGAAGAAGAAAATGTTTCGATTTCCGCGTTTTTTGCTATGGTGTTTCCTTTATTCATTTTATAATGATTTTTTCAGGCACACGATACTAAGGGGGTGAGAAAAAAATTGTACTGGGTTTCCGCGGTTTTTTAGTTTAATTAGCTTTTCGCTCTTTATAAAGAGTTGTAAAAGCACACGATACTAAGCGGACAAAGTTGGGCTGCAGTAAATAAAAGACGTCGTTCTTTTGATTCGAGTTTATAAATGCCGGAGGTAACCCTGTTTCAATGTGAAGCATGTAGTTTGGGGTCGTCGAAGGGAGAGAGAAAACTCGTTTCAAGAAGAATCTAAGCAACTTTTCAACATCCTCATATTCTTTATAGCCTCACACCTCATATCGATTTGGCCACTGCTTGAAAAAGTCTGTATTTAGTAGAGTGATGGATAGCTTTATTAGCGATTCATTTTTCCATGATGCAGCTTTGGCTTCTTAAAGTTTAGCAGTGATATGCTTTTTCATACAGAGATCACTTGTTATAGTCACTCCAAGGTACTTAATATCTTTGACTACTTTAATCTCCTGTCCTTGAAAGTTCCATTTTTCCTCATTAGAGTATCTTCTACTTAATATAAAAATAAAAAGTTAGATTAAGTTTTCCAATTTAATTGAACACATTAAGGAGTATATATTTAAAATGTTTTGTTCAGATGGAATAGCTTATAGATTTTTGCAGACTTCTTGCTAGATTTTTTTTTTATGTTAGTTTTACATGCTCGCAATCTACTTTACAATTAAGCCATCCCAGCTTTATTTCATTTGGACGTCGTCGGTCGTATTAGGTCGAAGGTAAGAATTGCGGCACCTGTTGGAATTTGATCATTGTTGATTTTTTTAAAAACATTTTTTTTAAATTGTGTCATTTTTTGATTTTTAAGTTCGCTTAAGAGTTCTTCCTCGGAGATATCTTTAATATGGAGGGAGAATATTCTCCCTTGAACTGAGTTAAGGTTGCTATGAAGCGTGATTTTTACAGGAATAGAATCGATACGGTTTTGTTGTAAGAGTTTTTTTGCAGTTTTAACATTGGCTTCTACTAGAAAATCACCAGACCGCATGGCTTTAACCTCTAAGATTTCTTTCGAAATAAATTCTATACCGCTATTGATTGGGAACAGGTTGTAGGATGATAGTGGGCGCAAATTTGCGTGTTCATCAACTTTTTTCTAACTCTGAGATCACTATATGTATCGAGTAATATTGTCATCATTCACAGAAATAGATGAAAGTGGCGGGAAGGGTGGGTCAATGAATTTGCGTTTGTTGGGCTGGGCTGGTTTAAAGGAGTGCCAGGATCGAGTCCCTTAAACCAGTTTTTTGTGGGGGGATTGGTATCCCCCGGCATTTTGTCTTTTTTTTACCGGAAAGTCATTTGATTTTTATTTTACTTCGCGAGGTAGAGAAAAAAAATTAATAAATTTGCAAGCCGAATGGAAGAAAAGTGTTTGACAGTTCGAGATAAGCTACTACTGAATTCACAATAATTTATCTGCTTGCGAAGTTCCGTTTCAAATTCCGAGAAACTTTGTTTGTCTTTTTGCACAATTGTATTAAATTTGAAAGTTTCCATTGTAGTGTTCTTTCGGGGCAAACAATACTCATAAAACTTTTTCAAAACGAGCTCCAATGTCAATTGCCCGTTATCGTTACCCCTCACCGTTACTACACTTCTTGCATCATTTCCATTTTCTCCATCTCCATTTTCGTTTGGTTCGGGCTCTTCATGTTCAGTTTCAGGTTGATTGGGATGATAATTGTCAAATATTGATTCCAGAATTGAATCATTCTTGGTTCTTGGCTGGCTATCTTTATTATAATAGTTATTTCTACGTATACCTGAACTGTTATGATTGTTCCTATATGTTCCCGATTTGTTGTTATTTCTAGATATACTTGGGTCGTTTCTAAAATGTCCTGAGTTATTTTGGTTATTTTGATTGTAATTGTGCCTATATGCATCTGAATTGTTTTGATTATAGTTTTTTCTAAATGTTCCTGAATTATGGTAAGCATTGTTATGGTTAAAATTATTTTTGTATGTATTTGTTGTTGTTATTATAAGGATAAGCTTTATATGCACCTGCCTTATTGTGAACGTTGTTGTTACTATTTTGATAATTATACCTAACATTTAAATTATTAAAGAAGATTTTTTTTTAAATTTCCTTCATCTTGTCCAATGAATGTTCTAATTTAATCCCTGATTTCTGATAGAATTCTGTGATTGCATAAGCAAGCGCTCCCAAAACTAGTTCTTTTACTTTCATTATTAACATTCCATTAAAAATTTCTGTTATTCGTTTCTTATTATCACTATATGCAGCGTAATCTGCTATATTTTCTATTACAGTTTTTATTTTTAAATCTAATTCATATACACTCCTTACTTTTAATGATCCTATGTCTCTGGTGATAGATAACTCGTCCTTTGATGATCGAAAATGTTTCCTAAGGTTGTTCTGGCACTGGATCTAGTCCGTTGGTGTGTTGGTATCCAATATATTTTATGCCTATCCCAGTATTTTTGTGTCATAAATCACTTCGAAGACTTGCTTCTTATCCGCCTCTAATTGGTAACATGCCAGGATTTTTGCTACCGAGGTTTGGAAAGAGGGCAAGGTATTTGGTTCGCCCTGGAATGGCGTTAAGAACCGGATTTCTTTTTCAATTTTTGCTCTTACGGATGTTGCTTGATTCGAAGTGGCCACGATCTTCGTTAATGGCGCTAGGCATTGTTCTATATTATTGAAGGCCATTCATTCGGTTCTTCGTTCGTCGAACTTATTATTCCTTTTTTTTATTAATATTTGAAATGTTTGAAGTTAAAGAACACTACTTAATAAGAACACTGTTTTCAATTTCGACTTTTCAATTACTTTTATTTCCTTTTTCGTGTAGTGACATGCCTTTATGCTTGTTCAATAACATTTAATTATTAAGATAAAGTGGCATCACTTAATAAGTAAGTTACTCTCTGTACTTCGTAAATTCTATTTTCATATGGTTTTCTATAAACTCTCAAAGGAATACTTTGGTCACTATTAAACATTACTTTAGTTTTATCACTATTAAATTTTACATTTACTTCTTTGTTATATTCTACAAGTAATTTGTGTAAATACCACGGTGAGGTATCTATAATAAACACTCTGTCATTGTGTAATTTATAGTTGATAGAAAAATCATTATCAATTTTGAAACTAGGTATTACAAAAACTTTTTTAGTTGTTGTATCTTCAACTAAATAAGTTGCGTATGCATAAATATCATAGTAAAAATTTTCGATTCGTTGGTTATATTCTGGATTTAAACCATAAAATTTAAGTTTTGCACGGATAAACAATTCATAAAACCGCGTTTTGTGATAATTCAAACATCTTTCACTAAGAAGAATTATCAAGAAACTTAGTGACGTTTTTGTGGCTTTTTATACTCTTTCCACTTGCACGAGTTTTAAAACATTTATAAGTTTGTTTTATAATATTTGAAATTTATATTTATATAAAGAATAATAAAATGAAATAAAATGTATTTTATTCAATTTTTAACAATATTGACGGTATCATTATCGCACATATTAATGTACTGCTTTCCCGGTTTACAACCTATTTCACTTACTTTGACGTTTGTTGCAGAAATAACAAAGTTAACTCCATAATCTTTATAATGATGGTAAGAACAGATATGCGGATAAATTCCTTTTGTACAGTTGTTTACCTTATTCAACCAATAAGAAAACTCATAACCGCTCTTAGCACCATGTTTAACATATTCTCTGTATTGTCCACAACCAACCACTGGTGTCAATGTTTCAGAGTCATAAAATGTCAAATTGAAGTTAATGTTCTTTGCGAGAAACTCTTCATACAACAATGCAGGTACACCTTCCCTTAGTTCACCTGTGAAGAATCCATGAAGTGAAAAATCTATATTATCTTTAAATAATTTCAGATTCATATCAAAACCCCAAGGAAAAGCGCACCAATATGCACATATGTCTTTACCTTTTACATTTTTCTGCACTGTTAATTTTACGATACATATCAATATTAGTTAAATTATCATGTAATATGAATGAATATACAAATCTTATATTAATGATTAAAATGAATAAAAGGGACAAAAATACATATTTCAAAACCATTTTGAAATTTTATAAATCTTCTTCTTTATTATTATCAAAATTATAGTTAAGAAGTTTCCAATTGATGATTGGAGTTTAATGTTGACTCGTTGTGTGGAATTCCGTGTTCTACGCCCTATGCCTTCGATGCATAGAGATGATGGATTGGTTGATATGGACAGCCGTTTTATGAGTCGTTCTGAGACTATATTTATTTGTGAGCCTGAGTCTAAGATTGCTCTGACTATACAGGATTGACAATTTTTGCTGTGATTACAATTCTTGCGGTAGCCAAAAGCACATAATCATGGTTGAGAGTGAGCTTTTGAATTGATGCTACAGTAGTTGGACCTGAGGCTTCACTTTTCGTTGTGGTGGAGTTTCTGGATGTTGAGTCTGACGTAGTTGTGCCTGTTGAGTTGGGTGTTTTTAAATTTTTCTCATTCAAATGCAAAAGCGTGTTGTGTTTGCTTGTGCACTTGGAACAACTTCTTGACGTACACGTTTTTGCCGAATGATCGGGTTTCAGGCAGTTCACACACCATCGTTGCCTCTGCGTCCATTTCAATCGTTCAGCGGGGGACATCTTCAGAAATCTTTCGCAGTAATAGATGGGATGCCCTTTATTTCCACACACCTTACACTTGTCGATGTTGGAGCTCGCAATGTTGGATACGACCTTAGTTCTATCCTTTCCCCCAACAGCTTCTAAGGCCTCAAAGCGGGTTTTGAAGAATTTGAGGAATTCTTCCATTGTTTGCAGCTCTCGAGGGTTATTCAGCGATTGCTCATACAGTAGATGACTTTGGCGATCTAATTTTTTCGTCAATAGATGTATGAGCAGCGGAGCCCATGAATTTGTATCAATGTTCAGAGCCTTTAAAGCTGCTAATGATTCATGAATTGTGTCATGAAACTCTCTCATGGCCTTGACTTCTGAGGTTTGCTGCGGCAAACCCAATATTTTTTGGATGAGGGACAATACTTGGGCTCTTTTGTTGCTGAAACGATCTTGAAGAGTTTTCCAAGCTATCGAATAGTTTTCTTCTGTCAGGTCTAGGTGTCTCAAGAGACGTTCTGCGTCCCCAGAAACGTTTGTTTTCAAGTACCACATTTTTTGAACTGGTGGTAAATTTTGATTATGTATCATTTTAGAAAAAATGTCAGAAAAAGTCTGCCATTTTAAATAATCCCCGTCAAACTTCGGGATTGTCATCTTCGGCAGTTGCACTGCTAGATAGTCTGATGTTCTTGACTTATCTGAAAGTCCTTTTAGCGTCGCTCGATTCTTCAGAACCGTTATTTCGAGTTCTGAATATGAGTTCATGTCGTAGCCCTCTGAGAGTGGATCTGCACATTTTTCCCAAATTGAATAATGTAGTTCTTCAATTTGGTCCCAGAGTTTGTTCATTGCCTCTAAACATTGTGTGGGCACTTCTTCCTTGACTCTGCCGTTGCTGAGACGGGCTAACGAGTTCATTAATGCCTTCTGACGGCGCATGAGTGTGTTCACCTCGCACGTCGAAGATTGCATTTTATTGTTGATCTTATCTGAGGCTCCAATATGGTTTTGACCTTCCTCAGTTTCGCTGGGCTCTATTTCAGCTAGAGAATTTTTAAATATCTCCATGTACTGTTCGCTTACCTCTCTTATTTTGATGAAATAATTTGAGGTGAAGTATTCATGGTCGGTTGTGGATTCTACCGAACGAATCTCCTTGTCGTTAGCTTCAAAGCCTTTCCAAATTACTTCCAGTCGATTTAGCCGGGGGCAAAATACGCTCTGGTCGTTTTCCTAGATGGCGAGTCTTTCTTGAAGTTTCGGCCCAGTATTTGGATTTGTTCTCCAGCCAGGAGTTGTTCGGGAATAATGTTCTCCATTATGGACAGATGTATTATTAAATGGACGATTGTTGTTTAAATGTCGGGGTCACCAAAATGTTAACCAAATAGGTTGAATATAAGTTATCTTAGGGCACATAAACCGTAAGATTTGTTGAAAATAAGAGACAAGCACTAGAAACTTGTTCTTAAGAATTAATGATGATTCAAAATAACAATACACACGATTGTTGTTGAGTGAATGAATTTATTGTTTAACAAATGCGTTATTTATACTTAATTACAATACATAAAGTGCTGATACATAACAATTCAATACAAATTACATCACAGTTAAAAATTATGTCATAAATACAAATTGTGTCAAATAAGTTGCTGATAAGAAATAATTGATATTGCATTGAGTCATTACTAAGGTAAAATTATGTTGGCCAGGTCATTGCCTGGCTTCTGCTGGTGTCATCAAATCGCTGACTGTAACTTGTGTGTGCAAGCGATGAACAATCTTGTTGTATTGGTTGACAATTATTGTATATCCAATCCAAACTAAACGTATTCTCAAATGTTTCCCTATTATATATACCAAAATTTTTGTGATTTTCGTATGGTATATTTAATATTTCGTGAAGTCTTTGCTTAATAATTGCGAATTTTCTAGTCGCATCGTTTAGTTTAGAAACTTGAGAGTTTAAAAATTCGGAATTATTCTCTAAGATTCTATCAGAAACGTCTATTGTATTTATTAATGATAGAAGTAATTTTGAAATGTAATTATTATCTAAATCAATTGATAATTCTTCTTCAAAACGTGAGTGAATAGAGACAAGTATTAATTTTGAATTTAGATTTTCATATTCTTCACGTATTTAATCTCTGTTTTCTTTAATATTTAATCTTAGAAATTTTATTCTGTTTATAAAAAATACAAAATCTTCAAATTTACAAAGTTGTGATTAAATTCTTTTATATATCTGTTGTACAAAAGTACAATTTATATTATAATTTATCCCTTTTATCCAATTGTTCCCAATATGTATTATATAAAATATTAATATAATTATTTTCTGTGATTTAATATCTTGTTTAAATCTATTCAAAGTACATAAAAATATAGATATTGAAAATAATTTCTTAAACTTCTTATAGTTTGCAATCTTTTGAAGATTGAACATTTATTTCTTTTATTCTTTCTTTTTTAAATCATATATAAGATTTAAAATTATATTTCTCTCTAGTCTTGCTATAATAGCCTGATGTAAAATGACACGTTGTCGTTTCTACACCAAAAATATGCAGTGATTTTTACATCTTTGGTGCAAAAACAAAAGCAATTGCAGTAAGATAAGCAATTATTTTTTAATTTGACTGAAATTGCAGTGTATTACACAAACTTGGCATATATTGTTAAATTGACTGCCACATTTTGTAATATTTAAAGCAATGATTTTTTTGGGTGATGTACACTGTTTTCACTTCATTTCCTTTTTCGGAAGTTTAAAGTTCTTGTGCACTGTTTTCACCGACTGCGCCAATTTCGTCTTAACCTCGCGGTTTTTTTTCTTTTATTTCTTATTTCTTTATTTTATTTGAGTTTTTTTGAATGTAATAGAGAATTTACTATGAGGCCGCTGTCTTCAGCTAGGCTGCACCCCACAGAAGATTCTTATCTTGAATTATGCTTCTGGTTGTGGGTAAGGAATTTGGAGTTGTTTATGAAATATAATATATAATATAAAAATAAATGAAAGTGCTAGGTCAGCAAAAATGGCGTGAGGAACAGTTATGGGATTAATGTGCCGTTAGGCTTGAGGAATGTGGGAGGTGTCAGTTTAACTGTAAATGTGGAGTCTAGGATGTAACTTTCTCAATGTTTGTTTCAGATATTTTATTAAAATCAAAACATGTTTCGAATGTGTCATTAATCTTAAATCATAGGGTAAGTTCGGGCATTATGGCGCACCTAACGGAAATCTGAAATAACTTTATAATGAACAATATTTTTTAATTCAGTATTTTTTTTTTATTTAATAAGACAAAATAGGAACATAAATAAATAAAATTAAAATAATTATTGAACAAAATAAAAAAATTAAAATTAATTCAAAAAAGGCTTAAAAAAAACCATATTGCCCTGCATGCGGCGCACCCTTAAGGGCAATATGGCGCAGAAATTTTATTTCTGATTTGAACACCCACATTGATCACATGTGTTCTTAAATCCAGTGCAGGAGTCGTGGGACCACTGTCCACAAAAGACACACTGAATCCAATCATCCTTTTTCCTCAATAGCAGCAAGTAAATGGTCTTCTTCCCATTTGCCTCGAATCGTTTTATTTGTTGACCGGATATTTGGCATTTCTGAAATAATTGTTGATTACTTAAAGTTGAAACATGCACTTTGTATCTATCATTACATAGCATAGCTATGCAATACGTACAGAAATAAAAAAAAATAATAAAAGAGACGAAGAGATCAAGGCAGGAAACTACACTTTACATAAAAACTTCATAAGGGCATTATGGCGCACTCACGCCATAATGCCCTAATAGCATATGCGCCATATTACCCGAAAACACTTATTCAAAACACGTCAACAAAAAAACCTAAGATCTCTTTTCATTTCAAATATCTCACGTTACACAATAAAACTGAAACTATGTTCTGTATTTTGCTCTAAACATCGAACACCTGCGTTGTCTACTTACCGAGAAACACGAATCTGAAAATACAGCGAAATTAAAAAAACACACAAAAAACGCAACAATTTTTTTTAAAGTTATTTTTCTTCTGTGAATCTCGTCGCATCGACGACCGATGTTCACTGGACACGTGTTAAGGAAAGACTGATATGTTTGCATTGTTTTTATTTAAATTAGAGTTTTGGAACTATGACATTTGAGTGGTGCGCCATAATGCCCGGTGCGCCATAATGCCCGAACTTACCCTATTTATTTACCTCGTTATCGAAAGACTGTTCTTAAAATTTTACATCTCTACTGACTATTACCTTTCTTCTTTCTGGATCCCATAGACGGTAAGCTTTGGACGTGGTGGAATATCCGATAATTCTATGGAACTTGATTCAAATTTTCCTTTGTTTGCTTGTTTATTGAGAGCAAATGCCTTACAGCCAAAAGTTTTGAAATACGACACGTCTGGCTTGTATCCATACCTGACTTCAAAGGGCGTCTTATTGTTGATTGGTTTCGGATGGTGCAGTGCATTAACGCCCATGGCATTAACGCCTGCGGGTGTTAATTCCAAAAACAAATGGAATTTAACCCCGCGGGACTTATGTCATTGCTTTCAGCTGAGGCTAAAAAAAAAAACAACTATTAAAATTTTTTAAGATAAAATTTATTTTACTTCTTCTCTCGACTGGTTCTTAAGAACTAACTTATTAACTCATTTTATTTTTCTTTCTAGCTATGCATTTCTGCATAGCTTTACATTCTCATTATATTTGATAAGGTTCGTTGGTATCGTATATCACAAGTTTTCTCATGGTGATATACGATACCGCTGGGCTGTCAATTTATTTTGCAAATTTTACACTTTTATTTAAGTCATGAATATTTTTTATTATTTTAGGTTCGTCGGAATCGTATATCATATATTTTCCCACAGGAAAATGATATACGATCACGACGACCAATTTAGGACGGGAAGTGACGTCGATGGAATCGTCGACGTAACCCGGGTGTTAACTCCTTTTTGAATTGGCAATAAGGCCCACCATAAAAAGAACTAATGCCCGCGGGTGTTAATGCCATTTAAAATTGGCACATTTGTCCGCGAGGCAGATGTGTTCGGATTGGTTCAAAAGATGTTCTCATCTGAGGGTTTGTGATGACATAGTTTTCCTTCTCTCGTACCAGGACCACATGATTCCTTGATACTATAGTGAAGAATCTTCGAATGAGTCGTTCAACTTACAAGGCGCGGTTCGGCATGCTTGCGGATCACCAGTGCAGTGGTCTAGCTCGTCGGTGGGTGGGATCTTGCCCTTGTTGTTGAACTCCCGTTCACACTATTTCATGCCGTAATATTAACAAAAGAAAAAAAATATAATCGAGTCAAAACCTTTAACAAAATATTCCTAGAACTGCATTATTGGGACCCCGAGATATTAATTGCGACCCATGAAAAATAGAACATTCACTTTTCAGTCATACTTTATTCAAAATATAGATTTCGTTATGTCTTGTGATGAAAAGAATTTAAAAAAAAACTTAACCGACTTTCCATAGTTGAAGTGCACTGCAGCTTGGCTTGTCGTTAGTTTAGCTACAATTTGATATATTTAAACGAAATCTTTTTGTCTGAATCTGGCTGTCTAGTGATTTTGATGCGATGCTTAGTGTTAATTCATGTACAATTGATGGGGTTTTGATTTTCAAGTTTTTCGAATCTTGAATGATTAATTACATATATATGACTTTACGGTGTATTTAAAGAATGAGACAAATATGCTCCGTATTATGAGTTTTGAAAATCGCCCTTGGTTTTTAGTGTTAGTCTGTATTCTGTAGTCTTGCAGTTGCTTGCGCTGTGATTACAATCGATACTAAAGTTTGTCTAATTGCTATGCAGCACTGCAGTATGATAGATTCTGGCGTACACTGTATGGTGTTGCTTTTTTCTGTAGGAATTAATGTAGGCTTAAAAGCTTGATCGTAGAGAATTTTACCTTGTTTTTTATGTTTTTTCCTTTTCGTTTTATCAACAAGGGAATTTTTTATTAAGCCAGCTTGGGATTTGCACTTGCGATCGGAATTTAAACAATCGAAGGCTTCGTGAAGGATGTGATGGTCTTGGGCAACCCGCTGGTTTCCGAAGATTATTCACAACTCGTAATTATTATTGTTCTGATTATTTTTGATCGGTTTTGGATTTAACATGTGTTCGAATGAACTTGAATAAAAGAAAGTGTACCTATATTTAAACACACAGAAAGAAATGTTTGGTAGCAAGAGTTGTCGTTGTTTGTACATTACGTAATGAAGTGCTACATCGGGAGTCTAAATATTGTTTATTTGATATAAATTTGTCTTTATTATATTCAGTATACAATATTGTAGGAGAGGCAGTACATGAGGCAATAAAGGGGGCACATGTATGGTGGGGCAGACGGCATATGACTTGGCATATTCTCCAGTATATTGGTCGATATTCGGGGCGGTTGGCTGCCCGGTACGTGGTGATACACCCGGGGAGTCATTAATTTCGTTCGAGGCGCTGATGGGTGCGGCATATGGTTCGGGCATTGACATTGTATACGACCAATGATTATAATTATGTTCTTTTTGTACAGAAAATAAATACGAAATAAATACAAATACAAAAACAAATACAAATACAAATACCAAGTATATTGCGTTTCACACGCAGTATACGGAACATAATTAATAGAGTTCATATTGGCATTCAATGTGGGACGAGGCGCATTATTGGCGGCACTGTCATTGGCAATAATATTTGGTGCGTTGTATGGCACGATCGCTACAGCAGCATCTTGAGATGCGGAAACTACTTCTACAGCACTAAATAATAAGGAGCACTTACCATCTGTAACGTTATGGCTCATTATATTCCGAATGCCTTTTAGCACCACTTAACCTTTACCTAATTTTTCCACCCACGACTTCCCCCACCTTTAGGACCGATGCCTACAGACCCATCGGCCCGTCCAGGCAGGAGTCGCTGGTAGTGTCCCAAAGCTTTGGTAACCATAGGCTTGCTGGTTGCCATGTTTAGCTCGTCGATGGGGGGGATCTTGTTACGCACTACGGCACGAGGTTACCTTTTCCAAGCCTTAATCTTTGTTGTGATTTGATTGTAATTGTTTCCATCTTAAATAGACTAGGGACCCGAATCCCAGCCACCGACATTCTTGTTTCTGCTTGACTTCATTATTGAAGAGGACATAGATGTTCGTGTCCTCGGAGCATTTCATAACCCCACCCTTTTATATAATATTCCAAAAGTAACAGACTTTTAGAATATTCCTTTGCCATTACGAGCTCCGCTGAATATATTGTAATGGCCCTCATTTAAAAAAAAAAAGAAATACTTTTACTTCCCCTTACACATCCACTTCCCAAAACGACCTTTTAAAGACCCATATTCAAAATTTTACTTCAACCAAAAACTAATATACCAACAACAACAAAATTCCTTTTATGTAGATCATTCGACCACTTAATTCATTCTTTTTTTTATTTCCCATTTTCTTTTAAATTATAATCTGATATCTTTAAGTTTTTAAAACATGAAAAAAACTGTCAGTATATGTCGTTCACATACATCATCGATCGACACTTTCATAATTCAAGTAAGTAGATTCTTCGGAACATACATTAAAAAAAAAACAATCCGTTCTGAATATCCTCTAAAACGTTCTTAACTGTATATATAGATGTCCATTCACATAATTTGACATTCAAGTACATATATACATACATCCCATAATCAATATGATAGCACAAAAAAGAAGAAAAATTAACTCCACTCACCTTTGATCCGGAATGTTGTGCACAGCATTTGATCGGGTTTCAGGTAGTCGATTTGCCTAGACACAAAAAAAAGGATGTTTGTTTTTCTTTACTCACTAGAGAGGGTATTCAGGAATCAGGATTACATACACCGAAGAGAGACCGAACTCACAAAAAAAAAATCTTAACTTTTATATCTCTTAGACTATGCAATGTGTGATGGATGGAACGTTACAATATTTATACACTATTTTAAATTTTGCTTTTCTTTCCTTTTACTGATTTACAATTTCTTTTTTCTTTATACTACTTATCACTTCTTTTTGCTTTTTTATTTTCTAACCCACTTTCACTGTCTTTTCCTTTAAGTTTTCTGGGCGTTTCTCTTTTTTCTTTCTATTCTTAATATACTCTTAACATCACTGCGTCTTCCTGGACACTGAAATCTATGATTTGTGAATTCACATTGGACCATGTCTTCAGCAGAATCGTGTTCATCGCAATCGGCACAATGCTATTCCTCTGCTGGTGGTGGCGGTGATTTCGTTGACTGGCTCGATCGTGATCAGGTACTCTTTGGATCTTTCTTCGGTGGCATTCTTCTTGAGCGTGAAGCAGTTGATTTCAATCCATTTTCACATTAAAGATTTTTAAAATTCTTGCCACGATTTGGTGCCGACAGACCAAATTTATAATACTCCAATATTGTTGGGAGGAAATATAAAATCCTTTAAAGAAATTTATTGGCTTCATTTTTAATTTTTCCAATTTACTTAATTTACTTACTTTAGTCTATTTTTATGATCTTTATTATGAAAAATTATGAGTAATGAGTTGATGAAGAAATACTGATGCTCTTGATGCTGCCACTTAAAATTTGGTTCAAAAAGGAAAAGTAGGAAAGAAATAATGGCTGCCGAGAAGCTGAGTGATCTACTTTCCGGAAGTTTCGCTTAGCTGTTAGCCGCACAGGGAGTAATTAGAATTTTTGAGTTAGGTGCATCTAAATGTGTGCACCAGGGTTGTTAACATCCATCAAATTGTGTATAGTACAAAATTTAATGAAAACTTATTTTATAAGCAATCCTGTACTACACGGCGTATACGTGTCCTTTTTTCCTATTCTATTTTTGTATTACTATCGTCTTAATTTTTGTACATGCTTTAATGTATTAATGTCAGAACTGGACCGCACAATTCAGCAATTGTTGGAATAAAATATCTAACCTCATTAACAATGACAAAATAGGATTTTACACTACTCAGTGACTCACCAACCGCAATGATGAAAGCTTGTAGGGTGAGATTATATTGCTCCAGATTTGTTTTCGCGCAGAAACAGCTTCGCCAATCCCTGCATCGGTTGTAACGTGAGTGATAAATGCCTCCCGCACATCGGCTTTGGATGGTCTCCAAACTTTTTTAATAGTTCCTTTGAGCCTAAAAGATTTTACCGACAATAACGAAGGAATGAGGAGTAAGGCTGCAAGGTTGCTTGAATCCTTGGAAGCTGAAATGAAATGTATAAGGTACATCTTTAGTCAATAAATGCATATAGAAGAAAAATCACAAAAACAAGTTAATTGATATGTTAAATTGTAATTTGTAATTTTACTTACTTTTCTCAAGAGACAGCAAGTTCTGGATGCATTTATCCCTTCCTGTCCTTTTTGCAGCTATTTAAAATATTTTTGTCTTGTATGTTGCGAAGGACTCGATGAAACCGTTGTTATTTTCGGGGTTAAGAAATTCGAAGTCCTTTAACAGATGAAAAAATAAAAAAATGGATATGATTAAATTACGTATTCAATTTGATTAAACAAATTTTGAAGAGAAGTTAATATTTTTATATATGTGTTTATTGTTAAATAGTGGGACATTTACCAAAAGATAACTGGTTGGCTTTTTCCAAGCAGGGAAATCCTTAAGATAATTGTCAATGCTCATTTCCTTAAGCATATGCAGACGAGCCCGTGTGGTCGTAACCCACTTCTCCTCTACCATAGTCCAGGGATGACTCGAATTTCTCAGCCACTGAAGGGCATCCTCGCAATCTACATCATTGTGCAAATTGTTTGTTTCCTGGAAAATTTCCAATTGCGATGAACTTGAAGTTGAAGGAGATGGAGAAGAAGAATTTATTCTCGAAAATCTTAAATGCTGAAACATCATTTATCCAACTGCCTTCAGCCATTGCATTTTTAACTGCTTGTATTCATTGCTGATTTTTCTTCAATTTCTTTTAATGTGATTGCTTTTGGTTCCGTATATGACATAGTCCATTTAATGTACTCTTCGGTATCAGTGCTTTCATCCAATTTCATATGAACTTGCTTTATTAGACGAGATAAAGGGTCAGCAATATTGGATTTGCCGGACTTATAAATGACTCTGAATTTATATGACATGAGGCGAATAACCCACCTTTCTATACGGGCACAAGGTTTTGAATTTGGTCCAAAAAGAGTTTCCAATGCCTTATGATCTGTGATTAAATCGAAATGCTGTCCAAACAAAAAGAAGTGGAACCGTTCAACAGCCCAAACTAATGCTAATGGTTCTTTCTCGGTTATTAATTTTGTTCAGGTGCTGTCAAACTCCGACTGCATTTGATATGATCCTTGATTAACCCTCTTGTGTTTGGTGTAAAACAGCCCCTAGACCTTCGAGACTGGCATCAGCTCTAACTTGTAGGCGACTCCTTACATCGTAGTAACCAAGAGTCAATTCATCCGTTAAACTTTTTTTCAAAAGTTCAAAAGCCTTCTGTTGATTACAACCCCATTAAAACTTTACATCTTTTTTTTTAAGCCGACGCAATGGTTCGCTAATTGTGGCTAGATTCGGGATAAATTTGCTGACGTAGTTGACCAAACTGAAGAAACTTCGCACTTCCTCAGCATCATTTGGCTCTATTATGTTCCCCAAAACGTTGATTGTCCAAAATAACACACTTGATTTTAATTACTTTGTTTCTTTTATTATTATTTGATTTAAGTTTTAATTTGATAGTAGTTCTCCAAATAGTTTCGATTTGTGATTTGTTGTATGTGACTCTATTATTAGACTGATGATTTCCGAGAATTATACTTCTGACACCAATTATTATGTTCCCCAAAACGTTGATTGTTTCGAGTTGTGACTTGTTGTATGTGACTCTATTATTAGACTGACTATGATGGATACAGAAATTTGAATCAAAGGCAAATTTGAAT
The DNA here is from genome assembly GCA_943590905.1 of Sphaerophoria taeniata. Taxonomy (NCBI): domain Eukaryota; kingdom Metazoa; phylum Arthropoda; class Insecta; order Diptera; family Syrphidae; genus Sphaerophoria; species Sphaerophoria taeniata. The sequence continues at coordinate 57,838,323 of OX016540.1, forward strand.
GCAAAACTATATTATCTTCTATTAAGAATATTTTGCTGACAAAGATGTTTTTTGATGACAGAGAATATTATTCTTTGCATTCAATGCAACAAGATATCTTGTTTATCCCAAAGTTTTGAGAAGAAGAAAGAATAATCTATACGTTGCAATAAAACAATACAATGAGATATTATATATATCTAAGCAGGTAATTTATTAAATGAAAGATGCTGTTGTGGATATGGGAAGGCTAGGTTCATAACACGTCCCCCCTTAAAATAAAATTAATTTAAATTTTGAATGTAAAATTAATTTTAATTTGCAAGGTTATAATTTGAACCAAAATTGTTCCTTGGATTTCTAATTGATTTCATAATTATTTATCTCAGATCCTTGCACGTTGCATAGAAGAAATTGATGCTTCCAATTCGTCGCGCATTGGTTTGATTCCCGAGCCAGACAGCCGATGGCCATTAAAAGATATTTCAGATACAGCAAATTCACATTTTTCCTTGTTTACCGTGATATTAAACTTTCGCATAGGGTCTAGCACTTTTTTCAATCGTTTCGTTAATCATGAAGTTCTGTGCAAAAACAACAATGCTATCGATGAATAATATTATGACACCATCAAAACTACTTAAAATCTGTTCCATCAACTTCTGAAAAATTTCAGGGGCATTTACATATGCAACCGAACATTAACCGCTTGTATCTGGAAGGTCTTTTTCTGGTCATAAACGTCGTAATCTCTAGCGACCCCGACGAAATTTCAACCTAAAAGAAGATCTCCTTATATAATCCGATCTTGACTAACTTTTTATTTCAGCTTTATTTTTTTTTCCATGTTATTTATAAAGTTTTATAATTATAGAGAGAATAAAGCAAAAAATAATTAATTTACCTGATGAAAAGCTTGCTTTACTTCCAATTTTGTAAAAACTTTCGTACACCCAAATGCGGTAAAAAGTCCTCCATAGTCGGCAGTGGATGGTGTACACGTTCAACCGCTGAATTGGCTCGCCCCATGTCCACACCAATCCGTATATCATTCGACCCTTTTGGGGCGACTACAATTCCGGATACCCGTTTGGACACTCTATCAACTTTTTCAATCATACCTGAATATCACCTGTGACATCTGGCCTCAGTGGAATATCGACCAGTACACCCTTAATTTTATCAAACTGTTTTACCTTTGAGTTGTTCGAGGTAATATTTTTATTTAAGTTGATAACGTTTACGTCGGAAGTATTTGGGTTTGCATTATAGCCAATTTTCAAAATACCTATTGAAACGCGTTCAAGAGGTAATTAACCCAAATAAAGAAATCTAATATAATATACTATACCTAAGGTTATGGCAGTGTCATGGCAAATTAGTATTTTGCCAAACTCATCTGCTGTGTACAACTCCGCATTGCAAAAAAAAACAATTTCCACTACATGTACGTCGACTTCGCTCCCCGAATGTGAAACTTTTTTTTCATATTTAAATTTAGTCATCACATTGGATCATCGACTTCTCTCCCCAATAAAAGACTTTGTTTTCCTTTTATTTTTTAATTTATTAATCACAACTCACAAATGTGAAACATCCTCTTGTTTAATAATAAATAGGTATCACACTTTAGATCGTCGACTTATCTCCCGCAGATTTTCTATTATTTCCAATAATTTCTTCATGTTATTTGCTGCATAAATAAAAGATACAATTTTTATTATCGAATTTCCTAAAAACAATTATTGCATCTATATATGTATCCGAATAAAGCACGCTTCTTTTTCTTTTCTTATTTATACTCGTCGCCAATGTAATATCTGTTGTCTTCGCTCAACGGTTCGCATTCAAGTGATCCCTCTTTCAGAGAGATTTCCCCGAATCGGCACGGTTGACTTTGACGTTTTAATATTCAGACCTGTTCGATTGTTCTTTTATAAGGAACTTGTTCGATTATTTATTCGGAATGAAACTCGATACTACATTTACTTTTTCCTTTTTTTTAATGAAATATATATTTTTTTTACAGTTTATCTGAAAGGTCATAGTCTACAAAATGGTTTGTCATCGTTCGTTTCCTTTTTGGTGCTTGTGTTTCTTCCAATGTTTGCACAGGTGGGGATGAGGGAGTTGCCGATGCTGCCTTAAAAACACCTAGTGGTACTTTTCTTATATGTGCTACATTTCTTCGATACTCAGTTCCTGTGTTTGTGTTTTGAACCGTTACTTCAGATCCTTTTTGATCAACCACTTTGTATGCTATTGGTTCAAATGTGGTAGCAAGTTTATTTGTAACTACCTGGCGCTTCACTACAACATCATTTCCTTCTTTAATTTCATTTACTTTTGCGTTACGCTTGTTGTCGGCTGTTGTAGGATTTCTTTTATCTTAGAATTCATATTGTGGAAGTAGTAACTTTGTAATATTTTTTCTTTATTTTCTTTGAAGCACCTATGGGCTTTCCTTTGCTTTTGGTGGATGTCTAGAATTTGTTCTTCATCGATTAAGTCTGTAACGATTGTTTGTGTGAATCTTATTTTTAGACTTTTACCAAAATTTTGCTTATAAACTTCTCGTATAAGTTGCATTATGTTTTCCAGTTTTTCTCCTTTATTTTATGTGTTCGTTATTTGTTTGAAATAATGTTCATTCGGGTTTTATATTAGTGTTGATTTAATTGTAAATTTTTTAAACATTTTAAACTCCTTTACACTATAGTTTTCTTCATTTTTGATTTTTTTTAAACCGCAAAACTAGCGCGCAAAGAGTAGGGGAAAGGTGCGATCAGTGAGACACCTTTTTTAAATTCGTATATCTCTGAATTTATCCAAGCCAGCCAATCGAAACTTTGAACATATTTTTAGGCATATTTCACCTATATGCTGCGAAAGAAATGTCCGTGATAGACAGGGACGACTGGCAACCATTCAAATTGGGTAGACAAAAAAAAAAATCAGTTATATTATCTTGTTCCTAGTCGTGGAACAAATAGATAGTAACTAAAAACGTGAAGCCGTTTTCATTTCTACTAGCGTTATAAATCTGTAAGCATAATCTAAATTTTATTTTAAGTCTCAACTGGAGTTCTTGAGATGAAAAGGAAAAAAAATGTTACCTAAAAATAATTTATAAAACGGATCGATGGCAAAAAGACTTTACTTATTATACCAAATATACCTGAACAAGCCATAGTCAGGCCAATAAAATTTCTTACCTAATGTATTAAGCAGGTATCGGCAATATGAAAATTATAACTTACCTAACCATTACTGAATCATTTTGTAATTTATGTTATTGAAATAAATTTAAACGACATTTTCAAAATTGTTTTTCTTCCGTATCCGTATACAAAAATACAAAAAAAGTCAATCGAACAAAAACAAAACATGTCTTCGGCTTTTTTCGTTTTCTTGCCGAACGCACTTGGGAAATGAACGAAAAGAAACAAGAAATTAGACATTTTCAATTATGTCTATTTTGCCCATACAAACACCGAACAAATCGTGTGCTTGTTCTTCTTTTCCCACACAAAATTCAATGGAGAACGAAGACATATTTTTGAATGTCTTCGTTCTTTTCCCGAACTCGCGTCGTTTTATTTCGTGAATTGGTATTCAGTCAGTCAGTCAGAACCAGAACTGTATCATTATGATGTATGAGTATGAACTATGTGTATGATGTGATGTGTATTGTGTATCTCGTCATTTGATGGCAGCACCAGTTCTATATCTATATATGTATATGTCTCACTGTTTGCTTTTTGGGAATGTCTCATTGTTTGCCTTTTGTCATTTTATACGAAACAAAAAAAAATTAAAAACGGTTAAGAGTATTTATTTGCTTTATTA